>OZ038492.1:11104957-11202457 GCA_964036315.1 Acanthosepion esculentum | reverse complement strand
ATCTATCTATCTATCTATCTATCTATCTATCTATCTATCTATCTATCTATCTATCTATCTATCTATCTCTTTCTCTGTTCATAGCTATCTATCTATTTATGTGTGTCTGTGTCCTCGTGTGTATGATTCTTTCTCATTCTTTTTTCTATTGCTGTTTCTTTATATATATATATATATATATATATATATATATATATATATATATATATATAATCTGTACATCTGTCTCAAACATGCATTAACATAGAGTACGTAAAGCTATATGCATTCTTCTGCTAATAATTATAAACAGTTCTGTCTGAAATCCCAATAGGTTACCTTACCCGACAGGCACCGGAAGCAGGTAATAACTTAGAGTTCACAACAACTCTAATCCATATACATTATTGTTTATTATTTCGTTATTCTCTTTGAAAAATATCCCTTCCCCTCGGGCCTTAGGCGATCATTGGTCTTCACATCTTCCTCGTTTTAATGAGCGGGAATTGCTATAATTCGTTGCCTTCACCATAATATTAAATTCAGAATTTACTTCAGTTCAGAGGCTTAAGAGCCAAGTCCATCTACTGTTTAACCCATAGACGGTAGTTGGTAGATAAATTGGTGAATCCACGCCTTTTCTAAGGGTGTTAGTGCGAAAGAAAACAGAAAGTTAAATCGGACGAGATTTGAACCTGGCTCGCTAATTCCACCTCCAGCGCAAATAAGCATTACGGCACGCGTATGTGAGCAATTTGCATTATTTGGTCCGAAATTACTGACTAATTCACGTCTTCGCCATTCAAGTTATTTAAAAAGAGGAAAAAGCCATCAGTTTTATAATAAACTATGTCTCATGTTCTGATTTGTGAACTTGGATGCCATCGACTGACTGCCTGAAGGAATAGACAGGTGAAAGTTTGAAAGTTGTTTTCTTTGGAACCAAAGAAACAAATCAGAAAGTCGTAGACGGCAAGAATTAGGTTTGGATCTAGCTTTTACATTTTTGCTTCAGGTTAGAAATATGTAAGTAAATTATAAAGCAAGAACAATAGTTTCTACTGCAATATTCACTTTTTATACAACAAACTCTCTTATTTATTAAGATGCAATTTTCTCTGTTGTGTACTGGTTAACGTAAAACAAGGAATCGCTTGATATTCAATTGAATCAACTGTTAAGTCTGATGCTAGAAATGTTGCCTCACTGTGCCGTTTTAATCAATTTTTATCGCTAGAATGTATCTTACATATTTATACCATTCGTTCTTGTATTGAATATTCTTGCTATATCTGTTCTGGTGCTCCTGTTATATATTTAGACATTCTTGATAAATTACAAAGAAACATTTGCAGTGTTAATAGTCCTTACCTGGCATCTAAGGATTCAGTCACTTTCTCATCATCTTAATGTGGCTACCCTGTAACTTTTCTCTAAATATTTTCATGCTATTTTCACCCCATACAAGGCGGGAAGCCATTAGCACGCAAGGGGTTACAGAGAGTTGGAGCGAGAGCAAATAGGAGTGATAGAGGAAAGGATGAAGAGAAGGATAAAGGATACATCAAGGCATCTAGAGACGTCGTTTGACATTACATTTGAATAGTTGGAGATTATAGCTATCAGGGAAACATGAAGAGGGGAGGGAGTTCCACAGGCGAGAAGGTCGAGGCATAAAGCTGTTGGAGTAGAAGACACGGCTACATTTAACAGTTTCGATAGTGAAAGTGCGTAAGCGAGATGCCAGACTAGTAGAACTGGGAAAGCAGCTCCTCGGAGCAGTTACCGTAAAAGTATTTGTAAAAAAGACAGAGGGCGGCGACGACACGTCTGTGACAGAGCGACTGCAGACGAGATGTCAGATCAGGGCCAATTACATTGCATATCCGTCTCTGGATCTTATCAAGAATCTTGAGACAAGCATAAAGAGGCACCAGACTATATATGGAAGCAATACTCCATGCAAGGGCGAAAGGTTGATTTGTAGATTTGACGGATCGACTCCGGGGAGAAAAATTTCCTGTCGTGGCACAGGGAGCCAACTTTCCTAGCGGTGGCTGTAGTAAGAATGGTAAGAATGTGTTGTTTTGGTGTAAAGAATACCGTGGCATGTTTGGGTCGGTAATCGTGTTTAGCTAAGTTTAAGACAAGTTTGAAGACCAGTCTTCCCCTATCCCACTTTTTGGTCTTGTGCCTCATTTTCTTGTATTAACCCTAGAATACTAACCATGGTTATATAGTACCCAGCGAAAATTTTCCTATTTTTAATTACAATTTTCAGTACCTGATTTTCTTACCTAAATAATATGTTTTTCAGTTCATATTAATGTTAAATCAAAGTAAAAAGTTTGAAGTGCTTGCATGTAAAATATTTCAAATAAAGATCTATATTTAATATTTTTTTTGATATTTTCAAAATCGAGTATGATATACCCATGGTTAGTAGTGGTATAACTTCAATTGATGTCTAGTGCTCTAGGTTTAAAGCAGAATAAATATTGCTTTCCTAGATTGGCCTCTTATTTCTGTCCCCAATTACTTTAGTTTAATCCACCTCCCTTCCTCTGTTATGTGACAGAGATGTCTGTTCTCTGGTAGATGCGGGGCGCTTTCTGTTTATCGAGTGTGCATTTCGTATTTGTTTTTTGTATTTGGATGAGTGTGTGTTTGAGTGTGTTTGAGTGTGTGTTTGAGTGTGTGTTTGGTCGAATGATCTTTCTTAATTACCTCGACCTGGATTAATTTCGTCCAGTTAACTAATTGGTCTGTCACGATTAAGGATATTTTTTTATTATAAACACTATTTTTTTAGTTTTTTGTGTATAAATTGTATTCAATGTAAATATTCATTGGAGTTCCATTTTCTAACGTTGTTAATTTTATACACATAGACGATTTCTCCGTTTGTGAACTAGGTAGGATTACATAGAGACTTAGAGGTATTACGGTGGCTGTAGTAATAATGATAAGTAAGAACATGTTGTTTTGGTGTAAGGAATAATGTTATATGTTTGGGTCAGTAAGCGTGGCTAGCTAAGTTTATGATAAGATAAACTAAAGACAAGCATTTCTCTATCCTGTCCTTTTAGACTTGTGCAACATTTTGCATTATTGAATTATTTCCCTTTATGGTATATAAATTTTATGCATTTAAGCTTTGTACTAGAGTGGCGGAAAGGTCTCATCTAAGCATAAATTCTATGCTACCAGTTTCTTCTATCGGATTTATCTCTTGCTTTAAAGTCAACTTTGATCTTCATAAAATTAAACGCAATATCAATCGTTATCTTTTGTCTCCTGGAAATCTGTTCTTTTATTGTCCTTTCTTTAATAATGATTTTTTCTCATATTCTCTCACTTTCAGTAACCTCTTCCATCTTAGTGACTTTATAGCCTTACTTGGGGTAAAATGATTAAAAAAAATCAGAATAGAAAAATAAAGCAAAAACAAATAAAGCTAAAAAGTTAAAATATTCAATTTAGCATCTACTTCCTATATATGCTTTTAGTCTTTGCTAAGTTAGTATATAAGGTTAAACATTATAGAGCATGAATGCAAATAGTCTATAGACATTTTGACATCTACTTACTTCCTATATATGCTTTTAGTCTCTGCCATGTTGCTACAAATGTAAACAGAGCGTATGAAAATAAATATTCTTTAGATATTTTAGTATCTATATTTTTTTAACTATTAAAGGGAGCAAGATATGTTAAATCAGGCATTCTTATTGTTTTGTTTTTGTGTCAACAAATTGCATAAATATTATTTAATGGTTTATGCAACATTCAAAAATTGAAGCTACAAAGTTTTCTATGTACTTTTCTATAAATATTTTCATGCTAATTGTTCTGATACGCTTTCCTCTTTGGTATCTTGACTTCATGAATTTAAGCACAGTAAGTAGTTAGGTCTCATCATTTTAAAGCTGAAATGGCTAGATGTAGCTAAGTTCTATGCTAACAGTTTCTTCTCTCACACTTCTTGTTCGTGGAACTATTGTCAAGCTTCCCAATTAACTTTGAACTTCAAAAAATTAAATGCAATGTCAATCATTATCTTTTGTTTCCTTGAAATCTGTTCTTTTATTGTCCTTTCCTTAATAATAATTTTTTTTTCATATTCTCTCACTTTCAGTAACCTCTTGCATGTTAGTGACTTTGCTTGGGGTGAAATGATTAAAAAAAAATCAGAATAGAAAAATAAAGCAAAAAAATGACATTGTAAATTTAATTAAAAATTGTGAAATCCAGTTATATTTTTGAGTGAGTTAAAACAGATTCTGAGTAAAGTAATTTATACTTAATAAGAAACTGAATGTGCAACTAATTTTAACTGAAATATTTAAATCTTTACCATATTCCTTTATTCAAATATGCAGATGCTTCCTGGCCACATTTTACCTCATTTCTTCAGATTAATGTCAGATTTTATAATGTAAGTCAATGTTTTCACAAGAAAACCAAACAGTATTAACCAATCAATTTTGGTAGAATTTTCAAGATATATTCATGTAATAAATAAACTATGTGAATATGAAGTCACTTCTTAAAATTTTGCAATAACTTATTCGATAGTATGAGATTTAATTATGCAACTTGACGGTTGTTCAACACATTATAAATGAATATATAACAGTATAGATTTATTTACTTGTAATTTCAGATATGAGTTTTAAGATTTAACCTTAATAGGGCAACAAGATATTGTAAAATTATTGAGTGATGGGAATAAAATATTGGAAAATGTTGATAAAGTTGAAGAGAGATCACAAAACAATCAAGAAAGAAATTGAAAACATTGGTAAAGAAAAAGAAAAAAATGATTTAAGAAGGTCACAAAAAGATATCCAAGAAATAGAAGCAATAAGTAAGAAATGTGGATTGAACCACAAAAGAATACTTGAAGAAAAAGATGCAGAATATTAAGAACATTGACTAAAGACATTAAGTCAGTTATGTGCCATGGGTGATACACGCTTAGGCAATCATGTATCTTTTGATACATGACTGACGAGGCAGATTTTTCATACTAATTGTTCTGATACGCTTTCCTCTTTGGTATCTTGACTTCATGAATTTAAGCACAGTAAGCAGTTAGGTCTCATCATTTTAAAGCTGAAATGGCTAGATGTAACTAAGTTCTATGCTAACAGTTTCTTCTCTCACACTTCTTGTTCGTGGAACTATCGTCAAGCTTCCCAATTAACTTTGAGCTTCAACAAATTAAATGCAATGTCAATCGTTATCTTTTTTCTTCTTAATTCATGTTCTTTTATTGTCCCCTTTCAGTAATAGTATTTTTCTCGTATTCTCTCACAATCTAACAAACACTTGCGTCTTAGTGTCTTTATGCTCTTACTTGGTTGGTTAATCTAACTAAATATCAACGCTCGTTGGGTTATTTAAACTTGTTACAAGTCTTATGAAAGAAAATTCGATTTAAACTACATACGAGTTTGTCGTTACTTTGAGCTCATTCAAATAGCAACGGCGGGCCATTATTGTGGTTTCGTATATGTATTGTTTGATTTATTAAAATTGTCATCTTTGATAATGGCTTATGCAAGCCGAAAGCTTAGATTGGATTTAAACATGTATCAATATCGTGTTTTCCTTTCGTCTTTCAACGATAATGTGATTAAGCTTATCAGACAATACGAAAGGAACTTACTTAAAATAAATAGACAAAACCTGTCTATATTATTTAATGAAACATGCATTAATATATATATATATATATATATATATATATATATATATATATATATATATATATATATATATATATAATAACTTTTTGACTGAGACACAAACCGGGTCTACGGATTGTTTGTAATTTTATATAAAAATGTATTGTTGGATATTTTACTATAAATATGTATTGTTTATATTTTTATAGTAGAATAACCAATAATAAATTTTATTGCAAATTGACAAACAATACATTTTCTCTGTAGTTGAGGGCATCGAATTGTGTTCAAAATATAGTTAGTCGAAACCATAAAATTGTGTTCAAAATATTTAGATTTCAGCATTAAATAGCGAACAGGTGTTGATATGCCGCTAAAAATCAACCAACCAACCAACCATCCACATTCAACAATCCTCTACAACGAATATCTATTGATTGAAATTTAATATGAAAATGCTTACTTATTTTCATATTATTACGTAGATTTCTCGGTCAGAAAACAAGTTACCACCGACGGAGATTTGAAGATTGGATAGAAAGTAATCTAGCCTATTTTAAAAACGATAATATCGTACAAACCAAACTAAATCGTAGCATAGTCACTTTTTCAAGTTACATAACAGATTTCTTTACAGATGACCCGGGGATCGGGTACAGTTATTGCACGTTGTTCTTAGGTTTAAATGCGTAATAACAGGACAATGTTATAGATTCTTAATAAAATAGTATATCTGATTCGACCAGAAGAAACTTGGAAACCGGACAATGTAATTCGTAATGGTCGAAAATGCAAACAAGCCGAATAATATGTAAAGACTATTTTCGTCAGGAAAAATTACAAGAAATTGGAGAAAAATAAATACAGTTGCACACAACTTATCCACAACATTTATGTTATAAAGACAAGAAGAGATAATTGAAACCGCGAAGATTAAACGAGACAGACAAATGTTTATTTATAAATTAGGCACAATACCAGATTAGTAACAATAACTAATAGTAAAAGTAAAGAGTTATAAAACTATACTGTAATAACAGCTTTATTATTAGTCTTTACAGTAGATCTTATTAGGCACAATAATTAATTAATACGAATAACTAATAATAAAAGAGAACAATTACAATAATTTAATAAGATCATTGAACGATAAAATATTAATTCTTATTGTAAATCTTATTGCATACAAGTAATAATAAAATAGAACAATTAAAATAGTACAGTATAATACAGGTGATGTGAATATTAGGCTCAATAAAAGATTAACAACAATAAATAATAAGACAATTATATCAACAGACTATAATAAAAGTTATGAGATTGATAGAAGATTCGTTTTTGGAGTACATCTTATTAGGTTGAATAAAAAATTAAGAACAATAATTAATAAGACAATTATAACAATATAGTGTAATACAAGTTATGTGACTGATAGAAGATTCCTTCTTACCGTACACCTTATTAGGTTCAATAAAAAATTAACAAAACTAACTAATAATAAAATTGAACAATTATAACAATTTATTCTTAAAGTTATTTGAAATAATAAAAGATCTCTTGCCGTCGATCTCATTAAGCGCAATAAGTGATTAACAAGAATAACTAATAATACAATAGACCTATTAGTAGAAGTAGGTATTGTTACACTGAACTTTGTAATTTATTCTTCTCGCGTATGGCTGCACTTTAGTCATACTTATTTGTTGTTATCTTTCCTCCTGGAAGACCTTAGCCAATCTTGTTACTCTTTCCAAATGTTATCACATAACCCGTAGGTCGTTTAACTAACAAGCATTTGAAGAGATTTTCGTCTAATAGGATCATGAATTTTACTGCTTCCTTATCAGTCTGACTACTAATTAAAAAGCTTACCCTAAAGGCGTTTGGAGTCTAGGCCGATGGTCTAAGACGTGCCGACCTACGGCTAAGAATACTAATAAGAACCCGTCCACATCGACGACGGCAGAGATCGTTTGATAAATTCCTGCTTGAAATATACCAATAAGAAAAGCAACGCCGATAAGGTTTGATGAAAAGCTCTTAGGAGACTTATGAATATTTCAAGGATTGATCTCCGGGATGATACCACAAGGGAACAAAGCAAATCTTTGTGTTAATATCCGAGAAAGACCCGGATATCGATTTCGGGAAACTAATCTTCCTAACTTGAGCATTTTAGTAGCGGTTGAATGGTTAGAACTCTAGCTGTCCGGATACCACAGACCAGGTTCGACTCTCACCGTGGTCGATTTGCCAAGGAGATGACATCTATATATTACCCCACCCTATCCTGCTCCCGAGAGACGAGCCCAGGGAGATGCACCGGAAGGGAAGGAAAATCGTAAAATCTATGGCAGAAGCCCCGTGAGAGAAAGAGTGAAACAACACTGTTTGGAAGTTGACGTGGGCTGTGCCAACCTGAAGTCACTAGGCACAGTTAATGGGGATTCGACTTTTAAATACACGGAACGGTGTGCTGATAGCGGAAGGTGGAATTGGCGAGCCGAGTTCGAATTTCAGCTTCATCTGTTACATTCACTTCCGAAACTAACGCACTAGAAAAGACATGAGTAAAGCATCTCTCCCAGATATGAGTTAATTAATCGAGTAAATTTGACTCGCGAAACTTGGGTGACAGCAAGATCACATGAAGTACAAATTCGAATTTGAAATTCGCGGTGCACATAACAGAAAACCATTCCACTGGCTTTCCTAACAAGTTATGGCAATTTACAAAATATTTAAAAAAATACGGTACAAATCTATAATATTTCGTTCTATTTTATTATTAGGTATTGTTGCTAATCTCTTATTCTGCCTAAGATCTATGACAAGAACGAATCTTCTATTCGTCACATAACTTTTATTTTAGTATATTGTTATAATGGTTCTATTTTATTAATTGTTAATCTCTTCTTGTTCCTAATAAGATCTGTGGTAAGAACAAATCTTCTATCCATCACATAAATTTTATTACAGTTATTTTTTTTATCGTTTCACCCCGATAAGGTAATAATACCCCTAGAAAGCATGGGGTTACAGGGAATGAAAGTAAAAGAAAATTAAATGATTAAGGAAAGGACAAAAAAACGGAACAAATTTCATGAAGACAGAATCTGTTGCCGCTGATATGACGCTAAAAAGGAGACTATGAATAACTTTGTCACATCCTATACAGTCCTAGACTTCTGGCTGTCAGTTGCTTCAACATAAACATTTGGCCCAAGCCCTTAATTGCTGTGAGTCTCTGCATCATTATTCATGCAAGACAGTCGTAGAAGAATCTCAGAACAGTGTGTTTTATTCATACGAGTATAAATGATCAGGCAGCCACGTGTTAATAATTGGGGGACATCCTTACTCGGAAATCGACGGAACGAACTGGACTACGCCACCTGAGTGTATTTCTAACAGGGAACCCACTGTAAGCTTACGTGCTGCTTTTATCAAAATCACTCATCATATCAAGTACATTTACCTGTTAGTCATGTGTCTGATATAACCTTATCAGACCGTGTGTCATTATGTGTATATTGTAATACGTATGTTTGTAACAGAGCACAACGTTCTCTCGCTCAGTAATAATATCGGCTGTGATGAACGTACGTGATATACCGTTATCCGACTAAGTGTCATGATTGGTATGATGGTAATGGTAATACGAATAGTAGCTGTTTCCTTATTAGGAAACTTTTGGCATTGATTGACATAGCATCAAGTGCTGTTTTTTTTTTAATTTATTTAAACAATCTGGTCAAGGAGTTGAAAAAGCTACGGCATATAACTGTTGAAGTAATTCCGGTAGTAACGGGTGCACTTGGAATATTATCAAAAAAGTTTAGAAAGTCCTTAAGGAAAATTGGAACATGATAGATATCCAGAAAACGGCTATCCTTTATTCTGAAAGGATTTGCCGAAAAATTCTTGAATTGTGAGAAGTCTTGGTGATATCATGCCTCTAGAACAGAATTTCCATTTACTGCGTTACTGTGTGACAAAAACAGCAGCAAAAACAATAACAACATAAGCAAATGCTAATAATAATAATAATAATAATAATAATAATAAAAATTATTATTATTATTATTATTATTATTATTATTATTTGTACCCGTGAAAATTTTGCGCTTTCAATTTTCTGATAAATCATAATTCGTATGGTTTAGGATGGAATAATCGCCTTGGGAATTAGCCTATGAAGTACCCGTTGAAATCATAACGTATAAATATTAAATCTAGCAACTTTAACTAAATATTGCAATAACAATCATTAAAATGAATACATGTCATTATTTAAAGAAGTAAGAGGGTACAAATGAAAAGATTTAAAACTATGCTGTTCTTTTAACTAAAATAGGTGTTAAATACATGAGAACACCATCGCTCCCTTTTTTCTTTCAATCTTTCTGTAATTGTTTTTCTTAATGAAACCAGTGACTCTGATATGCCTTTTTATGGTATATTGTTTGTGAGGTATTGGCAAAGATAATCTACTAAGAAACAATAATAATAATAATAATAAACTGTGGATAATATTATCTCAGGATGTCCGGAACTGGCAAAAAATGAATATACCTACAGACATAACAAAATAGGGACATATGTACACTGGAAGATATACAAGAAGCACAAAATCGAAACCACTAAGAGATGGTATGAGCACAAACCAGACACAGTTACACAAAATAACGATTTAATTATCCTCTGGGATATGCCAATTCAAACTGACAAGAAAATAAATGGCAACAGACTTGATATTATCATAAAAGACATGAAATTCTGAATGTGTATGCTTATTGACATAGCAGTACCATCTGAGAGAAAAACGTCTATAAAAAATTATGGAGAAATAGTTCAAATACAAGAACCTGGAGATCGAGATTAACAGGATGTGTTAAAGGAAGGCTGAGAATGTACCAATCTCTGAAAAGGAATGGAAATTTACTCACAGTCTCCCAGGTAACATAGACATACAAGTTTCCCAGAAGCTCAACCTACTAGGAATGTCCCATATACTAAGAAAAGTGCTATCAGTTAAATGACAATTCTCCCATAGGACGTAAGGATCATAGATTGGACCCGGCTCTACAGGATACAAAGCAGGAAGCATAACATACACAAATAATAATAATAATAATAATAATAATAATAATAATAATAATAATAATAATAATAATAATAATAATCATCTTGTATCAGGTTGCACGTTATTGACACCCACTGAATATAAAAAACGGCATGACAGAGTAGGCCAATATCTGCACTGGAAAATTTGAAACTTCTACGGGAAGGAAACTGAAAGAAACTGGTACGAACACCAAACAGACCCGGTTACGGAGATAGGACCTGTTACAATTCTATGGGACTACACAATACACACTGACAGAACAATCAAAGCCAACCGCCCAGACATTGTTATTAAAGATCACAAAAAAAAAATGCTTCCTTACTGATATGGCAGTTCCTGCAGACTGCAATGTATCTTTGAAGATATTCGAAAAGCTGTCAAAATACAAGGACCTTGAAATAGAAATCTCAAAAATGTGGCACATGGGAACATCAACAATCCCTGTTGTAGTTGGAGCCTTAGGATTGGTTGGAAAAGATTCCAGTAGACTAATTGAAGGGATCCCTGGAAGTACATGCCTCAAAGAGATACAAAAAATTATTCTGACGAGTACACACTTTACGAAGGGCTTTATCTATGTAATATTTTTTTTTTGCAGTGAAAAGTGTCATGGGACCATTTCTAACCTTAGGTCCCTGGGCGGGACCCGAAAAGAAATGTGTAAACGGCAGATATCAAAGGAAATAAATAATAATAATAATAATAATAATAATAATAATAATAATAATAATAATAACAACTGCAAGTAAAGGTTACGGATACCAGCCATGGTTACAGATATAGGACATTGTTTGGGGATTTTAAAACACGTAGAGCCAGGACAATCAAAGCTAATCACCCAGCTATAGCGATCAAACACCAAAAAACAGAATGTACTTTCTTATTGACAAGGCAGTCTAACCAGATTGTAATGTATCTTTGAAGATCTTTTAAAAAGAATATCAAAATACAAGGATCTTGAAGTGGAAATCTCAAAAACGTGGCACATGGGGACATCAATAATTCCAGTTCTAGTTAGAGCACTCGGACTGATTAGAAAAACTTACTTTTATTCTTTACTAAGAATATATAGTGATGTGATTCCTGGTGGCCCGTGGATAAAAGAAGTACAAATAATAGTATTCACAAGTAGAGCTCACACTTTGCGAAGTGCTTTGTCTATGTAAAATGTGTGCGATCTTAGTGTTCTGATTTTAAAAACATGAACAGTGAAAATGTCATCAAGTCATTTCTGACCTTAGGTCTCTGGTTGGGACTCGGAAGGAAATGTGTATATAACAGAAAAAAAATAATAATGGAAAAGAATAGTTTTCAATTTTCTCAACTTTAAGCTGTTTGACTCAAAAAATAAGAAATCAGATTTCCTTCACCAAAGGTAAGAAAATATATATATATATATATTTTTTTTACCATTTTCCGTTTTCCTACAGATTTTACGCTATCACACAGACATCGACAGGTTATACTTGCAGAAGAAAATAATCAATAGACATTCCGAGGAAAAAGTAAATTTACAAAAAGCCACAGAGTAATAGACTCGTTAAGAAAGGCAGTATAATAGCTGATCATTACACACACACACACGCACACACACATACACAGACACAGACACAGACAAACAGACACATATGTAATATTTTTAGCAGGATGCATTTTGTGAGACATTTTCTAGTGTAAAGGTATTAGCGTTTTTTTCTTCTCTCTATAATCTACAATTAGCTTCATGGCTTTTAGATGATTTTTTTTCACTCGTAATTGTTTTAAGATTTTTGTCTTTTTATACGTGTTACGTGGCTGTTAACACTTTTTAACCGATAATGATTGGTCTTGAATAAATGAAGGCGTTTTTTCCTCATTCTTACATACATATAGATATATATATATATATATATATATATATATATATATATATATATATATATATATATGTCTTAACATTTTTCCTCGTTTATATATATATATATATATATATATATATATATATAGGTGCTTTTTATATACGCAGTCTCATCTCTGTACTATGTAATACCATATTACAGAGATGAGACTGCGTATATAAAAAGCACCTAGGGCACTTCGACATGGCGCGAATGCTAGAAAACTTGCCTGGCGAGATAAATTAAGTCTAGTGGCTTCGGTCCTCAACTTGTGCTCTATACCTGCAGTTTTCTGTTGCATCTAAGACATGCTTAGTGAAATCAAAGTACATGTTGTAATAGTTAGCAAGCCTGTCCCTCTATATCAGTTACGACTTAGTAGTGAGTTTTAGCCTTATTTGGTGCCCTCTGTTACGGTTTTATGCCACATCTTAGATAGCTTAGTAAATAAACTGGCTTCCTTCTACTCGGTGTGATGCATCACACCGAGTGGAAGGAAGCCAATTTATGTCTTGTAAGATTATACCCAACTGGGTGCTCTATGCTAGAGGCCTCGTTCTACGCTCATAAAGCATTATGTGAATGTTTTGCCTTACTATAATAGATAGCTACTCAGAATGAGGACTCGGATTCCGTATATTGCCCAATCAGACCAAGAAGTCACACTGTGTTGCTCTGATGGAGGTAAGCATCAGGCATGTTGATGGCAGGCAACAATAGCTCTCTATGCTGATTGAAGACACGATTCAGGTGATTGGAATTTCAAATCCAACCCTTTACTTCGTCCATCGGGGTAGACTGTTCAATTTCCTCGGGTCATGTCTCAGTCATGTACCTTTAACTCAACACTCCAAGTTTGGTTCACCAATGCTCTGACCTGGTATTGAACTCACAACTCTTTGGGTCTAGTCACTGGATCTAACCAACGTTCTTATCCGCTGGGCCATGTGTCCTGGAATAACTGAGACATCAGGCAGTTACGGGTGTCTCAGTTATTTCTCTTTAACTCTACTCTCCAAGAATTTGGTTCATCACTCTTTGGGTGTAGTCATTCGATCTAATTAACATTCTTTACCCCTGGGCTATGTGTCCTGGAAGAACTGAGACATCGAGAAGAGGCATAGCACGTGGAACTAGAACAATCAACCCCGGCGGACTAAATGAAGGGTTCAGTTCGAAATTCCAATCACCCGTAGAATGCCCTAGAGTACAACAGCCGAAACGTTGTGAACATGGCAATGAAGATGAGGATAACAGTCTGAATAATGTAAATAATGTAAGTACTTATAATACCTCATCTCAGAGGTATAGACATACATAAAATATAGTTAATAATTTTACTATCAGGCACTGTTAATGATAATACGTGTTGCCGGTTATTTTACTATCAACAAGCTTTGGTTATTTTTTATATAAAATGTATTTCTGGTATTTCTATTATTAAAATGTATTTTTATACTTTCATAGTGTTCTGTTTTTGTTTAGGAGTTCACTAATTGCCAATATCCGGAACTACCACCTCTGATCGATCTGCGAACAACAGAAATTAAGATGTAGTTCCACGCTTCTTAAAATAATACACTCTCCCGGATTTAGCTGCCGGGTTTAGTTTATCGTCAAACCCAGGTCTGATTCATTCTTTTTCGGATGTACTTTTGGCAGTAGAAAATAATTGCCTCTTCAACATAAACATTGAGTAGGTTACTGATGACATCCATGGGTTAATAATTTTAAAGAAAGGCTGGATATACCCGTACTCATTTTATCCAAAGTAATCAATTCATTACTATATAATATTGTTCCTTTTAATTTAAATTTATTTTTGTAGTCATGCATGACTATATTGATTTGATGAAGAAGTATTTTGTTTAAGAACGGAGATATTTGAAAAAATTCAGGGCTCCAGTTAATATTTTAGCAATAATCAATAATTTCAGGTTCAACTTATTTTCTTTCTGCGGGTTACATCTGTGTATAAATACTGGGCACCAAATAAATATTAAGCACGTAAAGGCAGACATATATATATATATATACACACGCGCACACACAAGCCACCACCACATATATATGTTACACACACACATATATATATATTCTTCTATATAACAAACGCCAATGTCAGTGTGTCACCGTGACACACTTTTTCAATTAAAGAGAGACAACTCTTTAACTTTCAATAGCTCATGTTACGGTAAGTTTGGATTCCCAAGTTTTCATTACTGCGAGTGTTTTCGGCAATCTTTGACGTGATTTTTTCTGCGTTAACAATTTTTATACCTTGGAAAGAAATTTGGGAAAAAATGGAAATTAATTTCCAAATCCAGCGAAAATCACCCATATACAAATTATAGAACATAAAAGAACTTTGATAAAAAGTTATACCTACTTTTCTGACGAAAACAATGCTGTTCTGAACATTTTGGCCGCAACTATATATATATATATATATATATATATATATATATATATGTATACATATATATATATATATATTTATTCCAATTTTATTTCGAAACATCATGAGATTTCGATCTCTGATTAATGATGAATGTGTAATTTTTGTTTATGATCGATTTCATCACGATATTTGTGTTAAGATTGGAGAGTAATTATCCATTCTTATTGCTCAAAGTAGAATCCAATAGGTTTTTAAAAACGTCGGAGAATTCCAGTAAGATATCTTTAATTATTCCTAAGATACAACGGTTGAGAGCTTAATCTAGCAATTGGAGAAATTTGGTGTTATACGATTTGGACAATTTTTCTGTTAAACCTGATCTCTCTCTCTCTCTCGATATATATATATATATATATATATATATATATATATATATATATATATATATATGTTTGTCATTCGCAGACAGTACAGTTTCGCTGCATCACAGCTCCGCAGTGCGACTAGACATCCAAATGCTTCAAACCAGGATCGAAACCCAACCGATTTGTTGTCAGTCAGAGCTTCTACCGCTGACCTATCTTCATTCAGTAGACTGAAACAGCTAAATCTAGCGTATTGATTTTACGAGTGTAAACAAATGCCAATCAGCCGAAGTGCTCTATTCATCTTAAGAGCTTTGCATTAAAGCATATATATATATATATATATATATATATATATATATATATATATATATATATATATATAATCTGTGTCTCTGTGTATATGTCTGTATGTATTTGTGAGTGTGTGTGTGTGATTTGCCTTTTTAAGGCCTATCAATCTTTTGCAAGTTATTTGAAGCCAGAAAATAGCTTTAAATTGTAAGAAATGATGGAGATACCAATCATTTTCTGATAAAAGTCCTAGTAATTAACCCATAGATGCGGGGAGAAGAGAAGTATTCATGATGTTGCCAATTTCATAATTTTGGAATATATAAACACACACACATTTAAATTATGTTACCTCTATCTGGGGCTGCAGTCTGAGGAGTTTGGAGGACAGATGTAAAAGGTTGATGTGGTTGCAGATATTATCTGACAACTCTGACTGGGTTCTCTTACTTTTGCGGCATGATGCAGAGTCCTTTTGCCAGACATAGGGTCTTCCAGTAGCCACCTTGCTTGACCCAGAGCAGCACTTCCTCAAGGTACTTGACGTAGTCCTCCGTGTTGAGTCTGAGGCTGTGTGGGTAGATGAATGAACGCATCATATTGCCATTACTAGTGATCACTCCAAACATTATGATGTTGTGTGGACATATTACCCAACCCTTTCTGAATCATCTGCACTATCGTCAGATTGCCACCCAAACTCACTCACATGCTTATATTCGATCATTCGGCGCGAATGCCAAGCGGTACAGCATGTCGTTGAGATTTAGATTTTGGGGATACCCTATTTATTTTTATTTTCAGATTAAAAAACGGAGGATGGTATTACTTTATAAATTGAGCTTTTGCGGTATTAAATTAGATCGAACAGTTCTCTCCGATACGAAGACAGCAAATAAAAAAAAACTGTTATCTTCTCCTTGCTTTGGATCAATATTCCTTACTCGGAATTCGTTGTGGGTGAAGTCGAGTGTGTTTTATAAGTATTGAGAGGCTACGGAGACTCTGGTCGGCAGATGTCTTTTTTCTGCGTGAGAAACGAATGTTTGTTGTCGAAAACCACCAGTGCTAAAATGTTCAGCCAACCGAGAAGACGGAGAGAAATAAAACGGGAGAAAATATCGCTAAGTATATTTTTTTATTACTCGTTTTACACTTACCTGAAGAAAAGCGTGAACGCAGTTTCGTAAGTCCGACTGAACTCTATGCATATATTTCCAATATCTGCAGAACCGGTTGCGCGATCATGATATGACTTAATAACCCATAAGTATCGCCATTACAATGCAAATATAAACAGAAACTCCCCTGTCGAGTTTCTCAATCGACAATGAAACGCCATTTGTTAAGGTAGGTTAATTTATTACTGTAATATTCATTCTGTTTCCCAGTGTAGATTCTTCAATTTTTGAGATGTTATTTTTGTTTGTTAAACATCATACCAAATAGAACTATTAGCACCCTAACTCACTTTCATCACAGAACAGATATAGATCTAAAATTGGCTTTAAAATTTCTTCGATGATTTTAGGGTGAACATGACGGGGCTTTTTTGGTAAGCGGAAGGGACGCTCTATGGAGTATTTTGAAGGAAACTGTAGGTGATCATGTTTCTCCACTATTTCATTTTCTTTGTTATCAGTGTATTTCTCTCCTATGATTGGTCAGTGTTGTGGCCTTGTTAGGTCCAGAAAGACACAAGAGAGGAACTGAGTTAAACAAATACATTAACAGATACAGTAATACAAACATATAAAAACGAGAGTGTTACTACAAGAATGTTCCGTTCGATTGTCAGAGCTGATTGCTGGAACCTTCCCTCCCCAAAAGATAGCACATGTTCCTATTTATAGCTGGAAGAGTCCATGCGTGCGTGGGTAAATTACCACAACACTAACTAATTGCGTTTGTTACCTATCTATCTATATTTGTTCATTTTTTTTATCTATTTATCTAAGTCCGTTCATTATCTATCTATCTATCTATCTATCTATCTATCTGATTCTCTGCTTGGTTCTTGTTGTCACCTTGTTATGGCCAGAAATAAAGACACAAGAGAGGAATCAAGTAAAAACAAATATTAACAGAAACAGTAGTATAACCATATAAAAACGAGAGTGTTACAGCAAGAATGTTTAGTCCGACTGTCAGAGCTGATTGCTGGTACATTCCCTCACCAAACGACAGTACCTGCTCCTATTTATAACTGTCAGATTCCATGCGTACGCGGATAAATTACCATAACAGTAAGACAGACGTATTGTTTCCAGTGACCGACTCCAGGGATTTTAAATACAGATCAGACCTTTCTCTTAGACTGGCTTCCACCCAAACTTCTCTACTCATAGCTGTGAGCGAGCGCGGGTATGACTAAGAAATGGATTCTTGATCTTCTCAAGAGCATTAGCGCAAAGTGAATGAAATAAGCTTGATATCTATTTCACGGGTTATACATTCAGCGTCGGTTAGTCTCAAATAACTCGTCATCCCTATCCCCCCACTAAAAAAAAAACAAAACCATATATAGATACTAACATTGTTTATTTTATTCTGTGACCACAAGTAAACACTTATTTAAAAGAAACACGAATAAACACACAGCTTACAATGTCCGATTTTTATGTGAGAGACCTTGGTGAATCTTTTCTCGTGTGTGTGTGTGTGTGTGTGTGTGTGTGTGTGTGTGTGTGTGTGTGTGTGTCCAGTCCAATTTTACTTCCCTACATAGATGAAAGTTACACAAGTTGAGTCTATTATTCTGTGAAACTTTACCGGAAACTTTCCCTATTTAGATGTTACACCATCCACATACAACCGGTCACTTTATCTGTCTCCCGTCAGTGTTAATTAATGCCCTTATTCCCAAGATGCCGGTAGCCACCAATCACTAAAGGAAAGTCTTTGCGCTTATCTTTAAAATTCCTGATACACACTCGTGAAAGAGCCGTTTGAGGAGTTATTGATTTAATTTTTATTCGCCATTACACTTTAAGAAGTAAGGAGTGTGACATTAAGTAGACAGAATTAGAAAAATGCGGGAAGGCACTCTTGAGTGTTTAGAGGAACAAATATGTAAGATTCATGCGTTAATAGCTAAACAGTTATCGGCGGGAGAAGTCAAATTAGCGAACCGAGTTCAAGTTCTGCCCGGTTCTATTACGTTCACTTTTGTGCTGTTGCCTTTGGGCAAGCAATGGGTACTTCTCTACTTCCCAACCTCCAGCTATAGATTAATAGAAACTATGAAGTCTGGAATTGGACGCCCTTTATAGGACAACTGCGAAAGACCAATTTAATTCCCTGTTACTCGAGGTGTAGTGAAATAATTCACCCAGACGTAAGTATTTATAAAATGGTGTCTAGATGGCTAAACGTCTGAAAACCTAGTAAAAAAAATAAACTGAATTAGTTTAGCCGGTTTTTATATATTAAACATATTGTGGGATGGACAGTTATGCTGCAACACATTTCGGACAATTTTGGTGTTACAGTCGGTATATACATCTATTTATCTATCTATCTATCTATCTATCTATCTATCTATCTATATATATATATATATATATATATGACCAATTCAGAGCAGCATGAATCCATGCAGCTCTTATCTTAAATAACAACTTAAAAGAGACTGTTTGACCAACACAAATCTGACCAAAATTCATGTTAAAAAAAAATAAAAAAATAAAGAAAAACAAATGAAAACTACAACAAAAGGTCACTTTCTCCATCAAAACATTCATTTCTGTAGTTCACTGCTATCAGCAAGCAGAATTTTTTTCTCCTGATGATGGCCATGTTGGCCGAGACTGATCGAGGAATCTAAATGAAACAATAATAAAAACGAAAGAATTTTAGTATACAACATGTTTATACATGTCTGAAGATTTTAATGTTTTAATATTTTTTATTGTTCAAAATATATATATATATATATATATATATATATATATATATATATATATATATATATAGAGAGAGAGAGAGAGAGAGAGAGAGAGAGATAGAAAGAAACAGATTTTAGGGAGAGAGTTCAGCCGACATCTTGCCAACAGTTTGGTGTAACAAAAGCAATAGTGTCATTAGGAACATTTCGTATATGGTAGGCTTAAATATTACACTCCTCTACACGCCCGCTCCCCGCCATTACGACTCCCCTTTCCTACTTTATTCCTATCACGCAAGCACGCGATCAATGACCCTTTTATTAGTACAACTTTTAGAACCCCTTTCGGCTATTTACTTTTAATCAATCACCTTCTCCAAATAAACGTTTACTTTGACGGCGTTCCAAGCATTCTGTTTGTTTTATCGTAATAAGTGTCTTTCTTGATTAGGCCCGAAACATCGAGACGATTTAAAATAAACCGGTCCATCAGCAAAGGCTCGGCCGCTTTTAATCTGCCAATGCCAAACAGTACTGTCTGGTTGGCTTACAGAGCAGACTAGAATGACTGTGGTAACTTCGTGAGAAACGTCCGGACCGATTTTAATCGAGAGGCTTATTCGCTGATTATTCTCTTTACATATTACATTGAACGCAATTACGTTTTTAGCAACGAATGTTTTCATGTTTACTGCCAGTCGTCAACACAATACACACCGCTCATCAAGAGTTAATTTAGGCAAAATCAAGCCTCGATAAATGTGCATGATTAGCGGTCATAGAACATCTAAAAAGTATATCATTTTCTAACACTCACACAAACTGACACACACACACACACACACACACACACACACACACACACACACACACACACACACACACACACACACACACACATATATATATATATATATATATATATATATATATACAGGGTGACCCCACAAAACGGGAATTTTTGAAGTGCGTATTGCCAGACATGAGCAAGTGGCAACACTGCGAGACAGTGACCTTGAGCAAGTAAACATTTCGCCATTTTAGTAACGAGAATGAAATTCACAGTATCCCAGCTCAGATGTTGCAGCAGTCAATAAGGAATCTCAACAGCAGATTCAAAAATGCATTCGTACAGGAGGACGCCATCTACAGGACGTAATTTTTAAAAAATGAAAATTCCATCATTGTTTCTTAAATGGCATGTTTTAATGTTTCAATTACTACGAATTAAATATTTTTCTTCCATCACTCTTGGTTTTATTGGATTGTTAAAAAGTTCCCGTTTTTTGGGATCACCCTGTATATATATATATATATATATATATATATATATATATATATATATATATATATATATATATATATATATATAATATGGATAAAACAACTGAAAAAAAATTGGGTGTTTTTTGCGAAAGTATTTATTTATAAGTTTTTATATATATTTCATATTTCAGACCACCTCGGTCCTTCCTCAGAAATTAATTGAATTACTGTATTACTGACTGTATTATTGACAATAATACAGTAATTCAATTAATTTCTGAGGAAGGACCGAAGTGGTCTGAAATATGAAATATATACAAAAACATATAAATAAATACTTTCGCAAAAAAACACCCAATTTTTTTACAGTTGTTCTATCCATATTATATACATATCAAGAAAGTATACGTGGCTTCTCGTTATATATATATATATATATATATATATATATATATATATATATATATATATATATATTATAATTATTTTTTTTAAATAATATTATAGTGTAGGGTCTACTTATGTATTAAGCACTGTTTTTTAAAAATAAAAATAAAAATAGTAAAGACCTTTGGATTATTACCCTAACGGTTCTTTTCTATTTTTCTATATATTTTCGAGTGCACACACTCACACACACACACACATACATACACACATACACACACACACACACATATATATATATATATATATATATATATATATATATATATACTCGATATTGAGGCGATATAATCTGGGGTGCAGAATTAATTTCAACTTCACCCACCGCGATGCGAATGAGTCCGAACTTTTATTGTCGATAACTCCAAAACCGTGGATTTTTTTATCAAAGTTTCCTAGTTATTTTCGAACTAAGCTTGTACATTTACACCTAAATGGATCCAAGTTGAAATTATTTCTGTCACACTCTTTGGTTACTAAAACATAGTAGTTTATTTTTGTAGGCGTTAAAATTTACATGCAATATCATGTCCAAGTGAATATATATATATATATATATATATATATATATATAAAATAAAAAGGCTTGAGCACTAATATAACATGGTCATAATTTATTCCATTGGAATCGTAAATACGATCCAATTCATCAGACCTACAAATTCAAAAACAACCCCGGGAATAAAAAATAAAATTTAATGAGAGTGTATGTATGAGAGTGTGGGACGAATGCTAGAGTAAATACATACACTCTCACTAAATTTTATTTTTTATTCCCGAGGTTGTTTTTGAATTTGTAGGTCTGATGAATTGGATCGTATTTACGATTCCAATGGAATAAATTATGACCAAGGAATATTAGTGTTTAAGCCTTTTTATTATATCCTTGCTCTGTCCTGGACATTGAGTTCTACCTGGATTCTATGCTCTTGGAAGTATTTTTTATACATATATATATGTATGCGTATGTATGTATGTATATATATTTATATATTTTTACCACTAATATTATCTATCTATCTATCTATCTATCTATCTATCTATCTATCTATCTATATATATATATATATATATATATATATATATTTATATATATATATATATATATATATATATATATATATATATATATATATATATATATATATATATATTGAAGTAATAAATATCCGTATGGATAATCCCAAGGATCTATAAATATCTATATATCTATATCTCTCTCTCTCTCTCTCTCTCTCTCTCTCTATATATATATATATATATATATATATATATATATATATATATAACTTTGTCAAAGTTAACAACGGGTTCTATACACACACACACGAACACACACACACGAGCACACACACACACACACACACATATATATATTTATATTTAGGCACCAAATCTTCATTGAAGCATGTTTGGTTTAATAATTCAGATATATATCTATTTTATTTTATTCCTCTCAAATTCAGGGATCAATTTCTTAGTGCTGTTACACAACTGTTTAAGAAAGAATCCGTAGTTTTGGTCGTTTCTTTCATTTTCCCAAATAGTTTTAATCTTATCCAATATCATCTCCAGGGGTGAATTAATAAAACAAAAGTTAATGTAATTGAGAAATGTAATTGTTTTGTAAATGCGCATGAAACTCTCTTCGTTATAGTCTATTTACGTTAAGAATATGTAAGGGAGGTAATGTTTTAAAATTACTCAACCTGAAGACTTTTTTGTTAGAATTGATCAGAAAGATCTAACACTATTCATTTTTCAGCCATAGACTGTTTCTCGATCTTTTCACCAAAACACCAAACCCCTGCCTTGAAACTGGGTCTGACAAATCTGAGGTCGGTGATGGGAGTCATACGTTCGGTGTGTGGAGTGAGTGTCATTACCCCCGTTACATCCGATCCTGAGTCCTTAAAAGTAAAATGAGTCGAGTGTTTCAAAATCAAACTTACAGCATTTTGAGAAGCTATTTATGCAGTTGGGATCCTGGGATGAGGAAATGATTCTTTCTTTTGTAAATTGCTGGTCAGAAAGCAGCAGCATATAATGGAGACTGTATAAGAAGCATACCACTGTATAGTACGCTTTCGTTTTGTTTATCGTGACGATGTGCAACTGCGTACGGGACAGCTAGTCGGGTACCAATGGCTTTCTTTCATCAATTCAAAATCGTCAAGGGTATCATAAGTTTTGTACAGGTGCACTTGCGAATCTCACAACGACAAGAGATTGGAAACTGATCTCTTCTCTGATCTAGATCTAACATCTCAGTGAAAAAGTGATTTGTAACAATCAATGTCTCGAAAACCAAATTAATTACATTCCATCATTAACGATTGGATCCTGTCATGGTGAATGGATGTTTCCTCAGAGAAGGACCCGTGTCTAGAGCGACTATTGGGCCTCAAACGCAACCCATATCTCGTGGGACCTTTATATACGATCCATCGATAAAAATACTGGTAAAATGATCGGTCCCCTTTATATTTCTTTGTGCTATACTCTGCCTATACACGAGCCAGATCAGGCCTAAAATGGATTACTGCTGTCATCTTCGCTTTTACGTCATGATAGAGTCCCAAAGCCTCTCCGTGTCCTTGTGGGTGATAAATTATTTTCTACCCTGCGACCCTTCTTTCACAGACGTGGTGTAGCAAGCTTCGCATTATCGCTACTTCTATGAAAAGTGCTCAGTTGAACTACAATCCTCAGTTCTAACCTTCACAGCTAGGACCCGCCATTCTACGCACTTTGTAGCTAACGACAATAAATACCTCCGTATCTCATTGGTGATGTATACGTTGAAATCGAACAGCTTCTTCCGGCGAACCACTGACCTGTGGAACCAACACCCAAGAAGATGTTTCCTGATCACTACAATCTAAACATATTCAAATCTAGAGTTAACCGTTATTTTCTGTTGGCAGGTGATCTCTCCTCCAGTCTAGCTGTAACATCTCAGCAGGAGAAAAACTGGCTGGTTACATTTAATACCAACACCGCCGATCGGACCCTGAACTACCAGCAGTCACGATACCTTGAGCGACAATTGGGTCTTAAACTCAACCCAGACCTCAAATGGAATTCGTACATACGATCCATCGGTAAAGATGCAAGTAAAATGTTCAGTTCCCTGTACGGTTCCAATTATTATCTTCTGTCTTTACAAGAGCCAGATCTGGGCTGGAATGGAATACTGGAGCTACCCAGTTCAGTCTCGATTGAGTCAATAGTGTCTGTTGCGTCCTTGTGGGCGAAAAAATTATCGCTACTTCTATGGAAAGTGTTCAGACGAACTACATTCCTTAGTTCCACCAGTTCTAACCTTCAAGGCTAGGACCCGCCATACTAGGCACACTCTAGCGAACCATACTTTTTATCTCCAAAATCCGTTAGTGAGAAGTAAGTTTCCCTCAAGAAGCTTCTTCCCGTGAACCACTGCTCTGGGGAACCGACTACTGTACTCTGTAACCGTCTACCGATATTTACAAGAGTCAGATCAGGTCTAAAATGGAGTACTGCGGTCATAATTGGTCGGAAGTTACCCAGTTCAATCTCGATAGAGTTCAAATTATTTTCCACCCCAGCGACCCCTCTTTCACAGACGTAATGTAGCAAGCCTTTACTTCTATGGAAAGTGTTCATACGGTCCATCGTTAAAGATGCACATAATCCTCTGCCTTTACAAGAGCCGGATCAAGTCTAAAATGGAGTACTGCGGTCATAATTGGTCAGGAGCTACCCAGTCGAGTCTCGATATAGTTCAAATTATTTTCCACCCTGCGACCCCTCTTTCACAGACGTAATGTAGCAAGCCTTGCAGTGCATTATCATTACTTCTATGGTAAGTGTTCAGACGGACTATATTACTTAGTTCCACCAGTTCTAACCTTCAAGGCTAGGACCCGCCAGGCTACGCACATTTTAACGAACCACACTAATTACCTCGGTATTCCATTAGTGAGACCAGAGATTGGCAGTTGAACTCTCCTCCAATCTAGCGCTAACATTTTAGCGGGAGAAACACTGACTGGTTACATTCAATACCGCGTATACCAACACCAGTCCCGATACCTTGAGCGACTATTGGGATTAAACTAAACCCACATCTCAATTCGAACTCGTACGTTAAAGATGCACATAATCCCCTGCCTTTACAAGAGCCAGATCAGGTCTAAAATGGAGTACTGCTGTCATGTTTGGGCAGGAGCTGCCCAGTCCTTACTTTCCAGTCGCGATAGTGTTCAAAAGCGTCTCCCCGTCCTCCTGGGTGATAAATTGTTTTTCCTCCTTACAACCCCACTCACGAGGTGTAGAAAGCTTCCTACTCTATCCCTACTTCTGTGCAAAGAGCACAGACGAACTACATTCCTTAGTTCCCCCAATTATAACCCTGATGGCTAAGACCCACCATGCTATGAATATCATAGCGAATCCCGCCCATTCCCGTCGCATTACATTGATGAGATATAAGTCCCACTCAACCAGCTTCTTACCGCGAACCACAGCTGTGTTCAACCGACTCGCAAGAGGATATTTTCCCGATCGCTACAATCCTAACCTGTTCAAGTCTACAGTTAACCGTTATCTTCTCTACCAATCCTCATAAACTGTACACCTAACTCTGTAACCTTGAGTGGCTTCCGAGCCTTGTACAGTTTGAAACCACACAGTAAGAAAAAAATTGTTTCGGTCTGAAATCGATTTGTTAAGAAGGCCTATTAACGACCGAAACGTTGTAATAAATATGGCGACAAAGATGAGGACAATAGTCCGAATAATGTAAATAATGTACATAATACCTCATCTCAGAAATATAGACAGATACATTCTAAATAGTTACCATAAATTTGCTTCTTCTCTGTGATGAATTTGTCACGATTAATCAGGTTATCCTGCTGAATTATGTTATTCAGTGGCTAAAATTGAGGATAGTGGGGATAGGGTTATGAAGTAGAAGGAAAAAAATCATTTTTTCGATTTCATTCTTCAAAATTTGTAGGGGCGTCTAATGCTTCGTAGAGTCTTATAAGCCGTGAAATGCAAACGAATTCTTGAAACGTGACATTTTAGTCGATACACGTGTTTGAGTAGACGTACCTATTTTTAAACAGTGTGAATTACATCTACCGGCCTGGGCATTCGAGAATCTTAATAAAGAAAGATGTGCCGTACATCGCTTTTTGTAGGGGAAACAACCGCCCTGTCTTGAATGCTTTAGACCTGTCAGCCAGGGAGAGCTTCACACCGTTAAAAAGTTTAATAAGCCTTTTTAATATTCTCGTTCAGATCTACTCAAAAGTCCATATGTATAGAATCCGAATTTAGACCAGTCAGCCACGGAGAGCTTCACACCGTTACAAAGTTTAATAAGCCTTTTTAATATTGTCGTTCAGATCTACTCAAAGTCCATATGTATAGAATCCGAATTTAGACCAGTCAGCCACGGAGAGCTTCACGCCGTTACAAAGTTTAATAAGCCTTTTTAATATTCTCGTTCAGATCTACTCAAAAGTCCATATGTATAGAATCCGAATTTAGACCAGTCAGCCACGCAGAGCTTCACACCGTTACAAAGTTTAATAAGCCTTTTTAATATTCTCGTTCAGATCTACTCAAAAGTCCATATGTATAGAATCTGAATTTAGACCAGTCAGCCACGGAGAGCTTCACACCGTTACAAAGTTTAATAAGCCTTTTTAATATTCTCGTTCAGATCTACTCAAAAGTCCATATGTATAGAATCCGAATTTAGACCAGTCAGCCACGGAGAGCTTCACACCGTTACAAAGTTTAATAAGCCTTTTTAATATTCTCGTTCAGATCTACTCAAAAGTCCATATGTATAGAATCCGAATTTAGACCAGTCAGCCACGGAGAGCTTCACACCGTTACAAAGTTTAATAAGCCTTTTTTAATATTCTCGTTCAGATCTACTCAAAAGTCCATATGTATAGAATCCGAATTTAGACCAGTCAGCCACGGAGAGCTTCACACCGTTACAAAGTTTAATAAGCCTTTTTAATATTCTCGTTCAGATCTACTCAAAAGTCCATATGTATAGAATCCGAATTGTGACTAAAACGAGGTATTAATGGAGCCATACTGGGCTGTGGAAGAGAGACGAATGTTTGAACCCCTCCCGGAGAGTACTTTTTACACGTATCCACGAAAATATAATGTTTAAAGCAATAAAAGATAATGTCAGATTAAAAATAAAATCCGCTAATGTTTTAAAAAATAAATAAACTCTCTACTAATCTTTTAATAAATAATTGAATAATATCGAAAATTAAGTACCTCCAAAAATTCGCTAAAACGAGGATACACGATGAAAAAAAATGTTCAAAGCATACTAAAAACAAACTTTTATCGTCAAAAATGTTGTTGTTATTACGAGGAAAAATGGAAACGATGTTTTCATGTAAAAAATAATTTTTTACATGTCCTTTTTTTAGAACCTCGGAATTTTCGGTTAAAAGTTTCCTTTTACTGGCGTCAGCAGGGCACCATAAAATTATACGGGAAATTTAACCTTTTTTTTAAAAAAAAAATTTTTTTTTAAATTCTTGCAAAAATCAGATAATTGTCGAATTTTAATAATTTAGCGACTAAAATTGGAGATAGTCGAGATGGCCATGAATTACAACGAAAAAAAATCTTTTTTCATTCTTCCCTCAATTTTTTTTTTTAGTGACAGGGCGTCTATTGCACCTGAGCGTCTTATAAGAAGGGAAAGACGACACATGAAATATTTAGATGGCCAACATACATCAGTGAATCGAATGACGTATACATCGATTAAGATATCTGTATATTGATTACCAACCGTATCAACTCGATGAATATATAACCTTGTGTAAAGTAACTGAAACAAAACGAATAATTCCGTTATTATTTACTTTTTTCGTATTTTTCCAATGAAACATAACACAATTCCCTTGTTAATACTTTGTATGTCAGCCTTTATTTTTTTAGAAACTCGATTTGTCATGGAATCTACTATTTTGGAGCAGTCCTCATTGTTTTTGGGGTCACTGTACAACACGTCTATAATGTCCGTCACGAGCTTCTCTTTCGTCGTCCATTCCGCGATCTCTTTGTAAAACTTGCCAGTTTGTTCGTACAGCTTTACAATTTTCGTACGATTACTTGGAGTAATATTCACCGCAGACAATGGCCGTAGGACAACTAATCGACAGTCGAGACAATAGTGTTTGGGCGTGATATAAATCTGATGCACTCAGTGATGACGCAATATTTTTAAAGTCCAAACAAATTTCATCATACACCTCCAAAATAGATTCATATTACTGCACATCACTGCAAAGGACCGAATCTGAGGAAAAAATACAAATCGATTACTCCCTGCCACTCCAGTAGCGCTAAAACTGACCGTATGGTGAAAGAAAGCAAACTAAAAGAGTTGTTTCAATTAATTTGCACAATTGTTTGTCTATATAATTAAGAAAATATATCTTCTATCGTTTGCTAATTTTCGATAGTTCCACTGTTTTTCCTACTCACAATCCTGGGCAATTACACTTGAATTCTTTTAAAAATCGCAATAATTGCTAATTTGCTTATCGTATCAGTACACTTCTTCGAGAGTCCACCTTCGACTTTATGAAATTTCCGTTTCCTCATCGTTCGGTATCTTACAACATAGTATCGTCTGTTTTTGAAGCAGTTAATTGCTTATGAAGAAGCGAACAGGCTTGCCTCTGGCTGAACAAATGCGATAACCTTGCCTGGTCGGGCGGAAGTCACTGATTTTGCGTCGAACATCGGCAAAGCTCGCACACTGGAATGATTTAAGATGGCTGCTGTTTCCGTTAGTGTCCAAAGCAATCGACATTTCTTTTTTTTTTAACATTTACGCTGCTCTCTTTTCTTTTGTAAGACGTATTCATCGATTTTTTCCTTCCTCCATTGCAATGTTGTTTTTTTGTTTTTCGAATTTTCGCCTTTGTAAATTTTTTTTTTCGTTTACTTTCATCTGTCTATATATACGGCTTATGGTTTTACGATTCAAGAGTTTTACAGTAAAATTTGGTATTAACCTCTTAATATTGTTTAAGGTTTCAGGATATGTTGTTTTTTTTACAATTTACAAAGCCCTAGTGCCACTCCAGGTAGAGGGTTACAGAATAAGAGACACAGCTTTTGCGGATATGTAAGGAAGATAACTGTTAATCCTAGACTTTAACAGGTTAAGATTGTATTGATCGTGGTAGCATCCTCTTGGGAGTCGGTTACAGAAAGCAGCGGTTCAATAGAAGAAGCTGTTCGAGTGGAACATACATCCCACAATGGTATATGAAGGTAATGATGAGCCTGGTTCGCTACAATGTGCGTCGCATTGGCGGGTCTTAGCCGTGAAGATTAGGTGGTTAAACTAAGGAGTGTAGTTCATGACTTTCCATCGAAATAGAGACAGTAGCAAGACCCATGCGACGTCTCAACTTTGAGAAAGGGCTGGCAGGGGGAAAATATTTATCTCGCATAAGTACCCGGAGACGCTTTTGGATTCTAGTAAGAGTGAAAAGTGAAGACTGGGCAGCTCTTGCCTACATATGGTAGTAATACGCCATTCTCGCGCTGATTTTGTTCATGTAAAGGTAGAAGATAGCACTAGGAGCCAGCTACTTTTTGGAGCGGTACAGGGAACCGTTTTTCCTGCATCTTTAGCGATGGATCGTATGTACGTGTTACACATGAGGTATGAGCTGATTTTGAATTCAAATCTGCGCTCAAGGCCTGAGACTTCTCTGGGGCAACATCAATTCATCGCGATTGATGAATGTTCTGGGTCCGATCAGCGATCATTGAGGCCGGCATGTTTTTGTCCCACTGTGCCCTGATCATCTAGAATTTTTGGGTGCACCCATATAAGATAAATAATAGATGATTTAGTAAGAAATATTTTAACTATGTGATATGAGATTGTATGAATTCCTGAAGGTATCACTATGGAAAGTTAAATTAAAATATGTGTCCCGTATTTTTAAAAATATTTCCGTTCCTGAAATAAATACTCCTTTGACAACTCTAAATAATTGACTTTAAATGTGTAAAACGTTAAAAGAAAACGCTTATTTTTTCTTTAAAACACCATTTACTCACTTTTCCTTGTGAGATATTAAATTACACCCTGGCGCAAATAAATTGAAACAACCGCTTTAGTTTCCTTTCTTTCGCATTACGGCCAGGTTTAGACCCACTGAAGTGACAGGCTGTAATCGATTTCTATTTTTACCTCAGCTTAGGTCATTTGAATTGGCGATGAAAATTGTTTGACCTCGAAAAATATTGCGTTATCCGTGATTACATCAGATTGTCATCACACCCAAACACTATTGTCTCGATTGTCGATTAGTTGTCCTACTGCGATTGTATGCGATGAACGTTACACCAAGAAAACGTCCGAAAATTGTAACGCTGCACTGAACACACTGGCAAGCACTACCAGTGAGCAAATCAAAGTAGATTGGACTGGCTCGGAAACTACTGATTCCAATCGAGAATCCGTGGTCAATCTGCAATGAAAGACTTTGTGTAAAGGACAGAAGAAGTACTAACGTGAACTGGCTCATGTTTTATTGGAAAAATAGGAAAAAGATTACATAACGGAATTATTCGTGTTCTTTCAATTCGTCTGCACAAGGCTGTATGCCACATAGCATCTTCCATGATATATCTTGACTTTTCAGTTAGACTGAAGTATATTTATGAGCATTTCGTGAAAGTAAAACAGACAAAATTTTTAATTTCGTTTATAAATACTTGTAGCAAATCAAATACATACATTTGCCTTCATAAAGTAAATCATAGGACGAAAGAGGTCGGTAAAGAAAACTTTTTATTTTGTCTTTAGTAATATATATATATATATATATATATATATATATATATATATAAACGTGAACATTGAAGTCAACACTCTGAGATAACAGAGTGTTTCCTGCTAAACGCTGTAATCAGGTCTCCTTTGCATTTGCGTTTAGCATGAATCAGTCTGTCACCTCTGAATGTTCACTTACATATATATATATATATATATATATATATATATATATACATGTATTGAGTTTTATATTTACTCTTAATTTACTTTTAATGTTCAATTTTATATTTACATACGCTATATGTCACAAATATAGCCTACCTTAAACTATATTTCGTCATATATATATATATATATATATATATATATATATATATATATATATATATATATATATATCTTAAATCATCGGGCCACCTTTGACTTTAGTATGAAACAGTCTGTTCTATCGACGCACCCAAGGTTTTCCTCTACCCAATTTCACTCACAAGGCTTGGGTCAAAACATGGCATGGTTTTCAGTCACTTTTCCAAAGGTGTCGCACACTGGGATCGTCACCTCCAGTCCGATAACATCAGGAAGTCTCCTTCCTGACAAATCGACCATGGTAAGATTCCAACCCGGCTCTCATGGTCAGAATGCGAACGTTCTAACCACTTGGCTACGTGCCCATATATATATATATATATATATATATATATATATATATATATATATATATATATATATATATATATATATATATATATATATATATGAATCTTAAAATCATGAACAAGACTTTTACATTTTTACTATAATCGTTTATTCACTTATTCATTATCACATACATTATTTTTCCTGCTGATTTTATACATATTTCTCTATTTTTGTGGTCATGTATCTTGACTTTCGAAATTAGTAATACTTTCAGGAAAGGAGATATTGTTTAGAATCCATGCAGAGATTTATATTTTGATAAAAATTTTATAGCGGCACTTTCGTGAATTTCTAAGTCAGTTACTTTTTAAATAAGTCTGGCATACGGTAAGTCAAAATTATAGTTGTATATTTTTCTATTCATGAGTAGTACATTTGATAAATTGTTGTATATGAGGTCACTTTTTTGTTCATAGACATTTGGATTTTTTTTTTAATTCCTGCAAATTTCATCAATGTAGTTTGAACAACAGTTCTGGCAATTTATTTTGTATATACCTGCTTTCGAATTGTTGTTGTGGGTATTTTTGGTTCTGATAATATCCATGATAATTTGTAATTTTAGTTTTATGATTGCGCTTCTTACTCTGGCAGCATCATCTGCACATCCTCGTCTCTTGTGTAGAAACCTGAATGGGTAAATATGCAGCTATTCGAAGTAAACTGAGGCACCTCGAGGTGGGTTAGCAAGCTTGTCTCGCTAGAACAGTTACGACTGAGTAGTGAGTTAGATCCTTACTGGATGAGCCATACTTTCGGCCTTGTGCCACATTTAAGCTACGCTTCGAAAATCGCTATGTAATAAGTAAGCAGGACCGTATCACCAAACCTGCTGTTGATTAAACAAAAAAAAAAAAGACCATGAGAATTGCCGGACCACAGAGTACCTTATTCAAGAGTTCGGACCGAAGTAAAATCATTAGACTTAGTGTCACACTTTTTTTTTTCTTATCACCCCATGCAAGGCTGGAGGCCACTAGCACGCAAGGGGTTACAGAAGGTTTGGAGGAAGAGCAGATAGGTGTGGTAAAGGAGAGGATGTGGAGAAAGATTGTGGATCGATCAAGGCAAGGGGGTTACAGAAGATTTGGAGCGAGAGCAGATAGGAATGAAAAGGGAAAGGATGTGGAGAAGGGAAGTGGATAGATCAAGGCAACTGGAGATGTCGATTGACGTTACACTTAAATAGTTGGAGAGTGTATGTGTCAGGGAAACAGGAATAAGGAAGGGAGTTCCACAAGCGAGATGTGCGAGACATGAAGCTATTGGAGTAGAAGATACGTCTACATCTAACAGTTTCAACGGTGAAGGGGTGGGAACGGGATGCCACCTAATTGAACTGTTTTTTTTTATTTCTCTAAATGAACGGATAAAATAATATTTGCTTTTTCGAAATGTGTATCAGACCGTCATCGTATAATCGATTTACCTACAAAAGTTAACCGAAACGCTATTGTTGCTGGGGCTATATTTTCATATTTTTCTTCGTACTAAAGTTGTAATTTTCTTAGCAATTTGAAATCTGATTATTCTTCTTAGCGCTACCATTTATTTTGAGTGTTATGGCCTCATTGTCCCTTAAGATATATCGCTTATTTTTTATTGATTTATTTGGGTTATTGAATTCTAATTTTTTATTTATTAATTTTTTTCATTGTCTAATTCTAACATCCTTTAGGTGATTCAGTCACAATTAAACACAATCACGGTTTTTTAGTTTCTAGCGCCATCAGATATCATATCTATTAGTTAAAACACAAAAACACACAGACACATATTATGTAAAAATCGCTACACAATTGCAGTCGTGGTTCGATACGCATACATCGCATCAAAACAGGCAATTGTAAATTTACAATCGCCTGATGAGATGCTTTGATTCACACCGAATTCAGCCGGTTTTTGATTCTAGCCAGAGGCAACCGGACGTCTAGCCACACTGATGAGCTGTGATACAGCGAAACAGCCAGTCTGTGGATGACAATATATATATATATATATATATATATATATATATATATATATATATGCGGTGTAGATAGAATAAAATTTCGATCGCCAAATCACTATTCTTAAAACGGTTCTCAATAGAAAGTAGAGCAAATAAAATGTATTAAAAAATTATAACATAATCATGTTATAACATTACTACAAGAATAGCCATTTTGTTTCAACACATCTGGGGTCTTGTCAAGTGATCAACACCATTATTTGACAAGATACCAGAAGTGTGAAGAAAAACGGTTATTATTGTAGTAATGTTATAACATATTTATGTTAAAGTTTTTGAATAACTGTTATTTGCTCTCTCTCTCTCTCTCTCTCTCTCTCTCTCTCTCTCTATATATATATATATATATATATATATATATATATATAAATATAAAAGTGAACATAGAAGTCAACACATAGAGGCGACAGTCTGTTTCATGCTAGATGTAATCGTCAGGCAATTAGTGCTGTTATTTTTCTCGGCTATTTATATATACGGGTCAGTGGTGCATTGTGGGTAGTCTATTTTGGCGGTTATTTTTACCGGAAGTCGTTTATTTGTTTATTTATTTATTTGTGTCAAATTATTTAGCTTGTTTTTATTTAATTTTATTTTTATTTTTTATCTTATATATTTGTTTATTTTTATTTTGATTGGTGTTTTTCTTAACGTAGTAAAACTTTGTTCATATAGCTTATTGTGGGTTAGTCTATTATGGCGGTTATTTTACCGGAAGTAGTTTATTTGCTTATTTATTTGGGTCAAATTGTTTTGATTGTTTTTACTCATTTTAATTTTAATTTTTTATCTTATATATTTATTTATTATTTATTTTTTTTATATTGAGGTTTCATTTTTAAACTTGAGTTCACCCACTGCAATGGGCATATGACAAGGCAAGAAATACACTTCGTGGGGTTATGCAGGAAAGGTAATGTTCAACCCGATATAGAAAGAGGTCAAGATTGTAGAGTGTGAGAAAAAATCCTGCCGGTATTCTGTTCCACAAAGTAGCAGTTCTTGGGAAGAATTTGTCTGAATAGAACTTGGATCTTACGAATGAACTCCGAAAGGAATGTGGATGTCTCACTCTTGCGTGCGTGTTATGGAGGGACTCAGTTGTAAAAGTCAAAGTTGGTAAGATTAAGGAATATGGCTCCTCAGAACACCAGTCGTGGAATTAGCGACAGACTCGCAATATTTCGTCCGTGGGAAAGAGGTTGTAGGGCGGAAAATAATACGTCAGCCAACATTGGGAAATAGAGCACATCTGTTAATTTGCATTTTAACGTCTTTTATAATTATGCCAATAAAATTATATATTTACATATTTAAAATTTAAACGTTATTAATAAATAATTCATCACACATAAGGCCGCGTAGACTCTTTGAAATCGGTCAAGTCAGACTGGAGAGTTTCACGGTCAGTTTAAGCAGACGTGCTGGTGATTTTGTAGAAACACCAAATCCTATGATATTACCAGTTCTTATATTTCATTTTTATACATAGAGATATTATAAATTAAATAAATAAAGATATATAATATTAAAAATATTAACGATATATAATATTAAAGAGTAATCCACTATAATCTATCTATCTATCTATCTATCTATCTATCTATTTGCCCAATACAGTCCTATCTATCTATCTATCTATCTATCTATCTATCTATCTGTCTGTCTGTGTTTGTATATATGTGCATATATATGCGCATGTGCATGTATATCAGTGCGTGAAAAGAAAAGTCGTTATTTACTAATTCAAGTCGAGAGTTTCGCTATTTTCTCTTACAAATGGTTACCGCGTTTGCCTGCCTTTGTATGGAAGATCGAAGAGGAAAATGAAATTAAAATAATAATACGAATAATAATAAAGTAAATAAAAAATTCCCCATGATGCAAGTAATAAACAACCGGAAAGGGCTTTTGGTCATATGATTATATGACCATTACTTCCGGAAAGGACAGACTTTTTCTCTTACACCTTCCCACTTTGAGCATTCGTCCTTGCGGCTACACTCATGAAGCAATTTGGACGTTCCAACTCAGCGCATGACTGACCTAAGCTCGACTGGTTTAAGCATTGTAATCCTTACTAACCCAAACTTAGTTCTGAGCCAGAAAAAGAAAACATACGCAAGATACATTGAGAAGAGAGCTTCTCTACAGTTACTGTACAAAAGGAAATAAACGGTGTGATCTGGAGTTGAAACCCATTATTTTGTATAATTATTATTTGCTTATCATATGTAAACACGCACTCACATACACTACACCAAACACGCAAACTTTAAATATAATATTTCAGGTTAATACCGCAATTCCCCATGTATAATACGACTTTATTCATAATACACACTCCTAAAACTGTGCCAGAAGAGTGGGAAGATGCTTCTTACTCACGCATAATACACAGTCCTTGTTTGGCAATCAAACCCTATAAATTATACCTCTCTAATTATATTACGGCCAGCGTTTCCTACTCTTATTAAAAAATGGTTTTAAACGTAGAATAATATTATAATTTTGTCTTATGATAATTCTTATTTTATTTTACGGCAATTTTTTAGAGATATTTTGTAGTTTGTACCTCTGATTTTGCTTATTATCGTTTAGAAAAAAATGCGTATTATACATAAGGAATTACGGCACATTATTTTATATATATATATATATATATATATATATATATATATATATATATATATATATATATATATATATATATATAAAATATTAACAATTATAACAAAAACATGTTATATACCCCTACATAAATGCAATAATGTTTCAACAGGTTGTGTTACTCAACTAGAGAATAGACGGTCATTTTATGGTTTAAATGTAGCAATGCCCTCAACAGGAAGGAGTTTGAAAAAACACCTAAATTTCTAACATACGAAGATACGACATCGGTTACCCAATCTGATCAGTTCAAAGTTAACTTCCGTGTTGTATTTTTGTTGCTTGCGCAGTGGGAATATTTCTGATCCGTTCCAGCAACGGCAAAAAGACACAACACAACACAACAGAGAGCCTTCCAGAGTAGAGGTGAACACGTGTACTGCGAGTGGAAATAATTTCGAAGCTTGCAGGAGGAGGCTTGACTGTAACACTCTCTTATCTTAAATTTCTGCTGGTATCTCAAGGCAAAAAATCAATCCTCTCTCAAAAAACTCGTATGTCAGTACGCTCGTATCTAAACGCATTACTGCACACACACACACACTCATATATATATATATATATATATATATATATATATATATATATATACATATATATATATATGAATATATATATAATTTTTATTTAATGAGACATGTATTAATATATTTATAAAATCAAACGTTCACAGCATTAATCCAAAAGAGGGCTCGATACCGATAGTAGAACAATAATTATTTATTTATTATAATTTGATCATATAGCCAAAACCATTTTACTCACTACAAAGATGCAAATTCGTTTCAGTGCATGAAAATGGTTATGCATAACCATTTTAAATTCTCACCCGTCGAAGTGCAGCTGAAATGCACTGAAAAGAAGTTGCATCTTTGTAGTGAGTAAAATGTTTTTTTTATATGATAAAATTATAATAAATAAATAATATATATATATGTATATATATATGTATATATATATGTATATATATATGTGTGTGTGTTTGTGTATATATATATATATATATATATTGTGTGTATTTAGGCAGCATTTTTTCATTAATACATGTTTCATTAAATAATATAGGTAAGTGTTGTCTATATATTTTATGTAAGTTTTTTTCATATAGTCTGATAATCTTAATAACATTATCATTTCATTAAATAATATAGATAAGTGTTGTCTATATATTTTATGTAAATTTTTTTCATATAGTCTGATAATCTTAATAACATTATCATTTCATTAAATAATATAGATAAGTGTTGTCTATATATTTTATGTAAGTTTTTTTCATATAGTCTGATAATCTTAATAACATTATCATTTCATTAAATAATATAGATAAGTGTTGTCTATATATTTTATGTAAGTTTTTTTCATATAGTCTGATAATCTTAATAACATTATCATTTCATTAAATAATATAGATAAGTGTTGTCTATATATTTTATGTAAATTTTTTTCATATAGTCTGATAATCTTAATAACATTATCATTTCATTAAATAATATAGATAAGTGTTGTCTATATATTTTATGTAAGTTTTTTTCATATAGTCTGATAATCTTAATAACATTATCTTTTCATTAAATAATATAGATAAGTGTTGTCTATATATTTTATGTAAGTTTTTTTCATATAGTCTGATAATCTTAATAACATTATCATTTCATTAAATAATATAGATAAGTGTTGTCTATATATTTTATGTAAGTTTTTTTCATATAGTCTGATAATCTTAATAACATTATCTTTTCATTAAATAATATAGATAAGTGTTGTCTATATATTTTATGTAAGTTTTTTTCATATAGTCTGATAATCTTAATAACATTATCTTTTCATTAAATAATATAGATAAGTGTTGTCTATATATTTTATGTAAGTTTTTTTCATATAGTCTGATAATCTTAATAACATTATCATTTCATTAAATAATATAGATAAGTGTTGTCTATATATTTTATGTAAGTTTTTTTCATATAGTCTGATAATCTTAATAACATTATCTTTTCATTAAATAATATAGATAAGTGTTGTCTATATATTTTATGTAAGTTTTTTTCATATAGTCTGATAATCTTAATAACATTATCATAATGATAATGTTATTAAGATTATCAGACTATATGAAAAAAACTTACATAAAATATATAGACAACACTTATCTATATTATTTAATGAAACATGTATTAATATATATATATATATATGTGTGTGTGTGTGTGTGTGTGTCTGTGTATGTTTGTATATTGGCATCTGTTATCTATTTATCTATCTCCATCTGTTTATATCTATCTATTCATCTATCTATCTATCTATCGTTTTTATATTTTTTTTTTATAATTTCCATTTTTGTTCCTATTTATCCTACCGAATTACGTTTAATTTTTTTCCGTTTGTCTTTATGCTAAGTACTTCTGTGACTTTTCACTCTAATTGACTTCATCCTGTTTCTGTGTCTCTTTCTCTCTCTTTATATATATATATATATATATATATATATATATATATATATATATATATATATATATATATATATGCATATATATGTATATATAGGGTGAGAGAGCGAGATAGGTAGGTAGGTATGCACCCAATTTCTCTGTCTGTGATACGTCCTGTTTTGTTTTCATCTATCAGATTTTTTTTCTACTCTTGTACAAATTCTCGGCTCTGTCCTTTGGGATGTGTGTACGCGATTTCCTCTGAGCAGACAGTAATTCCAATTTCCCGCCACGTGGTGCATAGAAGACAGAGATGTTGAACGGAAACTATTCTAAAAATGACACAAAATAAAGATAAAAAAAATAAAAAAAACAACGAGTATTTTGTTAAGAAATATAGAAATAAGATCAAACCGATTCAAATCGAAAATGCCAAGGTGGCATCGTCCTGGCAAAATATGTCTTTCAGAAATTCAGCAAATTATTAAGAGATAGGAAAATATTTTGTCTTTCGACCGATGGATATTCAAAATAGCATCGGCTGAATATCTGAACAAATGGAATGTTTTTCGGGAAGGGATGAAGATAATCAATATAAAACTTTCCTTCCTCTTTGAATTTCTGGGATGGGGAGTTATCATTATTTACACTATTTATATTCAAACTATTGTCCTCATCATTGTTGTTATTATCACCTGATCACCTTCTGCCTGAAATTCTGGGACGGGGAGTTATCACTATTTACATTATTTACATTGCGAACTGTTATCTTCAACCCTTGTCAGGCTTAAAATTCACAAAAAAAAGAAGAAAAAAATATTCATCAAGAAAATATTATCCATCTCCCTACGTTGAAGATATACGAGGTCTAGACTATCAACATTATTTTCCCCGCCAAAACTACTGCTTCGTGGGCAAAATCCTTTAGTTGGATGTTGACGCCACCTTTCCTGCGAATGCCTGAATTCTTTTTACGCCGATAGGCCTCATAAGTCCCCGGCTCACCCGCCTAAAATAGACATGTGTAGTGCGAACTGGTTGGATTTTCGTTTTCACGCAAAAGGATTTTGCTCACGCTGCATTAGTTTTGTCGGGAAAAAAAATTAGATACTTTTTTGGACGCACCTCATAAACTGATTCAGATTCTAATAACCATTTCACAAATCGAATTTGACAAAATAAATAAACAGAATCGAGTAACAAATACAAAGACGATTTAGAAATCTTATCCCGCATTTAAAAATATGACACCGCACTCGCCATTTTTCTGAATGTCGTTTGTGCGTCTTGAGATTCTTGACAAAATCCAGAAAGGTTGTCTGCAATACAATAGGTCCTAACCAGGCATCTCGTCTCCAGTCCCTTTCTTATCGACGTGACGTGGCTTCCCTCTGTTCTACAACTATTTTGATAGCAACTGCTCGGATGAGTTTTTTTCCTGGTACCCAGAATACATGAGTTTAATCGTGCTACTAGATTGGCAATTATGTCTCACCGTTTTATTGTTGAACTAGCAAGATACCACCGATACTTCTACTCCAACAGTTTCTTTCCCCGCTCTTCCCAAATGTGCAACTCCCTTCCGATATTTTGTTTCCCTGATAACTACAATCTTAAAAAATAGAAATGGAACATCAGTTGCCATCTTCTGTCTTGTTGAAGCCTGTTCCTTCTTTGTCCCTTCATTAATCCTCCCCATTTTCAATTTTCGCATTCTCTTTCAGGTTCAATCCTTGTAATCGCCTGCGTCTTAGTGGCATTGTCGCCTTGCTTGGGGTGAAATGATTAAAAAAGCAGAATCAAACATTTTAAGGAAAATTGGCAATGAAGCATGTAAACATGTCAGTAGTTTGCTGTCATAACTACTAATGGTTATAGTAGTTGTTTTCGTATAAGAAAACAATAAGCATTCATTGACCTAAAAGCTAGTGCCACTTTTGGGCGGAATACTTAAATTTTGAAAGTTTTGCAGTGAATTTGATCCTCACTGGGTGTCCTATAATTTTAATACTGTTCCAAATTAAGCTGTGCTTAATTATTTTCTTAATTCGTATTCTTTTACTCACTCTCCTTAATGATATTTTCTTCTTCTCATATTCTTTCATCCTCACTGATCCATTGAGTCTTAGGGGCTTTATTGCCTTGCTTCGGATGACATGAACTTAGGTAAAAAATATGTTAAAAATGTGATTGTTAATATATTAAACAGTCGAGTCTATATTAGCAGAACGGGGTAACTATAGGTAATTCGAAATTTTACTCGAGTAGAATTTCTTAATAACTTTGCTAATAAACGGAAGACATACGTGCTAGTACGATTTAGGAACATGGCCAAGAAGCTGATACCTGCGGATTCTTTCAATTAACTCCCTCTCCAGCTGTGTCCTCAGTCATATTACTGATATTTAATCCCAAAAAGAAACTATGAACCACCATATCATATTTATTCAGATTATAGCAGTTTTCATATTTTTGAGGAATGAATTGCGTTAAAAAACTAATCCCATTTTTCAAAAAAATTATAAACAAAGAACTGAATAAGGAACTTCGATGTACTATCACTCCTATATGGCAGAGAATGCTGGAGAAATTCGTCGTAGATGAAGAGAACAATGAAGGGAACTGACATGCTGTACTACAGAAGGATAATAAGAATTCCACGGACAGAGTGTGCAAATAACCAGGAAGCTTTAAGTAAAATTAAAAAAAAGGACCGTTATACTTAGAGTGTTGATTGTTTGATTCATTTTCTACGAATTATCAACCCTTTGCAGCTTAATAGTCTTTGATTGAAATCTGAGAGATATACTCAAAGATAATTTTCAGAATATAAACAGAAAAAAGAAGAAGGGACATATCCCTAGACGACAGGAAAATAATGGCGTTGTCACAAGTTATAACCTTCTGCGGACATCTGCTAGTTAAAACGAGAGACAATCATTGGAATCGGCGTTAATAGAGTAAGCGTTTATGAATGGAAGTGAGTCGTACAAACAGGAGCCGAGAGTCATGCTTTCCAGCCAACTTTAATCTGCAAATATTTAAGTCTAATGTCAATCGATATCTATTATACTCCTGATTACTCTTTTCTCTTCCCGTTCAATATCACTGTTTCTGCTTCTCATTCTTCCAAACCCAGTAAGTCCTAGTGTCTTAGTGGCTTTACTACCTTGCATGAGGTGAAACCGATTAAAAAAGAAATGAAAAAAAGAGAGCAACCGTTCGATCCGAAGTCGAGTTCGCACCTGCAAAGCTGCAGCTGCTTCTAGCACGTTGGCTCCATCGTTCTCAGCGAATACACATACAATCCCTAATAGATATAAAAAAAATATTGGGTAAGACAAAAATATTGGGTGAAAATCAAAGTGTCTTTTCTCGCTACGAATTAGTGCTAAAAATGTGCCTTTTCGAAAAGTCGTCAAATAAGGCAAAGTAGAAATTCCACTTGAAACATTAAATTTTTCAATGCTTCTTTTTCAAAGGTTTACAGCCAGTCTAATCAACGGTTTTCAAGTGTTCACCGAAGTTAAGCAACATCAAGCCTGGTGATTACTTTAATGGGTGACCGCTTAAGAATGCCAGGTGCTGAAAGTTGTGCAATTATCTAAAGGGCTCGGAAATAGAAATCGCGTTCATTATATTCACTATATACAAAGGTATTGGTTAATTAGTAATACTTGTATAGTATAGCTGGTCACTCGTAATCGAGGATATCTGTCTACTAGGGTGGATGGCCAATCGCTATTGCAGACGCTTTCTCATGCGCATTTGTGTATTCAGTACCCACAGACCTTAGTTACAGCTTCTGGGAATGCGTGATCAACAACTTGAACAAGGACACGATGGCTTGTGACTTCGTGCTAGCACAGCTATCGACGGCCCAGTTTACCCAATTTCACTCAACGTTTGGTATGGCTTTCATGCACTTTCCTTTGGATAACACCAGGAAGTCTGTTTCCTGACATTTCGACCATGGCGAGATTTGAACTCGCGCCTCTTGGTCAGAAAGGGAATGTACCGATTAGTAATACTTGTATCAGTAGATTATCATTAGTTCTTTCAATCTAAAAAAGGTTTCCGGCTTAAAAAAAAAATCTGATTTACAAATAAATTTATTTACTTCTTGTCGTTAGCCCATTCATTATTCAATCACAGTGTTTCTAAATCATTTTAAGCAAAGGCACGTCTACGTGCAAAAGAAAAATATCACGGTACACTTAGCAAAATTTTTACAGGGTAGACATTTAAATGTCATGAAATAAAACCATAGAACTTACTTTATTTCAATGTTTCTATTTAACTATTTCTTCACTTTATTTAGTGTGAAACATGTACCTGGCGTTTTTACTCGATTTCTTTAATGTTTGGTCGAATATGTGATAAGCAGACCCTTTCATTTTTAGTTGAGCGTAGTGTTTCTCTTACAATTTCTTAAATGAAACTGTATTCCAAAATATAAATTCAACGAAACTACAACATAAAACACATATCGCCACCTCTAGTAATTCTGTCCACACAAACATGCATATGCACGAAACCTGAGTATCATCTACCATCTACTCAATTGTGAAAGCAGAATAACATCATTTTGTTTATTACTTCCAACCTTCCAAGAAAGTTTTACCATTAAAGGACCCATAAGGTATTGATATGCTGTTAAACAGAAAAATCAATTAATCAATCATTTGTATTCCAACAGTTATTCAATTATTGTAGTGTTTCGCAACCTTTTTAATGGTACTCTTCAACTATTTGTATAGTTTATTTAGTGTGAAACATGTACCTGGCGATTTCTTCAATGTTTGGTCGAATGTGCGATAAGCAGGCACTCCTTTCTTTTTAAGTTGAGCGGAGTTTTTCTCGCGTCTTATTCTTGATTTTATTTAGGGTTCAGAAGACTAATCCACATAAATAAAAATTGGAAAATTGCAATAAAAATAATAAGTCCTTTTTAGCTAATGTGGAATATTACTTTTGTATTGAAATCCCAAATATATCAATAGGTACCGTCGAATGTTTTATTTTGATCCCTCGATTACATGAAATGACAATATTTCGTGGAACTAGTGTGCCGAATCATGACAGTTGATAATCGCTGTTCTATGACTGATCGATCAGTTTTGACATTTATTTTATAGGATTGGAAATCACAATAGTCAGTCAACTCTCAGAATTTGAAGAGAAATTAATTTATTCTATTTTTACACTAATTCCATTTTTCTATCTGATCCCGAATTAGTTTCATAAGATTATATACAGTCAGCCCCCGCCTATTCGCGTTTCAGCCTTCGCGGTTTCACACAACCGCGGATTATTCTTTAGAATATACACGGGTTGGACAAAATAATTGACACACTTGTTAAATTCAAAGAAAATTTTATTTAATATGACGTTGGTCCTCCTTTAGCCTCATATACAGCTTTAATACGTCTAGGAATGGAATCATACAGCTTCCTGACTTCATCCAGAGGGATTTTCAGCCATTCTTCCATCAACACCTGCTCTAGCTCTTTAAGACACGACGGTGGGCGATAGAGGCTCCTAACTTGTCGCTCCAAAATGCACCACAAATTTTCAATAATATTGCTATCTGGAGATTGGGCAGGTCACTCCATGTGTTCTAGCTCACTTTCATGCTCTTCATACCAATTCTTAAACATTCGAGCGGTATGTATTGGAGCATTATCATCTTGGAAGATACAGTCACAATCAGGGAATAAAGTCTGGGCCATTGGATGACCATGATCTTCCAAAATGTTCAGGTCATCTTTGCTGTTGATTCTACCGTGAAGGGCAACTATTGGACCGATACATTTCCATGATATGGCGGCCCAAACTATCACTGATCCACCTCCATACTTCACAGTTGGAAGAAGGCAGTCAGGGTTGTAAGCTTCTTTGAGCTGCCTCTACACATAAACTCGCCCTGAGTTGAGAAAAGAGAAAAATTGGACTTGTCTGAGAATATGACTTGCTTCCATTGGTCTGTAGACCAGGCATTGTGATCTCTACATCACTTCAACCTCTTCTGAATGTTGCGAGTGGAGAGAAGAGGTTTCCTTACGGCGGCTCTTCCATGATATCCAGCCTTATGGAGCTCACGACGAACAATTTTCGTAGAAACTGGACTATTCAGATGATTATTCAACTCTGCAGTCACTTTGGCTGCAGTAGTTCGATGATTTTTTGCCACATTGCATTTCAATGCACGTCGGTCCCTGTCAGTAAGTTTGCAAGTCCGGCCCGAATTGCTACGGTTGCTTAAGGTTTTGCTCTGTTTCTGGAATTGCATCATAGTTCTTGACAGGGTCGTTCTTGAAAAACCAAATATTTCAGCAACCTTATTGATCGAGGCTCCTGCCATGCGAGCTCCAATAATTTACCCTTTTTCGAACTCAGAGAAGTCACACATTTACCTTAAATTTTACTAAATTCTAAAAATAGATAAGACAAAGACAGTAAATTAGATAAATAAATGTATTTACAATAGATATAACCTGCAATTACGAAGTTTTAGTTAAAGTTCTTAATATAATAAGTCTTTGAAACATAAGAGTGGATTTTGCACCTGTTCCAATTATTTTGTCCGACCCCTGTATGTACTTGTTATTCGCGGAAACCTCGAATATTCGCCAGTTTTTCTGAAGAAAATATGTACAAATTATTCGCTGAGTCCTCTCGATTCACGTATTTTTTCGATAGAACATTTTAAAATGTACTTGTATTATTTTCTTGTTATTTAAGTGGCTTAAAACATATAAGAGTCTATTTTATATAAAACATTGGCAGAATTGTACATCTTCATTGTAAAATACAAACGCAAAGACATGCGTAGTGCTTGGGCTTTGTTCTTTGTTAGGGGCTGCGGCTGGGGTCTTAAAAATGGCCTATGCTAAGTCTGGGGGCATCATCGCAGTTCTGTTTTTAGAAAATGTTTTTAACTTTATATTTTATGTCTTGTTACACATATTTTGTACAGTATTTTCAATAGTTGTATCGATCTATGCGTAATTAAAAACGGTTATTGTACGTATGAAAGAAAAATTTACGTTAAGTGTATTGTCACCAATACTATTTTTCAAAAATGTTTTTTTTAAGGGTCTGAAATGTTTATAAACGGTTTAGGATGAAAATATACGGCATATAGGGTTTTAACAATGAAAATATGTACTTATAAACAATTTGAGGGGTTACATATATTCACGTATTCTAACTATTCGTGGCCAATTCTGGTCCCTAACCCCCGAGAATGCGGGGGACTGACTGTACTGTAAATATGGTTTTTGGATAAGAAAATGCAAAGAGTAATAATTCGTGTAGAAAATAATAATATTCGTAAAAGTAACAATATGGCTGCTTTTTTAAAACAAAGTTTTTTTTTTCTACATAGAATAATTAATTAAAAAGAATGATAACCTCCTTTCTTACAAAATAAATTAGAACCTCCTTTTTTTTCAAAATAAAGATATTGTATTAAAAACAGAACCAGTGAATAAACTGATACCAAAGCTTTATTGCACTTTTCTCTGACTACTCATCTACTGACGGGCATTACAGGGTGCTTTTTTATACCTCCTAGTTCTTAAGGGGAGGTAACTGATGATTTATCAGTACAATTATTTCAGGAGCATCCATGTTTTTTGCAGCAATTACGTGACTAAATTTCTAATATTCTTTTAATTTTTCTTCTTTTCAGGATTTGTCAGAAGGACAAACGAAAACAGATCCTTAGTATCGGAGCGAACACGAAAGGTAATCTCACACTGTTGTTATTAATTTGCAAATACGATAGGGAATTGCTTTATTCTTGATATCAGAACGTTTTAGAAAAATTTTCCCCACAAGAAATCTTGCTATTTTGAGCTGTTATTTTTCTGCAGTAGAATGAAGAAGCTAGGTCGCCAACAAACAGCTATGAAATCGTTAAGATACAAATAATTGTTTCCAATGCAATATAATTAGATATATGCAAATATATGAAGAGACTGCGATGCGGAGTCAGATAAGAAAGATTAATGCAAATGGCCTGATATCGAAACGCAGTAAATGATTGATTATATACGAGATGCGTTTAAGACTCCGTTTTATCAACGCACGCGTTAAAGTCAGGCGATAAAAGCCGCTATTTAGACAACAATCGGCAATAAATGATGTGCCTTCAACAGGTCCAAATGACCAAGTGTCCAGCCGGGCATGATCGCCACTTCCTGTCCTCACACGCAATTGTGGCGGGCACTTCGTTGAATTAAACTGACAGCCACGAGATAATTACAAATACTGGACGGTTACAAGACGGCAGATGCCGAGTTCACGAAACTCTCTGGCTAGGAAACAGTATTTACCAAACTTCCCTTAGTAAGGTATTTGACTATAAATGTAGGGTTCCTGAAGAGGTTGCTGCGGGTCATTGGAGCTATAATAACTAACATTATTCCCTATTGAATCGGTGCAAAGGAGATGTGGGCGTCTTCGTCGATGCACCGTGTTCTTTAAGGGCCTTTTTTTTCTTTTAAAATAATGTTCACCCTATACAAGAGCAAAGAGCCACTCGTGTAAAATGTTACAACGTAAGAGGCACAGTTTATGGGAATATATAAGGAAGTTAACGGTTAGGTACAATTTGAACATATTAAGTGTGTAGCAATCTCTTTTTGGAGCGATCCTATTGGAAGTGGGTTCCAAAAAAGTATGTTTCGTTCGAAGGAGCTGCCTGTTGGGAACTTACATCTCACTAATGGGCGTGGCAGGTCGGGTTTTAGCCGTGTAGGTTAAGACTGGTGGAAGTAAGGAATATAATTCGTCTGAACTCATTGCATGGAAAAATCCATAAAGCAGTGAGGGGCCGGCGACGTTTCGTCTGTGGGAAAGGGATTGTCAGGTAGAAGATAATTTATCACGCGGAAGGAATCTTCGAACTTTATCGAGACTGGAAAGTGGTGACAGGGTATCTCTTGTCCACCTCAGGTATCAGTACTCTCTTTTCTTAATGTTGTAATCTAGAGAAGGTTACTGAATAGAATAATCAAACGAAGGTTGGTAATGACCGATAATATTTTGGACAAGAACAGCATATAAGATTCGCTAGCGGCGCGTAGAAGAAGTAGCTGACTGCTAGAAGTGATCCAAGTGAATTCCACAATGAATATCCAGCTGCAAGATATCTACCAACCGCCACACACGGTCAGATGTGGCACAAGGCCGAATTTAATATGGGGTATCCGAGCCCGTAGGCTCTGGAAAAATTCCCCGTAGACCCCGTAAAAAACGTTGTCAGATGTGGCACAAGGCCGAATTTAATATGGGGTGTCCGAGCCCGTAGGTTCGGGCAAAAATTCCCCGAAGTCCCCGTAAAAGACGAATCTCCAACTTAAGACCAACTTACAGTATTCACTACCGTATTTATGTGAATGGGGACATACCCATTATCGCCCACATGTATGCTACAACAATTAATATTATTCTTATTTCTTAATATTATTCTAATGTGAAGTTTTTTTGTGGGAATGTGCTGCGAATGACCATTTGTGAAAGTAAAAATAGATATAGATGTTGAAATATGAATTTAAGGTGTCTCGCACTTACCATCTCGCTCAGGTAGTTGAACCCTGTCCCTGTTCCCTTCAAGATGTACCGTGAGTATCAAATCTTCCAAACCGCCCTTCCTCATTATGTGCCCAATAAATTTTAGCTGTCCCTTTCTGCTTCTCTGTATAAGAGTCATTTTGTTCTAATTTACTTAAAACTTTCACGTTGCTTACATGGTCGTACATGGTATGCTCATCGTGATTCTGTAGTACCTCATGCCCGTTACCTTCAGCCTTCACTTATAATGAGATAGTTCAGTACTCGTTGCCATTTCTTTATGACGAAACTTTATTGTTTGTCAGTACAGTAGAATTCCTCATATCCGGAACCCCTCATATACGGAATGCCTCATATCCGGAACCCCTCATATCCGGAACCCCTCATATCCGGACATGATATTGATGTGTCTGATTTGAAATTTCTGTTTTGCAGGAAATTTTCTTTGGATAATTGCTGATGCTTCTTTCACCCTATTGGCCTGTATTGGCTCAAAAGATGATGGGAATAAGAGGAAAGGATGACAAGGAGACACATCTCCAACAACATAGCGACGAGATGCATGATTGTGAAGAAATCTGGACTGAAATTGAAAAAGCTTGTCAGTTTTATGGAAAGAAAGCCAGCATTCAGATATAACGATTGCAATAACACACGCAGAGCTAAAAAGTCTCTTTCATTTAAAAAACCCATCAAGAACAAAAACAAAACGAAATGCGAGTTGAGAATGACATTAGAAGAGAAAGAATCATCATGCAATATCGATTAAAAAATCCTCGTTATATTATTTGTTTTGCATACGTGGCATAATTAATTTAATGAATTTTCATTAACATTACATATTTTCTTTCCTTAAAATCAATTCGGTTATATTTCACTAACCATTAGCTTATTTTGTTTACATTAAAACATTGAAAATAAATATTAAACCTGATTTCAGTTCTTTTATCTTAATAACCCCTCATTTCCAGACTTTGTAACCAGTTTTTCATATACGGGAATACTTCTTAATCCGTTTGTCAGCGATTCTACTTTACTTAGGTTCTGGAAAGCATCTTATGCTACTCTAATACGCATCCGGGTTTTGGTGTCACATTTTCTGTCCCCTCTTAAAATACTTCAACTTGTGCACTTGATTTTGTTTGGATTTTGTAATTAGTATCTTGGACTTTTTTACTTGTTGACAACCATATATTCTCTCTTTTTGAAATTGTTCTTTACTCTTTTGTTGCTTTCCTATCTTCTTCAGGTGGTCCTGTGGTTTTCCTTCTGTTTGTCATTTGAATATCTTATGAAGTTTTGATCGTGCACATTGATACTGAATCCTTGTAGGCTATGCAACTCGCTTCAGTAGTTGAAGATGTTGAGATTATCCATATAGCAGCTCTGGATCAGTATGTTTTTATTCAAACCATTTATCAACGTTGACCTGGCATTATTTTGAAGTGAAATCGTTTACAAAGCATTGAATTCATACATCTAATAGCGCTATGACCAATTTGTCTGTTTATTTATGCGCTTTATATAGTTTTTAATCATTTCACCCAACGAAAGGCGATAAAGCCACTAAGACAAAGGGAAGCTACTGAGTGTAAAGAAATGCGAACATTGTGATAATAAAGTGTTATGAGAAAAAGAAAACATTATTAAGAAGTATAGAAATATTAGCTTCTGATAATTTGCGATAAATGCTTTTAGTATTTGCTGTGCCACTGTTTATGGTGATTTACACGGAATAGCTTAGACAATGCCGAAACCATGGGACACCTTCTGAGCATGGAAATTACGAGAAAAGCTTGCTAACCGTTACACCAGGTCGAATTACTCTAGTTGGTATATGGTGATTTAATGAGCAGATCTTAGATGTGGCACAAGGCCGAATCTAGTGACCACCCAGAATGTATCGAACTCACTACTGCGTCGGAATTAATCTAGCGAGGCAAACTTGCTAACCGTTACATCAGGTCGAAGTGTCATAATTGGTATATGGTGATTTACTTAGCAAAGCTAAGATGTAGCGCAAGGCCGAAAGTATAGGGCACCCAGTGAGGACCGAATTCAGTACTCGTTCGTAATTGTCTAACGAGACAACTCTGCTAACCACTACACCACGTCCGTATATGTATGAACAATAAACATGCATATTTGTTATTGTTTTATTTTATTTCTTAATATTACAATGCAAAAGAGCACAACATAGAGTAAATTATTTTAGGGTAAAACCCTTACAATTCGATAATATCACAAACAAAGCTTTCACAAGTGACGAATTATTACCAGGAAGAAAACTGTACATTAAATCAAATGATCCATTGAAATAATAGTTTTATTTTCATTTAATTAGTAATTTAGTTTTAAAAATATTTGCAATTTATTACTTTAAGAGTATGGTTTGGATTGATCTGCTTCATCCACCTCATTGAGTTATTTAGTCGAGTATTTTGCTACTGCTCCACACCGTAGTTCGAGTTCTTTTTACCTCGGTGTGAAGAAAAAGAGGGAATGACCCGATGTACTTAAGGTGAATATACAGCCACGACAAGAAAACTCGAATCACACGAATCGCGTTTATAATGTACTGTGTTCATTAATTCTAGATTCATTGGCACAGTCTGGTAGTGGGAAGTGATACATTCCGATATCTTCGCGGTAATTCAGTCTTCCCTCACGACAGAATAACCTAACAGGCCTTGTGTTCAGTCAGTGAGAAATCCGACTGTACTTCTGTACATGTTTAAGGGGAGCCTGTTACTATCGAGAATGCGGTTTCACTATACAAGCCCATGACCGGACGTCTACTTCCGGACGTATGGCACTTGATCCCGATAGGTTTTATATATTTTTGTATATATTTTTCCCTCCTACAATGGAGCAGAGTATGAACTCTCACATATCGAATATACTTCTGTTTGTCACAAGACTGTCGCCAATCGAGGTTCAGATAAAATCACCTGCAGGCCACTTGAGAAGTGCTGTCTTTTTGCAAGAAAACAGGGACTCATTCTGTTTTATATATGCCGGTTACAAGTAAATATTAGTAGTTTATATTTTCTTCTATCAGACTATAATATGTATATACTGGTCGTTTAGACATGAATCTAAAAGTAATTACTTGGTTCGAGGATAGGTAAATATGGTCGTTTATAGTAGAGTTAGTTAGCATTTACATGATTTAGGGATAGGTAAATATTGATCGTTTATATTTGACTCTGTAGGCAATCATTTGGTTATTCGATAAGTAAATATTGATCGTTGATATTTGAGTCTGTAAGCAATTACTTAGTTCGGGGATATGTAAATATTGGTCGTTTACACATTAGTCTATAAATAATTACTTGCTTCGAGAATAGGTAAATATCCGTCCTTTACACTTGACTCTGCAAACAATCACTTGGTTCGTGGATACGTAAATATTTGTTGTTTATATTTGAGCCTTTCAGCATTTCCTTAGTGGCTGAATGTTTTCTGTGGTGTTTTATCGAAAGCTGAAAATCAAACCGTGGGGATAGATTGAGAAGCCCTGTAATCTCCCGACTAGGCATGAGATCTGGTATTCTAAGGAAAACACAAATCGTGTTTTGTAATTTCTCAGAAAGAAAATAACCTCACAGTATTACATTATTTAAATTATTCGGACTATTGTTCTCATCTTTGTCGCCATATTTATTACAACGTTTCGACCGTTGTACGCTCCGGCTTTCTTCAGGTGGTTGGAACTTTCGAACTGAACCCTTTATTTCGCTCACTAGGGTAGATTCTTCTAGTTCCACGTGCCATGTTTAATGGATGTCCTTGAGTTAGTTAGATCCAGTCATCCATTAAACATGGCACGTGGAACTAGAACAGTCTACACTAGTGAGCGAAATAAAGAGTTCAGTTCGACATTCCAACCACCTGAAGAAGGCTGGAGCGTACAACGGCCGAAATGTTGTAATAAATATGGCGACAAAGATGAGGACAATAGTCCGAATAATGTAAATAATGTACATAATTCCTCATCTCAGAAATATAGACAGATACTCACATTATTACATTCGGTCATAATATAAATTAATTACTTTTTGCTTTAAGCATTTCAAATCAAGCAAGATAATAAAGCCACTAAGACGCAAGGGGGTTTAATGTGTGAGATAGAATATGAGAAAAAGAAATAATTAAGCAGAAAAAAATAAAGGAAAAGTAATTAAGAAGATAAAATGTGAAATGGGAACCAAGGAGCGGGAAGAATATTCAACAAGCAAGAAGTGCGAGAAGAAACTCTTAGCATAGAACGTGCCGTTAAATCTAAAGATTTCAACTGTAAGATGATGAGACCTATCCGCCAATCTAGCACTGCGCTTAAATGTATAATATCTAAGTATCAATGAGGAAAGCTCACCAAAACAATGAACATGAAAGTAGTTACAGAAAAGACAACGAGAAACTACGTTACGGCTGTGGAAATGTAACTGAAGCCTAGATACCAGGTCAGAGCCAATAACATCACAGAATCTTCTGTGTATTTTATCAAGGATATCTAAATACATATAAGAATCACAAGACCAGAGGTGACAGCAATATTCAATGCAGAAACAAATGGTAGACTGATAAAAGTGTAAAAGAGATTTTGTGGAGAAAAAAACATATCTCGCGCCAGACAGTGAAATGTGTGTTCGGAAATTAATTAAGACTTTACAGGAACTGATATAAAAAATGTTAGTTAAATTTATTTAAATATTATTCATAAAAATGTATTCATCTTCATTTTCAACGACAAAAACCCGACAGGAAGACAGTTTTGGTTATTCCACGTTTAAAGAAACTAGTTTTTACTTTCTGCCGAACAGAAGTTTGAAATTCAAAATGAATTAAAATCTGTAGTTTCTAAAACTGGTAAATATGAAGGATATACAAAAAAAATCCCCACATCTGAGAGACCCATTTCTGCTTTCCAACAGCCTGGTTGATGTTAATCTCCATAAGACTGACTTATTGCGCCTCGCAGGCTAACATTTTCCACTGAAATGAAGAAGAAAACCTATATTGAATCAATTGCTAAGTTTTCAGCTAAGATTTGCCCCACTATGCCGGTCTAGACAAATTTTCTAGCCAAAATCTATCTTGCATATTTATAAGTCTACCATTCGTCCATGCTTTGAATACTGCTGCCACATCTGGTCTGGTGCTCCTGCAATATATTTAGAGATTCTTGATAAAATCCAAAGAAGGATCTGCAATGTTTTTGGCCCTAACCTTGCACCTTGTATTCAATCACTTTCCCACCGACGAAATGTAGCGTCTCCGTGATTTTTCTATAAATACTTTTATGGTGATTGATTTGATGAAACGTTCCTCTATTGTACGGATGGTGAATTTAAGCGCAGTAAAAGATTGGCGGCAAGTTGTCATCATTTTACACTTGAAATGGCCAGATGTAGCCGTAAGTTCTATGTTAACAGTTTCTTCTATCGCATTTCTCGCTTTTGGGATAGTCGTCCGACTTCTAGCTTCCTAGCCGACTTTGATCTTTAAAAATTAAAATATAATGTCAATCGTTATGGTCTGTCTCCTTAATTCTTCTTCTTCTTCTTCTTCTTCTTCTTCTTCTTCTTATTATTATTATTATTATTATTATTATTATTATTATTATTATTATTCTCTCTGTTTAATACATTTTCTCATATTTTCTCACGTTTAGTAAACCCTTGCGTCTTAGTGGTTTTATTGATTTGCTTGGGGTGAAATGATAAAAAAACGCACATATCGAAAACTATATAATGAAAATGTCAGATCAAAATTCAGCTCCTTCAATTGCAATCTGATCAACCCATCTGAATGCCAGATCGTATAATTCCGTACATTTAGAAATAATCGATATCTCATCATATATATTGATTTTCTATTTTGAACAGCTTCGATTAGATATCATTTTTTATACCCATTACCTATCGAAAAAAGGTAAAGACTATGAAAAAATAAAACATACACTCATAGTAAGTATTTCAGATCTCTCCAAAATAGCTATGATTCAAAATCTTTGAGAGTAATAATCATTTTCTGCTCGCAAATGTTTGACCTTCGCGGCGAAAATTCATATATTTTCGATGCCTTAAACGCCTAAATGATTTTTACCATAATGTTTCCCGAGTCTCCTTCTTTGATCTCCGATTTGAACTTGGCTTTTATTTTACTCTGTCTTGCTTGGCGTGATTTTAATTTTGAACCATTTATTTGAACTCCCCTTTGATTCATTGTTAGCGCTGTGCTGGTATATTAAGTCTGAATGAGACTTCTCTGAACTTTTAATTGGTGACTGTTGATCTTCCTTTACAGGCCAGTAAATTTTCTCTGGCAGCCACAGTATTTCGTTGGCGTTTCAGACTTTTAATTCGTCCTTCGAAAAGTGATTACGTTTAATTAATGTTTACAGTTATGAAGCTGAAAAGTGACTTAGTTTAAATAGAAGGAGATCAAGCTGCTGCACTTTAATAGAGAAACAATTAAGAATGCCTCATGTAACTATCATAGCCTAATTATATAGAAAAAAAACAGACATTTTTTGTTTAATTTAAATGTGTCCGCTGGGTCCAATAAGAAAACACAACGAATTTGAGGGCGCGTGAAGTCATTCGGTCGTAATTATCGTGGCTAATCTCTCACAAATGTATACATACATACACACATACATACATACATACACACATATATATATATATATATATATATATATATATATATATATATATATGTATATATGTATATATGTATGTATGTAATTATATTAATATATATATACATTTGGTCGTAATTATCGTGGCTAATCTCTCACAAATGTATACATACATCCATACACACACGCACACACACACACACACACATATATATATATATATATATATATGTATGTATGTATGTATACATTTGTGAGAGATTAGCTACGATAATTGCGACCAAATGTATATATATATATATTAATATAATTACGACCATATATATATATATATATATATATATATATATATTAATTTAAAGAAAAACAGACCACTTTAAGGCTCCATTGTAATAATTTATTTCACCAGTGACTTTTTCCGTGGGATCTTCAGACATCACTTTCAAAACGTGAAACGAAAAATGAAATTCAAATTTACACTTTTGAAGATGGTCTATTAGACCGAAGCGTCTGACGTTGACAGAAAAAAACAAAAAACAAAATAAAAAACAGTAAACTCATATATTGGAATTTTGCTTTGTCTTTTCCACATTTTCATCATATATATATATATATATATATATATATATATATATATATATATATATACTGGGTGTACAGCAAAATTGTCCAAATCGTGTGACAACAAAATTGTTCAATTGTTAGATTATATCTGGACCGTTTTATCTTAGAAATGATTAAAGTTATCTTACTGGAATTCTGCGATGTTTTTATAACTCTATTAGACACTACTTTGTGCAATACGGATGTATAATTACTCTCCAAGCTTAACAAAATATCGTAATGAATTCAATCATAAACGAAAATGGCTTGTTCATCATTAATTAATCATAGCTAAGTATCGGAAACTCATGAAGGATTGAAATTAAGTTCATATATATATATATATATATATATATATATATATATATATATATATATATATATATTCCAGGATAATTTTCCAACTTATTCAAGATGATCTTTGTCCTTTCTATCTTTCTGTCCTGGAGTAACAAGTTGGCTCACACGTTTCACGTACGATTTCATTTTCAAGTCTCTTTTCACTGATCTTTGGACTGTCATAGCTAAAACTCCTCTCTCCCATTCCAAACGTTTTATGGATTGAGTTGTATTTTTTGCTAATTATTCTCTTTAGATCTACGTTGAAATCATGATCCCTTTTCCTGCTTTGACCTCTTAAAGCGATGTTATAGATTTTTCTCTAAAACTTTTCGGAACATAAAAGTAAAATATTGGCGGCATGTTGTCATCCTTTTACACTTGAAATTGCAACATGTAACCGTAAGTTCTATGTTAACAGTTTCTTCTATTGCCCTTCTCGTTTTGGGGATTCTCGTCCGATTTCTAGCTTTCTAGTCAACTTTGTTCTTTAAAAATTTTAATATAATGTCAATCGTTATGGTCTGTCTCCTTAATTCTTCTATTTATTATTCTTTCTCCTTAATATTTTTTTCTCTTTGTGTCATATAATCTCATGTTCAGTAAACCCTTGCGTCTTAGTTGATTTATTACTTTGCTTGGCGTGAAATGATAAAAAAACCCGGACATATCAAAAACTATATAATAAAAATGTCAGACCAAAGATCCTACTTTTCATAAGAGTCTAATTATCGCAGGCAACGCTTTTGTCTTTCGATAGGGATTTATTTGACTTTTTAAGTATTCCCATAACTACAACTGCCAATGAATTCATATTTATCTCTAAGGAGACATTCTAGCTCGTGGATCGTGCAATATTTATTTACCAGCCCAAACATATTCCACGATTTCCTGAAACAGTTCGAGTGCTTTCGCTATTTTTACAAATTTCGATTCAGCAATGTCGGATTTATTAAATGTATATTTCTAATGCCATATTTAAGTTTATGGGCGCAGACAGGCGTGTATGTATGTGTGTGAGTATGTACGAGAATATAATATATATATATATCTAATGCAATAATATCTTATTTAATTATTTTATGTCAGTGGCAGTGTTGATGGTGTGGAAGTGGAGGATAGACCTTCCCATCACGAACCCATATTTGTTCGTTAGTGACAGAAAGAACCCGAGCGACAGTTTTACACGAAATTGGGTACGAAATAACTGTGCCACATTGAAGACTTTGTTGGTTTTAAAAAAATAAATATTTGTTGAACGTTTCCGAAACCTACGGAGGTGATCATACTTAGACAATAGGCAATGTTTTTAAGTAGTTGCGACAGCGATGTATATAACAAGCCCGTCCTCGAACGCGAATATGCATAGCTAGTAATATGGACTATTGGCCACGTAGGATTTACCAAATGCCGAAATAGTACTTTTGAAATCACATTCTCTGCCAAATGGCGTAAGCTCGTTAGATCTAACAGCGGTTCCCCATAGGGGACTCAGTTTCGAATCCTGTCGGATGACGCATATTTTCTGAGATGATTTCTCGAATATTCCTAGCGGAAAATGTAATTAAATAAAAACACTCTTTAATTAATTAAAAACAGCATTTTTTCGAATATCAGTATCCATCAAAAATAACGTTTTAGCAAAACAAATTAAAATATATCGGGTTTAGTCCATTTCATAATATATATATATATATATATATATATATATATATATATATATATATATATATATATATGAAGAAATATAGTCTTAAAGTGTGCTATATTTATGGGATAAAGTGCTCAATATCAGAGATAGAGCGTGTGTAAATATAAAAGTGAACACAGAAGTCAACACTTAGAGGCGACAATCTGTTACATGCTAGATGCAATCGTCAGGCATCTAGCATGAAACAGACTGTCGCCTCTGAGTGTTGACTTCTATGTTCACTTTTACATATATATATATATATATATATATATATATATATATATATATATATATATATATATGGTTTGATTGATGTGAGTTTATGACCCAAGTTCTCACGCTTTTGTGATCGTCAGAGGATCGCAAAAGCGTGAAACTCAAGGTCCCAAACTGACATCAATCAAATCAAATATGTTAGCTCTATCTCTGCTATTGAGTACCACGCATATAATATATAAATAATAATATATATATATATTACACACACACACAAACACATAAGTATATATATATATATATATATATATATATATATATATATATATATTTATATAAACATAATTTCACACACACAGACATATATATATATTTATATAGACATAATTTTCACACACACACACACATAGAGGCATATATATATATATATATATATATATATATATATATATATATCAAAATAAAAAGAAAGAACAGTCAGATTTATAATCCAGAGTTCTTTAGGATGTATTTTTAACCACAGTGTTCGATACACAGTAGAGCATAATATTATTTTTATTATATTTTTAAAATATGTATTCATCGCGACACAGAAATTATCATATTTTGAAACCAAAACCTAAATCTTAAATTAAACTTAAAATTTGCGGTTCAACACAGAAATTTCAAACTCATACCTAACCTTAACGGATTTTCATTTTGCCATCTAAAATTCTACTTAATCCTCACCACTCCACCAACTATATAAAACTATTTAGCTTATAAACAGAGTAAATACATTTTTTAGAAACTTATTCAGCCTCGCTTGAAAATAAAACTGAACTTCAAATTTTAAATTTAATTTAAAATTTAGGTTTAGGGTTCGAAACCTAGTAATTGCTGTGTCATGATGAATACATATTTAAAAAAATAATAATAAATACAATATATATATATATATATATATATATATATATATATATATATATATATATATATATATATGTGTGTGTGTGTGTGTGTGTGTGTGTGTGTGTGTGTCTGTGTGTGTGTAAGTGTGTTAAATTTATCAGAATAAGTCTGAAGATAAGCCAAATTGGATAAAGAAATTCTTAGTTAAAAAGAGATAAAATGGTTACCAATATCCAGGAGTCTTATACACGAGCGTTCTCTTTATAATATTTTGAATTTGATCTGACTACAAAACATTTCGCTTTTAAACTTGCCTTAATAAAGTCGGATATACTTCACAAGACCCCACGGAAAATCTTTTTCCTTTTGATTTGAATGTTTCCTATCATAAATATCGAAGGCAAAAGTCAATGAAATGGAGACCACATCGGCAAGATCAAAATGAGACAATAAGGACGTCAAGTTGAGCAAGAAATCACCAATCAGTGGGTAGTGTGCCTTACAATACATATTTGTTTCGACAATTCAACAGCCATATCAATCTTGAAATCAAGTATTGCATTCAATCAAGTATTGCATCAAATACATTTCAAAGGGGTCACATCAGACTGTTTTTACACACCCTACAGATTTTTTTCCTTTGATTTAAATTAAATTTAAATTTGAAGAAAGGAATGACTCCTACCCGAAATATAGAAGGAGAAATCCAGAAGATGGAGGTCACATCTGCAAAATCATTGAGTAATATTGAGAGGCATCATTTTTCTCCACAAATTATAAGAATGATTTAAAATCAACCATCATTTTCTTAGAAATAAAAAATGTGTGACACGCAGCAAGGAATAGGAAACAGGAATAATTTTAGGAAAATCTGGACACATGGCACATTGGATAAAGGCGTTGGTTAAATCTAGTGACAGGACCCAAAGAGTGTGAGTTCAATACCCGGTTAAGGCAGTGGAGAACTTTCACAGGGAAATTAACAGGAGATAACTGATAATTGACATCCATTAGACCTGGCACGTGGAACTAGAACAGTCTATCCCAGTGAACGAAATAAAGGGATCAGTTCGACATTCCAACCACCTGAAGAAGGCCGGAGCGTACAACGGCCGAAACGTTGTAATAAATATGGCGACAAAGATGAGGACAATAGTCCGAATAATGTAAATAATGTAAATAATACTTCATCTCAGAAATATAAACAGATACTGAAGAAGGCCGGAGCGTAGAACGGCCGAAACGTTGTAATAAATATGGCGACAAAGATGAAGACAATAGTACGAATAATGTAAATAATATAGTGAAACAAACGTTTTCCTGAGTTGTGTTTCGGGTTTTAAGACATCGCTAGACTAAAGCGATGGTTACGTTGCTGTAACTCCACATGTGTATGAAGGAGAGGAGACAGTGAAACTTTACACTTTTAAATTTAATTTTATTTTAAATATGTGTTTGGGTATATCGTCTAAACAATTTATTTTTGTTTCTTTTTCTCTCTATTTAAGAGAATTCATTCTGTAATGTATTGTGAAACAGTGCGAAAAAAACCTGCAAAGAGAACTTTTTCGTTTATGCGTCACGATAAGGTTGCCAACCGATGCTAAAAGTGAGAAGCGAGATAGTCACTGTTGTTGCACACCTTCTCTATAATACCCACCCCTCCACCGATTTAGCACTGTCGGGCTTCTGATTCGTATTGAAAAGGTCAATAGTTTTCATCCGATTTTGAATTTGAAGTTCTTGCGCACAGTTGAATCAAGAGTAAACAAGAGAGTTTTTACATGTGTGGTAAGAAAAAAAAGAAAAAGAAAAAGAATGGAACGAATTAAAAAAGCGAGTCACTTCAAACGATATCTTTGTTGAAAAAATACACGTGTCTTTTTCAAGAGAAATACATCGACTTTATTTTAATACTAATTTCATTATCTTCAGAAAACGGCTTTGACTGAATGAAATCTGATGGTCTTGCCAAAGATGATCCTTTTTTGAGCTTTGTATGCCGGCGCTACATTACGGCTAACATTACCATTATCGTGACTGGCTAGCCTAATGAAGATATGTTGGTATAGAAAGCTTACTTGTCAATTAAAACTAGTCATTTTGAAGAGCCTTACATTTAATTCATTTTTATACACATTCATAATTACAGCTGTTCGGATTTCACTTTAGAAATGTTATCCCTTCTGATAATATGAAACTGGTATCAAAATGAACTAAATCTATATCTTTTCAAAATTAGTTGTATTTTTCAAGATTTTCATCATTTGATGCTTCACTTTTCCGAAACCTTCCATCCAATTTCATTCTGTCTATGAAGAATGTTTCTGGATTCTTTTTGATATAATCTCAATTTTGCCATTCAATGATAAATGTTCGCTTTTTAAATGTCATTTTCAATTTTGTGAACAACCAAAGCTAATTTATTCCTCTTAATATTTCTAGGACTTCATTGGACTAAAGTGCTGCTTACGTTAATGTAACTAGACATGCAACTACTCTTATTCAAAATACCGGCGAGGAGTGTGAAACGACGTTAGACAAAACTATCTACTTAGTAGATAAAAGTTCAGAGTTTTATATTGAGTCTTTAGAAGTATAGAGTTGAATTAGAATTGACAAGAAACCGGAAACACAATCCTAAACCGGAAATAAGAGATAAGACACTAATCTTATTCAAAAGACCGAGGAGAAGTGCAAACCAAACGATAGACGAACGTATCTACATTTAGTGAAAGAGAAAAAGGGAAAGAAATAGTAGATAGATGTTCAGAGTTTTATGTTGAGTCTTTAGAAGCATAGAGTTGAAGTAGAATTTAGAAGAAACCGGAAACACAATCCTAAAACGGAAACGAAGAATAAACTTCTCCTCTCCAGAAGACTGTATATTTACGTTGAAGTAACTACACATATGCAGAAGGGGAATGAGACAATGAAACTAAACTTTTCAATTTTTTTTTTTTTTTTAGGGTGGGGATATAGTATAACCTTTTTTCTTTAGTTTCATTTTCTCTTTGCTCATGTTTTATTCCTTCTGATAATATGAAACTCTATTCAAATGAACTAAATTTATTTCTTTTCAAAATTAGTTGTATTTTTTTTAAAGATTTTCATCATTTGTGGCTTCACTTTTCCGCAACCTTCCAGCCAATTTCATTCTGTCTATAAAGAAACTTTCTGGATTCTTTTTGATCTAACATGGAATTTGTCATTCAGTACTAAATGTTCGCTTTTTAAATGTCATTTTCAATTTTGTGAACAACCAAAGCTAATTTGTTTCTTTTCGAAATGTTGAACACTATGAAATAAGTTTTAAAACAAATAGAATTATTAAACATGAATAATAATTATTTTATATAAATTTATTATATAGATTTATTTCTGTTTAAAAGTATCTGGATTGATTTATAAGTAAGGTTTCCAATTCTATAAAATAAATTATAGAACAGCTCTAAATATGAAATATGAAATATGAAATAAGTATAAAATCTAAATATGAAATATGAAATAAGTATAAAAATGAATTAAATGTATTTCTCTTCAAAATGACTAGTTTTGATTGACAAGTAAGATCTCTACACCTTGAAAATGACGTGTGTTTTTCAACAAATATATCGTTTGATGTGACTCGCTTCTTTAATACGTTCCATTCTTACCACACATGGAAAAACTCTCTTGTTTACTCTTGATTCAACTGTGCGCAACAACTTCAAATTCAAAACTGTTGACCTTTTCAATACGAATCAGAAGCCCGAGAGTGCTAAATCGGTACCGGGGGTGAGGGTTATAGAGAAGGTGTGCAACAACAGTGACTATCTGGCTTCTCACTTTTAGCATTGGTTGGCAACCTTATCGTGACGCACAAACGAAAAAGTTCTCTTTGTAGGTCTTTTTTTCGCACGGTTTCACAATACATTACAGAATTAATTCTCTTTGGCTTCTACAGGCGTCCCGTGAGAACGACCCGCCTGTCACTGCTTTATACATAACACGGATGTAGTATTCAACCACAACGAACGCTATTACGTCATACAGCGAATTAACCCGAAATACGTTCGAAGCGAACTTTATATACTATTAAAGACATAGTCAAATATGTTTCTTTATCCGCTAAATATCACGATAGAATATTGCTGTCACATCTGGTTTGGTGCTTCGACTGTTTATTTAGGTATTCTTCATTTTGCAATGTTGTCGGTTCTGACATGGTTTTAGTCACTTTCCTACCACCAAAACGCAGCCTCTCTCTCTGCCATTTCTATAAATATTTTACGGCAATTGTTCTGGCGAGTTTAACACTTTCATTCCACACAATTCTCACTTATGGAACTCTTTTCCGTTTCTTGCCTTCAAGTCGACTTTGATCTTCAAAAATGTAAATGCAATGTCAATCGTTATTTTCTGTCTTCTTAATTTGTTCCCTTTGGTAGTTCTTCACTCCTTAATAAATCTTAATTTTTCTGATATTTTCTCACACTAAGTAATCCTTTGCATCTTAGTGGCTTTATTGCCTTGTAATTGTATTCTTCTATGGTTCTTTCTCTCTGCTTAATAGTGTTCTTTCTTTTTCCAATATTCTTTCTCACCCAGTAATTCTTTGTGTTTTAATGGAGTTATTGCTTTAGAGGCAACGGGAAGTCTAGCCACACTGATGAACTGTGATACAGTGAAACACTCTGTCCGTGGAAGACATATATATATATATATATTTTGTTTTCTCTTCTGCAGATACGCAACATCTGAAAAGATTTACACACGCACACACATACACATTTATATATATATATATATATATATATATATATATATATATATATATACATACATAACTATGTTTAATACATATATTGGTTGATATATATATATATATATATATATATACAAATGATATGGCATCGAAACGTGCATGCATTTATGTAGCGGTTACATATGTTCGAATATAATATCCTTTAATAACAAAGTATCTATCTATCTATCTAGCTATATATATATATATATATATATATATATATATTTAGACATGTTCTGTCTACTTATTTTCCATATGTCATCCTGAGGGTATTGTTTATTACAAACAATATGAATGCTAAAATATAATTATAATTTTAGATATAAGTGAGATTTAGGGAAAAAAATCTGTGCAAAAAAAGTGACTCACTTATTTCCTGCAGCTAGTAATCAATAGAAACATAATCGAACAGCTTCAAATAAAGTATAATAGAGGTATAATTTATTTATAATAGGTAATATAATTCGAAATATTTAATTATCTATGGGTCCTCCTTTATTTTGAATAACCTTTTCAACCCTTTTTCGCATTGACTTGATTAGGTTCTGGCAAATCTCATCTACAAGCATTGAATTCCATTCGGATATGAAATTCACAATCAAATCCTCTTTGTTATTCGGCTGCTTTTTTCGAGAGCCTGTACTTTATAATACTCCATAAGTTTCCTATGGGGTTGAGGTCAGGAGATTGGGGCGACCATGTCATAACACTCATCTGCTTCTCATCAAAGTATTCCTTCATCAATTTTGATTTGTGACAGGGAGCATTATCCTGCATAAAAATCAGCTTGGTGGGGTCGATTTGCACCCTTTCAGCAGATGGGAGCAGACAAGACTCTAAAATTCTCATGTACTGCTCGCTCCTGAGGGTCTTTTCAATAGGTTTTAAGAAACCAGTTCCATGAAAAGAAAAGCATCCCCAGAACATTATACTGAACGGATGCTTGACAGTACTTACTGCTAAATTCAAAGAGCTTTCAAGGCTTCTTCTTCGGATTTTAGATCGCTTGTCCTTTGAATTTAGCTCAACTTTCGTTTCATCGGAGAAGAGAACATTTAGTAAAAAAAATCAGGTGAGTCACTTTTATCGAACAACCCTGTTTGCTGTTTTAACTTTAGATTTTACAAACATCAAGACATGAGAACCTTGTTCGATATAATTTGTGTGTGCGTGCGCGCGCGCGTCTGTATGGGAGCGTGCGGATGGGCGAGTCTGTCTGTATATGTGTTTGTGTATTTGATGCAGGTTGAATGGTAAATAAGGTCTCCAATCTTATAAATCAACTTTTAGATCAGATAGAACATTGAAACTATTATCAAAATAATGCCAATTGACTTCCCTTAAAAACTGCGTGGGTTAACCCTTAAGTAAGCTCGCAAATCCTATCAAACAAATTTTAGTCAGGATTGAATAATAAAACCGTTATCACAGTGAAATAAATTTATTTCTCTTTAACATTGCGAGTGTTGATTTATAAAAATACAGGTCTCCAATCAAATGAAAAAAGAATTCTTCCAAGATCGAATAGTGAAACTGGGATCAAAATGAAAAAAATGATTTTCTCTTTAGAATTGCGATTTTTGAATAATAAAAAAAAAGGTCTCCAATCCTATGAAATGATTTTCAGGCTAGTTCGAATAATGACGATGGTATCAAAATGAATCATTAATATTCCCAGACTATGAAACCGAATTTAACATCATATGAAAAAAGTTGTCTTTGAGGTTTAAAGATATCAACTTTTATTTTGGTTATAATTTTGGTAAATTAATATTCTGTTGCTTTCATTTAATTTCAAGGGCTTGCAAGAATTGTAATAGTTTTTTTCAATATAAATGCTATAATATAAAACTTCTTTCTTTGAAAATGATTGCATATAGTTGACAATAATCGGAAATTAATATTTCCCGCCAGTTCATTTATAAAAACATTAATCCGAAATAAAGCAATGTCCCCAAAGAAAACGTAACAGTAGGTATACTCGGAAATCCCTTTCTGTCTCTGGAATAAAACATGTTTAAATGAATCTTTTCTGTTATATCATATATGTTTGAACGAAAGCCAACTTTTTCTCTCTCTCTCTCTCTCTCTCTCTCTCTCTCTCTCTCTCATATATATATATATATATATATATATATATATATATATATATATATATATTTATATATATATTTATATATATATTTATATATATATATATATATTATGAAATGGATAAAGTCCGACAACATATTTTTAGGACATTTTTATATATTCTTTTTATAGATACAAATATTTAAGTAAATGGTCTGTTTTATAATAAACAGTATTAAACAACATTTACCGGCCTGAATGTCCGATTAATTTTCATAGAAAATATTCGTCCAGACGTGCCTTAACGGTTTCGGCCAGAAAAGGTCAATTTTACTGTCTTTAAACCCTGTGGCCGAAACGGTTAAAGCACGTCAGGTTATATGACGGTTCTGTATAGGATACAGGTTCGAATCCTGTCGGAGGACGAATATTTTCTATGAAAATTCATCGGATATTCAGGCGGGTGAATGTTGTTTAATACTGTTTATTATAAACAGACAATTTACTTAAATATTTGTATCTAAAAAAAGATTGTATAAACTAAAAAATGTTATATATATATATATATATATATATATATATATATATATATATATATATATATATATATATATATATATATATATATATATATATATATATATGATGAATAAGGAAAATAGTTGAAAAGCATACATTTGAACGGACTCCTTTGACATGTGTATTATCCAGTTCTTATAGACACACGATTATTTTCACGCAAGAGAATTAATGAATATGATGAAAAAATGGAAGACGATGACAGCGAAAAAATTATCCATCTGAAACTACCTCTTGCTTTGCCGTTTATAGTAGTGTAAAATAGGAATTGTTTCAAGAAGACTCACGCCCATCGTCGTATTTATAGACAACAGATTTATTCGGTCGAAAACAATGCCTGATGGGAAGGGTTATTGACAACTCTAAACATCAGGATCGGAAAATTGTTTTATCACTTGAATGAAAATATTGTTCGCTTGATTTAATCCATTGATGGGAATCAAATATTTAGCGGAAACGGCATCCCTTTTTCAATGGAATACGTGATGAAAAGATGGAAGAAACAGACGGCTTTTTGCTTTCTTTCGTTCCTCAAAAGAGTCACGATAATTGTCTTTTGAATAGTTTTCTGTGAAAAAAAAAATACGTGGCTTAAAATATTCTCTTTTGTCTGTCTGAATGTATGGGATGAGGAGTTTTCATTATTTAAATAATTTATTATTTGTTGTTGTTAATACAAGGCTTCAGCTGTTGTGCTATTGCTGGTATTGTCCTATTCTTAGCTAAACCTTTTAAAGTTAAATCGCTAAACAATATTCAAACAAAGAGCCATGTTCAGGAGGTACGGGAATAAAAAGCGATGTTATTGCCGGCCGCTCCCATTAATCTCAGCAGTAATAAAAAGCAGATTCAGAAAGAAAAAAAACACATTATGCAAACAGGATGTAACCAGTGAATAAGACTGAACCATTTAGTGTGACATACAAAAAAAACGGATTTCTAACAAACAAATAATGAGGAAAAAAGTAAACGTGTTGTTGGTATATAAAATGTCCGTACCTGAAGTTGTTTGAGTCTTATTTTACGACGATGAGATGTCCCCTGGTTGTGAGAGCTTCATTTCGAAAGACGTAACAATGAGAAAAGTAATTGAGACGAGTAAACAGTGTCCGGTTAGGAGAAAAAATAGAAAGATAGGGATTCCTGCCTCTCTTTAAACTCTTCAGCGAGCGATTCTGATTGAATCCGCGGAAGCCTTACATATTGCCAAATGTTGGCCATTGAAATAAACATGACACCGATTTCACTATCGGATAAAATCCCCAGGTCCTCGTCAGGGCAATCCTGGTAGCAGAAACGAGATTTTGAACTGAATATTTTATTTAATTAAGGAATGTAGATCGTTCTCGTTTTACTGCCAATTTTTTCCGAATATCTCACCTAGTTTTTATTTAGTATTTAATCTAAGTGATTTTTTCACAGATTACCTGGACTCAGTAGAAACGGGTCGAGCAATAACGGAACAGTGCTAAATAAGAATTAAACTCCAGGAGAAGTTTGGAAAACACAACTCCCGAAACGTTTTGATAAAAACAACAAAGATCAGGATAATAGTTAGCATTTAAATAATGTAACTATTACCTTCGTATTTATGGGAATGAAGAGACCATTAGAATTATATAATATGTCTGGAAATTTAAAACATTTTAATTAAAGTGTAATATTATATAAGACTTATATAGTTTATCCTCGCACGTAATTCGAATACTTGAAGACGGAAAGTATTTGTCAGTAAGTGTTGAATACGAAATGAACTCCCGATGTCAGTATGCCGAGACCTTTACTAAAATGGGTTGCTTTTCATATTACGTGAAATATACAGTTTATATTCGAGTGTAACTAGAAACAGGGGAGACTGCAAATGTAACATATTTACAAGTAAATTATGAGGAAAAGGTTAATTGGATGCTTCAAAAGGGAGAGAAAATGTGTTGGCCTTTTCCAATCATAGGTTTGCTTTCCGCATTAGTTTATACGTGATATAAAAAAAAAAACATTAAAACGAGCGAACGAAGAACTACAATAATCCACAGAAATGAATTCTCAACAATGATTACTGCTTGACAAAGCCATCTTGGTAGAAACCCTGTTGTAAGAAGGTCAGAGTTTCGTATATATATATATATATATATATATATATATATATATATATATATATATATATATATATATATATACCCTGACCCTGACGATCTGCCTAAGTGAAACATGGTAGGTTTGTCTGGCTCATTAGGTTTGACTATATATATATATATATATATATATATATATATATATATATATATTATGAAATGGACAAAGTCAGACATTTATTTTAACAGATTTTTATGTATATACATTATTTTTAAAGATTCAAATATTTAAGTAAATGTTTCTGTTTATAATAAACATTATTAAACAACATTTATCGGCCTGAATGTTTATTATGAACAGAGGATTTACTTATCTATAAAAAGAATGTATAAACATAAAAATGTCTTAAAATTAATCGTCGGACTTTGTCCATTTCATAATGTGTGACGTCATTTGATTACATTTGGATAGGCTTTGAGTAGATATGAATGTACGTGAGAGATTCATGGAAGATTAGAGTTTGAAGACAGTAAAATCGACCTTGCTAATCGAGCGCTCCTCTCTCGCCAAATCTGTTAAAGGCACGCCAGTCTACATGACGGTTCCGTATAGGATACAGGTTCGATTCCTGTTGGAGAACGAATATATTTCTATGAAAATTTCTCGGAAATTCAGGCCGATAAATGTTATTAATACTGTTTATTATAAAACAGAGCATTTACTTATATTTTTGTATCTATAACAAATGTATAAACATAAAATGTCTTTATATATATATATATATATATATATATATATATATATATATATATATATATATATATATATATATATATATATATATATATATATATATATATAAAAAGGCAGGATGTGTGTGTGTGTAACGAATGCACGGCCGCAATCTTTGAATGATTTGCACCAAAATTTGCACATACGCCAAGTTAGCAGGAAGGCCGGGACCGACTTTGCATTTTCCAACTCCCATCGATAGTGGAAATAATCGATTTTTTCATGCTTTCATGTAGTTTGTGGCAATCTTCTACTGGCCAGAGTAAGAGCCTATAGCTGGCTGCCACGAATAGGCAGGAAGATTCTATTGGCCAGCGTGAGAGCCAACTGCTGATTGACACGAATGTTAACTTGCATGCTAGCCTGTAAAAAAAAACGATAGCTGCATTCGTCACACGTGGGAAAAATTTAAATCTGCATGGCACTTTACTCCAATTGGCTCATTCGCTTGCTTAAACTCAACGTTGATTCTGATTCCGCAGAACTGGGTTGGGTGTGAAAAAATATTTGTGGTTAACATTCTTTTTACATTCGTTTTTTCCAGTTACGAGTCTTTTTTTGGGTCACCCTGTATATATATATATATATATATATATATATATATATATATATATATATGTGTGTGTGTGTGTGTGTGTGTGTGTGTGTGTGTGTGTGTGTGTGTGTGTTCAAAATACGCACCAGATATTCTTTAATGAAACAGCTTCTCAAAATATCCTGCAGCGTCTCACTAACCTTTACATATTTTAACATCCAGAATGTGTTTTTCCATTCATCTGAATATAATCTGTTATTTCGTTACACATGACAGGTTTCCAATCTCAACGTCCTACTGGATCTTACTAACTTTTACGCACTTTAGCGTCGAGAATGTTTGCCACACATCTTTAAATATTATGTTACTTCAATACACGTGAAGCGTATCTAAGTAATGAAATAACCTAGCACAACATATAATTAAGCCGCGTTCCTTTGCTTTTAATCAATTTCCTTTTATCATTTCTATCTTGACCTATGACGAAGCTTTAATGAAGTGAGATATGTTAGATTCAGTTCTATTTCCTACTTGTTCGTTTTCCTATCATACATTTAATATTACACGTGTCTGACAGTGTAAGTATGTGTAATGATCAGAATTCTTTAACGTATTTATTTTGTAAATTTCACTCCTGCCAGCAGTAGATGGAATTCTAGCGTTTTTTATTTTTAAATATTTGTCGTCAGGAGAAGTCAACGATAGATAAGAAAAGAAAAATGATGTTTTACTTACGTCACAGCAAAAGATGATAAAAATCAGATTTACATACCTGGAAAAAAAAGAAATAATAATATATAAAGTTGAAATCATAATGGATATGTGAGAAAATAAATGTTTATGGCAATAATCACTGGAGAAATATTGCATTAAAGCTATCTAAAGAGATGTGTGAAAACAAGAAGAAAAATGAATGACAAAAAGATAGATGAAATTATTTTTAAATAATATCGTAACGTAGTAATATCGAAATATAACAGCTAAACTAGTTAATCGACGCTCTTCCCTCGGAGATAAATCCAGGACAAAAATGTGTACACCAACTGAAAATGAACTCCAAAACCCAAATGTTATATAAAAAAAACTAGGCTAATTACGTTGAAGCTTACCAACCACTTCTGCTTACAAAGAGATGGTTGCTAGGTCTTAATGTAAAGAGATTGTAACATCTCAAAATGAAATTCAAAATTAACCCTCTTCTGTGATGAGAATGTGTAATGGTTGCAAGGTCGGGTACATTGCTTGTTTTATAGCAAATGTTCATCTATCGGGGACCAGTTATTCTCACACACAAATTGTCTACTTGACCTTGCGAATATTGGCTTGTACGGCCTCATTATTGTATCCTTCTAAGTTTTGACTCATTCTACGAGGGCCATTCAATAAATAAGGTGAATTTTTCGGTATAAGGTCTTCTAATAAAGATAGAAGCTTACTCTTTTTTTGTTTTACTTCTTTTTCACATGGATTTAATTTCTTTTGCAGATTAAAAAAAAAACTTTGAGAATTTTGGCGATTAACAAAGATGGCCGACGAAGAAGCATGCTCCAGGATTGAACCCCGGTCAGTTATCAAGTTTTTGGTTGCTGAAGGGGTGCAAACCAGTTGGAATACATAGGAGAATATCAACTGTGTATGGTGCCACATGATTCAGCCATAAAAATGTCTACAAGTGGGGTAAATTGTTTAAAGAAGGACGGAGCAGTGTTGAGGATGAAGACAGGCCTGGGAGGCCTACAGAAGTGAGGCCTCCTGAGGTGATCGAATCAGTCAATGACCTCATTCAGTCTGACAGAAGGGTGACAGTGGATGACATTGCAAGGAATTTGAACTTATTTGTTGGGACAACTGTTTTTAATAATTTTAAATTCTACTATTTTTTCCTATGACTATGCTATAAATAAGGTGTTCCAATAACTTGGACCGATTTTAAATTTGAATTAATTTTAAGCGTCTAATGATATTTTTCTTTTTCTTTCAGATTTAACAACTGAAGTCTTTGGCAAATTCAGCCATTTAAAGAGTAACAATAAAATGGAAGCCTATTACGAAAATGGATGTTCAAACAGAAATGCATTTTGCACACTTCGCGATTTTTTTGGCCAACATAATCGATCAAGCGAGAGTGCAATTGGAAAAGAAATGTTTGTAAATTCAAACAAACTCGGTCGGTGGCAGATGTGAAAACACCATTGCAAGCTGGTTTACGCCATTCAGCTGAAAACATTCAGCTGCACTGCACAAGAAAGTAGCCTAAAATTCAATCAACTCTCTTTATCATCACGCGCAGGAACTGAACCTCTCCAGAACAACTTTACATCATATTTTGACAAAAGATTTGTATCTACAAGTAAACAAAATCCAATTGACACAAAAACTGAAATTGGAACAACCTATATTATAATATATTTGATTTGTATTTTATGTTACCAACACTGTTGTGACAGAAAAAAGCAGACAAAAGGAGCGTGCATCTTCTCATTTGTCAAAGTCCTCTTCAGTGGCTGGGGCAGGTAGATTGAATGAATGACGATGTCCCGTACGTGATGACTATATGGACTTTTGTCCTTTTTTTGCCGCGTAGAAGCTGCCCCAAATTGTGAAAATGTGCAAAGAAACAAAGGCTACAAATATTGGAAGCCTTATTAATAAAAAAAAGCAAACCAACACTTAATAATATTAAATTTGAACATGGAGATAATATCTTGACCGTCTTTTGAAAAATGAAAACATTTTTATAAAACATACATACAACAAACAGTTAAAATATAATCCTTGAAAATGGCTAAATGTATAGCCGAAAGCGCTCGAATAAAAAAGAACATTCGGACAGTTTTTATATAATTTATCATCGGAAAAGAAAAACATTGTTAGATCGCAGGAGAAATTGTATAAAAAAACTAAATAAAAGCACCTTGTCTGTTGTTTTTAATGAAATGTGCATGAAAGAAGGATTCATGCCTAAATACACAAATATATATATATATATATATATATATATATATATATATATATATATATATATATATATATATATATATATATAGAATCACTGAGCGGTATCAAACTGGAGGTAAATCTATTATGGAAGATTCCAAAATCTAATAGATATTCCGTTTAAGAGATTATTTTTTTCTTTTTCCTTATTCAGAATTATGGCGATGAACGGCTAATACCCTATTTTTGTTATTTTGTAAGAAGGCCTTTTTGTTTATTTCATTTTAATTCTTAGATGTATCATTGAAATAACCTGGGAAGAGGTTTTGAGGTTTATTTTATAAATTCCCGCTTCAAAGATTCTTATTATTTTGTGTTGATTAAATCTTTTTAGAGTTAAAGCAAGGGAACAACGGGATAAAAATATGTTATGTGAATAGTCTGTCGGTAAAATGAGAAATATTTTTTGATGATGTTTGATGTATAAAAACTCAGAACATATCCGCCATATTGTTGAAGATTGGAGACGACGGCCATATTGTCAAAAAAGCAGCCGATGCAAAAACGAAAATAATTATTAGGCATCGAGCAGTATCCATTCACCAAATACATGATATCACTTTATAAATTAGGAGATACACCCTTATACAAGTTAATTGAAGCAACCGCTTTAGTTTCATTTCTTTCGTCATACTGTCAGTATTAGAACCAATGGAGTGACAGGGTGTAATAGAACTCACATTCTTTGGGTCCTGTCACTGGATCTAACCAACTCCTTTATCCACTGTGCCATGTGTCCTTGAGGACATCTGTGTATGAATTACTGGGTATTATAAACCTAATGTCTTCAGCAACCATTTTGCAAGTGCTCATATTGCAAATTTTGCTGTTATCATCCTCTCAAATTACACCAAAATCTCAGACCATAACAAATAATATCGCATTTATTGTCAGTGAAAATTATAGAATAAAAAACAACTTTGATAAAAAATTATACCTACTTTTCTGACAAAAAAAATACCGTTCTGAACATTTTCGCCGCAACTATATATTTCTTCATATATATATATATATATATATATATATATATATATATATATATATATATATATATGTGTGTATATATATATATATATATATATATATATATATATCTATATATATATGTGTCTGTGTGTGTCTGTATGTGTGTGTATATATATATATATATATATATATATATATATATATATATATATATAGTCATCCAAAAACAGACTGTTTCGCGGTATCGCAGATTGTCACTCAATGGTTTAGTTGCTCACTGTAATGAGTATGATCATAATTTTAATGTAAGAAAAGTTACATTAATTAAAAAGAAAGAAATTTGGAAAACGAAAATTTATCGAAAGTCCTTTAATCACTAGATTCATCCGCAGTGGATTTACATCCAGGTTCTCATAGATCTCATCTTTCATGGCAGATCTCTTATGACAGTGGAGGATATTTGATAACAAAAGTGATAAAAATATAACCAAAAAGAAAAAATAAACTAAATGAAATCCGTTAGACTATATACAAAAAACACATATTTAGAAAAATAATTTTAAAATTTCTACGTTTCCTCTCCTTCAAACGGATGTGTTGTCATATCAACCTATATATATATATATATATATATATATATATATATATATATATATATATATATATATATATATATATATATATATATATATATATATAGAAAAAATTTGTTATTTCAGATCGGCCCCGATCATTCATCAGAAATGGCTGTTTTCAGAACTTTGTTTCCATTAAGTTAGCTTCCGTTGCGAGACGCGGACGTCACGTGATATGGAATGCAACTGTTTTTGAATATATATATATATATATATATATATATATATATATATATATATATATAAATATACATAAATACTTTCACTTTGTTTTTTAATTTGCAACTTTTCAGTTGTTTTTCTATATTATATACATATTAAGAAAGTATACGTGGCTTCTCATTATGCTATATATATATATATATATATATATATATATATATATATATATATATATATATATATATATCCAAGTATAGGATTGATGTATACGGAATAAATTCCAATAAACAAAAATACTATTCTTAAAAGAGTGTTCACTACGGAGTAGAGGAAATATAATTTATTCGAAAAATTATAACTTTATTTATTTTAAAAATTAGTATATATATATATATACTTATTAAGTGAATTGGAAAGATAAGGAAATATTGGTATTTGTCTTTTGGCACTGACGAATGTGGAAATCTTGAAATATTATTGTACGCTTGACTGCTTAACCTTACACATGTTTTTAGTCATGCTGTTCTTTGAAGTCACTTAGCACACCTTGTTATCCTATACTAAACCAACGCACGCTTTCAGTAATCATTTCATACCTTCCTTTTCTAAAAGAAATGCTTGCAGACAAATCAAGGAGGTTTTCTGCCAGTAGGGAGACCGCATTATGGGAGTTTGCGTGCAACGTGCCTCTCGCACTCGCAAAAAGCATGTGAACAGTTTTTTTTATGTTTACTGACTATATGTTTTTTTTCATTTTTTTTAAAGCAAAGCATCGCCGTGTTCTGTTTAGAGCCCTCAAGATAAGAATTGCCTCCTGCGACCTCAGGTTATCACAACTGAAAGGAAGAAACTTTCAAATTCTGATCCAGATTGGCAACCAGGTATGTTTAAACACTAAAATCTTTCCAATGATTGCCAAATGTTTTTCTCTGGGTCGCATTTTAAAAAGGAATATTTGGTCGCGTGATAAAACTACATTAAAAAAACAAAAACAAACAAACAAACAAACAGAGGGTTAAAGAGAGATAACAGCGTATTCGAAGTCAGAACATTATCATTGATAAATCTCCTCTCCAATTTGCGAAATTTTTCTCCCCGGAATCGATCCTCCAAATCTATAAATGGACCATTCGCGCTTGCATGGAGTATTGCTGCCATATATGGTCTGGAGTCCCTGCTGTTTGCCTCAGGTTTCTTGATAAGATGCAGAGACGGATATGCAATGTAATTGGCCCTGATCTGTCATCTCGTCTGCATTCGCTCTCTCACAGACGCGCCGTTGCCTCGCTCTGTCTTTTTTACAAATACTTTCACGGTAATTGCTTCGATGAACTGCTTTCGCTGGTTCCCACGCCTCATGAATTTAAGCGTCCTACGAAGCTGGCATCCCGTTCCCACCGCTTCACCGTTGAAACTGTTAGACGTAGACGTCTCTTCTACTCCACTAGCTTCATGTCTCGCACTTCTCGCCTGTGGAACTCCCTTCCTTATTCTTGTTTCCCTGACAAATATAATCAACAATTTTAGTGTAACGTCAATTGACATCTCCAGTTGCCTTGATCTATCCACTTCCCTTCTCCACATCCTTTCCCATTTCATTCCTATCAGCTCTCGCTCAAAATCTTCTGTAACCCCCTTGCCTTGATCAATCCACTATCTTTCTCCACATCCTCTCCTTTACCACTCCTATCTGCTCTTCTTCCAAACCTTCTGCAACCCCTTGCGTGCTAGTTGTTTCCAGCCTTGTTTGGGGTGAAAAGCTTAAAAAAAAAATGGAAAAATATCACAAGGATAAAATCGATCAATAATTATTTATAACTATTTATACAGGGATTCATGTATGCAATTACATGTAATCCATAATAATATTTTAAATTTTAATTATTTATTTTATTTTTGGTATATGAATATTTTGAAACTTTTTCTAAATCTTCGATTGTCTTTCAATCATTCCGCCTCACCGGATATCCTCTTCCATCGCAACGTTTCTAAACTACTGGTACCCGAAAGTACTTGCAACGAAAATATCACATGAAATATTTATACACACATTAAGAGAAAAAAAAGAAATTAATTTTTCGTATGAAATAAAAAAGAATCAGTAAAATTATCTGGCCATGATTTTTTAACGAAATATCTATTAAAGAAGGGATACTACTCAAATACATAACTACACAGGAGGAAACACAAACGCACGCATAGACACGCGCGCGAACACACACACACACACGCATATATACATATATATATATATATATATATATATTATATTAATAATATATATAACTTTTCCTCAGCTACTCATTGAAAACTGACCATTGTAAAATTTAAATATTAACATACAGTATAGAAATCCATTTATTTACTCATATATATATATATATATATATATATATATATATATATATATATATATATATATATATACACAGACATAGGGTGCCCATAAAGTTCGTGTGCACTTTAAAAAATTAATAACTTTATTTGTATTTGCGTTAGAAATAATTTGTAAAAAGGATTAGAAAGAAGTAAATCTATATTTTTTAAGGTTTTATTAAAATTTTATTTAAGTTTCCACATGTCCTCCATCATTAGCAATACAAAGGGTAATACGATTTTGCAGTTCACGGAAAACATTTGCCAACTGATTTAAGATAATGCCTGAAATCACATTAATTATTTTAACTATACTTAAAACTAGGTACATTAAACTTTATAACATTTTTTACAGATTATTTCTATCGCAAATACAAATAAAGTTATAACATTTTTTAAAGTGCACCCGAACTTTATATATACATGTGTGTGTGTGTGTGTGTGTGTGTGTGTGTCTTCTATAAAAGTTTAGGAAGTTTCTCATACATTTAGTTAGAAATAAGTATAAAGTCATTCTTGATAACGGGGACAAGAATGTAGAAAATCTCTCGGGCATACAGAACATTTAGAACATTTCTTCATGATTTATATCAAGAATCCAAAATAATTATAAGAACACAAGGAAATTTTTTAAAAAATTAATCGTAGTACCTTGTTAGTCGTTTTTAATGAAACCTGTGTACGTACGTACACACACACACACACATACACATACACATATATATGAAGAAATATAGTTTTAAGGTATGCTATATTTATGGGATAAAGTGCTCAATATCAGATATACAGCGTATGCAAATATAAAAGTGAACATTGAAGTCAACATTCAGAGACGATAAGCTGTTCCAGACTGCCGATTGCGTCTAGCATGAAACAGCCTGTCGCCTCTGAATTTTGACTTCCATGTTCACTATTATACATATTACACCGAAAAAATAAAAAACCGCTACACATTTGCAGTCATGTTTCGATGCGTATTAATTCACCTCATCAGGCGATTGAAAATGACATTTTACAAATGGTGATTTACAATTGGTAATTTAAAATGGCCTGATGAGATGCAGTGATACGCATCGAAACACGACCACAATTGTGTGGCCACTTTTACATATTTTCGGTGTAATATCCTAAAATAAATAATATTCCTCTACTTTGTATTGAGCCCTCTTTATTAAATGTTACGATCATTGGAATTATACTATATTTGTTCTCATCTTACCGCTATATATATATATATATATATATATATATATATATATATATATATATATATAAAATATGGCGAGTTGATTAATTTCTGAGTTTGACCATCTGATACGTTGGCTAGCCAACCCCAGTTGCAGATGACTTCCTGAGACGCATTTTGTGTACCTTCAGCGCCTACAGAGTTAAACTATCTTATTCAACCGATACAAGTCCCAAGAGCCATTCAAACTAGAAAATTACTTAATAGTGATGTTTCATGTACGTAATAATTGTAGAAGATGTGGATATATAGGATAGACAATCGTTGGCCATGGACTTGAAGAGGTTAAGATTAAAATGGTCGGGCGAAGTAGACTTTGTATAATGAAATCCCTAAATTGTCTTTACTATAATATCACTTATATTTAGAGGATATACATGTTTGAGTAGATTCCTCAGTTTTGTTTTAAACAATATATTTTCCTCTTGGATTTTCGAGAAAAGTAAATGTGCCCTTCGACAAGATATTTCTTTTTACTAAAGTCTCTCTAAAAACACATCGTAGATGAAAATATACTGTTTAACGAAAGCAGAGATGTCTATTCAAAATTTAACTATAACGTTTATATTAATATGATATACTTGCTGACTGTGGTATATATATATATATATATATATATATATATATATATATATATATATATATATATATATATATATATATATTCAAGCAATAAGAATTTACTTTTGAATTCATGTAGTCTTTAAATGATGTTTTGGCTTTCAAGTACACAAAATTGAATATTTTACAAATTAAACTTTCCACTCAAAGATGCTTCATTTTTTCTTCGTTATTTTCTGTCTCCCTTCCTTTTTCTTTTTTTGTTCATTTTATGTTATCTACTTTTCTTATTTAATTTCTCCCCAGATATCTTTCTTTTATACAATCCTCTTTCTTTCCTTCATTCTGTCTTTTATGCAATCCAGTTTTTCTTCTTTCTTCCCTTTATGAAAACTTCCTTCTTTTTTTTTATTCAATTCATCTTTTTTCTCTCTTACTTTTAAGCAATGCTCTTTCTTTTTTTCTTTCTTTCTTTCTTTTTTCTTTCTTTCTTTCGTTATTTATTTCATACAATCCTTTTACTTTTCTGTCTTTATTTTTATTTCTTCTATTCATTCTTTTATGTTATCAATTTTTTTAAAAAAGATTTTATGCAATCCCCTTTTCTGTCTCTTTCATTCCACGATCACTACAATCTCAGGTCAGCCATTAACCACATTAAACAAACTCATTCCAGAACCCTCTACTTTGAGTGGCTCTTTGGCCTTTTCTTTTGAAAACGACAGTACAATTACTACAGAAATATGCTTATCGTCTCATATGTAAGAAGAAAAATCCATATTTGTCTCTGTATCAATTATCTTACGTGATGAGTAGATATAGAATAAGGGAGCCGCATTGTGAACTTCACGGTACCTTCGTTGGTTGCGTTTTGCAAGCTTCACAAGTACTCCATACGGCTTTTGAATTAAAGACGGCTACAAAAGCTTTGCTGTCCTGGATATGGATTAACATCTTTCCCAAAATGAAACAAATTTTACAGGAATTCGAACTCGGTACGCTGACTTTTCCTTCCGTGTCTCTTAATGTTTACACCACCTGCACTTACAAAATTATGGTATCAACGTAATAGCTCGACTTAAACAGGTGTAGTTTACAGGATTACGATACTTTCTTGTGTATAATACGACTTGAGTATAATACGACGTGTTTATAATACGACTTGAGTATAATACGACTTGAGTATAATACGATTTGAGTATAATACGACGTGTTTATAATACGACTTGTGTATAATACGACTTAAGTATAATACGACTTGTGTATGATACGACTTTAGTAAAATACGACTTGAGTATAATACGACTTGTGTATAATACGACTTGAATATAATACGTTCCCGTGTTTCTGGATTTATAAACGGGGAATAGATAACATTCTTGTGGATAATACGATCCTGTAGCACAGCCATACCTATGTAACTTTAAAAAAAAAGATGTACCATGATATCTATTAAAATTTCATTGACGTTTATACATTTGGCTAAAATATTTAAATTTTTCACGATATTGAAGAATAGAAATAAACATCATTAAATACTAAGCGAGAAAACTTTTCTACAAATATTTTCGTGTTTCTGAAGCTAAAAAATGGAATTAATTATACGCTTGAGCTTACTACAAAAGGTAATACAACCAACACTATGTAAATTTATTTTGAATAATTTTACAGTATTATCCATTAAAATCTCAATGTCGTACATATATTTCACTAAAATATTTAATAATTCACGATGTTAAGGAATATAAATGAACCGGATGTTCAGCCATTGATTGTTTCTTCTCTTAATTTCCGGTTTAAAACTTATTTTTGAATTTTCGGTGAAAGGTGCTAAATATACATACACAATAGCACATTTTAAGGTTTAATAATCTATAATACTTTTCTGTTTCATAGAACTTTATTATATTAATTATGAACATAGAAAAAATTGTCTTACATTACGAATGAAGAGAGAAACAAATATTGCAAACATACCAATACAAACCAATTGTTACCAATTCCTGCCATCTTTACATTTTATTATTTGTTGTACTGATTGTATTTGCAATCTTTCTCTATCAAATATGAGGTTTTTAAGTTCAGGAAAAATGTCTGGAAATGTATTGTGTAAATTATGCCCACCTTTTTTAAATTTAATTTTCGATCAAAATTTCTTGTAATATTCACAAAATATACGTCAAAATGTCTTATCGATAAAAATAAACTCATCAAAATTAATGCTTCTCTCATATCAAAGAATCATCTTTTAAAATATATTCCACTATTTGGACAATGGGGACTAAAAGATAAAGGAATTACATTCTGAATGTCGCAGCTCTTTCCACATATAACAGAAGATGCAATGGCGACGTGTCTTCAGGATCAAAACATTGAAGTGTTAAAGCAAAGGTCAGTTCCAAGCTCTTGCTTTAGTTTGATATTAATGTTGTCAGATTTTGTTTCATTTAAATTCGAATTCAACGAAAAGATCAAGTTCAATACGATTAGAGATTTCAATTAATATATTAAGGGAATTGCCAAAACTGCTGTTCTATTGAAAGGAAAAAGAGAGCATGAAAAAAGACGGAAAGAATATGAAGAATATGAACGAGAGAAAAGAAAATAAGTAAAGAAATAAAGGGAGAAGGAAAGAAAAAAAGAAAGAAAGAAAGAAAGAAAGAATGTAGTGGGGGAAAGTGTGCATGAAAGAAAGAAGAGAATAAGAATCGGAAAGATATGAACGAAAGCCAAGGAAAGAAAGATACAAGGGAAGAAAGACGAAAGAAGAAAAAAGGAAAAAAAAGATAGAATGAAAGTGGATATAAAAAGAATGCATGAATGAAAAATGAGAGAAGGAATCGGAAGAATATGAAAGAATTCCCAAGAAAGAAAGATAGAAATCAAGAATGAAATAAATAAAGAAAGAAGAAAGGAAGGAATAAAGGAAGAGAGTGGGAGAGAAAAAGGAGTGTATGACGAAGAAAGAAAATGAAGTGAAGAAAAAAAGAAAGGAAGAAAGAAAGAAAGAAAGAAAGAAAGAAAGAGAATGAATGGAAACATTTCATGAAAGAAAAAGAGAGAAAGTCGGAGGAATATGAACGAAATATTAAGAAAGAAAGAAAAAGAAAGAATGAAGGAAAGAAGGGAGGAAAAAGAAAAAGTTGTGGGAAAAATAATAGATCAAAGAAAAAATTGTGGGGAAAGCATAGGAAGAATATGGAAGAAAGAAAGAAAGAAAGAACGTGGAAGGGAAATCAGTGTATGAAAGAAAGAAGAGGGAAATACTCAAAAGAATATGAACAAACCCAAAGAGAGAAAGAAAGACAGAAAAAAGAGCAACGAAGGTTAAAAAAGAAAGTGGGGGGAAATGGAATGCATGAGAGAAAATAAGAGAAAGAATCGGAAGAATATAAACGAAATGTTAAGAAAGAAAGAAAGAAAGAAAGAGAGAAAGAAAGAAAGAAAATAAAATAAATGAATAAATAAATAAAGAAAGAAAGAAAGAAAGAAAGAATGAAAGAAAGTGGAGGGAAAAGGAATGCATGAATAAAAATGAGAGAAAGGATCGGAAGAATATGAACGAAAGCCACAGAAATAAAGAAGAAGGGAAGAAAGAAAGAAAGTAGAGGGAAAGAAAAAAGAATGAAAGAATCGGTTGAATAGGAAGGAAATATTAGTAAAGAAATGAAGAAAAAGGGGAAAAGGAAAATAAGTGGAGGGGGAAAAGAATCTATGAAGGAAAAAGAGAGAAAAAATTAGAAGAATATGAACGAAAGCCTAAGAAAGAAAGAAAGAAAGAAAGAAATACTGCGTTAAAGAAGGATTTTCTTATATTCTGCACAAGATACTACGGTTAATTCGAGTTACCCCAATTTTTACGAGTATAGATTAGTTTTCTCAATCAAAAAAGAAACATTCATCTGTTTGTGTGGCAGACAATATTGGCCTACATAACAGCAAGATACTAGAAGTGATTTAAGATAATCACGCGGCTTCCTTTGTCGCATAAAATAATAATGTCTGCACATAGCAATAGGAATTCTACGCCTTTCAATGCATATTCAGTTTTCAATGCTGAATCATCGTGTCAACCACGGGAAGAAAACTGAGCCAATGTTGTTTTAGACTTCTCACGACATCAATAAACAATAAGCTATCGACAGCTTAGATAAAATCTTGTTTTAATTGCAAGAAGCCTGCACATTAATAGTTACATATTTGCGTGACCAGTTATAAATACGCACTCTCGGAACAAGAATCATTTAAACGAAGTTTGATTGATGAATAATGAAACAGGTATTAAATGAAGTCAATTTATTTCTCTTCAAATCAACGATGGTTGATTGATACGTAAGACCTCACATCTTCCAAAATAACTTTTAGACCAGATAGAATAATGAATAGCTATCAAAATGAAGCCAATTTATTTCTCTTCAAAATAATGAGGGTTGACTGTTAAGTAAGGTCTCCATTTTCTAAAACAAATTCAAGGCAAGACAGAACAAGTATCAAATGAAGAAAATGTATTGCTTTTGAAAATTATGCGCGATAAGTAAGATCTCTAACCCTATGAAACAAATTCGCACTTAAACAGAATAATTAAACTAGTTTCAAAATGAAGCAAATTTATTTGCTTTCAGAATTGAAATATTGGTTACATATAGCTGAGTTCTTGAATCTTATGAAACGAATTTGAGATCAGATTCAATAATGAAACTGAGATAATAATGAATTACATAATTTTCTCTTCAAAATAATCTTTTGATAGGTAAGATCTCTCTCTATCTCTCTCTCTTATTGGCTGTCCATCATTGCAGACGACGACGCTGCTTACTTCCATCTCCGACCGTCTTCTGGGGGCTGCCAAATGAGATAGCAGCCCAATCCAAGAACGACAATCTCTCGGACACAGATCGCAGGGAATCATGCCCAGTGCTGGAACTGGTAGGTTGCAGATAACGCTGGCAACATCTTCCCTCGAGCGATCTTCGTCTCTCCTCCACGAAGTGCGCTACTTCGATGACGCAGAGGGACTGCCGACCGAACCGATCCCTTGAGAGGTTCTCCAGCTGTGTTGTGTCAATATTGCAGGTGATGAGAGCACGCTTAAGGTAGTCTCGAAATCGCTTGTTTGGGCCTCCACGTGGGAGACTGCCAATCCCGAGCTCTCCGAAGAATACAGTAGAAGGTGTTATCGTATAATGGCCTCGATGGCAAGATATACAATCTTGTGAAACACATTCGAGAGCTCATAGTATAATGAAATAAGGATTATACATATATATATATATATATATATATATATATATATATATATATATATATATATATGTATATATATATATATATATGTATATGTATATATATATATATATAAATGTATATATATATATATATATATATATATATATTTATATTTGTATATATGTATTTATATATAATACACTCTTGTGCAAATTATTATAACAACCGCTTTAGTTTCCTTTATTTCACCATACGATCAGTTTTATACTCACTGTAGTGATAGATGTAATCGATTACTATTTTTTCTCAGATTATGTCATTTACAGTGGTGTGCAGTAATATGAATCTATTTTCGGGGTGTATGATGGAATTTTCTGGCCCTGTAAAATATTCCGTTATCCGTGATTGCATCAGATTTTCCTCACGCCCAGACACTATTGTTTCGACTGTCGATTAGTTGTCCTACGGGCGTTATCTGCGATGAACGTTACTCCAAAGAAGCGTACGAAAATTGTAACTCTGCACGCACACACTGGCAAATCTTATCAGTGATCAAATCAAAGTACTATCGACTGGCTCTGAAACTCTCCTCATTTAAATCCATTCGAGAATCTGTGGTCAATCTGTCAGGAAAGACTTTGTGGAATAGACATACGACGTACTAACATGTACACTGGGTCACGTTTCATTGAAAAAATATAAAAAACGTAAATAATAACGGAATTATTCGTTTTTTGTTTCAGTTAATTTGCACAGGGTGTAGAATAATAAAATAAGAATAATAAAAAATGTATTTCTCTTCAAAATGTCTACGGTTGATTGATCAGATAGTTCGTCAACAGTATAAAATAAATTCTCGTCCGGAATAATGAAAATGCGATAAAAATTAAGATTTATTTCTGTTCAAAATTTTAAGGGTTGATTTTCCAATCTAATGAAACAAATTCGAAATCAAACAGAATAATAAAACTAGTATGAAAATGAAGTAATTTTATTTCTGTTCTAAATTTTTAGGGTTGATGCATACATAAGATTTGAAATCCTATGAAACAATTTCGACACCAGATACAATTATGTAACTGGCATCAACATTAAGAAAATTTATTTCTCTTCCATATTCCAGAGCTTGATTGATCAGTAATATCTCGAATCCCGTAAAAGAAATTCGAGATCCGATAGAATAATGGAATTGGTATGAGAATGGAATAATTGAATTTATCTTCAAATTACGAAGGTTCATTTCTAATCCACTAAAATGAGCTTCAAGATAGAATAACGCATGGTCTATCAAGGTGAAGCAAATCCATTTATTTCTAAAATTTCTAAAGTAGATCGGCAAATTAAATCTCCAAACATATGAGCCACATTTAGGACCAAATAGATTGCTCTATTTATTTTTAGCAACATTTTGCTGGTTATTTAAAGCCAGAAAATATTTTTAGATTGTAAAAACATTTTGGCGATTATAATTATTCTATCGGCGAGGTGAATGATACACAGAGAAGAATGATTGCTTAATATATTTATACAGCACAAGTATTCGGTGCTAACGGATGCATACAAAAAACACAGAACAATAAGTAAACAAAACAGTTAACAAGACAACTGAAAAGGAATAGAAGAGAGACAAATACCAAACGAACTAAGATCAGTCCGAATATTAATCAGCTTAGTATCAACTTATTAATCAACTATTGAAGTCCTTAATCGTAGAGTATTTAAAGCTATGAGCCAGGACATCTGGTAGAGTGCTGGAGGGGTGATTGTTACTCTACAACAATAATGATTTACTGATACAATTCCTACTTAAAATAATTATAATGATTTACTGATACAATTCCTACTAATATGAATTATAATGCTTTACTGATATTATCGCATACTTATAATAATTATAATGATTTATTGATAAAATTCCTACTTATAATAATTATAATGATTTACTGATAAAATTCCTAGTTATAATAATTATAAAGATTTACTGATATTATTCCTACTTATAATAATTATAATCATTTACTGATAGAATTCCTAATTATAATAACTATAATGATTTACTAATGAAATTCTTACTTATAATAATTATAATGATTTACTGATATTATTCCTACTTATAATAATTATAATCATTTATTGATAAAATTCCTACTTATAATGATTATAATAATTTACAGATGAAATTCCTACTAATAAGAATTATAATGATATACTGATGAAGTTCCTACTTATAATGATTATAATGATTTACTGACATTATTCATACTTATAATAATTATAATGGTTTTCTGATAAAATTCTTCTTATAATAATTATAATGATTTACTGTTACAATTCGTACTTATAATGATTATAATGATTTACTGACATTATTCATACTTATAATAATTATAATGGTTTTCTGATAAAATTCTTCCTTTAATAATTATAATGATTTACTGATACAATTCGTACTTATAATAATTATAATGATTTACTGACATTATTCATACTTATTGGGTATTTGTGCTTAACAGATTGCAACTAACCCAAATGCAATTAGAACTCGGCCCACCGATTTCTTATTTCGTACCATAAGCCATGATACCACTCGCACATCCAAACTTATTTCAACCCGTACTCCCAATTGTACACCCATCTAGATACTGACCAGGCTCGACATTTTTTATTATCTGTGATTAGACGAAAATCAATTTTTCAACGTCATACGGCCGTAAGCCAAGTAATTATGCTCATTTAAACAGTAATTTTATTATTCTTCAAAGTTTCTACGATAGATTCATAAGTAAGATCTGAAATCCTATAAAATTAATTACGGACCTGTTAGAATAATGAATTTGATATCAAAATCAAGAAAATTTATTTCTATTCAAGGTTTCTACGGTAAACTGACAAGTAGCGTCTTCGATTCTATAAAATACATTTGGGGTCAGTTAAAATAATGAGATTGGTATCAAAATGAAGGAAATTTATTTCCCCTCAAAATTACCCGTTTTTTTCCCCTGAAATAATACTTTTTTTATTTCCTCTATGAAGACAATCTCTGGTTTTATGTTTATCCAATTTGAATTTAAGCGAAGGCGTTAATGACCATGTCGTCATTTCAAAGACTCGTTCAATTTTGTAAAAAAAAAAAAATATAAAAAAATAAAAAAAATGAAGAGATTACCAAACCAGAGGAGAATTGAAGGTGTACCCCAATTATGCATTTCGCATTGTTTGCCAGTTGCAGTTATGCATTGTGTTGTTACAATGCAAAATAAATCATTCTCTTTCGACTCCTTTATTTTCAGAGGTGTTTGGTTGCATGCAATGTTGGCTTTCATACACGCATGTATGTTGGCTTTCATACACGTATCATTTCGCATCTGCCTTGCACCAATAACCAGATTACTGGTAGCTGAATTATACGTAATTCGAACACAGTGTGCGAGCAACGATGAGGTCTTAGAGAGGATTCAAACAAGGAGGAGGCTTATACTTATCACCAGGAAGTCGCAGCTGAAGTTTCTGGGACACATATTGAGGAAGGGGGGCATGGAGAATCTGATACTCACGGGTCGAATAGAGGAAAAGAGAGACAAGGGAAAACAACGCGTTATATACCTGGCGGGCTTAAGCAAGTGGCTGATAGAACGTGAAGAGAGCTCAAGGGATAGAGAGAGTTGGAGAGCCATGACTTCCTACGTCCTGAAAGGACATGGCACACAAAAAAAAGTTATTATTCCTTTTCATCAATTTAATCACGTTTAAGCGGAACTTTATTTATATCTTCCTTACTTGCATCAGTCCTAACCTTCACAACTAAGACCCACCATACTAATAACATTGTAGCGAAACACCCTCATTGCCTTCGTGCTGCATTGGTGCGACTTTAATTTCACAGGAGCAGCTTCTTCACGTGAGCCGCAGCTTTGTGGAGCCGACTTACAGGAGGATGCTTTCCCGATCACTACAATTTTAATCTATTCAAATCTCGGGTGTGCCGTTATCTTCCACACATATCCCCAGAAATTTTGCCTCTTACTCTGTAACACTCGAACTCAAGGGATTCTAGGGCATTGTACAGAATAGACATCGTTGTAAAAAATATGGAAGACAATGTTGAAACATGTTTCTATCACCACAAATCGCAACACTACAAAATAGTATAAACTCGTATTACTAAAAGCCATCACATATTAAACTATTACCAAGCACATTTGAGCAGGTCCTTATATACGACCAAATAAAATATTCAGACATGTTTCTAACACAACTATTAGCGACGCCACGCCGTAGAAAACTTTGTTTATCAGTCAATACTCGTATTGCTGAAAGTCGTCAGCTAGTGAACTGATTCTTAGCACATTTAAATAGGAATTTACGTAATTCTAAATACAATATTGAAACCAGAGTCTATGCTCGTCATTAACATCATTTCAATAAGCTGGCAAAAAAAAAAATATGGACGGCATGAGAAGCTATGCTACCGTCTCCTTTTCTAAAATAACCAAATGTTGGAACCTTCTTTTTCTGTGGATGTCGTTTGAATACGAGATTGTATATTTTTAATGTAGTTTTTGTGATGCCTAAATAGTAGTAGCATTTATTCCGTGCCCCGCGAAATGAACGTGGCTGGAATTTGAGTTGGCGTATCTCTATTAAAAAAAACCGTTTCCGATACTGAATAAGTTGAGATTTATAATACTTGAGAGATGTTTTATGAAAGTAAATTAAAAACACTTGAGGATAAAACCACTTGAAAATGGCCAAAGAAGTGACTGAAAGCGGTTGGGACTATTTTTACATTCCTTACCAACCTGCTATAAATACCAATGCTACCTTTCAGAACACACACACACGCACACGCACACACATGCACACACACACACATGCACACACAAACACACACACACACACACACATATATATATATATATATATATATTGTGTGTGTATTTAGGCAGCATTTTTTCATTAATACATGTCTCATTAAATAATATAGATAAACAAAAACTAAAAATTCTTGAAGCTATATACATAAAACAGTTGAAACCTAACCTGAACAAAATAAACTATGAAATCTCCAAAAATATCCTTAAATGCCTATAATTAGTAACAGAAGTCATTGGTTCATACCAACGGCTTTCCATACTCAATACTCATCGGATTCACTCTCGCGTGGTCATGTGTGACGTCATGAGCTGTCGTGCGATTTTCGCTTTCAGCGTTTTATATGCACGTGTTTATCGTTGCTTGGAAATCATCCATGTAAACAAATAATACTATCATCAATTTCTTGTTCGTGTATTGCATAAATATATTGTGTAATTGTCATCTTTGATAATGGCTTATGTAAGCCGAAAGCTCAGATCGGATTAAATAAAAAAAAGTATGTATCAATATTGTGATTTTCTTTCATTATTTAATGATAATGTTATTAAGATTATCAGACTATATGAAAAAAACTTGCATAAAATATATAGACAACGCTTATCTATATTATTTAATGAGACATGTATTAATATATATATATATATATATATATATATATATATATAGGCACATTTCAGTGAATACGACAGACAAGGTGCTTTTATTTAGTTTTTTATACAATTTCTCATGCGATCTAATAATGCTTTTCTTTTCAGATGATAAATTATATAAAAATCTGTACAAATGTTCTTTTTATCCGAGCGCTTTCGGCTATACATTTAGCCATTTTCAAGGATTATATCTTAACTGTTAAAATAAGAAATAGTTTGTTGTATGTATGTTTTATAAAATGTTTTCATTTTTTTTAATTTTATGTGCATGAAAGACGGATTGCTGCCTAAATACACAAATATATATATATATATATATATATATATATATATATATATATATATATATATATATATATATATAAGTGATACATATTAGAAGGATTTGAGATAATCATAATTATGTAATTCATCGAGTCTAAAAGAAACATCAACAGAAAACACTGGACGATTCACCAGCAGTGCGCATCCACTACCGTGAATTGAAACCCGGGAAGTTACGTTAACAGGCAAAAGTCATACCAACTGTTTCAACGGGCCTCGGTAACGAAGAAGTAGCGAATCAGACTCGATATAGCGCGTCTCGATCATATGTTCCGTGGTGGAACTAATCCGAGTTACTCTTTTACCCATAGGACTGTGCTCCCACGAGTTACGAGTACTATCACCAAGCCGCTCCAACCAGAGCATTAGAAGTCGGTTCAAGCAAGGATATACAAGTGATAGAAATTAGGAGGATTTGAGATTTAAGTAATTCATCAAGTCTAGAATATATATATATATATATATATATATATATATATATATATATATATATATATATATATTATTGAGGATTGTGTCCTTAAAGACTACGGAAATTTTCCGTTTAATAATTTTTATTTCTGTTATTCCTGCTTTCTCGCAAGTTTATTTATATTTTGATCTAAAAAAACCGAGACCTTTGTTTTTTGTCTAGAACTTTCGGTTGTCGTCAAACGTCATCATGGCTGTACGTTTTGATATGAAGTAGGTTCCTTTTTATTTTTTTTTATAGATGATATTTTCGGACATTCAAGTTTTTTCGGATTAGTTCATTAGCAATTGGGAGGGCGGTGGTATTTATTATTCCAAGGATTATCTATTAAATATCTTTAATGACACCAGTGCTATAAAGGATCATCTTCTAACAACACACTGTACCAATAAGAACAGATCCAAATCTTCCTAATTAAGAATACCAAAATCCTCTACAAGAACAATTGCAAAAAACGCTTACAAATTCTCGAAGTCATCACAATTAAAAACCAAACACCTAACACAAATAAAATAAGATTTAAGCCGGCACATACATCTTAAACATATTTAATAACTTTTGTGGTGTCAATGAATACTTGTTGTTACTTTCTTAATGCTCGATGTAGTAGAGACTTTGTAATCGCAGATACGACTATAGTAACGCCGTTTAACAATACTGGTGTCAGACGCCTTCGAATATCACTTGCACTAATAGTACTTGCTCGATAATACTCGCTCGAATAGTAACCACCGAATAGTGATCCGAATATTAATCTGTATAATGATCAGTATAGAGAAATAGTCTAGTGAATAGAAAATAGATATTCGTGTACTAATAGAGGATAGAATTCAAATAGTGATCAATTAGACGTCACGCTAATTCCCATATATACATTACATTTGTTATCACGTGATCTACTTATTCAGACTAGGATCGCCTATGTTTTCGCTCTTGTGATCTATGTTCAAGCTACGGCGCCGTCAGCGACACTTTACACTTATACAACAATAACTAACCCGACAAATAATACATACCAACGCCCTCCAAATTGCTAATGAACTAATCCAAAAACCCTGCCTGAATACCCCAAAATATTATCAATAAAAAAGATAAAAATAAAAATAAGAAGCCGAAACGCTAGATCAGAACCAATAATGTTGCTGATTCTTTAGATTTTATCAAAAATCTCTATCTATAAAAGGCAGGATGTGTGTGTGTGTGTGTGTGTGTGTGTGTGTGTGTGTGTGTGTGTGTGTGTGTAACGAATGCACGGCCGCAATTTTCGAGGGTTTTGCACCAAAATTTACATGCACATGCTCCAAGTTAGTAGACAGACCAGGACCGACTTTGTATTTCCCAACTCTCATCGATAGTGGAAATAATCGATTTTTTCTTCTACGGCAGTTTTCATGTAGTTTGCGGCCATGTTCTACTGGCCAAAGTGAGAGCCTGTAGCTGGCTGCCACGAATAGGCAGGAAGATTCTATTAGCCAGCATGAGAGCCAACAGCTGAATGACAAGAATGTTAACTAGCATGCAAAAAAAATCGATAGCTGCATTCGTCACAAGTGGGAAAAATTTAAATCTGCATGGCACTTTACTCCAATTGGCTCATTCGCTTGCTTAAACGCAACGTTGATTCTGATTCCGCAGAACTGGTTTGGGTGTGAAAAAGTATTTGCTGTTAACATACTTTTTTTCATTCAGTTTTTCCAGTTACGAGTCCTTTTTTAAAGCTGATCGTTTTGTGTTCATTTTGTTTATTTCTTTTTTCGTAACAGATTTAATGTTTAGTATAGAGCTTAGAAAAAATTCGCAGTGTGAGGCAAGAAGTAAGGCATGTAGTAACATCAGCACGGCAAAGGGTACTCCTTTAAAGGCAAGGAAGGACAAAAATATTTTAAGTCAAATGATAGCGATTGCTGTATGTGTCGTACGATTTTTGAATCAAGCACGGGCAACGCCGGGCCATGCTGCTAGTCTGAAAATAAACATCAAGGACATCAGACCATAATTTGAAGCAATATTCTAAGCTTGCACGAACTGTCGACTTATAGATATTTAAGATTCAGGAGAGAAAAATTGTTTAGCACCATACAGTGAAGGAAATTTCCTAGCAGCTGACCTAGCAATAGATTCACTATAATCTTTCCATTTCATGTCAGCCTAGAATCCAAGCACAAGAAAGTGCAACGATTTATTCTCATAGAGGTTAGCATCAGCCATACTGATAAGAGGCAGGAAGAGGTCTTTCAAGTGATTTGTCGAGAGAAGTTTCGTTTTAGAAGTGTTAAAATTAACAATCCATTTCTTGCCCCAGTTAACAACCGACTGTAGGCTAATTTTTTTTTTTATATCAGTTGTATATAACATTTGAATGATATTTCGCTAACACAATTTAGGTAATCATGTAGCGTTTTAATTTTGGCTGTATTGCAATAACAAGCGCAGAATGAATAATTCAGAAACGGCATCGTGACAATAGAGAATATTACAGCGTTTTGAAAGCAGTCACTAATATGTTTCTTATTTAATTCATGAGAAGGTAATAGAGTGAACGGTTAGACAAGATAACCTTTTACAGACTCAACCAACCAGGAAAGCGACATTGATCAGCACAAAGATGAGATAAGAGTTACGCTCTGTCAATCGACTAAGACATCGAGGTCAATATTAACAAGGACGGCAAAGGGAAGTAATCAATACAGACATGGCAACAACGGGGAGATAATGCTAGAGGTGCATACTGAAATACTCTCGGCCCGATCCACCATCAGATTTGAAGGTGGGAGGGGTATTTTGTGATTGGATGAAAAACATTTCCAGTAATCCACACCCGACTCACCGTGGCAGTGAAGTAGAAAATGAAAGTTTTAGAAAGTGGGGCGGAAGGAATAAAATAAATAACTGAGAGAGACCTATTTGTTGAGCAAAGATTTCAAATAAGATTAGTGTTGATTGCAGGAAAGAACGATTAGTGGGAATTCTAAGGAGGATTTGCTGCAGCCATTTATCTAGTCGGTGTAATTATATATATAGACACAAAAACACATATATATATATATATTTATATATATGTATGTATGGATATTATCAGTCCTCCTACAGATGAATGTTTAGAACTATGGGTCCGTCTCCGTTTGTTTAATCTATCTATCTATCTATCTATCTATCTATCTATCTATCTATCTATCTATCTATCTATCTATCTACTAATTCATATCTATCTATCTATCTATCTATCTATCTATCGATCTATCTATTTACTAATCCATATCTATCTATCTATCTATCTATCTATCTATCGATCTATCTATCTATTTACTAATTCATATCTATCTATCTATCTATCTATCTATCTATCTATCTATCTATCTATCTATCTATCTATTTACTAATTCATATCTATCTATCTATCTATCTATCTATCTATCTATCTATCTATCTATCTATCTAAGACTCATCGTTATCTATCTATCTATCTATCTATCTATCTATCTATCTATCTATCTATCTATCTATCTATCTATCTAATACTCTTCATTATCTATCTATCTATCTATCTATCCCAGACTCTTCGTTATCTATATAGCAATCTATCCAAGTCTCTTCATTATCTATCTATCTATCTATCTATCTATCTATCTATCTATCTATCTATCTATCTATCTATCTATTGCAGTCTCTCTAGTTTCTATCTATCTATCAAATAGGAGAAAAATTTGCCGACGTCACAACACTCTTTAACCATATCACAACACTCACCAATTCTATGAAACTGATCATTTCTCCCTGCTTACGATGAAGATGACATAGGAAATCCGAAAGCTTGGACCATATTTCTTCCAAATGTACACTTTGACGGAATTTCCTACTTATTCGTAATTTGGCACTCTTCCACTCCTAGTAATGCCTGTCGGGTTACTGGTATTATCGTCTTACATATGGTATAAATGATTGTAAAAATATATATATATATATATATCCAATAAGAAATATTATGTGCAAGGGAGATAACGCTAACATACATCGTCTTCCGTGTCGTGTCTGGGTCTCTAGGCTGCGACATAAAATGGCATTAACGAAAAGTCCATTTCTTTTTTCTTATTCGTTTTTTTTTAAGAAAAGTGACCTTTTCTTCTAGTAAAAACGAATACGTGACAGCTTAGATTCTAGAAAACAGCAAGAGTAATCACGTCACGGGAACGTATGTTGCTCGTTAGCTTAGCGTCCCTCCGCGTGTAGTCTTCGCCCGTCTCTCGAACCTTGGTGTGGGAAGCGTATTAACGGTTCAAAGTTCTTGCGACTCTCTGTTGAATTCGGGCTCTTTTGGTCTTATATCCAAAACCAAGACAAAGGCAATCCATCACTGTTAGAATGCCACTAACACGAGGTATTCTGGCCAATCGCGGACCATTCTAGCCGATTGCTGGCCATTCTGGTACTGACCTTTGCATTCAGTTATCACTCGTTATCTTTTTCTTTTTATGTGCCGTGTCCCTTCAGGAAGTAGGCGATCATGGCTCTCCACTTCCTCCTAACCCTTGTATCTCACAATAAGTTTTGTTCCTTTGCTATCTAATCCAGGCCGTTCTGACATCCACTTGCTTAAGCCCGCTGGATATGTCATGCGTTGCTTTCCCTTGACCCTATTTCCCTCTATTCGACCTGTGAGTATCAGAATCTTCAAGCCCTCATTTCTCACTACGTGTCTCAGAAATTTCAGCTGTCTCTTCCTGATGTTAATTATAAGCTTACTCCTTGCTTGCATCCTCTCCAAAATCTCAGCGTTGCTCACATGCTCGGTCCATGATATCCTTAGCATCCTTCTGTAGAACCATACATCCGCTGCCTCGAGTCACTTCTTAATCTTTGAGGAGACCGTCCAACATTCGTTGCCGTAAAGGAGGGGAGATGTCATGTAGCAGCTTAGTAATCTTTGTTACCAAAGAAATCCCCCTGTCTCGTAATACTGTGCCTAGATTTTGAAATACGTCTTTGGCCATCCCAAAACGTCTTCGGATAACAGCGTTGCACTTTCCTTTCCGTGATCTTTCAGAACACTTTCCAGGTATGTAAATTTCTGTACCTGTTCCCGACATGTAAATTGCATTCTGGGCTCATCTTTTACTGATGACCATGCATTCCGTCTTAATGTATTTTTGCTTAGTCCCTTCTTGCTATACAGGAGGAAAGACATCGTCCAGCATTCGCTGTCATTCAATAGAACAGACATGGTCTAGCATTCGCTGCTATAGAGGAGGACAGACATTGTCCAGTATTCACTGTCATTCAGGAGAAAATACATTGTCTAGCATACTCTGCCATATAAGAGGACAGACATTGTCTAGCATTCGCTGTCATTCAGGAGAAGAAATATTGTCCAGCATTCGCTGCTATACAGGAGGATAGACATTGTCTAGCATTCGTTGTCATTCAGGAGAACAGATATTGTCCATCATTTGCTGCTATACAGCAGGACAGACATTGTCCAGCATTCGCAGTCATTTAGGAGAAAAGATATTGTCCAGTATTCTCTGCTATACAGGAGAACAGACATTGTCCAGCATTCGCTGTTATACAGCAGGAAAGACATTGTCTAGACTTCGTTGTCATTCAGGAGAACAGACATTGTACTACATCGGCAGCTATACAAGAGAACAGATATTGTCCAGCATTCTCTGCTATACACGAAGACAGACATTGTCTAGCATACAATGTCATACGGGAGAACATACATTGTCCAGCATTCGTTGCTATACAGGAGGACAGACATTGTCTAGACTTCGCTGTCATTCAGAAGAACAGACATTGTACTACATCAGCTGCTATACAGGAGAACAGATATTGTCCAGCATTTGCTGCTATACAGGAGGACAGGCATTGTCTTGCATTCGCTGTCATTCCTGAGAACAGACATTGTGCAGCATACTCTGCCATACAGGAGGACTGACATCTCGTAATACTTCAATGCCTATTCCCTTTGTTTCCAATGTAACCTTTCTGTCTCGTAATACTCTGCTTAGCCTTTGGAATGCGTCTTTGGCCATACCAATACTTCATCGGATCTCAGCGTCGCACTTACCATACTCTCGGAAAAAGTATTTATTGTTCCGAGGTTGAATAAATGTCGCCGATTTTTTTAAAACGTTGTTCCCATATTTCATTTTTTTGTCTGTAGAAGCAAATTTATTTCGACCGTTACCCAAACAGTTATGCTCTATTCATGGTTCTTGATAGACAATAATGTGGAAATCTCTTTGTTAATCTATTCCTGTTTAAACTCACTAATAACACAATTTCTGAAACCAGTAAAATCGTGTTTTCTTATTCCGTTCCATGTAATCTATTTTAAATGAGTATCATGATCAGTCTCATGACCTTTTGTGGTCGAAGGGTCACAAAATTTACCATGAGTTAATAAACTTATCCTGTTTAAACCCATTTAAGCTTATCTTCTAAGGTACAAAATATAACTTTTTTTAAAATAACACAATTTTGTAAATTAAAAAATAACCAAACACACACACACACACACACACACACACAAACACACACACACACAAACACACACACACACACACACACACACACACACATATATATATATATATATATATATATATATATATATATACAAACTTATCCTGCTTAAACCCATTTAAGCTTATCTTCTAAGGTACAAAATATAACTTTTCTTTAAATAACACAAGTTTGTAAATTAATAAAATAACCAAACACCCCCCACACACACATATATATATATATATATATATATATATATATATATATATATATGATAATTTTAGTATTTTCTATAAGTATTTTACGAATATTCATAAAATACTTATAGATAATACTAAAATTATTGATAAACATACAGACATTATACGACTTAAAATCTTAGAAGCACTATATATAAGACGTTGTTAAAAAATCTTGACACTGAAGATGAACAATGGTGTTCGAAAATACTCGGATATCTTACGGACAATATTTATTTCGATATAATTTTCAAATAAAAGTCTCATTAGAAAATATGAGAAAATTCAAAAGAGAATATGCAGGACTATGTTGTCTTTGACATTCAACACAACATGTTTAAAAGAAAAGTTGCTTGGTTGAAAATCTTGTTTTTTTTTCGTCAGTAGTCAGCCAAAGAGTGTTTTAGCTCTTATTTTTCGACAAAAGACACATAGATTTGGAAATAATTGATATGAAC
>OZ038492.1:11042457-11099957 GCA_964036315.1 Acanthosepion esculentum | reverse complement strand
TATCCACTTCCCTTCTCCAAATCCTTTCACCTTTCCTTACTATCTGCTCTCGCTCCAAATCTTCTGTAACCCCTTGCCTTGATCGATCCACTTCGACAGTCGTGACAATAGTGTCTGCGAGAGATAAAATTCTGATGCAATCACGATGACGCAGTATTTTTCAAGGCCAACCAAATTCCATCATTCACCCCCCAAAATAGATTAATACTACTGCACGTCACTGCAAATGACCTAATCTGACGAAAAATAGAAATCGATTGCTCCCTGTCAATCCACTGGATCTAAATCTGACCGTGTGTTGAAAGAAATTGATCTAAGGTGGTTGTTTCAATTAATTTGACCAGAATTTATCTATCTATATCTATAAATTTGCCTGGATGAAGTCAACCAGAGCATAGGACGCTAATATAAGTCTTTCTTTCTTCTTTATATATATATATATATATATATATATATATATATATATATATATATATATATATATATATATATATATATATATATATACTTACCGCTTGTATGATAATTTTTCGGAATTTTCCTTCGCAGTCAATTTCTTCTAAGTGGATTTGGCTTAAAAGATCGGAGCCATGGAGGGACTAAAAGTGGGAGGAAGGGAGTGGGGAGGAGAAGGCAGGAAAAGGAAAAGAAAAATCTCCCAGATACACTTGGGGAAATGGAGGAGGGTTTCAATCTATAAGGGAATAGTGAGGAAATGTCAATTCAGGGTAGTTAATCTAGGATGGATGGATGGAAGTGTTAGCGCACGTTGGGGGAGGGTCAAAGGAGTTTTTTTTGTGTTTTCTCTGGTACTGAACACCATTTCTCTATGTTTATTTGTTGTTGTTCTTTTTTTTTGTTATCATCTGCAAGCCTAAGTTGTACGTAAAATTAGATCGTAGTATTCATAGTTTAAAAGTTAGTGGGAATTCTAGTATTAACTTGCGAGATTCATGTGAATATGTTACTTATTTGAGAAGTTTAGATTTCCGTAGTTATTTAGATTCTTTTTAATTATTTAAATATTTTAATTATTTTTCCTTGCTTAGATTAATCGTATTAATTTAATTCATAGATTAAAAATCTAGTAAGAAATTTCAAATAAATAGTATGAGTTAATTTTGTAATGAATGTTTTCGTAGATTAATATAAATGAGAGATAGGTTTTATGTGAGCGTCTGTGCGTGTAGGAGTGTATGTGAGAACACATTTATATGTAGAGGCTTGAACGTGCATCGCATTTTTCTAATTTAGTTTGATTAAGTATATAGGGTTAGACTTAAGATTGTTATAGAATAGTAAGAATTATTAATGTAATTCTTTTTTGGAAAGTAATGTAAGTGTTAATGTTTACTTATCGAATTACTAATTAATTTAAATGTAAAGCAGTGGATTGAACTTAGCAAGAACAAGTCCAGCTTACCTCGTTATGAATTCCAGGGAAAATAGAACGAACCAAAACCGGAGAAAGCCAAAGACAAGACGATATAGGAGGGAGGGGGGAAAGTCTTATTTCATTGGCTGATGTTGACTGACGTAGGTCAATAAGAACGGTCGGAATCCTAGCCATATCTTAAATCTTGTTTTTGCAATGTCGAGGTGCGTCACACAAGACTATCAAGGAGGCAGCCTGAATCTTTTGGAATCAGGTCGAGGATGATGTTTGAGCCTATATGATGCAAAACCCGAAATAGGAAATGAAGACAGTGCATCACTGAAGAACTTCCTTGATGCATCTGAAATGTATTACTCTACTCTACTTTTTTTGAAAATATACATTTTTTCCTATGTGTCCACACTTGAGGGACACGCTGTTCACTGTTTGAAATAAAAACGCCGAGTCTAAAAAAAAACATATTTGAAACAATATATAATTATATATATATTAGGCAGCAATCTCTCTTTGATACAAATTTCATTAATGACGACTGAAAAAATACTGCGATTAATCTTTTTATTTATTTTGCCTTTTTGTACAAGTGATTTCTTTTTTGCACACAAAGTGTGTAAAAATGTCCAAAACTTTGCATATTCGAGCGCTTTCGGCTATTTCTTTAGGCATTATCAAGGACGATTTTTATTTTCAAATGAATCTGTGGATGTTTTTATGTGCTGGGCGTGTTTGGAAAACGAAACATTCCTCTAACTTATGACACATTCATAAAAAAACACATGTTCAGTTAACATTAATAAATTATTCGGACTATTGTCCTCATCTTTGTCGCCATATTTATTACATCGTTTCGGCCGTTGTACGTTCCGGTTTTCTTCAGGTGTTTGGAATGTCGAACTGAAACCTTTATTTCGTTCACTGGGGTAGACTGTTCTAGTTCCACGTATCATGTTTAATAGATGTCAGTTATCAGTTATCTCCTGTTAATTTCCCTTCAACATATATATATATATATATATATATATATATATATATGAACTGCGTCTAGAGATTATATGCAAAAGAGGTATTGTCAAATATTTTATGTAAAATTTATAGGTATGTGTTATCCAATGAAATAATTAATACTATTATGTATAGCGAGTAAACTTGAAAGCAATTAAGTCCCAATTTTCAATTTCAGATTGATATTTAGTATTTTGTCAGTAATTATAGCAATTTGCAGTGTCAAGAGATTATTTGCAAGAACTACAATTTAGTATTATGGCTCGTAAAAAAGAACTAACAATGAATGAAAAGAACTGTTTAACCAAAGAAATTAACAAAGGAACATCTTCGCTTCAAATGTCTAAGGATTTGAAAAGGGATCATCGAACAATCAAGAAAATATGTCAAATAGGAATTCAACCAAGGGAAAAAAAGTCTCAGGCTGAATTCAGGAATTTAACAAAGCGAGATCTATCACATATCCGAAGACAATTAATCAGAAACCCAAATGCGTCAAGTGCGTTCATATTTGAGGCCGCTGGAGCTCCTATGGGGTCAAGGGAAACAAGGTGTAAAGCATTATGGATGTTTGCTGATGTACAAAATCAAATAAAGAAACCCATTTTAACAAAAAACATAAGGAAAGAAGATTGCAGTGGGCAAAAAAATACATGAAAACTGATTTCAGTAAAGTGCGTTTTACAGACGAATCAAGGATCACCCTCGATGGGCCCGATGGATGGGCTCGAGGATGGGTTTGCCGCTAAAATTGCAAATCTAACATCAGATGTTGACAATAGGCTGCTAAGTGTTATTGAAAAGAAAGAAGCATTTGTGTAATAAGTTTTAGGATTTTTTGTTAATATATCTTTTATTTTTAAAATAAAATGTTTTTTATGTTTTTCCTTTAATAAATTGACGAATTGGTTCTAAAATCTTTTCATATTTTTTTTTACATTAATTTTACAAGGTATAATAATGTAAAAGTATCAAAATAAATAGTTACAAATAAACTACTGACAGTCAAATTAGTCTGTTTTGTTAACTTAGTAAAATTTTTTCCAACCAAAAACAATAGTTTTCTCTATCACTATATATCTAAGTTAATAATATTGAGTAGAATCTAAACAACATCATAATAGAACTTTTAACATTAAAGACGCAACTCTTTATACCAATTCATAACTTGATTATAATCTCTAGACGCAATTTATATATATATATTTATATATATATATATACACACACACACACATATATATATATATATATATATATATATATATATATACTAATGTTTCCTGGTCTTATTCAGCTCTGATAATTAATCGTTTATGCATTATATATATATATATATATATATATATATATATATATATATATATATATGGAATAGAAATATATACGAATATATATGATGGGCACTCTGATCTATTGAATTATGGAATAATTGCTACAATAATACAAATTTGAAGGAAATAAAGTTTTCGGAGAGAAAGAATCATTGAAAGCCTTGCGAATTTACAAGTATTTCTTTCTTTTATACATTTGATTGATCTTGAAGTAAATTTTGAGGTAAGACCAATTCCTGGTTGCTCGTTTCCTTGTACGGTCGTCTGCTAGTGTGATTACTTAATCCTCGCCTCCTCAGGCATATCTGTGTTCATTCAATAGTCACAGAGCGAAACGGTTGTTTATGACATAACTATGGCATATTCCCTTAAGATTACTTGCATTATTTACTTTATTCCGACAGTTATCCTCATCTTCATTGCCATATTCACAAAGTTTCGGCCATTGTATACTCTGGCATTCTTCACGGGATTGGAATTTCGAACCGAACCATTTATTTCGTCCACCGGGGTGTATATTGTTTATTTCCACGTACCAAGCCTTTTCTGGTTGTCTCACTTATTTCCTTTAACTCTCCAAATTTTTGGTTCACCACTGCCGTGGTCTGGTATTGAACTCACAACTCTTTCGGTCTAGTCACTGGATCTAACCAACTTATTTATCCACTGGGCCATGCGTCCTGGATGTTACAATTTTGTGTACTATTATATGTACTAGTGAGCAAACTCAAATGACTGGACTCACTTTATAGTTCCCCCAAATAAAGGTTAACCAATCAGAAGGCGTAAAATATTCAATCCGTCTTATATAACGGGGCCATTTTGTTTACTCTCTACGAATGTCCAATGCGAACCTGTCAGAACCAAAGATGACCAGAACAGAAGAAAGAACTACGCTCTGCTACTGAAATGAAATATCCACTGCTAACCTGAACTACGCTTTCCTACTGTCTTCGAAATATTCACTGCCAACCTCTGGGTTCTATACTCAAAGATTACCATCATCATGAACAACACGGGACCCATTACCTGAAGAAGGCCGGGACGTAAAACGGCCGAAACGTTGTGAATGTGGCAATGTAGATGTGGAGAACAGTCCGAATAATATAGCGACAAGTATTCGTTTAAGAGTTGTTTATTTTATTTAAATTATATGCACTGTGATCGTGAAGTTTTAGGAACTGCTGCTGATGAGAACTCTTCTACTTTTAGAATATAGCTCCTTTGATGAAATAAGAGGGTCATTCAATAAATAAGTTGAATTTTTCGCTATAAGGACGTCTAATGCAGATAGAAGGTTACTCTTTTTTATTTTTGTTTTTTTTAGTTTAATGGTAGGTAAACAATTGTAACTATTTTTATACGAGGGTCATTCAATAAATAAGGTGATTTTTTCGGTATAAGGACTTCTAATACAGATAGAAGCTTACTCTTTTTTATTTTTTTGTTTTACTTCTTTTTCTCATGGATTTAATTTCTTTTGCAGATTAAAAAAAAACTTTGAGAGTTTTGGCGATTAACAAATATGGCCGACCAAGAAGCATGCTCCAGGATTGATGAGCGGTCAGTTATCAAGTTTTTGGTTGCTGAAGGGTGCAAACCAGTTGAAATTCATAGGAGAATGTAAACTGTGTATGGTGCCACATGTTTCAGCCAAAGAAATGTCTACAAGTGGGCTAAATTGTTTAAAGAAGGACGGAGCAGTGTTGAGGATGAAAACAGACCTGGGAGGCCTACAGAAGTGAGGTCTCCTGAGGTGATCGAATCAGTCAATGACCTCATTCAGTCTGACAGAAGGGTGACAGTGGATGACATTGAAAGGACTTTGAGATTATCTGTTGGGACAGACGCAGGGGTCATCTGTCAGAAGGAGTCATCTTGCATCATGACAACGCAAGTCCTTACACAGCAGCACAAACGGTGTAGACCATCAATGAGCTGGGCTGGGAACTGCTCCCTCATCCCCGTTACAGACCAGACCTTGCCCCTTCAGACTTTCACCTGTTTGGTCCCATGAAAGCGTTCACGAGAGGCACGAAGTTTAAAAGTGACGATGAAGTGTTGTGAGCGACTGGCTGAGACATCAGTCCAAAGATTTTTACGCTGAGGGAATACGGAACCTTGTGCACAGATGGGAAAAGTGTGTGACAGTGCTGGGAGATTACGTTGAAGAAAAAAAGTAAACTTCTATCTGTATTAGAAGTCCTTATACCGCAAAATTCACCTTATTTATCGAATGACCCTCGTATATTAAACTTATTTTAAAAAAAATTATTTTGGTCTGTTTGTTTTTTTTTGCTTTACGCCATATCAACGTCAATGGGTTATTTAATGCTGACAAGATTTTTATTCCTCGTAATATTTTTTCCAAAAATGTATTGCGGCTAATACATTATTTTCTTTCCAAAAAATGTATTGCTGGTAATATTTTTCTTCCAAAATGGATTGCTGGTAAGAATGTTTTGCTGGTAATAATTTTTCCATCAAAGATTTATTGCTGGTAATATTTTTTTTACTTTTATACTTTCATAGTGTTTTGACCTCTGTTTGGGGTTTAACTATTTAGCCATAGATGCGACCCTAAAAGCTTCTACCACCCCCAATCAGGGTGGACCTGGGAACACCAGCAATTAACATGTGGTTGCTCGCTCCTCAAAACCTCCTGATCAGAGGTCTTGCTGTTGGATGTAGTTTATCATCTTGCCAAGGACGCGGATGTAGTTCATCGTCATACCCTGAACGGTATTTTAACTTCACTGAATAAACCAAAGAATATATATCGGTGAAAATGCTATGATTATTTATAACACTGAAAATCAATATCGATCAAGACTGAAGAATGTCTGCAATAAAGGGTTAAATATTCAGAGGTGCTTCTCATGGAAATGATGCGAGAGTTCTTTGATGGAGTCTAGCGGCCTTTCATTTTGACCTGTAATTTCACGTCTAATTTCACTCAGAAATAGAAGCTGAGATGTCCATTATTTTGAAAGTATTCTCTCGATTATATTTCGGTTAAACAATTAAATACCGACTGCCAAAGTTAATTTAATCTTTCTACTTGTTGTTTTCATTTATTTAAAATGCTTTTCGCTTTCAACTTCAGTCTAATTGAGCGACATCTGTCTTTTCTTCAGACGATGTCACGTCTGGAGATCTTTCATCATTGTTCACCGTTGATGTGTATCGTAAATGGTTTTTCATTGGTCGAGTGTCTGCGATCTAGAATTTAGTGCATTCAATCATTTTAATTTATCAATTTATTCAAACAATTTCCCGACTTATAATTTGTTTTCGTTTGTTTGCGAGATATGATTAGACGTTAGGATAAAATTTATTAACAATGTCATGTTAATACTAGAAGTCGAAAAATATATTTCTCAAATAATGCAAGGGATGTTTTGGTTTGGCTTATTTTGTTTATTTTGTTTTGCGGCATATCAACACCTCCATGGGTTATTTAATGCCGACAAGATTTTTAGGATAATTTCATAAATTTAATATGAATTTTCTGCAAGAAATCTGTTTGTAGATCAGATATCATTGACGTATTTTTGTAAAGAGGGTTTTTGTTGAGAGTCAAATGAATGTCTCGTAATGTTAGTATAAAAATCTATTTTCGTACTTTCATAGAGTTTTGACTACTTTTTGGAAGTTAACTATTCGCCCATATCTGTCTATATTTTTGAGAGGAGGTATTGTAATTATTTACACTATTTACATTGTTCGGACTGTTGCCCTCATATTTGCTGCCATATTCACGGCGTTTCACATGTTGTACTTTCAGGAGTAAAAGGAAGATCAACACTCACTGTGGGATGAGATTGAAATAAAAGACAGAGAACATCACTGGAAGATACGAAAACCTAAGGAATCAGCGTATATAGTAGGCCACTATAATCGCCTAAGCCGGTTAAGTATATCCATGAATACAATATTGGGAACCAGAAATAAAGAGTGCTAGAGAGAAACAACAACAACACATAAGTATTATGAGTTGGGATTTCAATGCCTGGCTACAGCAGAGGTTAACAAAAAATTTTGGAGAGCTGAGTTAAAGGGGAAATAACTGATACCGAGATATCTAACCCAATTGACGAAATAAAGAGTTCGTCTTGAACTTCTAATCACCTGAACAAGGCCGGGGCGTACAAATGCAATTCGTCTGATTTTATTTTGAAAAACCGTTTCTAGTAAGATCACCGAAGTTAAGCAACGTCGAACCGTGTCATAACTTAGATGGGTGACGGCTAGGGAATTCCCAGTTGGTGTAAGCTTGGATGTGCTGGTGTTGCAAAGGATAACGTCGCGCAACTAGAAATCGGAGTTTCAATTCAAATCGAGTTCATTATATTCACTTACGGGCAAAAAGCCATGATGAAATCATGAATCCATCTCTTTTCTCCTCTGCCATGGGTTAAATAGTAAGGCTTGTATTAGTAAACAATTATTATCTTCAAAAACTCTGACAATCAAAAAATATTTTCTGGCTTTAAATGACCAGAAAAAAGGTTGATAAACCGTAAAAAGAAACAAATCATCATGTCCATGCAATATTTTCTTCTTTTTGCTGTCTCCTTAACTTCCAGCAGAAGTCAGCCATCATTCTTTTGTCCCCACTTCCTTGATACCGTTCTTCCATAACTTTAATGCCCGGGTCGAATACGTTTCTTTTCATTTTATGTGTCGTGTCACTTCAGGATATAGGCGATCATGGCTCTCCATTTCCCTGCACCCTTGTAGGTTTGAATATGTTTCGTCCCTCTGTCACCGCTCCCAGACCACTTGCTTAAACCCGCCAGCTATGTCCTGCATTGCTTTCCCTTGTTTCGCTTTCCCTCTCTTCGACCTGTGAGTACCAGATTCTCCATTACGTGTCCCAGAAATTTCAGCTGCCTCTTCTTGATGTTAAGCATAAGCCTCCTCCTTGTTCGCATCCTCTCCAAAACCTTGATCTTTGCTCACACGCTTGACACATGATATCCTTAGCATCCTTCTGTAGAATCATATCTCTGTTGCCTCGAGTCTCATCTTCATCTTTGAGGAAACCGTCCAATGTTCGCTGCCGTAAAGGAGGACAGATGTCACGTAACAACTCAGTACTCTTTTCTTTGTTACCAAAGAAATTCTTCTGTCTCGCAATACACTTCGCAGCTTTGCCGTGTCTGCCCGCAGTACTGTGTCATCTGCGTATCTTATGTTGTTAAATTTGTGGCCGCCAATGCTGAATCTCGATAGGATTTCCAATTTTCTTAGAATTGCATCATTACCTTGCTCATCATTAATGCCATCCACTTTAAATTATATAAAGTTGGACGTGACCACTTTTGAAGTATAAGCTATCAGTGTGTCAAGTTTGAATGAAATCGGTTAAAAAATGTGGAAATGTATGACGAACATACAGATACACTGACATCTTATGATTTATATATTTAGAAAACAACAGTTAAGCAGTATATTCAATACAACAGTTAATCTACATACACGTACCTCATATAAATAGCCAGTAATTCATTTAACAGATTCAGTAGACATTTGTGAATTTTTTGAGGTAGAAGATCGCAGTTTAATTACTTATGTTATTAAATACAATAGTTAATCTACTTACACCTAGTTGTAGAAAATTCTACTCAGCTGTCATGTTGGCTATCTTTTGCTTTCCTCTTCCCTTCTGTCAGCCAATCAAACCTTACTATTTACGTACGAACAGACAAACTAAGAAAAAAAAAGACTGTGACTTTCTAAATATAATATGCCAAACTTAGGTTTCTATATGAAATGTCTGTTGAAGACTATGTTTTTATAAGCACATCACCACAAGCAAGGTGGGTGTGCCACTAGCACGCAAAGTGTTACGGAGACTGAGAGTAAGAGTAAAGAGGAATGTTTGGGAAAAGGATAAAAAGGACAGGGATCAAGGCCAAGGCATCAGAAGATGACGATTGACATTACATTTGAATATTTGAAGATTATAGCTATTAGGGAAGCAAGTGATAGAAAGTGAGTCTCACTGGTTGGAAGTGCGAGATAAGAAGCTGTTGTATTAGAGGAGCTACATTTTCCGTTTGGGAACCAGGGAAAGTAGCTCGTCAGAGCAGTTGCCATGAAAATACTTGCAGAAAAGACAGAGAGAAGCCACAGCGCGTCGGTGAGAAAGTGACTGTAGAGGAGATGCCAGGTCACGACATATCACATTGCATATCCTTCTTTGGATTTTTTCCAGGACCTTGAGATAAAGAGCCGGAGCACCAGACCATGTATGGCAACAGTATTCCATGCAAGGACGAATGGTGTGTGAAGTCATAAGATCTTTATATTGTTTCTATCATAATCACACAGTTGCAATTTCGTTATGATCATAAGTTATCATAATATAAAATCCGGTGTTTGATCCAACTGGAATACATTTACATTCATTGTTTTCCGAAGAAAATATTCAGAATTTATTTGAATGTTATTGGCAATTTAGCTGTAAATAAGAATTCTTAAAAAATGTCGAGCTGATCTGTAATAATTTCCCAAGAAAAGGTACACGGCGGCTGGAAACAAAACATGTGTAGGCTGGTGTTATTACTGATTTTAGTGGCGAGAGAGTTCAACATTTGCGTTAATGGTAGCCAGATAAGGATTCGGACAATGTGTGCTATCGCATGCATCGAAACATTGTGTAGGTCAGAGTAAAAATTCACTTTAGTTATTTGCATATCATTCTCCGAGCTTACAGAAAAAATTATCGACCTGAACCATTTCATAAAATATGACTAAATTGATCGAACCTAGATGTTTTACCTTAATTGTTGGTGGTCACAATATTAACTACATTATCTATGCAGATGACACAGAAAGTAAACTATAGGAACTTCTACAGGAGGTAGTAAAAGAAAATGGGAAGAAATGATTAAACATTAATCGTTAGAAGACAGGACATATGGTTACCTGTAAAAGGAACCGCCCAATATGCGAAAGACTACAAGTACAAACATTTAAATATATATGGTACTTTATTTACATTATTCTGACTATTGGCCTCATCTTTGTCGCCATGTTTATCACAACGTTTCGGCCGTTGTACACTCCAGTCTTCTTCAGGTGGTTGGAATGCCGAAGTGAACACTTTATTTCGCTCACTGGAGTAGACTGTTCTAGTTCCAAGTGCCATGTCTAATGGATGCCAGTTATCAGTTATCCCCGGTTAATTTCTCTTTCCAAGTTCTCCACTGACTTAACCTCAAAGACACAAGCTAGAGTGGATAAAAGCATTAGTTAGATCCAGTGACAAGACCCAAAGAGTGTGAGTTCAATACCTGGTAAAGGCGGAGGGGAATTAACAGGAGATAACTGCCATCCATTAGACATGGCGACAAATATGAGAACAATAGTCCGAATAATGTAAATAGTGTACATAATACCTCATCTCAGAAATATAGACAGATACTGAAGGGCCGAAATGTTGTAATAAATATTGCGACAAAGATGAGATCAATAGTCTGAATAATGTAAATAGTGTACATAATACCTCATCTCAGAAATATAGACAGATACTGAAGGGCCGAAACGTTGTAATAAATATGGCGACAAAGATGAGGACAATAGTCCGAATAATGTAAATAGTGTACATAATACCTCATCTCAGAAATATAGACAGATACTGAAGGGCCGAAATGTTGTAATAAATATGGCGACAAAGATGAGATCAATAGTCCGAATAATGTAAATAGTGTACATAATACCTCATCTCAGAAATATAGACTGATACTGAAGCTACGAAACGTTGTAATAAATATGGCGACAAAGATGAGGACAATAGTCTGAATAATGTAAATAGTGTACATAATACCTCATCTCAGAAATATAGACAGATACTGAAGGGCCGAAACGTTGTAATAAATATGGCGACAAAGATGAGGCCAATAGTCCGAATAATGTAAATAGTGTACATAATACTTCATCTCATAAATGTAGACAGATATTTGGTATTTGTTCGCGATTGTACCTAGATTATAACAGTTTCGTTTCTCGTACTCCTCGCTTGTGCAAATTACTTTCGGCTTCATGCTTTCCAACCAATTTTGATCTTCAGAAAGGTAACTGCAATGTCAACTGTTATCTACTGTCTTGTATTTTAGTGGCATTATTGCCACGCATGGGGTGAAATGATTAAAAAAAATACTAGGAAATGTTTAACTGAGGACAGAACATTTGTGAGCCAAATCCGAAGACGCGTAGGAATAGACCACATGTGCACCGTTGGTAAAGCTGGGTTTTATTACCTTAATGGAGCAAGCATCCCAGCATGAATGTCTTTGGAGGCTAACCCTTTTATTGCAGGTAATGTTAGCGCCACGATACCAATTTTTGATCATTATGAAGAGAAGTCACTACTAGTTACTTATGAAGTCTTCTTTGAACAGTCAATTTACCTAGAAAGAAACAATACTGTTATTAATACGAAGAGTTGAAACTAATGCATGCATGATTACACAGCTTGAGCATCGCCCTTTCATAACCAGCCCATGAACTATTCAACCCACCTTCGTACCTGGATAGAAACAATAAAGTTAATAAGAAGAAATGTTTAAATTAATGCAAGCAAGGTTTCAATATATGAGAATCAATTCTTCATTGCCAGCCTATGAAGCTTTCAGTCTAACTTCGTATTTTCAACATCAATCTCAGAATTAGAAATGACATTTATTTTAATTATGACGCATTCAGAGATTTATAATTGATCGATTGTACGAAATCACAATGTATAGATGTTGGCAAGAAAAAAAAACCGATATGCCAGCTAGCAATTTAAAGAACTAGCGTTATTTAAATATATGGAATTGTTTTAATATATGACGGAAAAGGTGACACGGAACAGGAATTTTTACTTAGTACGCGAGTAACGAGAATGCGTTAAGGGGAATACAAACAGAAAAGGATATTTATGTTTAGCCTGATAAAGAGGAAGTTGAGATTTCTTTTACAGATATTCACGTCAGATCAACGAAGTTAAACAATGTCGAACCTGTCTAACTGAAAAATATTACTGAGAGGTGTCCGGTTTCTGGAAACAGCTGCCTCTCTCATTACACTAAAATGTGATACTGATGCGCAGGTCAGGACAAAATTTTGGACCTGGCCCGAGTTCACGCGCGCTGATCTCCCCACATTAAACCGACGTTGTGCCATATCTTTAACGACGTGGGACGGACGAAGAGACAGTCGCTTCCCGGTCTTTTGGCTGCGATCAAAGGGTAGAATCTGCCCTCGGGTGGATAAAATGCATTTCATCTCTCAGTTGTGTTTCTGTCTTCGGATAGAGCGCATCTCAGTTGCGTCTCTGTCTGCGAACAGAGCGCGACCGAAAATATTATTCAGATAGGTCCTGGCCCAGGAAACTGTTCTTCATGGCAGTATTTCCCTCATTCGATGCTTGCGAGGGGCTGGGCTATTTTGAACCTGGTCCGGGTGCACGCGCTCCGGCTCGAGCTATACACATTAAACTTACCTTGTGTGTCATATCCTGCCAATCCGGGGTGGTAAGAATATATAATCGCTTCACGGTCTTTTAGCTGCGATCAAAGTGTAGTGTATGTTATTATCAGCTTAATGTGACCCTCTCTCACCTCCCCTTCTTTCTTTCATTTTCTGGCTGAAACCAGGCAGAGTCTTTTCCCTACTCTCCACGCGATGAAAACAGAATAGTCCTATATTTATTGGTTTCTGACAGGACGTAACGGTCTTGTTAACTAACGAAGGGTGAGATATGCACAATTATAATCGGATGATTTGTCCAGGACTTTGAGGGGCAAATAAATCATTAAATTTACGAATCAAACAAAAATTAAGTTAGAAATCTAAATACCGCTATAATAATAATATAAAAAATATATCTCAATAAAATTATGAACATTTTTTTCAATATATATATATATATATATATATATATATATGTTGGCATTAAAAAATCTAATAAATTTTAATCAGTTCGCCCCAAGCAAAGTGAGAATGGCACTAAGGCGCAAGAGCCTAATGGGGGTGAAAAAGATAGACAATAATTTATAAAGATGCGGAAAACCAACCACAAAGGGTTAGACCTCTAATCCGCTTCAACAGACCGGGGAGGAGGGTGAACCGGACGATAATTACACCGTACCTAAGTTAACATATATTAGTACATTAGTAACCTGACTACTATTAGTATCCTAATAGACTAGGTGTTGTCTTCTCATGTTCAATGCTTGGCATCGTTAGAACGGCTCTGGAAGCTTTACGATAGCTGATGGTCCGAGTAGTGCCTGCATCAGATTTTACGTGAAGCCTGATAAAATGCTACAAGAACCTTGGACATTCTTAAGGCTGAAAATCGGTTTTTGATTAGTTTTCTAGTTACAAAGGTAGTCGAGGGCCGGTTCAATGTTATGTGCTTTCAGGATTAGTATTAACGATTTAAACGTTAGGGGACTGGTACCAAATATCCATCATTTCTTTCACATAAGAGTAAAACGTCTTGGGTATGCCGATGAACTACATCCGGTAGAGAGGCTGGATTGGGATAGTGGCAGTTTTGAGAAGTGTGGAATCACCTCTTAATTGCTGATCCACACTGACCCGGTTGGTAGCACCTGTTAGTGTCCCAGCTATGGAGAAATAGTGAACTCCAAACAAAAAACCAACACTATGAAAGTATAAGAATACGCTTTTATAGTAAAATACCACGAATATATTTTCATATAGAAAAAATTACCAACAATACATATTTACAGTAAGAATTACCAACAAAACAATATAGAGTAAGAATTACTAACAGTACCATTTATAGTAAGAATGACCAACAATACATTTTATATAAAAATGATCAATAATACATTTTATCTGTATTTGAAGGCATACAATTGCGTTCAAATCATATTTACTTGAAGCGATAAAATTGTGTTCATGGGCCACGCCTTCAAATTTTAATGCCATATATATATATATATATATATATATATATATATATATATATATATATATACATATATATATATATATATATATATATATATATATATATATATATATATACAATTTCTCGTGTGGTCTAATATTTTTTCTTTTCAGATTATAAATTATATAAAAAGTGTCCGAATGTTCTTTTTTTACAAGTGCTTTCAGCTATACCTTTAGCAATTTTCAAGGTTGAAATATATTAACTTTTAACACGAAATAGTTTGTTGTATGTTGTATTTATTTAATGTTTTCTTTTTCAAAACACGGTCAAGATATTATGTCCATGTTCATTGTTGATATTATCGAGTTTTAAATTTTTTTTGTTTTTATTAATAAGCCTTCCATTATTTTTAGACTTTTTTGCATGTAGATGATGCTATTATATTTGTGTTGTCAACAAGTATGTTACGAATAGTGTCCGGTAGGTCTCCATAAAAATTTAAATCAGAGCTAATTGAGCTATTGTCAGAAAGATGTAGAGTGAGTCTGCGTGTCAAACATGTAGTGTGGCCTATATAATTATTTAGGAATTTTGATTGATCAGGAATACAATTCCTTAATGAACATTTAAATTCATAAATGATATTTGTCCTATTTAATTTTGCTCTAAGAGGTGAATTATTATTTAATGTTTTAAATTTTTTGTAATAAATAATTAATCTAATTTTTTTGGCTATTGTCATCTGGTGTTATGCACTTTTTAATAATATTCTTAATTCTAGTTTCGTCTTGTTTATAATTTTATCGGTGTGTGTGTGTGTTTGTATTTACAGAGAGAGAGAAACTAGAGAATATTTTAATTTCAAGCGAGAGAAAATATTAACGAATTAAGTGAAATGTATATAACCACATACGATTAAGATAAGTCGTATAAAAAGACAATATTCGGCATCTATCTCTCGACCGAACGAGATAATTTTATTTATAATCAATAGCTCGCAAGCGCATTTTAAAAACCAAATCAATTAGAATTGATGTTATAGAGTTTAAAAATTGCAGCCTCCAATATCTACCGAAAGAAAAAAAACCTTCAGAAACCTCTAATATCCTCATCAATTCATCGCCAACGCAAAGAGAAACGCAAAAGAAATACACGATCGAAACAAAAATAAACCTATCAACAATAATAAATTAAACAAAAACAGACCCATTTTGCCTACTACCAACGTTATGAGAGGCACAATCCAGAATAACTTAACCCATCCAAATCATTATCCACATAACAAAGGCACTTCCAATTCAGTTATGGATGTAATCAAATCTGGAAAAAAAAACCATAGCAATAATGATTCACAAGCAGGCATATATAAAATAAATTGCCAAAACAGTTCCTCACGATACATTGGGGAAACATGCAAAAAATTAAATAAATATATTTAGGAACACAAAAGGGACCTCATAAATAACAAATTAACAAATCCTCTAGTCATGCAAAGAAATAAATTACACCAGAGTTTTTAGCTAAAAAATGCCGCATGCATCAAAATAGAAAGTAATTTACTCAGAAGGAACATTCTTGGTAGTGGCGCCATCTATTATTATGAAAATATCAATCTACGCACTGTTTTTTTTTTCTTCCCAATCTCACCTTTCCTGAAAGAATTGCTATTTTCCCAAGCCAACCTCGCCCTGGATACGACGTTAAACTGCATCCAACAGCAAGGCCTCTGACCAGGAGGTTTTGAGGAAGCGTGGAACCACCTCTTAATTGCTGGTGTTCCCATGTCCACCCTGACCCGGAGTGGTAGCACCTGTTGGGGTCCCAGCTATGGGAAAATAGTGAACTTCCAGGTCTTTTCAAGCACATTGAAATAATGATGTTGCCAACTACACTTTTTTGAAACAATGATGTTGCCAACTATACTTTTTTGAAACCATGATGTTGCCAGCTATACGTTTTTGAAACCATGATGTTGCCAGCTATACGTTTTTGAAACAATGATGTTGCCAACTATACGTTTTTGAAACAATGATGTTGCCAGCTATTTTGAAACAATGATGATGCCAGCTATTTTGAAACAATGATGTTGCCAGCTATACGTTTTTGAAACAATGATGTTTCCAGCTATACGTTTTTGAAACAATGATGTTGCTAACGTTATCCTTAAATTACGTTTGCAAAGTATATATATTTAATAAATATGTGGAAACTGGATCTGTCATTAAATAACACATAGTGGTTGATATGCCATAAAACCTCAAACAAATAAACAAATAAATCAAGCCAACCTACACAACAACACATATGTTGAAAAATAAAAAACGGTTAAATCCATGATTTCGGCATTTGAAAATGTCTAACGCAAACGTCCATCACATTACCTTAACAATTTATTCACAATCCAAACAATATTTGAATAAAAATCTTTTTGGGGATGCTAAGTGGCGTAATTGTATATTTAATACCTAAACATTTCAGTTAACCTGATGAATATTTATTAGCGTCTTTTAATTTAAAAATTTTGCTTAACTAAAAACATTTTGCTTTTGTTTATAGATCCTTTTTTAAAGTATTTCACTCCAGGCAAGGCAGCATACCCCTAGTGAGCTGGGGGTTACAGAGTGGGAACGAGAGTAAAGAGCTGTGATGGTGGAAAGGATGAAGAGAAGAGCAGGGAATTGGGCAGGGCATCTGGAGATGTCGATTGACATTAATAGTTGGAGATTATAGCTATCAGGGAAACAAGCAATAGGAATGAAATTCCACAGACGGGAGGTGCGAGATATGAAGCTATTGGGGTAGAAGAGACACATTTAACCGTTTCGACAGTGAAAGGGTGGGGCCGTGATGCCAGCCTAGTAGCACGCTTAAATTCATGCAGTCTGGGAAGTAGCGGTAGTAGCTCGTGGGAGCAGTTACCGTGAAAGTATTTATAGAAAAGACAGAGGGAGGCGACGGCACGTCTGTGTGATAGCGACTGAAGACGAGATGCTAGATCAGGACCAACCACATTGCTAAATCCATCTTTGGATCATGTTGAGGACGAGGCGAAAAGCGGGGGAACCAGACCATATATGGCAGCAGTATTAAAATAAAATCATTACATCCGTCATATGGCGAAACGCGTCGAGTTTTTTTCCTCATGTCTTTTTTATTCATATTATCTCTTCTAGAGATACACACCACCTGAGAATATTCACACACACACACACACACACACACACACACACACACACACACACACACACACACACACACATGTGTATATTTCGGCAGCAATTTTTTAATAATGCATGTTTCATTAAATAATATAGACGAGTATTGTCATTTTATTTTAAGTAAGTTCCTTTCGTATTGTCTGATAAGCTTAATCCCATTATCGTTGAAAAACGAAAGGAAAACACCATATTGACAAATATTTGAGTCCAATTTTTCCACTTACATAAGCCATTATCAAAGATGACAATTTTAATAAATCAAACAAACTCTTATTTACGAGCCAAGGAAGCGAAAAACGCGTTGTAGCTAGTGACGTCACACATGACCACGCTTGAGTGAAAACAAGAAGTATTAAGTATGGGAAGCCATTGGTATAAACTTGGTCACACCACAAATTCGCTTTCAAGACGCTTAACACTACATTTAACTGATAACTCTAAGATTTTTAGACATTTAAAACGACATGACTGCCCGCGTACTCAATTCCGGAAAATCCTTGTTGAAAACACTACTATACTTAAACCTGAAAATAATAAACAAAAATTTAAAATTCTTGAAGCTATATACATAAAACAGTTGAAACCTAACCTGAACAAAATAAACTATGAAATCTCCACAAACATTCTTAAATGCCTATGATCTATTGCAGAAGCCATTAGTTTATACCAATGGCTTCCCATACTTAATACTTCTCGTTTTCACTCTCGCGTGGTTATGTGTGACGTCACGAGCTACGACGCGTTTTTCGCTTCCTTGGCTCGTAAATAAGAGTTTGTTGTTACTTTGAGCTTATTCAAACCGCAAGGGCGGGCCATTATTGTGGTTTCGTACATGTGTTGTTTGATTTATTAAAATTGTCATCTTTGATAATGGCTTATGTAAGCCGAAAGCTTAGATTGGATTCAAATATATGTCAATATGGTGTTTTCCTTTCGTCTTTCAACGATAATGTGATTAAGCTTGTCAGACAATACGAAAGGAACTTACTTAAAATAAATAGACAACACTTGTCTATATTATTTAATGAAACATGCATTAATATATATATATATATATATATATATATATATATATATATATATATATACATACACACACATTTAGTGCAATAAAGAAAGACGAAAGCACATGAAAGAATCATCCGGTGATTCCCGAGACAATTCCCTTGCTATTAGAAGATTTCCTTGGATGTGAACACCAAGGCTGTGCATATGTATCCTGGAATCTTTTCGACAAAGGAAGATAACCTGGAACAGAGAATTCATTGGTAGTTACAGAAGAATTTAAATTAGTTTTACAAAGTGGTGAGATATCTGTAGAATGTTTCAAGAGAAAATATTCTGCACTAGATCAATTGATACAAGTACCATAAATATTGTAGAAAGAACGGTTGGGGTTGGTGTATGATTTTTTGTTTACTGGTTATTCCTATTTATTTTTATTGTAACTATCATAAGATTATATTTTAAGAAGAAAAAGGCCAAAGTAATTATCACTGTTCATCATCTATGGCAACGCTTCTTAAACTTTTATCATTCATGACCTCATTTTTCATCACGAGACTTTTCGCGACCCCAGCTATTCAGCAACTACACTGAAAATACATCCTCTTTTCATTGCTATAGTCGCAACGGCGCCGCATGCATATTTTCTTACACCAGTGCTTGCGTCGTGCATCACGTTAGACATTGGGTGTTTGTGAAATAACAAATTGAAATTCAAGTGTTTGAATTTAATTTTCGCGACCCCAGCATTTCGGGTAGCGACCCCATTTAGGTTCGCCACCCATTGTTAAGAAGCGCCGCTTTAAATGCTTATTATTGGTCTTCACCCAGATGAAGTCGGTATAGGCTTAGCAATGAATTTAACACAAAGGAGCTATGCGCAGATTTAACCTGAAGAAAGCGTAATTCGCGCAGTTCTAAACAAAACCGCTCTAATAAAGAATTGGGCATTCGCTCAGACATTGCAAACGAGAATGTAAGGTCGACGTTTTGGACGGCAGGCCCGGCGGATGTTCACATACACGATCAGATAGAAATTGATAAAGTGTTGGAATGCATAAAACATATTACAGCTGTTTTATAACAATAACAATTCACCCGGTTCCGTTATTTTCACTTTACATTGCTTTATTTAGAATGAAAAGATTCTACGTCATAAATACTCCCCGGAAGAATGATTCTTGGCGAAACGTAATTATTTTATTACAACGGTGTCTGCTCATACATATTTCAAACCCGAGTATCGATTGAACATTGAAGTTTGGCTCAGTTATCATTAATTTTTGACATGTCGTGTATCGAGCTCTCGACACCAATTTCAGGGTGAGAGAATCCGAAATATGTTGTGCTATAGAAAACAATCTTCGGAAGCCTCACAGCGAAAATTCATCTCTGCATTTTTAAAAGATTTTTTTTCTTTAGCATAAAACCAATAAGGATGAAGCCAATAAAGCTAACTTAATTTATGACGTCAATAAAACTATAAAAAAATATTATGTACATATATACTCGAAGATAATTCGCACATTTCTTCATCAACATTTCGATGAAAATCAGGACCTACCCATGCGACAGCATAGAGAATCTGAAAGAGACTGTGGCGTATCAGCAGTCCGGACGAGTAGCCTGTGATCGAACATAAGCGAGGGTAAATGAGTAAATTAATTTTGATTTTAAGCAATCACCTTTTCCAACAGTACCGCGTCGCACATAGGATAAAAGCGCTCGGTCTACACTATTCATATTTACCATTTATTATTTAAGGCGAAAGACGATCATTTTCGTGTGATTTGAGGACTGAAACGATTACCGATCTCCACAGTTTTGTCTAAACGGAGCAGCCCCGTACTTGATAATGAATACCACGTATTTACAACCAATCGCTTTTCGTATGTTTTAATACGCAGTACGAGGCCAACAAAATGGACGGATCCATAGCAGTAATGATGAACAAAATATAAAGCTTATTACATTTGTATTTTCATTTATTAACAAGCTTAAGTATTGTTCTGTCTTCGAGAAAGGCCAAATAGCATCTTTTCATGATCTTGTTCTGTCGAATAGATCGATAGCTGATCAGATTAATCGAAGTGAGTCATGTGTCCACAAGTTAATCAAAAAGAGAAATCAAATTGGAACATATAATAGACGTAGCGGATCTGGCCGAGCGCTAAAAACTATCGACAGGGAAGAGAGAAACTTGGTTTGTCAATGGAAAAAAAGATCGATTGGCAACAGCACAATATGTTTTCAAAGTGGCTAGTTTGGCGGTTTCTCCAAGAACAGCCAGACGCAGGCTTGAAGCAAAAGGCATTATTTCCAAAGAGATAAAAAGGTACCTAGAAATCTAGAAAGAAATGGACGGGCACGGTTGGCTTGGTGTAAAGCTCATTTACACTAGATGAAATCTGATTGGGAAGATGTTATGTAGAGTGACGAGAGCCCCTTTACTCTTAGATATGAAGGAGGAATACGTTTTTGCTGTACGCCCAATGAAACGAATAATCCAGCGACTACAAGGAGCACTGTTAAAGAAAGCAGTATTTGGGGTGCATTCTCAGAAGCAGGAATTGGTAATTTGTACAAAATCAAGGAAACCATGAACCGGCATCAATACCAAAACATTCAATTAACTCCATTATTCATTTGTCCTGGTAATAATACAAAAATCGACTTTCTTAAAGGTGCGTCAATTTTTTCCCTCGTGCTATATATATATATATATATATATATATATATATATATATATACACACACACACACACACACACATATATATATATATATATATATATATATATATATATATAAATATATATATATATATATATATATATATATATATATATATATATAAATATTGTCATCCCCAGACAGACTGTTTCGCTGTATTACAGCTGATCAGTGTTTCTGTTAAAGAAATCAGCATTTGGGGTGCATTCTCAGAAGCAGGAATTGGTAATTTGTACAAAATCAATGCAATCATGGACCAGTATCAATACCACAACATTACACGAATTCTATTCCTCGTTTGTCTTGGTAAAAATACAAAAATTGACTACCTACGTTTGCGTCCATTTTTTTTTAAATAAAGGTGAATATTTGAAAATATTTACCAAATATTAGTTATATTTACGTTAAAAACGGTCATGTAACTCCCCAGATCATAGTGCAACCTATCTGCGAATCAACCTCAAATACCCACTTTGGCAAACTCAAACTAAAGGTGCGACCTATCCACTGGTGCGACCTATACGCAGCTCTATACGGTATATAAATTAGAGAATGTATTCAATGTGTACGACAATATTATTTAAATACAATACAGTTTTTAGATGAATTATATTTGTTCTAAACATACACTGATTTCTGTAATACATTTTCCGCTATCTGTTAAAATACTTAATATATAATTTCTTCAGTTGCTTGATTTTAGTAACTCCCAATTTGTAGCTCGCATTTTGGAACGTTCCTTTTACGAACAAGCATATATACTCTTTTCTTACAATAAATGATTAATCCCTTCCTTCTATTTTCTTTTACTGCCTTGTCTAGGAAATTCTTGGACTTTTTAAAAATCATTTCACCTCAAGCAAGGTGATAAATCCACTAAGACGCAAAGATTTACTGGGTGGGAAAAAGAATACTTTAGGGAGGAAAAATAACTATAAAAGAACAGGGTCAGGAAGACAAAAGATGACGTTTGAGGTTTCATTTCAATTTTTGAGGATTGTAGATGGCAAGGTAGCAAGAATCCGGAAGAGAGTTCCTCAGTTCGAGAAAAGAAACTATTAGCATAGAACTTACGGTTACATCTGACTAATCCAACAGCAAACAATGAGACCTAATTGCCAATAATAATTGTAATACGCTTAAACCTCATGCCATCAAGGTAGCAAGGAGGAGATTTTTCTTTGCTTGCGATCTCCATAGTAACATCTATCTTATTTTGTGCGCGCCAATAATAAACCCTTGAAGGACTTCTAGTTATCTTAACATCGTCTTGCTGTATTTTCTCCTTCTGTGTGTCGCATCCCTTCAGGACACAGGCTCTCCACAACTTTCAATCTAGAGTTGATTTTAGCATTTTTTTCTTTGCTAAAGGGCCCGCTCCCCGTTCCATCACCCATTCACACAAACTCGTCAGGAAATTGACTCACTGATTTCCCCTCAATATCTTACCCTCAGTATGTCCCGTGAGTGTTAAATTCACTAAGCCCGCCTTCCTTATTTTGCGTCCAAGGAATTTAAGCTTTCTATTCCTGATTTTGAGCAGATGTCTTCTTTATGTTGCCATTTCCTTTAAGATTTCCTAGTTGCTAGTTGATCTGTCCATGGAATTCTCACTAGCCTTCTGTAGAGTTACATTGTTCAACAGTCACAAATAATAACGAATTTTTTTCTCTCCATTTTTTTATCACCGTTCTTAGCTTTTTGAATGCCTCTTTCGCTAGTCTAATGCCTGATCGGATCTCGATGTTACATTTCCCATCCTCTGGTAAAACGCCTTCAGATATTTAAACTTTTACACCTGCTTGATGTTTACATACTTTTACTCCCACCACAAAAAAAAAAAAAAAAAATCCAGAATGATCAAAGTTTTTTTTATTTGTGACCCCTTAGTATTTGTAGTCAGCAATTCCTGCCAGTTGAAGAGAAATACATCAAACGTTTCGACTCCTCCAATATGTTAATTATTTCCGACACAATGCCGAACGCAAAGCTTACAAAATCCGCAGAAAAAATAAAAAAATTCACAAATAGTAATAATTCCGATAACCATATCAAAATCTAAATCTATAACAGTCACCATAAAAGAAACTTGTTCAACCTTGACATGAAACACGCTACCCCATAAAGAAGAAGAGATAGTTAATATTGAATGAGATAACCACAACAACAAGGACAGAGGCAGAGATATACAAAATAGGATGTACACAATGCCCATGAATATACATCGGCGAAACATCCAGAACCCTAACAAAAAGAAAATGATTACATAAATACCGCAGAGATATACACTATAATTTACAGTAATACATTTGATCGCAGTTTTGATAAAAAAAAAAATGCCAGTCTGATGAGGAGAGAACAGAATTCACTGTGATAAAATTGCTTGAGAGTGTGCAAATCTCAACAGTGCATCTAAGACTGAAGCCATACGGTATTTCACCGATCATGGTAAAAACAATAAGGGCACATTACGGTGCACAAGTTGGTGGAGGTAAGGACTGAGACCCACTTGGAGGTGGGTGATTTAAAATCTACAGTCTACATCGGTTGTAATAATATGTATGTGTTTGTGTGTACTTGTATATATATATATATATATATATATATATATATATATATATATATATATTTATATATATATATATATATATATATATATATGCATATATGTGCAATAAATGACTCTTATATATATATATATATATATATATATATATATATTGTGAGTGTGTGCAGGTTATATGAGGACAGTATTATACATATATATCTCTGCACAGGTATTCATAAATAGTGGAATGTATGAATATGTGTGTACAGGTATACATTTTCTTTTTAAAAGCTATGATATGTATATGCGTGTGTATATATAGATATATATGTATGCACCAGTCTATATCGATGGACTTGTTGTATTGGTTAAATTAATCTCGTGGAAGACATTCGGGTATTTATTTAAGGCGAAGAAAAACATTATTTAAATATGATTTTTAAAGAACAACGTTACAGGATAAATTAGAATACACTAGAAACATGTGCACTACATATCAAATCACGTAATTCAAATATACAATGCTGTTGCTAATTAGCGGACGAGGTGATATACATCTGCTACGAAAGCACAACTGTGACATGATGGCTCGTAACTCACTTGTTCCGGGTAATTAATGACGCTTGTCTGTGATCAAAGAACGGTTAACTGGACAAAAGTCTAGTCTTGAAAACCGGATTAACCGCATCCCAGAATATATCCTGGTAGCGTTTAGCTTAATCGGGAATACTTTCTCACTTTGTACGATTAGAGCCAAGATACTTCAAAGCTTGGAGCATATAATGGCCGAATAATATATATATATATATATATATATATATATATATATATATATATATATATATATATATATATATATATATATATATATATCCACCTCAGCCAATCTGTACCCGCCTTTAGTCTTCCTGTCAAACCGTTTTTTAAAACAAGAATTTTATGATGGTTCCAGTCTAGGTAATAATGGCTGAAAAGAAAAAGAAGAAAAAAAACATAGCTCTTTTCTAAGATTTTGAATAAAAATAAGTGATCCCGAGTATATAAACGTGAACAGAATAAATTAAATTGCAGCCTGCAGAATGCACATACAAAGCATCAGGCAGCAAATTTAAAAAAAACATCCCAGATAATATTGATGGCGGGCTATGCTGGAGACGAGCGGCCCACATTCCCCACCATAGATAGAGTTCAAAATCGTTTACGCACGTTTGTCAAGAATGGATTATTGTTGTAACCTAGTGAAGGTTACTGAATGAGAATAAACAAAACGGAGGTTGGAAATGAAATGGTAATCTTTATAACATCAACAAAATACAATACTCGTCAGCGGCATGAAGTAGGTAAACCACATTTGGTGGTGAACTACTGAGACAGCATATTACGATATTTATCTGCCCCTCCACAAGGCAGGATGCGGCACAAGGCCAAATTTAATGTGGGGAAATAAAATTGCCCGTATACCCCGCATGCACGGGATTGGGTATCTGTCTACCTGCCCAGAAGAGACTCTGCCCTTCAGCATAGCCTCGTCCGGGTTCCTCTCTGTCCAAAGGCAGTGAGTTGACAGGGCAAGAGCTTCCCACGCTGCTAGCTCGCGCTGTCTGCTTACACAAAATATTATGATATTTACCTGCCTCCCCTGGAGGTAGGATGCAGCACAAGACCAAATTTAATGTGGGGAAATCCGAGCCCCTCGGACAAAAATTGCCCGTAAATCCTGCATACGCGGGATCAAGTATCTGTCTACCTCCCCGGACGAGACTGCCCTTCGGCAGAGCCTCGTCCGTGTTCCTCTCTGCGCGAAAGCAAAGAGATGGACACTGTAAGAGCTTCCTACGCTGACAGTCTGAGCTGTCAGCTTAGAAAGCGTATTATCCCCCTTAAAATAGTGTCCAAGGAGGATTGTGCCATACCCATCAGTGTTCACGGGTATGGTATATAACAGTTATTTTCCATTCTGCAGCCTTTTTCCCCACAGACGTAAGGTTTCAAGCCTATCGTTGCTTCCATATCTAATGTTCTAATGTGCCCGCCAGTTCAAATCTCTACAGCTAGGATTACTCTGCTATATCAGCTGAGTCGGACCATGCACATTTCCTCCGTATTCCATTTGTAAGGAAGAAATTCTATTCACACAGAATTTTTCCGAGAAATGCTACATTGTAGATCATCCTCTCGGGCAGATAATACCCGGACCACTAAAATCTTAACCTCTTTATGTTATGGTGACCTGTCTACATTAGAATGAACTCTTCCTCCTTCATAAATACTAACCTGCGAGACTTCCTAAGAAGGCAGTCGGGACACAGTCTTCTGCCTGTTTGCGACTTCTGTCGAACTCTCCGCTTTGGCAGAGAAGAACCCGGACGAAGCTATGCCGAAGGGCAGAATTTCGTCCGGGAGATAGACAGACCTAAACCCGCTAATGCTAGTTTTGTGGGGATATTTTTGGCCGAGCCTACAGGCACGGAGAACCCACCGTAAACTCGGCCTTGTGCCACATACATTCCGCGTTGTGGGGGGACTGTTAAATATCGGCAGTCTGGACGCAATGTAGCCTGAGAGTTCGGACAGACATTCTAATTAACTGACTAATAACACTCTTATTTTATATATATGTTCTGTTATTTCAATAAAATTGTTCAACCTACCTTCTTCTGTCCGTTTCTTTCTTTCTGGCCCCTAACAGGCCACAACACTTTAAGCATTGGGTCAGTCATTATTTTCTCCTTATACTACGCCATCTTACCTTCCTATCACAAACCCCTTATTCTGTAATCTTCTATTTTGAGTGACTCTTGAGGCTGCAGAATGAACACAAATGTCTGTGGACGCGTGAGAGTGCTTTATTCTGAGAATTCCCCACTGTCAATCTTGTAAAATATATAGAGGCACACCTATGGCACTCCAAATTAGTGTAATCTTTAACGAGCTTATCTTGGTAGCTCGATTACAACTGAATAGTGATTTGGGTCCTCACTGGATGTTCCTTACTTTCGACCTTGTGCCACATAAATGCCTCACTGAGTAAGTCACTACACTAATATCTTACTTTTTCTTAATGAATTCACCAAAAAGCAAAGGGATAATCAATCGCCCTGCATTTGCACTTACATAATCTTCGATTTGCCGTGTTCTTTCCGAAAGTGTGAAATCATGGTCCCCCACAGCTTCATTTATAGCTCTGTTGTGGCCTTGTTAGCGCCAGAAATAAAGACACAAAGAGAGGAACTGAGTTAAACAAATATATTAACAGAAACAGTAATACAAACATTCACAAACGAGAATGTTCGGTCAGACTAGCCGAACTGACTGCTGGAAACTTCCCTCTCCAAAAGGCAATACCTGCTCCTATTTATAGCTGGGAGAGTCAATGCGTGCGTGGCTGAATTACCATAACAAGTTCTTATCAACGTTTGTCTTTTTGCCGACCCTTCACCGAAATCATCGGGTAGGTGGCTGTCTGTCTCTTTGTTCCTTTTGCCGTTCGATATGTCTTGTGTGTGTCACCTTTTTCAGATCCTCCTTTTTCATTATGTGTCCCAGAAATTTCAAATTTCTCTTTCTGATTCTGATTATACGTCTCTATTTCTGTTTCCATTTCCATTAAGATCGCTTCTTTAACTATGCGCTCACTTCATGGAATTCTCAGCATCCTTCTGTAGTGCCACATTTCTCTTGCTTTCAGTCTTCTCTTAATATGCGACGAAATTGTTTCGCCTAGACGACTATGAAGGAGAACTGAGGCTATCCATTACCTCATCAGTACGCCCATTATGAGAGGATCAGAAGTGAAACGGCTACGAAAAGCCAAAAAAAAAAATATGGTAGTTGCAGTTTGAGGCTGAATTTGGTTATCCATCGTAGAATTCCATTTCCGTCATTAAAGTGTGTGTAAAAACTCCATTCGAAAGATAATTGCCTCTTTTTTTTTACTTAATATCTCAAATGTTTGGCTCTTCCCCTCTCTTCTACCCAAGTTTAAATTACCTCCAAGAGAGAGAGAGAGAGAGAGAGAGAGAGAGAGAGAGAGAGAGAGAGAGAGAGAGAAAGAGAGAGAGAAAGAGCTCATGCAGTAGTTTCTCTGACTTGCTCTCCTTACACATCACACATCTTTCCGACTTGCTCTCCTCACATATTGCGCTTGGTACGTGTCTCTGGAAGCAAACAAGAAGCATCGTTCGCCTACGAGTGTCTATTTATATTGCGTTGTTCAGCGGTCTGTTCGCGCCAGGGTGCCGGTAACAATTAATTTCAATCAATTAATGACGAGAGAAAGATTTAAAACCAAGAAAATAATTAGGAAAATATCGCAGGAAGGATGCAGAATCAAACAAACAAACAACAAATCAATAAAGAAAGAATGTAAAGCTTAAAGTTCAGCAATCGATTTCTTTTCTTGCCACACAAGAAAGCGCAATCAACCGTCGTCTCTAAAAAGCATCCAAGTGAATTACTAGTTCGCATTAATTTTCTCCTTCGCTTTCCTTACGAACATATTTGAAAGCGTTATTTGCTTTGATAGACGAGTTTCTTTTTTTCCAGTTGAAAGCATTAATCCTCTAACATATCTTGACATATTCCCATCATTTAGATTCGGACTATTGTCCTCGACTTTGTGGTTATTATTACAGGCTTGTAATTGTTCTATTTTTAAGCATTTCACTCCAAGCATCGCAAAGAAGTCACTAAGGACTAAAGTGATTACTGTAGGTGGGAGAAAATGAAGTCTTGAATAAATGGAGACGGAAACCCAATCGTAAAAAAGAAAACTTAGGATAAAAATGTAACCTTGTTAAAAAAAAAAACAGGTAAAGAATATTACCTTGGCGATAGGCTGTTATAACTGGCTCCTAGCAGTTATATTATACCTCGCTTAGGCTACTCGCAATGACGTTATTAGAGGACATATTTTGACTCGCCGTGACGTTATTAGAGGATATATTTTGACTCACCGTGACGTTATTAGAGGACATATTTGACTCACCGTCACGTTATTAGTGGACATATTTTGACTCGCCGTGACGTTATTAGAGGATATATTTGACTCACCGTAAAGTTATTAGAGGACATATTTTGACTAACCGTGACGTTATTCGAGGACATATTTTGACTCACCGTGACGTTATTAGAGGACATATTTTGACTCGCCGTGATGTTATTAGAGGTTCTAGAAGGACATATTTTGACTCACTCTTAGTTAATTATCTAAGGGGTCTTGACTAATTCATTTTGTGTTGGGGGGGGTCTTATTTACTCCACAACACAGGCGAACCTATCACTATGGAAAAGAAATTGCATGCGGAGTCGTTAGAAGTATAGAGTTAAGAAGCAAGTCTGGTTCAAGCGCATGGTTTCAGTTAGTTATAGTTAAATATATTACTGCCGTTCCTTAATATATTTAACTATATATTTAGATGTTAACGTCTGGCAATTTTAAGGTGTCCGTCTGTCCGAATAATCTTCAGAGAATGATTAACAAGTAGAAATGAAATATATCATAACAAAAAAACAAAAAAAAAAAACAGCCACACAGTTTGTTGAAAATATACAGTAATTTCTAAAATATAGGCTCAGTTCAAATTCTCAAATTCCTAAAAAAAAATAGAAAGAAAAAAAGAAACTGGATGTAGAGGGAGGCGCCTTTTCATCGGTCCCTGAATTGACGAATCATTAATTAACGATAAGACAAAGATTCCGTGTGAAAGAGAAGTTCCAGGGAGAAACGTCACCGTATAAGACATCCCGCTGCAATGATAGGATATCTGAATTCTCTCACTCCGTTAAGAACAAGTAGACAGCAAATATTTCCCTACTGAGACAATAATAGCAACCAATAATATTCATTATGTTACTATGTATTTAAAAAAATCCATGTGAAAAAACAGTGTATTTGTTTTTCAGTATGGAACAGATAGCGACTTTTGTGTACTGACCTGAAATCAGTCGTGGAGAATAGCGAAGCGATATAACAGAGATGGCCAATTACGTAACAATAGAGAAAGTTAGTTCCAGCAGCATATCTAACACTTTTGCCCCAGCCCATCAACCTTCAGCGTCTTACTCTGTGGGTTAAGGTGTCTACTCGGTCCTAACCGAACTTAAGGGAGTGGCCGTAGGTCCCCCTGAGCATCCGTAGATCATTCGACCGGTCCGCTGGTTTAATGCCCACGTTGTGATTTGTTTGATCCAGAAAGCAGAAATGATGTCTGTCATTTCATGGTCGACTGTAGATGTAGACACGGCTGGAGAGTATGCGTTAAGAAATTTAGAATGCAGCAAAAAAATAAAAATTAATATCTGCAGAAAGCCGGACAAACAACTATTCAATGGTTGAATTGTTAATGTCTTTTATATAGCAGAAAAGAATAGTAGAGAAAAGAAATGGGTTACAGAAAAGAAAAGTATTTAACATAAAATCTCATAAAATGGATTCTAAATAGAGAGAGTGTATGTGTTTTAACTTGTTGTTAAATCATCTCAGAACGATATATGAGTCTTGCAATGGAGGGATAAAGATTTCTGTGCGGGGCTTAAAGTTATAGTGGCGTTCCTCCACCCAGCGCTCGCCCGGGCCAATTCTCTCTTCTCTCTTCAAGAGTTTTCTCCAGTCTATCACTTCCACAGCATAACTACGCGTTTATATAGATAAACCCGGCTGAATATAATTGACCCTCGGTCCTACTACTTTGCACGCGATTATCACGGGGTTCTGGCTGCTTCAACCAAAATCATGTGAATTCCAAAATTCCTTCTAGCTTACGCAGCTCTATTTAAATTTTTAATCGAAAAAAATTATTTCGACCATTTTCATTGTCTTCTGATGACCCAGATTCAATGGGTACAACTTCTGCCCTAGATCAGATTTCCCATCACTAAACAAAATGCTCTGATTTTATTTTGCTATTCAAATCTACTCCAATTTCAATAAAAATAATATACGAGTGTTTGTGTTTGTGTTTGTGTGTGTGTGTGTGTGGGTGTGTGTGTGTGTGTGTGTTTCGCAGACTCTCTATCTGTCACACATATGATGCCGTGATACTCCCACATTTAAACTACAGGATAGAATGTCAACGTTCCGCTATCCATGTATTGTGTTTATTCAATATTACGCAGCTATTTCCCGCCATGTTTTTTTCTTGATCTATGTCAACACTATTGGACCCACAGAGTGAACTAAGAAAAGCTATGCCATATCATTCACTAACAAACAATTTAACTATTATTTTTTCTGTAGAAGCTAGAAGTTGGAGCCTTGAACCTAATGTAATTATTGGAAATAATATAAATCATGATAACACTACATGAAAACTGTAAACTCGTTGTAGATGGAGCCATTGAATTAATGCCATGACTTTATACACTACACCCTTAAAAATGACGTTTATTTGAAGGAAACTCCCAACAATACTTGAGACATTTTAAATAGTCGAGAAATTCTAATTTCCTTAAAACCTGTTTTAAGTATTTTTCAACGGACAGTAATGTTAACGGTTCAGCCAAGGAATACTGAATGTTTTCTATAGGAAAACGGCTCTCCTCATTATTACTAGTATATAAGTATTGTAATACTCTCTCTCCATCTCTCTCTCTCTCTACACACACACACACCCACACGCATACACACAAACACACACACACACACACACACACACACATACACACACACATATATATATATACGTCCTGGGTACGACGTTAAACTGCAACAGCAAGTCCTCTGATCAGGAGGTTTTGAGGAAGCGTGGAACCACCTCGTAATTGCTGGTGTTCCCAGGTCCACCCTGACCCGGGGTGGTAGCACCTGTTGGGGTCCCAGCTATGGGAAAATAGTGAACTTCCAGGTCTTTCCCAGCACATTGAAACAATGATGTTGCCAACTACACTTTTTTGAAACAATGATGTTCCCAGCTATACATTTTTTGAAACAATGATGCTGCCAGCTATACATTTTTTGAAACAATGATGTTGCCGCTATACATTTTTTTGAATCAATGATGTTGCCAGCTTTTGAAACAAGGATGTTGCCAGCTATACGTTTTTGAAACAATGATGTTGCCAGCTATACGTTTTTGAAACAATGATGTTGCCAGCTATATGTTTTTGATATATTTAGTAAATACTGGATCTGGCATTAAATAACCCATAGTGGTTGATATGCCATAAAACCCCAAACAACCAACCAACACACATATATAATATAAAGGCTTAAACACTAATATTCCATGACTATAAATTATTACATTAGAATCGTATATATATATATATATATATATATATATATATATATATATATATATATATATATATATATATAAAATTACCGGGTGTAACAGCAAAATTGTCCAATTCGTGTAAGAGGAAAATTATCCAATTGTTAGATTAAGCTTTGAACCATGCTATCTTAGAAATGATTAAAGATATCTTACTGGAAATCTCTGAGGGTTTTATAACACTATTGAACTCTAATTTATAGAATAATAATGCATTTAGCTCTAAGTTGAAATGATGATCCCTTTTCCTAATGTGACCTCGTGAGCCAGTGTTCATCTCTGCTGTTCCCTCTTTTTAAAAAGTATTCACCGTTCGCTTCATGGTTCTTGAGTAAACGTTGAAGATGGAATCCAGAGTATGAATGGTGGTATCATTACTGAAGGCCTGAAAGATTTTTCCCTCTCACCATTGCTCAGTTGTAAAGACAGTGTGTCTGGCACAAAATGATTTTAACCTGTTCTCTTTCTAGCTGAATAAGTCAAATGGTTTTTTCAATTATTCTTACGAAAAATGGTGTCAAGATAGTTGAACGTCTTATCTGAAATCATGGGAAAAAATTTGTAGAATGGACAATTATCCAATGCTATTACTCAATTTTGACAATTTTGACAATTTTGACGTTACACCCGGTATAGATATATATGATGGACTCTCCCGTCGATTTCGACGTATGAGGTTCAGACAACCTATATTTATAAAACTCATTTATGTTTTTGCCTCTGATGACTTTTTAGTCCAGCAAGGGTATATATATGAATATACCCGTCATATTCGATGTATGAGTGTCAAGCAGCTCAATTTCTAGGAACCGACATCCAAACAGCTGCATATATGATTTGATTATAGTAGTGAAGGCTTTGTGCAGAACCAACCACACTTTTTGAAGGGCCGAGTACAGAGACCTAGTGCACCACGTTCTACAAAGTCCCCAAACGATCCTTCGCAGGTTTTTAATTCAGGGTTGGCCTTCTTCTAGACCAGTTGCCATCCAAGGCTATAGAACCCAGCTTGCCCTGCTATTTACCCATAGCTAGAATGAGAAGAAGAAAGGTATTAATCATATATATATATATATATATATATATATATATATATATATATATATATAGAGAGAGAGAGAGAGAGAGAGATAGATAGATAGATACTAAGAGTAGATCGGTTCGCACAATTCCCCGGTCTTTTGAACAAGAGTAGGAATAGAGGTTTGTTTCCTGTTTTGATTGGGTTTGTGGCTTCTTCTAATGTCTACTTCCACACTATACGCCTAACGTCTCCCACTGAATATATATATATATATATATATATATATATATATATATATATATATATATATATATATATATATATATATGAAGAAATATAGTCTTAAAGTGTTCTATATTTATGGGATAAAGTGCTCAATATCAGAGATAGAGCGTGTGTAAATATAAAAGTTAACATAGAAGTCAACACTTAGAGGCGACAGTCTGTTTCATGCTAGTGCAATCGTCAGGCAACTAGTCTAATCTTGAATATATCTTTATTTCAACTTTTACTTACATGTGAAATCCATTTTAGTTGTTCCTACTGTTGGAATCTTCAGTTTAGGTGGTTTTTGTTATTTGATTTGGTTTCTTTTGTTTTACGACATATCAACCTCAATGGGTTATTTAATGGCGAATTTTTTTTTTATTGTTGGTAATATTTTTTCCAAAGATGTATTTCTGGTAATATTTTTTTCTTGAAAAATGTATAGCTGGTAATATAATATTTTTTTTCAAAAATGTATTGCTGGTAGTTATTTTTTGTATAAAGTATTTCTGGTATTAAAACCTATTTTTACACTTACATAGTGTTTTGACCCCAGTTTGGGGGCTAACTATTTACCCATAGATGGGACCCTAACAAGTGCGACCACTCTGGGTCATGTTGGATCTGGGAACACCAACAATTAAGAGGTGTTTCCACGATTCTCCAAACCTCCTTCTTGCTGTTGGACGTCGTTTATCATCTTGCCCAGGACTGGGATGAAGTTTATCGTCATAACCAGGACGGTTTATTATTTGAAAATGCAGTTTGCGATTTCGCATTGAAACTGTTAATTACAACATTACCAATTCTATTAGCTCAGCAGAGAGAAATTCTTGACGTATTTACGTTTGGTATTAAAATTTGTCTTAATCCACGCGGAAGTTCAAGAGAAGGCTGGCAATAACAAGATGTGAGACGACAAAAAAATATAAAAGATATGGGATCGTGGGAATACGCATAGCCTAAATTTGAAATTACTGCGAGCCACAGCTTTCGCCATAATCCAACGTCAGCTACGGATACAAGACATGGGCAGTGATAAAGAACAAAAGACACCGGGATGTTGTTTCCGAGATGTGGGTATATCTCAAAGTCATATGTTTACTCATAACTGGGTGATAGATATAATCAGAACAAAGCACATATTGACGAAGCAGCTGGCGTTAAGGAAGGTCCTTTACATTGGACATATTATACGTCGGGGATGTTTCGATAAGGAAATTCTGCTGGGCCTGGCGGAAGGCAAGGCGGCGCCAGGGATAACCACGCTTTCGTTTGAGGATATTACGAGGTGGACTTGAATGAAAGTAGCTTAGGTTAGAACGGTAGCATCTGATCTAGAAAGGTGAATGGGAGATTGAAAGAAACACCCGTAAGTATCGTGGAAAGTAAAGTATATTTCAGTCATAATTTTAATACTTTCTTTTAAAATATTATAATCCGTAATAATATCATAATTATTTTCATTCGCCTCCATGTTTAGAGTCTGTAAATCCTGTTTAAATTCTTGGGATGAAGAATTACCATTTTTAACACTATTTATATTCGTAACGTTGTTCTTGGTATCACAACAGTTTTTACCGTTTTTTTTTCTGTACTGAACTTGGAGCCTTAAACCTAACCTGCCTGTTGATTAACTCTGCCAGTCTCATCTTCTTCGTGTCAATGCACAGGCGTTAGTTTCTGTTATCGTAGCAAACATTACAAAAGTAATGAAAATTTTGTTAGAAAAATAAAAATAAAATTGTGGTGGTGAACTGGTATGTAATGTCAATCCTCCTAAATGACAAAGAAGAATAGATAAAGACAATGTGAATATAGGAATCAATATTACATGTTCAATCTCAGAAATCTGATGATCACCCGGAAACTGAAAGTCCACGTAAACAGTTGGATCTTATGAATATACTGTCTATACGCATGTAAAAATTCTACACTAAATATTGAGCATAATTTCTCTGTAAATATTGTATAGGAATAAACAATATATATATATATATATATATATATATATATATATATATATATATATATATATATATATATATATATATATGTATGCAGGTGTGCAGTGAAATAGGAAAGAACACGTTAGGTAGATAATCCGGTGTTCCTTAATATTTAGCTTTATTTTCAAAAGGACAGTGCTCCATACAGAAGTAGAGCTTATATTATAATAATATTTTTAGTTTTTAAAAATATGATTCCTCCGCTACATAAGAGTTCTCATGTTTCAAAAGCGAGAGCCGAGACCCCTAACATAATTTTTTAAGTTATGAAGAGTTAAGGCGTCTGGACCCGCTTCCTTGTCAAGCGAGAATTTGGGAATAAGCTATCTTTTGGTATGCTGGTGTTTATAACTACGGTATCATTGGAACATATGTTGTTATGGAAACGGCTAGTTTCGGCCGTTGAAGTTTGGTGGTTTAAGGGGCTAAGAATTCTCGGCTCTCGCTTTTGAAACATGAGAACTCTTATGTAGCGGAGGAATCATATTTTTAAAAACTAAAAATATTATTATAATATATATATATATATATATATATATATATATATATATATATATATATATATATATATATATGAAGAGAGAAAAATATATTTTTCATCAAAACAATGCGTTCCTGTGAATTTCACATAGGTGTTTAACAATAATATATAATGAAACTGCCAGTCGCCATACACAGTTGACTCTTATGTGTACATAGTCTATATATAAAGGTGTTGAGTATTGAGCACTATCTTTCTGTAAATATTGTATAGGAATAAACAATATATATATATATATATAGATAGATAGATAGATATAGATATATGTATGTATGCATATATATATATAGACATATATATGGAATGGGACAGAGTCCGACAATTTATTTAAAGACATTTATGATATGTTTAACGTTCTTTTTATAGATACAAAAAAAGAACGTTAAACATATCATAAATGTCTTTAAATATATATATATACATAATATTTATATATATATATATATATATATATATATATGAAGGGAGAGAAAAAATTTTGTATTTTTTGCAAAACGTTTTTTTCTGTGAATTTTACATGTGTTTAACAATAATATATATATATATATATATATATATATATATATACATATGCATGAATATATATTTGTATATATATATATAAATATATATCTATATAAACATGAATGTATATATAAACATGAATACATATTTAAAAACATGAATGTATATATATATATATATATGTATATATATACATGAATATATATATTCATATATATATATATATAAACATGAATATATATATTTTTATGTATATATATATATATATATATATATATATATATGTGTGTGTGTGTTTGTGTGTGATTGTGTGTGTGCGTGCGTGTGTGTAGCATAAACTTTTCAAGATAAAAATTACATTCATAGCTATGATATATTTTTAGCTTGAAAATCGATACAAATATATCTATTGACATTGTTCAACGGGAAAAATAATTTCAGCTCCTCACAGTTCAATATTTCTGTCAAAATATATTATTGCGCATTAGCTTTGGAGAAATTGTCTCTGAAGACGATCATTTCCCGGTCAATATTTTACAGGTAAAACACACCCTGTAGTTTAGCAGTAATACGGAATATAATTTCAAGGTTTAAACTTTTGAAATCTTTTTTAGAATTGTAAGGCAAAGTCTACTTTTCCAGAATTTTTAGTTGTAGAAAAAAATTACGTATATATCCCTAGACATAAACACTGAAAAAAAAAAGAAAAAATTTTTTTTAAATTTGTTCAAAAATATTTCTGTTTCCACTATTAGCGACTCTACGAGGTCGGAGATATTTGTTATCAATCAAACGATTAGTATGTTCAAAAATATTTTTATCTCCATTGTTAGCGACACCATACGGAGAAAACGTTTGGTTATCAATCATTCTTCCTATATGTTCGTGTTGGTTTTGGCGAAATATTTAATTACATTATATTCTTTTGACGGTAAAGCGCTTAATAAACTATGATGAATTAGAAATCTCAATGTTTCTTATCTTTGACGCCTTGTGAACGACATTTAATATGTCGAAGAGCCTCCTTTGCACATAATAAATTATGAATCTTTGTAGACATTTATTTAATCAGGTGTCTATGTAATTCGCAAGGTTGTTTAAATGAACGTGTTTACCGGGCGCAGCATGCAAGACAACGCACACTTATTATTTATCTCCCTCTCTCTGAGGTTAAACGTGCCAATATCAAAGTGAGGCGTACTGAAATGTTCTAAGCCTGACCAGCAAACCCTCGCAACAAAAAAAAATGACAATTTTCAAGATAATGGGATGTTGATCCGGCTGAGTACGTATCGTCAATCTACCCAAGTTCGAAAGAGCATGTTACCTTTCAGAAGGAGGTTTCGATTCTAGAAAACTGACCCTTCCGAGTGACCGAACCGTCTTACACGTTGATTAACTGTAGATTTCGTATATACTGCTTTCCCAGCGTCAACGTTTGCATGGTGGAAAGGTAATATCACTAGAATCAGAATCCCTGGCGTTTATACTTCTTTATCTGCCGTGTCCTATCAGTACGTAGGCGATAATGGCTCTCCACAACTTCTTGTTCGTTGTATCTTGTAACAAATTTTGTCTTTCTACTATTCTTCCTAAATCCTCTTCCACCGTCCATTTACTTAAGCTCAATAAGTAATTTACGCGTATTTTTCCTCTGCCCCTCTTGCCATCAACCTGTCTTGTGAGTATCAAACCTCCCCCCCCTTTCCTCATTATGTGCGCGAGACATTTCAACTGTCTCTTCCAGATGCAAGCTATAAGTTTCTTTTTCGTTTATATTTCTTCTAAAACTTCGTCACTGCCCACATAATCGGTAGATGGTCTCCTCATCATCCTTCTGGAGAACCATGTTTCTGCTTCTGCAAGTTTCTTCTTCATCTGTGAGGAGATTGTCCATCATTCTCTGCCGTATAGAAAGACTGAATTTCAGTGGCGCTAACCAGTCAAAAACCATATTAAATGTCAGGAAACATATGACTTGAAGGCTTTCAAACATACAAAACAACTACAGTCAGTTTGAAACTAATATGCACATCACATCAACCTCAATCACTCAAGTTCGTTTGAAATATTTTGTCACATTTTAAACGATTCATTTAGACGTTAAAACAAAACTTGCAGAAAAAGTCCAGATCGTTACAACGTGCTTCATTATAGTCATTGGATTTTTTTTAAAGCATATCACCCCAAGAAAGGCGGGGGGTGCCACTAGCACGCAAGGTGTTACAGAGAGTGAATGTAAGAGTAAAGAGGTGTGTTTGAGGAAAGCATAAAGAGACTGACGGGGATCAGGATCAAGGCATGAGAAGATGTCGATTGACATTACATTTGAATATTATAGCTATCAGGGAAAGAAGTAATAGGAACGGCGTCCCTCTGTCGGGAAAGGCGTGGTATGAAGCTGTTGGAGTAGAAAAGACGGATACATTTAACCGTTTCGACGGTGAAAGAATGGGACCAAGATGCCAACCTAGTAGCACGCTTAAATTCATGCAATTTGGGAACTGTGTTAGCTCGTCAGAGCAGTTGCCGTGAAAATACTTGTAGAAAAGACAGAGGGAAGCCATATGACGTCTGTGATGTAGACGAAATGCCAGATCATGGCCTATCATATTGCATATCCGTCTCAGTATTTTGTTGAAGACCTCGAGATAAACAGAGGGGGCACCAGACCATATATGGCAACAGTATTCAATGCAAGGTCGAATGGTAGATTTGTAGTTTTGAAGGATGGACTCAGGCGAGAGAAAACTTTTGGCGCGACACAGAGAACCGAATTTCCTTGCGGTAGATTAAGCTATTGATTCAATTTAGTTGTTATAAAAACTGCCGTCTGAAGTTATTATGCAAAACCAGAAGAGCACTTTTTACTTCAATAACAATATAATAAAATCATCAAGAATTGGCGAACTCCTATAATAGAACAAATAACAAACATATATAATAAGTCTTTGAATCATTTACATTTTAATATAGTTACTCTTCTTCTCAATAACAACCAGCAATCTATTATCCAGTAAGTTTGTTTATTTTGTTATTTCAGTAGGTTCTATTTCCGATATGGTCGCTTTAATTGCGTTCCGTCATTCTGTTTTTGTTTGCCACCTTCATATAATTTAATTTTCACAACTGATCATAGATTTTTTGATCGGATTCACAACGGGACTTGATGGTAGTCATTGCATTATCTTCTCTCCTGTAAGTGTATTACGCTAAAAACAAAAACAAACAAAATCACAGGTAAACATTGATTCATCAAAAGATGCATTGTCGTGCATAAATACACATTTCATTTTACAACTGCGAGGCTGGGACTTGTACCATGCAAAGAAAGTCTTGTCCATGAAATCGTAATAGTTTGGGCTGTTTACTTTAACGCCATCATCGAATTTGAATGGTGCAGTAATGGTTCTGCCGAAAATTCCAGCCTGATGCCAACTTGCCACCATCTTTTAACCACATGCACATCAGCATCTAATAAAATACAACCTGTCGATCAATCAGGTACTTCGAGTGTCATCCAAGATTCGGCCGTGAAAATTACTTGATAAAAAGCCAATTTCCATGTCCTTATTAACCCATTTCTGACGCTTGAAAATTTAATCTTTACTGAGAGAAATGTGTCTAGGAAATGTTTTGACAGATCCTAATTTGCGAAGTCTTCTACACTTTTTTCTTTCTTAACTCGCCTCAATTCCAGCCTGTTTAAAGCTCTGAACACTGACCAAAATTGGCGGTTTCGCTATAACTTACTTTAGTTAATGTTCCCTTCGAAGGGACAAGATCTTAAAGCCTTTGTTAGTTCTAGTTATCTTTGTCATATTTTCAACAGACCTCTTTGTCGTTCTATCATCTCTGCAAAGAGTCTTTCATATCTCCGATGTGGAAATTCCCTTGCTCAACAAATTTGTTAATTTCTGTTTTTTAACATATATTAGATCCTTTTCATTACCCATGTTTCAAAATATAGAAAAAGAGAAAAACATGTTTTTATTAAAATTCAGGAGGTTTGTTTATCTATCTATCTATCTATCTATCTATCTATATATATATATATATATATATATATATATATATATATATATATATATATATATATATATATAAGTGTTGAGTCTTGACTCAATGTTGAATCTCGCCTAATGCATGGAATTATAATGCAACACAAAATGTACTTAGAACAAGAATGTATTATAACAAGAAAGTGTACACAATAAGTACATATAGTATTCCTGTATATTTCTGGGAAGACGTTCCTGGAGAATGTGTTGACTAGTCGCAGTCGATCAGAGTTTCTAGTTGGATCTCGTGATTCTCTTTCTCTCGTCTTCCGGTATCAACCATTATTTATATAGTTGGTAGTCACCTATGCAGATTAGGTAGATCCTACACAACAATAAGTAAATTTGTATTTAAATTATTTTGTATTTGCGTTGATTTATGTGCTATATACCTATTTACATTAATCGGTCTATTGTCCTCATCTTTGTCGACATATTTATTACAACGTTTCGGCCGTTGTAGGCTCCAGGCCTTCTTCAGGTGGTCGGAATGTCGAACTGAACCATTTATTTCGCTCACTGGGGTAGACTGTTCTAGTTCCACGTGCCATGTTTAATGGATGCCAGTTGTCAGTTATCTCCTGTTAATTCCCCTCCCCAAGTTCTCCAGTGCCTTAACCCGGTATTGAACTCACACTCGTTGGGTCTTGTCACTGGATCTAACCAGCGCCTTTATCCATTGTGCCATGTGTCGTTGAGGCAGTGGAGAACTTGGAGAGCGGAAGATTCGATAGTGGCACTTTCGAGAATTTTCCTTCTCAGAAAGTCACTAACCTGTAAAGCCTTTACCTTTGCTAGTTCCGCTAGTGTCCTTCTCTAGGTCAACTTTATCACCTCACATCCATGAACTTGCTTGACTTTTTCGCTTACCGGCTGAATATTCATGAGAATCCTATACCAAAATCTTTGAAAACCAATACATTTTTGGTCTTGTATGTAAATACTTACATTTGCCTTGATAAAGTCCCTCAAACATCGGAAGTCGTCGGCTAAGATAAGCTTTTCGTTTGTCTTTAATCAGATTGTCCTTTTACAAATATACTCTATCTGAATTATTTACATATATATTGATATATATATTCTTGAAGATATCTTTATGAAAAAATTAAAACCAACACTTAACAAAATTAATCACGAATAAAAAAGCTCTGAAATGCTTGTAGTATATGGTTTTAAAAACAATAACTAAGCCAGAACTAAACAATTTAAAACTTGCAAATTATAACATTTTATCAATATTCCAATTATTAAATAATTTACCTCACTTACATTAATTATTTTATTTGGTGAAATTGATGTTATGTACACGAGAATATTCAAATCTATCTTTCATCATAACATTTTTTTAATCAGCGTTTATTTCGGACAAATTCAATTATGTCTCACCATTCAGAACCCTGATGATGATACTAGATAATATCGAAATTACTTGGAAAAATGAAAATGAATAAATATCACGACAGTACCTTTCTTGCTGTCTTTAATGATGAAACAAGAAAGCTTATACGTGATTACAAAACGATTATATGGAAGATAAATAAACACAAGTTTAATTATTTAATCATGTTTAAATGAGAATCTGCTGACAATATATATATATATATATATATATATATATATATATATATATATATATATATATATATATTTATGTGTGTGTGTGTGTGAAACATGTGTGTATATATACATATATGTGCAATATATTATATATATTATTATTTATATATTATATGCGCGATACTTATTAGAACGCGTTCAATATCAGAGATAGAGCTAACATATTTGGTTGGATTGATGTGAGTTTGTGACCCTGGGTTTCACGCTTTTGCGATCGTCAGACAAAGCGTGAAACGCAGGGTCACAAACTCACATCAAACCAACCAAATATATATGTATATACATACATACAAACATACATGTACATATATATATATATATATATATATATATATATATATATATGTGTGTGTGTGTGTGTGTGTGTGTGTGTGTGTGTGTGTGTGTGTGTGTGTGTGTTGTTAGACACGAGTGTTTGGATGATAGTATATTTCACCAATAATTATCGATTCTAGCAATTGTGGTCAGACTTACGTACTCCAACGATCTAAAGAGCGACAAGCGGGATTATTACTTCTGGCAAGTCCAATCAGGTCAGACAGGTAGATGGGTAGCAGGGTAGGTTGATTTTTCACTTTTTTTTAAATATCAAAAAGAATAATGTACTGAAATTTGTGTATAGACGAATACAAAAAATTAGATCTGACACTTCAATGGTTTTTTGAGCATTTGGCATCAAAGATCGGAGACAAAAATGCACTGAAAAATCGACGATTTTGCCAGATTTGGACTAAATATTGATGAGAAAACAAAACAATTTCACTATTTGAATCATGGAATGTTATTTTGTTTTATCAAAATGAGATAAAATATAGAAATTATAAGTAAACTTCAAATTGAAAATCTGTCCCCCCAATAATCACTGACGAATTTGAAATACTGATTTTTACCTCATGAATTAAGCAGTATTAGTTGAATACATTTTTCTGTTAGGAATGAAAATACAACAAACAAACAAATATGGAAAAATAAATAATAGTTTAATAGGGTTTAATATATAGAGTCAAATAGCTCCATATAAGAGTCTTCAGACCAAATTGATGGTCTCAATTTCTGACACAAAGCTTTTGCTATTATGTGCTGGTGCCTTGCTTCAAAGCCATGCACAGACTGGGAAGCTTCTGTTGTTAACTTGACTGCCCGTTCCACGCCTTGAGAATGTTTGGGCAAATCTGGCAAGTCAAGCTTCGTACCATTTAATAATTATTCCCGAAGTTCTTCTGTGAGTGGTGGTTCACAAACTCCACTTAATGACAGATCTATTAACTGTGTCCAGTGCATATCATTAAAATTGATAGTTTTGATTCTTTTTAATCTTTTCTTGGTTTGCTCCCCACTCTTGAAAGAATATAAAAATTAATTTGATTTATTTAAAACAAAATGCACTCTGTACTGCTTTAATATTTATGGTGAAATTAGATGAAATCCTTAAAATGATTTTATAAATCGACATAACTAATTTAGTCAGTTTTATATGAATAAATATTTACTAACCTAATGGCCAAAATTCTTTTTATAGCTTCTTCCCTCACTTCCAGTTCATCAGATTTGATCATTGAATATAAAATATTTTCAGGCAGTAAGGCGAAAGCATTGTATTGTATATTTTTCAATGTGATCTGTTGGATTTCATATGGTTGCTTCCTAATACTTTGGATCATATTGAAAATATACATTTGCTGATTGTGGAACTTGTTAATTCTTTTATTTTCGAACCAGCAAATGGCATACACATTCACAATAAAATTTATTAAACTATGGAGTTTGGTTGAAATATTTCGTGGGTATGCACCATGAGTCCGTAAACACATCAGACTGATGCATAAAATTAACCACCTTGCCTGGTTTAATGGACCAATTTTCCATGATGAAAATCTAGAGTCATCCTTACCTCTAGAAATACCACCTGTATATTCATAAAGGAGTCTTTGGTCACAAGTAAGGGTATCTGCATTTTCAATTTCAAAAATAGAATCCAGAGGACTGCCAACAGCTGAAAATGATATTTGGAGTAAATTATGGTAATTATTTGCACGCAATGTACCCAGTGGACCATTGAATGTGGCAGGGATTTTTTGTGGTACCATCTACATGTTTAAAAAGAGCTCTAAACGGAAGTTTATTTTGGTGCAAGGAGCAACTAGTAGTGTGAAGATTTCTGTTAAGTTTTCTTTCTAGAGGTGCAGAAAATCCACCTTCACAGCCTGAATTGGCATTAGTGTTTATCAACAAGGATAGCCTTGATAGTTCTCACACTTTTGAATTCATGCAAAACATCAGCCACTTGCTCGGCAAGAACCACACCAGTTGCACCAATATTAGGAAGAACCCTATGTGTCAGATAGTCACATTTGTTGCTTAAATGCTTCTGTATTTGTCGGAAAATATTATTTTATTATTATAAAATATATATTATTTCTTATAATATATATATATATATATATATATATATATATATATGTGTGTGTGTGTGTGTGTATGTAGTCAAACCTAATGAGACAGAAAAACCTACCAAGGTTTCACTTAGGCAGATCGGTAGGTTTGTCTGGCTCATTAGGTTTGACTAGGTTTGCTCTACGTTTGTATCGGGCTCTTTAGTTAGTTAGTTGTCTACTCGTATCAGGGTTTTTCTTTGGGCCTTGAACCTGTAAGTGTGCGATTATTTTCGACAGACTTTCATGTTCCTGGCTCTTTCTTTTTTAAAACCTTTTTTCCCTTCGTGATTGATTTGGCTATAGTTAAATCAAGAATTCGAAGGTTTTTCGACACGAGTATAGTTACCTATATTTATATATATATATATATATATATATATATATATATATATATATATATATATATATATATATATATATATATATCTTTATATATATATATATATATATATATATATTTCGTATAATAACATGAGATTTTTCTTATAATAAAATATATATTATTTCTTATAATATATATATATTATAGATATATTATTTCTTATAATAATATAAGATATATTATTTCTTATAATAAAATAATATATCTGTCTATATATCTGCGACGATCTATTATGTACACTATTTACAATGCTGGGACTATCATTGTCACCTTGACCTTAGTTTTTTAATACCCAGAAATTCATACACAGATGTCCTCAAGGAGACATACCACAGTGGCTAAAGGCGGTAGTTAGATCCTATGACAGAACCCAAAGAGTGTGAGTTTAATACCTGGTTAAGGTGGTGGAGAACTTGGAGAAGGGAATTAACAGGAGATAACTATGATTGAGACATTACCCATCTCAAAAACTAATATTAGATAGTCTCCACTGACCATCTGTTTATTTCTCGTATCAGCTGATAAAGAACACAGGCGTGTTCGAAAATTCCGAAGTTGGAACCTCAATCTCCGTGCTTCATTTTTGTCACCTGGTTAATAGTAATTCGTTTTTCGTACTGATTTGGTCGGTACCCTTTCGTTTGAATTTGTTTTATTGACCAACTTATCTACTCTACTTTATAAACTATATGAAGCAGACGTGGACTCTTTTTTCTAATTACATATATATATATATATATATATATATATATATATATATATATATATGACTAAACTGTAAAAATAGCGTAATTAGAGAGAACAAAGCACAGGGAAAGAAAGAGAGAAATTGAAAGAGGAAGTCGGTAAGCCACAGGGTCAAGCATGCGCAGTTGTGCGCAGTAAGTTATCGGTATTGGCTATTTTATCAACAACAGACTTTATTGATTTCTGCTCGTTCGTTCGGCGCTAGCAGCTGGTGTCCGACAGAACGCTGTGGGTTTCTATTTAAAAGTTTATAATGGCTGCCTTGTGGCGCCAAAGGTGCTGGGACGGGAAGCCGTTTGTGTGTGAAAAGAACGCGCAAGAGTAAGAAGATCACATCAAATTGGCCCGCATCTAATCAAATGAATCAATATTTGAAAGTTTACAGCCGCAGGATAGAAGTTTATGTTGAACACTTTCTGGACACGAAGCTTATCTATCTATCTATCTATCTATCTATCTATCTATCTATCTATCTATCTATCTATCTATCTGTCTGTCTATCTATCTATCTATCTATCTGTTTTCTGTCTAGCTAGCTAGCTATCTATCTAGCTATCTATTATAGTCTGTTTAAATCTATCTATCAAAAACTGAAATAGATGAATAAATATGCAGGCGGAGAAACATATAAGCGGATAGGAAAATATATAAAGAAACTATCTATCAATCTATTTATCTATATATATATACATATATATATATATATATATAAATATAAAAGTGAACATAGAAGTCAACACTTAGAGGCGATAGTCTGTTTCATGCTAGATGCAATCGTCAGGCCACCTTATATGTATATATATATATATATATATATATATATATATATATATATATATATATATCAGATCTGTTTATCTACTACAGTCTGTTTCTCTATATAGCTAACTATCCGTTTATATATATTTGCTCTTGCACATCTATTTCAGATTTGTCATATCTATTCCTATTCATATCTATCTATCTATCTATCTATCTATCTATCTATCTATCTATATATATATATATATATATATAGAGAGAGAGAGAGAGAGAGATCTATCTATCTATATATATATATATATATATTTATATATATATATAGAGAGAGAGATAGATAGATAGATAGTGATTTACTATACATTGACGTGCTAAATATCATGTGATAACAATAAATAAAAGTGCTAATTCAAATGTGCATGAATATGAGAGTGTTTCAGACGTATTTGGCATTCTATTTTGGGAATTTCCTCATTTTACGGCGTAAATCGCGCACCACGAATGTCATATGAAAAATAATGTTTTTGATAACAGACACGTGAGAACTGCGCAAATTATATCCACGTTACCAGATATATATCCTGTAGGCCCCGCATCGTTCAATAAATCCCATGAGATAAGGGAGCAGTATAAAATATTGAGGTCGGGAAAACGTTTGATATAGTCCGATGAAAATAGCTTTTAGTTGTTTCGGATTCATAGAAGGGTTAGAATGTGTCGAAAATACCACGAGACACTGGTTGTCATCATGACACCGCACAGAAGTCGAACCTGCTTCCCCCTTTGTAGTGCAAAACACTGTTTGATCAGATATGTTCTTTAGCGAAAAATAATCGGGGAAGGCGGTGTATTTTTCGGAAAAAGGGAAAATAGAGTGTTTGATGTGACGTTCTCTGTAGCCGAACGGTAAAGCACATCGGACCAAATTGGACGCCGATTCGATCACTTCCAGAAAGCACATCTTTAATTGGATTTCTTGAATGCGCAGATAGATAGATAGATAGATAGATAGATAGATAAATACGAACAAGGTGAGACAGATAGATAGATAGATAGATAGATAGATAGATAGATAGATAGATAGATAGATATGAACGGGGTGAGATAGATAGATAGATAGATAGATAGATAGATAGATAGATAGATAGATAGAATGCGTAGGCCGATAGACGTGATACATAGTTTTTAATCTTTTACCCCCAAGGAAGACTGTAATGCCATTAATACGCAAGTGGGGTTACAGGGAGTAAATGTGAAAGCGATCACTGAGAATGGGAAGGATTGAGGAACGGAAAAAAGTTGAACGTGGTTTAAAAAGGCAAAAGGTTGAGGTTGCCTTTCAATTTTTGTAGATTTTAGTAATTACGGAAGCAAGGAAACGGAAGTGAGTTACACAGGTGGCAAGTGGGCGAAAAGATACTGTGGGAGAGGCGGTTACATTTAGCTATTTCATCTGTAAAATAGTGGGATCTAGATGCCAATCTAGTAGCAGGCTTAATGTCATGTATACGGAGTACCAGGAAAAGAAAGCTCGCCACAGCCGTTGCCACGAAAATATTTTTGAAAGGAATGAGGGGAAAATGGAGGAGTCTATTTAAAAAATGAAGTGTCGAATATAATAACGCTTGAAGCAATAAAAATGTCGGACTAAAAATAAAAACTTTAAATCTTCATGCATATATATATATATATATATATATATATATATATATATATATATGAAGAAATATAGTCTTAAGGTGTGCTATATTTATGGGATAAAATGCTCAATATCAGAGATAGAGTGTGTGGAAATATAAAGGTGAACATTGAAGTCAACACTTGGAGGTGGCAGACTGTTTCAAGCTAGAGGCAATCGTTAGATTTACAAACACACACGCATACACACAGACACACATATATATATATATATATATATATATATATATATGTCTCAACGAAAGAATTCTAGAGATAAACATCAACAACAATAAAACAACAACAACAACAATAATAATAATAATAAGAAGAAGAAGAAGAAGAAGAAGAAGGCCTTTTGAACAAATAGAGCCTTATGAAAAAATATGTTAAAAAAAGGAATTTTTTGACATGTGTGTGTTCTTTCTGAACGAAAAATAGAATAAAGTTATACCTTTTGAGGTGAATTTAAAAAAGAAATTACTGTGATATATATATATATATATATATATATATATATATATATATATATATATATATATATATATATATATATATATGTATATATCACAGTAAAAAGTATATATATATATATATATATATATATATATATATATATATACTAAATAGAAAATACAATATGAAGTCTGAAGCAATGAGTATGCCTCAATATATCTTGAATAAGAACTGATAGATGAAGATAAAAATAAATTAATATGTATGTGTGTGTATTTGTGTGTCTATATTGAATGTCTTAACATTATTTAAGTTCTCTGCGAATTCCAGAAAATATATTTAAATCAAATTTTATTACAATTTCTGTCTCAAAAATTTAATTTTAATAATTCATAATTTAATTTTTATACGGTTATTTAACTGCTTTTTTATTTCGAATACTTTTTTCGATTCTGCTTTTATACTGTTGTTTTATAACGAGCAGTTGTTTTATAACGAGTTTAATTTGTTACATTAAAATACATTTTTTTTCTGTGGCATCGCTATTTATGTATTCTGATCTTAAAATTTAATTTTTCGTGATTAATTCGCATTTTGTTTCTAAAAGTTAATTTTAAAAAGTCTATTGAATTTTAATTTAGTTTACTGTTTAAAAAACGAAAAATAATAACAAACGTGATATTTTTTACCAGAAAATTATTGAGAAATCTTTTATTACGAATGTTTTTTTTAATGGAAACTTCATGACATAATTAAATTCAATAAATTAAATCCGTTGTCTTAGATATTGAAAACGTGTTTCCAAAACCTGTTGTTGAACTGCGCAGTTTTAAGAATTATTTTTTTTATAATTCTACAGTTCTATTTTTATAATTATAAACACATATATTTAGGACAGAATACGTCAGCATAAAAATACCGTAATTCCTCATGAATAATACGCCTTCATCCATAATACGCATCGCAAAATTTGTGCTGAAATTGTAGGAAAATGCTTCTACTCATGCATAATACACACCCCTTTTTTGATAATCAAACCCTATAAATTGTACCTCTTCAATTTCATTACGGCCAGCGTTTCCCACTCTTATTTTTAAAAATGGTTTTAAACATAGAATAATATTATTCTAATTTAGTTTTATCATAATTCTTATTTTATTTTAAATTTGTAAGGTATATATGATTGTATTTGACATCCTTATGGGGTCGCAATCGCTGAATGTTAGTGTCGCAGTTAGCTCCTCCTCATTTCCTTAACCCTTCAACAGGGGTCTCTCTCTCCCGGGAGTATAAATACTGGCTGACCTTTCGCCTCTTCCTCTTTTCTCTGCTTAACGCGCACGTGCGAGCAACTATCTCGACTTAGACCGCGGGCGGAAACATCGCACGTGAGGCGAGGTATATAAAACTTTCTCTTAAAATTTCCAATATGTGAACTCTTATACACAACCAGCGTTTCCCATATTCTGGGAACACGCTAAAACAAAATTCACCCCGTACGGACATTCAACTCAACACACACACACACACACACAACTTTCCATACAGACTGTAACATTTTATTCATGTCTTCAATGTATTTGTAATTCGTGTTTTAACCTATTTGTTATTAATATATATTTGTTCGCATACATGTATATCGGTCTTGTTTGTTTCTTTGGACTCCATTAAAGTCCAACATTCTTATGTAGCTGGACCGGCTAGCGGAAGCCTTAACCTAGAGATAACTCATCTTCTCTTCACACATTCAAACACCGCATGGTCCACTACAAATGTTGACTACCCGATGTGATTATGAACACGCACACGGGACGATATATGTGTACGAACAAATTGTGATACAAACCTTTCAAATGAGAGCCAATCACAGCATAATATTGGAAAGTTTTCTATTCGACACACGCAGAACTATTAACAAAAGAACTTTTAATTCAGACAACATGTCTACAAAACAACTTTCTCCTACACGCTAAAGGAATTACTCTTACAACATGTGGTAACAAACTACTACTACAAGCAAGCCTTTACAACTCTTTCTTCCTACTGGTCTATATTTTTTGACCTTTTCTTTCTCTCGGCAACGTTTGACCTCAACTTCACTTGGCTTACCAAACAGAACACGACACCATTTTTTTAAAACTAAATTCAACTTTCTTCTGAACTGAAATAGAAAAAGTGTGAACCCCATTCTCAAACAAAGGCGACTCACTGTCCTTTCTCACCCTGCAACGATACAATTCGAATGACTTAAGAATTTTGCGAGAACGATATTCTACCGTCAATAACAGCAAATTCTCCCAACTTTCATTCGACACTCGGTAGATATTCTACATCAGCTCAACACAATCTGGAAACCCTGACGTCTCAACGTAATTAATACTCCGACGTCTCAACCAAAATTTCTAGTTCATCACCACGTGTCTACACACAAACTAAATGTGACGAAAATTAATTATTTCGAAATATCGAGGACAAGTGACAACAAGCCTGAATTTTCAAACAACTTTCTACGGTATTTTCTACCGCACGGCACCATGGAAGCAAACTCAAGTTTCACTGGATGAACGCACACTTCTCTCTGGACGACTCACTGTTCCATTACATACGATGCGACATCACTGTGAAAAATTTGCATGCACGTTATTCGTCGCTACAAATATTGCAAATTCCACATTTTCTCGCTACTTGCAACTGGTCATTGCAATCGCATCCTGTTCAATCCTGAAACTCAAAAGCAAACAATTAATTCTACACCACGTGGCGACATCTTACGCCATTGCTTGCTTACCATGCCTTAACATTATTTCGAACGATCTGCTGTTTCGAAATCATTCTTCGAACGACTCACTGTTTCGAACCACATCTTCAACCCATCTTTCACATAAAATTTGCTGTAAAGATTTACTTAATCACGAATAAGCGAATTTTATTTTTCAACCTCGCCATGATATTCAACAGATCGCCTGCGCAAATTCGACTCACAGAATTTTGCAGATATTCGACATCCAACAGATCGCCTGCGCAAATTCGACTCACTGAATTTTGCAGATCTTCAGAGAATTAAGCTAGCTTCTCAACCAACTCGGCGATTCTTCTTAGTCTCTCCAACAATTCGGCGATTTTTCTCAACGCACTTGGGCATCTTATTCAACACAACGTCACTGACAAACTCACGCGTACAGTACGACGAGGGCAGCAAACAGGTTGACGGGACGATAAACCCAACTCTACGTGGAGCATTGGGAAAAAGAACAAAAGCTGAACACTACCGACGTTTCTCTGACTCACTAGAGAAATACAAAGCACATTTCGTCGAATCATGCATTGCAACCACGGACACATTTTCTTTTCAGCACACAAGAATAATCTTCAAAACTTTTTACATTTGAAAAGTTCGTTTCCTACAACTTTTAATCCAGAGGGGAGGTATTGTCGCAGTTAGCTCCTCCTCGTTTCCTTAACACTTCAACAGGGGTCTCTCTCTCCCGGGAGTATAAATACTGGCTGACCTTTCGCCTCTTCCTCTTTTCTCTGCTTACGCGCACGTGCGAGCAACTATATCGACTTAGGCCGCGGGCCGAAACATCGCACGTGAGGCGAGGTATATAAAACTTTCTCTTAAATTTTCCAATATGGGAACTCTTATACACAACCAGCGTTTCCCATATTCTGGGAACACGCTAAAACAAAATTCACCCCGTACGGACATTGAACTCAACACACACACAACTTTCCATACAGACTGTAACATTTTATTCATGTCTTCAATGTATTTGTAATTCGTGTATTAAACGATTTGTTATTAATATATATTTGTTCGCATACATGTATATTGGTCTCGTTCGTTTTCTTTTGCTTTCTTTGGACTCCATTAAAGTCCAACATTGTTATGTAGCTGGACCGGCCAGCGGAAGCCTTAACCTAGAGATAACTCATCTTCTCTTCACACATTCACACACCGCATGGTCCACTACATTAGTGTCAAATTGCCGTATGTTTGTGGCGAATAGTCATTTCGCAGCTGAAAATGACCTATGAAAGTTTTTTGTAGCTGTGCATAATACGCATCCCGAATTTTGCTTATTATATTTTTAGAAACGAATGCGTAATATAAATCGGGAATTGCGGTAGTTACTTTCTTTCTAAGTAATTATAATAAATAGAATAAAAGTTGCATTCATGTTTATTTTGTTTTATGTCCTATTCACGAATTCATAGATCTTACATGGGTTTTGCTTTATTGAAACTATATTGACTTGGATAATTGATTCAATAATTAAAATGCATATAACATTTCGAACATCCTTATTAACGGGCTGGGACCTGAAGGATTCGAAATTTTGTGATGAATAATTAAGAATGGTATCCTCTTGTTTTGTTAATCTCCTGTTTCAGAGAGCTATTTCTGTTTACTGGGACTATAAAAGGACATTATACGCAAACCTTGTATTCTTAGTTGAATGAAGCTTTCTTAAAGCCTACACCTGCTTACTTTTGTCATTACATATATATTAATTATAATAAGACCTTTAAAAAAGAAAATAAATATTCCAAGATAAAGAGGATTAATTTTACAACCAGATTAATTATGCTCTTAATCCCTATTTTTTCGGTTTGGTTTGGTTTGTTTTGTTTTACGGCATACCAAACTCAATGGGTTATTTAATGCCGACAAGATTTTTTTTTTACGGCATATCAACCTGAATGGGTTATGTAATGCCGACAAGATTTTTGGTTTGGTTTGGTTTGGATTGGATTGGATTGTTTTGTTTTACGGCATACCAACCTCAATGGATCAATGCCGACAAGATTTTTATTGCTGGAAATATTTTTTCCAAGTATGTACTGCTGTTAATATTTTTTTTTTCCGAAAATGTATTGCTGGTAATAAAACCTATTTTTATACTTTCATAGTGTTTTGACCCCAGTTTGGTGGTTAACTATTTGGCCATAGCTGGGACACTAATATGTGCCACCACACCGGGCCAGGCTAGACCTAGAAATACCAGCAATTAAGAGGTAGTTTCACGCTCATCAAAACCTCCTGATCAGAGGCCTTGCTGCTGGATGTAGTTTATCGTCTTACCCAGGACGGCCTATTTTGTTCTTTGAATTTTTAAACCTAATGCAGCTGCAGACATTACTACCAACGCAAACCGAATGAAAAAAACCTTCGTGCCCACGGAAATTTGTGATAGGGCCTCAACTTCTGGGTAGGAATTGCACTATGACATAACCTTAAGGAAATAACAATCTATCTATTTGATCTATAACCAAACATAGGTCAGCTTTATAATTGAGTGTTTAACCAAACAATGGATCAGTCTCTAGATAAATATTTGTCTGGTTTATACTTGAATCTATAGATAAACATTCCCCATGCTTATAATTACTTGGGTCTATATATAAACATTGATCAGACTTATACCTCGGTCTACGCCAATGTGACGCCAACGTGAAGCCAACGTGACGCCAACGTGAGCGAATCCCAAAAAGGGAACGCTGACTTTAGAATTTCAGTTGTTCTGTTTCTGATTAGTCTTGTGTCTATCGTCTTTTCAAGTTGACTTAAACATCGTCCACTCCTAAGTATGTTTCTAATAACCATGTCCTGAAGATGGTCTACTAGACCGAAACGTCTGACGTCGACAGTAAAACAACATTAAAACAGTAAACTTGCATATTCGGATTTTTTTTTTGTCTTTTCCATATTTTTCATCCCTTCGGTCTATATATAAACATTGCTGATGCTTATACTTCGGTCTGTATATAAACATTGATCAGGATTATACTTGATTCTATAGATAAACATATGTGAGGTTTATACTTGAGGCTATAAACAAACAGTGATTGGGTTTATACATTAGTCTATAGATAAACATTGGTCATATTTATAAATGAGTCGATATATAAACATTGATCAGGTTTATACTTGAGCATATCGGTAAAGATTGATCTTGAGCTTATAGATAAACATTGGGCTGGTTTATACGTGTTTCTACATAAAACATTGGTCAGGTTTATACTAGAATCTATAGGAAAACATTGGGCTATATGTTTGAGTCCATAGGTAATCATTGTTCATTTTTATACTTGAGTCTATGAATAAATATTGATCTGGTTTATATATAAATATTGGTTGACGTTTTTACTCGTTGATCTGTTAGATACTTAAGTCTGTAAGTTGGCTAATTTTGTTGTTGTTCACACTAATCTGTAAGGTATGCAGTTGGACTTATTCTAGTCTCCACTAGACGGATTGTCACAAAGTTTATTCACACTCAATAGAATATTTTCTTTAAATCAGTTCAACTCAATAAAATGACGTGACTGTTAAGACGTTATGAGGCGGAATGACAATAATAAGAACAGGTGTCAAACAGAATGAAAAGGTCGATTTCCGTCGCATTTAATGTTTTGAACATCGTAGGTGACGGTAAAACAAGACAGTTGAATAGATTTCTAATGTTCAGTAGTGCAAGTGAGGAAATTATCGGAACATAACTTACCCGTGCACTTAGCAAATTTATCAGTAAAATAATGAGACCTATCTGCCAATCTAGTACTGGGTTTAAGTTCATGAAATCGACGTATCAAAGAGGAAACCTCATCGAAACAATTTGCATGAAAATAGTTAAAGATAAGGTACAAGAGAGCTACACTCCGGCATTGGGAAAATGATTGAAACGGAGATACCAGATCAAAACCGATAACGTTCTTTGTATCTTGTCAAGTATGGTAAATTGCTGAATTTACAAGACAGATTTGTGTGACAGTTATCTAACTCTCATGATTGTTTTGCTTGTTTCACGGTATGACGAAATTTAATTTTCTTGTCAGCTTTGAATTAATAAAAACATTGATATACGTTATTCTTCTTTCACAATTGAATACATGGTAGCTGATACTCAGCTTTCCTGCATTTAGATCTTATATGTGGACATGATTATTACAGGCGATGATATGTATGATTTATATTGTAGTTTTGTTGAAATTATATCTTGGAATACAATTTTATTTCTTTAAGTAGTTGTAGGATATTGCATGGATTGATGTCATGAAAGAGTTCTTTCATATTGGATATTTGGTTAGTTGATTTTGTTTAAACGCATATCGGCATATGAGCTATTTAATGCCGGAATCTACATATTTGTACGTAATTTTATCTTTTCAGATACAGATATTTTGTAAATTTATACTTTCAAAGTAAAGGTATGTTTCTTAGATAAATATTTTGTATGTTATAAAATATATTGCTGGTAATTTTACTATAAAAATGTACTGTTTTATTATTGTCTCAGGGTTCACTATTTACCCATACCTGGGACCCTAACACCATCTCGGGTCAGGGTAAACCTGGGAACAACAGCAATTAAGACATGGTTGTATGGTCCTCAAAAACTCCTGAGCAGAGGCCTTGATGTTCGATGTAGTTTATTGTCATACCCAGGACACACACACACACACACACACACACACGCACGCACGCACGCACACACACACACACACACGCGCACGCACGCACGCACACACACACACACACACACGCACGCACACACACAGAAACGCTGTGGCTCAATCAGTAAAAGCACGCCAGGTTATATGACGGTTCCGTATAGGATACAGGTTCGAATCACACGCACATACACACACACAGATATATATATATATATATATATATATATATATATATATATATATATATATATATATATATATATTGGGTTAGCGATGTCGATTTTACTGTCCTTAAACCACAATTCTCCTTACTAAGCGAAACGCTCCTCTGAGGCTCAATCGGTTAAGGCACGTCAGGCTATATGACAGTTCCGTATAGGATACAGGTTCGATTCCTGTCGGAGAACGCATATTTATATGAAAATTTCTGGGTCATTCGGGTCGGTAAATGTTGTTAATACTCTTTATTATAAACAGAGCATTTACTTAAATATTTGTATCTATAAAATGAACGTGTAAACATAAAGAATGTCTTAAAATAATTGTCAGACTTTGTCGAATTCTTATATATATATATATATATGTATATATATTAAATGTCAGGTTACTGCAGGTCTTAGGCGATCATAACCTTCCTTGATCTTCTGTAATGTGGTGTGTCTCTTCAAGATTTAACTTTTACTTCCTACCATTTATATATCTTAAGAGCGTTTTCCTTTTGATGTATCATGCATACTCACTGTTCTGCCATCCATTGACCGCTGTTTGTTAGGTTACTCGCTCTTTCTCTCATGTATGTCTTGTGAATATAAAGTTTTCTTTCTTCATTATATATATCTGCTATTATCACTTTATGATTATAAGTTTAAGCGTCTTTTCTACCTCCATTTTCCATGACATTTCCTCATTACTCACGTGATTCGTCCATGATGGTATTAAGAATAGCTGATCTTCTGAACAGAGACCTTGCTGCCGTATGTAGATTATCATCATACCCAGGACGATCCAAATTTGCTGACAGCAGATATATTTTCATTTTTATACCTATATTGTTTGTAACTTCAAATATACCCGATGTCGAAGATCACTCCCACATAAACATAGAAAAGTTTAAGCAATATATAAATATTAGC
>OZ038492.1:11009957-11037457 GCA_964036315.1 Acanthosepion esculentum | reverse complement strand
AGAAAAAAAAATAGCACTCGTGGCCCGTTGATCTAGCATGAAACAGACTGTCGCCTCTAAGTGTTGACTTCTATGTTCACTTTTATATTTACACACGCTCTATCTCTGATATCGAGCACTTTATCCCATAAATATAGCACACTTTAAGACTATATTTCTTCATATATATATATATACATATATGAATATATATATATATATAAAGGTTGATATAGAAAGTAAGAAATAGTTTCTTACGGAGAATAATATGGTACACGTTTGAGACGACATTTGTTATGAAAACACTGCCATGAGTGCTCAGGATCGCCTCGTCAGTGATGTTATGGCTTGGGGTCATGGCAAGTTTCGGGTCTTCAAACACCATACTTGCTCGCCCAAGTGACCCTACCGAAACAGTAATATTCCGGCAGGCGATCCTGAAATAAAAAAAAATACGTAAAGCACGCAACAAAGAAGCTCCCGTTTGATCATGCGTTCTTAATTGCTCAGTCCCGAAGAACGTGATATGCATAGTTATGTGCTTTCTTTAAAAAGGGAAAATAAAACTTTGCTTAACAATTTGTTCTTCGTGGCCGATCAAACTGTGATTTTGCCTGTTCTGCTGGAGAACAGGTTTTCTGAATACGCAGTCAGGGAGATGTTATTCGCACTGTTTACAATAAGAAATGTTTGTATATTTTAAATACGTTCCCACTATAATAACGTTAGAAATAATAAAACATACGTATATACATATGTGTCTGTTTGTTCATTTATCGGTCTGAACTTTCTCATTGAAAAGCCATATAGGATCTTTTGTTTGACAGCTTCCAAGATCCATCCTTAAAATTCATGTTCATCTCTACGGACACAATGCATCGAGATTGTCCTGTAATTTTCTCATTGCTGTTTGGCTTCGGCATCTGATCTTTCACGACGGTAAACTCTTGTCCTCATTTTGTGACCCAGAAACTTCAGCTGCATCTTTCTCATGTTAAGTATAAGCCTTCTCCTTGTTTGCAACCTAAGACCCCATCGCTTGCTCACATGATCAGGTAGGGATCCATTATGTATCTCAAGATGTAATAAAGGTGGGGGCCTCTTAGTAAAAGTGGAGTGCTAATATCATTTAAAGGGAGAATAAGTTTAAAATCAATAAATGCCGTTAATAAGCTTGGTTTTAATTCATTTAATTAATTTAAATATAAGTGTCCCTCGTCTGTTTTGTTTGTTTGATATCATTTCACCCTGAACAAGACAATAAAGATGCAAGATGTTAGTGAATGTCAGAATATGAGACAAAAACATTATTAAGGAGGGAGAACAAGAAAAGAAAAGTAATTTTGCAAGTGTTACTGATAGAATAGGGCGATTATATATAGTAGGTGTAATATTAGAGGAATCAAGACATTCCTTATACAGTCTCAGGTGCGGTGGACTAGTCATAGCTTGAGAATGTCTGATGACAGGATGTCTAAGAATCTAATGTGCAGAAAGTTAGATCAGGTGTACAGGAATGTAGGAGGCCCAAATCTTAGATGCAAAGACAAGCTGGAGATCAACTTGTCAGCTGTCAATATAACTCATAACACCCTCTAGCGATTAGCATTGGAGCAGGTAGATTGGAGATCAACGTGTTTTAGTGGACTCAGCAGTTTTCAGTCTTCTAGTCGGAATCGTTTTCAAGAAGCGAGAACAAGATCTAAAAGGTCAGTCAATCTAACAGTGATCTCATCCCACAAACCTCATTCATGCTCCATATGCGGCCTCCTTTGCAAATCACTTGCGAGTATTAAGTGCCACCTAAGATTATCGCACAAAATTCTTAACTGAATGAGTTGGTTATGTTCTCATACGTCGAAAACGACGGGAGAGTCCATTATATATATATATATATATATATATATATATATATATATATATATATATATATATATATGTATATATATATATATATATATATATATATATATATAAACATATATATATATACACTTTTCATATATATATATATATATATATATATATATATATATATGTGTGTGTGTGTGTGTGTGTGTGTGTGTGTGTGTACTGAGTGTAACAGCAAAATTGCCCAAATTGTGTAAAAGAAAAAATGTTACATTAAGCTTTGAACCGTTATATCTTAGAAATGACTAAGGATATCTTACTCGAATTCTCCGAGGTTTTTATAACACTATTGGTCTCTACTTTGACCAGTAAGATTGCCTAATAGCTCTCCAAGCTTGACAGAAGAATCGTGATGAAATCCATCATAAACGAAAATAATACGGTCATCATTAATAAATCATAGCTAAGGATCGGAAGCTCATAAAGGATTGAAATAATGGTCAAATATCTACATTATATCGGGGGATCATTTTCCAACTTATTCAAGATAAACTGCACCTTCTATAACCTTCTAACTTTCTCGCCTCGATTAACAAGATGTTCTTTAGACTGTAATAACCTTTCTCTCGTGCCAAACGTTTTATGGCTTGCGTTGGATTTTTTCTAATTGATCTCTTTAATTCTAAGTTGAAATCCTGACCCAGTTTTCATCTCCACGGTTCCCTCTGTTTTAAACTTATTCACCGTTCTCGTGATGGTTCTTGAATGGACTTTGAAGATAGAAACTCGTGTATGAAAGTTGGTACTATTACTGAAGGTCTGAATGATCTTTTTTTCCCACCAGTTCTCAGTTGGGAAGACAGTGGGGCTGACACAAAACGATTCTAACCTGTTCCCTTTCTAGCTGAACAAAACACACGGTTCTTGAGTGATTCTTACGACTCGTGGTATCAAGATTGCAAAATGTTTTATCTGGAAAAAATAAACTCAGTTTAAATTTTTTTTTTAGATATTTAAACATTTTGTAGGAGGGATGATAATGATGTTACACCATTGGACAACCTTTACTGTTACACTCGATATATATCATATAAATACATTCTAATTTATTTTGATTTTAATCAACACAGCCACTAACAACACTGGGTGTTTCGGAGTGTCAAAGAATATAAGCAAAAAACATCATTAAGGAGAAAGAAAAATGAAATAACAGACTTTAAAAGGACAAGAAACAATTAAATTTTGAAGATCAAATTTGACTGGGAAGCCGGAAGACATTTCCGTAAGCGAAAAGTGAAGAAACATGGAACGTACGGTTACATGTAATCATTACAATTCCAAAATAGTTAGACCTTACCGCCAATCTAGATCTGCGCTTAAATTCATAATATCTAGGTACCATAGATGAAGGTACATTAGAAGAATTATCTTGAAGCTATTTATATAAAAGTAATTGGGAAGCTAAGTTATGGTAGGGAAAAGTTGGTCGGTTAGACGCGCATAGTATAAACGGTTTGTTCAATGATTTATATGTACTCCTTGAGAAACAGTAAAGTCTTTGTCAGTTATCCTTGATCTGGATGCTAATAGAATAAGGCTATAATATGTATAATAATATTATATATAAATGTATAATATTATATATATATATATATATATATATATATATATATATATATATATATATATATATATATTGTGGTGCATTGTGGGTAGTCATTTTGGCAGATATTTTACCGGAAGTCGTTTATTTGTTTATTTAATTATTTGTGTCAAATTATTTTGTTTGTTTTTATTTAATATTATTTTTGTTTTTTATCATTTATATTTATTTTATTTATTTATTTATTAATTAATTTATGTATTTTTTATTTTGATCTATGTTTTTATTAACGTAGTAAAAATTTGTTTATATAACTTATTGTGGGTAGTCTATTATGGCGGCTATTTTACCGGAAGTCGTTTATTTATTTATTTTGGTCAAATTATTTGGCTTGTTTTTATTTATATTTATTTTTTATCTTATATATTATTTATTTATTATTTTTATTTTGATCGGTGTTTTTATTAACGTAATAAAAATTTGTTTATATAGCATTTTTTATCAGTTTTGTTCTTGTTTCGGAAGATAAAGCTATTTGTTGAATTTTGGGGTTGATTGTTGTGGTTTGTTCTGATTATAATTTTGGCGGGAACAGTTTTTAATTTATTTATTTGGATTGATTATCTTTATTTGTTTTTTTCTAAAGAGCTAGTTTATCGGTATCGGTTGTTAGTTTATTTCTATATTTGGATGTATTTAGATCAATTTATTATACTTGTCATCATTTATTTATTACACTGTATATTTTCTCTTTTTGGTTTTCGATTTTTAAATAACGCAGTATATTATGTTTTAACGTTATATAAAAGTTATAGAGATTTTTCGTCCGATAAAATAAATATGAAGAAAAAAAAACAAAAAAAAATTAAATAAAAACAAACAAAATAATTTGACACAAATAAATAAATAAACAAATAAACGACTTCCGGTAAAATATCTACCAAAAATGACTACCCCAATGCACCACTGCCCCGTATATATAAATATCCGAGAAAAATAACAGCACTCGTGGCCCAACGATTGCATCTAACATGACACAGACTGTCGTCTCTAAGTGTTGACTTCTATGTTCACTTTTATATTTACACACGCTCTATCTCTGATATTGACCACTTTATGCCATAAATATATCAGACTTTAAGACTATATTTCTTCATATATATATATATATATATGGAATATATACATATATATATATATATATATATATATATATGGAATATATATATATATGAAATATATATATATATATATATGGAATATATATATATATATATATATATATATATATATATATATATGTATATGGAATATATATATATATATAATATTAGTGGTCAGTGTATATATATATATAAATATATATTTATATATATATATATATATATATTCCATATATATTTATATATATTCCATATATATTTATATATATATTCCATATATATATATATATATATATATATTCCATATATATTTATATATATTCCATATATATTTATATATATATTCCATATATATATATATATATATATATATATATATATATATATATATATATATATATATTGATAATATTAGTGGTCAGTATATATATATAATAACAGAATTCACGGAGAAGCTTCTTAGTATCCTTAGTAAAGAAAGAGAGAAAATTACCATACTGATATATATTCATTTACCCTGATGATGACATTGTGCTAATGTCGAAATTACTCGATATAAATGTATATGTAACACCATGGTTATTTTCTCTCTTCCTTTGATAAGGATTCTAAGGAGATTTTCCGTGAATATAAGAGGAGCCATTGAAAATATGCAGACAAATCTTGGCTAAATTTTACAATGAGACAGATCTTCATATACATACACACACATGTATATAATTTTCTTTGTGTATAGTTACAGGAAGTACTATTGAGAAATCGATCAATGACGAGCAATTTGCGCATCATTATCTCTTGCCTTCCCTCGTCATTTATTCCATCTCCGTTCTTAAAACGGAAATCACACATTGACATGAACATCATCTCTTGATTCATCTATCCTTTACGCTCGTCCTTCTAATACTTCCGTCTGTCCCAGCAAACCATTTCCCCTTTGTTTCTGCCCCCGATTCCGTCCTCTCAACAGACAAAAGTCGCGGCAAACCTAATATTCACAATGTTACCGATCATTAGTATTCTCAAAAGCGACAGATCCGCTCCAAATTGACCATAATTATTGTTTTTTTTTGTTTTTTTTTTGTCGCCTCATTAAAGCCGTTGGGACTGTTCTGTTTTTACCAGAGCCGTCCTGCTCTTTTTTCACCCGACCATTCGTGTCTTTTAATGACTACATCCTAAAGATATGTACTAATTTTAAGTGACGTTTGAAATTTGAAGTAACAAAGAAACTTTAGTATCTGTCTATATTTCTGAGATGAGGTATTATGTACACTATTTACATTATTCGGACTATTGGCCTCATCTTTGTCGACATATTTATCACAACGTTTCGGTCTTTCAGTATCTGTCTGTATATTTGAGATGAGGTATTATGTATACTATTTACATGGTTCGGACTATTGTCCTCATCATTGTTGCCATATTTATTACAAAATTTTGGTCTTTCAGTATCTGTCTATATTTCTGTGATGAGGTATTCATTATTTACATTATTCGGACTATTGGCCTTATCTTTGCCGCCATATTTATTACAATGTTTCGGCCTTTCCGTATCTCTCTATATTTCTGAGATGAGGTATTATGTACATTATTTACATTATTCGGACTATTGGCCTCATTTTTGACGCCATATTTATTACAACGTTTCGGCCTTTCAGTATCTGTCTATATTTTTGAGATGAGGTATTATATACACTATTTACTTTATTCGGACTATTGACCTCATGTTTGTCGTCATATTTATCACAAAGTTTCGGCCTTTCAATACTGGTATTCTTCTTATTTTATATAATAATTTTCCCAAATACAAGGCTTAAGAGTAACTCAATGTAGAGGGTTGCTGTGTACTGTTTGTGATATGAAAGTAAGAGCAGGATGTACTAACTGAAAATTATCCATATATGGTGGATAGATAATGATAGACTGTAGATTTGAAGATGTGGCGTCCTGGGAAGTATCCACCCGGGAGTCAGTTTCACAAATAGCGGTTCTTCGGAAATTGTTGAGTGGGACATTTTTCTTGCTAATGGAATGTACAGGATGAAGATGATTCAAACATACAACCTATTTCTCGCTACTCTATCGCTTTTTTCCAAAGAAAATATTTGGACGAATTGCCTTCTTTAGGTCCACCAATTCTTACCCTCACAGGTAAGACCAAAAACGCGGCGCTTATTGAGGCGAACCACCCTCATCCCTTCGTATTCCAGTATTGAGAAGTAATTTCCATTCTAATAGCTTTTTTCTACGAACTATTCCCTGGAGATGCTTTCACAACCACGACGATTTTGACGTGTTAAAGCCAAGGGTTGAACGTTATATCTTCTACATATGTTCATAAAATGCGCTTCTACTTTGAGTGGTTCTTGGGCCTTATATACAATAAATATTATAGAAAAAGTACGCCAGTGTAGAAAGAATATCGGCAGCTAACGTGGGGTATGTTTTTTTGCAGGCACTTCTCGATGGTGCTGTGCCCTGAATATTGACTGGAAAGGTCTGATCTAGTGAAACTGATGAATGGAGCTCTTCTGAAAATTTGCCATGGAAATAGCTATAGAATAGCGATAGGCTTGCAACGTTTGCGCCTTTAAGGAAAGGTGCAGAATGAAAAATGAATTATCCCTTACACTCTGCATAAACATCTAGAAAGTGAGTACTGGTTAACTGCAGGCCGGAAATCTATACTAGAACAATGGTTAGCAGGCAAACATATGTGTTTCACCTAAGCTGATGGCAAAAACCAGTCTGCACTCATTGAAGCATTGTATAGGTCAAACTTAGAATTGTCCTCATCGGCGCCAGTAACACAGCCAGATATTTAATAGCTGTGAGTTGCTGCGTACAGAAACGTGGTCGAACAAACTGCGTTTAGAATATCCACACATGGATCAAAGAGAAAAACTCATAGATATATAAGCACCTACCATAGAGGGATAAAAAAGACATGATCAAATATCCTCACAATCAGAGAAAAACCCGAGACCAACGAAGTCCGGAGTTAAATGAATAATAATGTTGAATACAACAATTTTAGTTAAGTGTTTTTTTTTTAAATTAGAAATGAACATCGATAAAGTTACACAAATTAAGCAGTAGTATGTCTGAAGGTATTGATATGTGTAGACACAAACAGACATCCTCACACACACACACACATCACATACATGGGAGTGTCAGTTAATGGGATTACAGCGGTAAATTAGTACCGGTGATCAATGACAAATTCCGATCGATTTTGATTACATTTTCTCTAAATCTTCGTCGTTGCTCACATGTTCAATGAAGGTTATCCTCATCATCCTTCTGTAGAACCGAGTTTCTGTTGCTACAACTCGGAGAGAAGATTGTCCAGCATTCACTGCTTGTAGAAAGACTGATATTACGTAACAAGTCAGTACCCAAGTTTTTCTTTTGTTTCAAACGAAATTCTCCTGTTATTAAAGCGTTGCTTAACTTTTGGAAGGCATCTTCTGCTAAAGTATCAGGTGTTAAAAACAGAAAATACTTTTAACAACAAAATATAAAAATTCCGTAACATATTCTGCAGCGTTATTCTCCCTGTTACTTTCTAGATTGACAAACATTGCAAATCTCTCGCTCACATATTCGGTCCATGGTATCTTCAGTATGCTTTTATTGAACCCTATATCTGTGGCTTCAAGTCCCTTCTTCATGTGTGTGGATATTATCCAGCATTCAGTATCAGAGGACTTACATTAAATAACAATTCAGCATTATTTTCTCTCCTTATTATGTGTTCAAGTATTCCAATTTTTTTGATTCTAAGTATAATCGTCCATTTTGGTGAAATTTTCCTCAATGATATTCTCAGCATCCTTCTGTAGAACGACATTTCTGTTACGTCAAGGCTTTTCTTCTTCATTTGTGAGAGGATTGTCCAGCATCCACTGCTACATAGGAGGATCGACATTACATAACGATTCTGGGATCTTTTCTTTGGTTTTTAACAAAATCTTTCTCTTTCAATAATTTGATTTTCATTTGGAAGCCATCTTTCGCCATTCCAATAAGTCTTCGAATTTCACAGGTTCATTTTCCGTCCACTGCTAAAATGGTACACAGATATTTAAATTCTTTTACTCGTTTGATTGACATATCTCCAATTTTTAATTTTCATTCTGTATTTTTCTAATTTATGTTTATACACACACACACACAGGCGCACGCGCGCACACACACACACACACACACACACACACACACACACACATATATATATATATATATATATATATATATATATATATATATATAATTATTTATTCGAAAAATTTAGCATAAATAAGCTATAAAATCACTACAAAAATAGCCATTTTGTTTCAACACTTCTGGTGTCATATGAAGTGATGATGTTGAATGCAGAATAAAGGATTTTATCTTTTTATTTTTGTAATGATTTAATTACATATGTATGGTATAATTTTCGAATAAATAATTATATTTGCTCTACTCTGTATTGAGCATTCTTTTAAGAATAGTACTTGTTGTTTATTGGAATTTATTCCGTATACGCCAATCTTATACTTGGATATATATACATACATACATACATATATATATATACATACATATATATATATATATATATATATATATATATATATATATATATATATATATATATATATTGTGTGTGTGTGTATTTAGGCAGCATTTTTTCAGTGATGCATGTTTCATTAAATAATATAGACAAGTTTTGTCTATTTATTTTATGTAAATTCTTTTCATGTCGTCTGATAAGCTTAATAACATTATCATTACAAGAAGAAAGAAAATCACAATATTGATACATGTTTTTTTCCTATCTAAGCTTTCGGCTCACATAAACCCGTATGGCAATTACATTACAATATATTAAACAATACACGGACATGGCAATAATGATAGTCTGTTTTTGTTTACATGGAAGATTTCCAAGCAACGAAAAGCTCTGGCATATGAGACACTCTAAATGAAAATTGCACCGCAGCTCATGACGTTTCACATGACCATTTACACAGGAAAAGGAGGTTGATTCATCTCTTCCCTTTCTCGATGTACTCGTCAGCAGATCTACGTCAGGTTTTATTGCTTCTGTGTACCGTAAACTCGCGTTTACTGGTTTGTATATCCGTTGGGATTCTTTTTGTCCGAGGAAACGCAAAATTAATTTAATTAAGATATAGGGCGCATAGGGCTCTCATGATTTGTTCGGACATCAAGTTGGATGATGAAGTCAGGTTTTATTCCTCTACTCTCTGCAACAATGTTTACCCATTAAGCATTGTTCAAGCTGTAGTGGACCGTGGGGGTGAAATGTGAAGAGATATCTCTGGGTTAAGATCTCCTGCTAGCCGATCCAGCTACATGTGAATGTTGGACTATAATTAAGTCCAAAGAAGACAAATAAAACAAACAAGACCGATATATATGGGTAAACAAATATATATTAATAAAGAGTTACACAAAGACATGAACAGTTTACATATTGTTTGTATTGAGAAATTATGTGTGTGTGTTGTGTTGAGTGTTCGTACGTACGTGTATTGTTCTTAGCTAATTCCCAGAATATGGGAAACGCTGTATCTGTGAGAGGTCACATGTTGGCCTCAGTGAAAAAAAAGAGAGTTTTACCTCGCCTCCGCGCGAGGTAGCGGCCCAAGGCCTGAGTTGAAAAAGAAAGATTTTACCTCATCTCCACGCGAGATGGCGGCCCCAGGCCTATGTCGGAAAAAACAGAAAGAGAGAGAAGGGTCAGCCAGTATTTATACTCGTGGGAGAGAGACCCCTGTTGAAGCATTAAGGAAACTGAGGAGGAGCTAACTCCGACAAGCAATTATTTGCTGAATTTAACAAAGTGAAACCCGCTATAATAAAACGATGTCCTATGTATATACGCCTTCCTTGGCTAGGTAGTATCCGCAATAGGTTTGCTAAGCAGGTTTCTACCGCAGTTTACTTTGCCGATAACAATCGTGTTGTTTTCTCTGCCAGGCCTTTTCTTCCGTCTATGCGTAAGGATGTTCTGCCACCACATCATAATAGTTCACTAATTTATTGCTTTAAATGTAGTTGCGGTTCGCACTACATAGGGAGAACGACTCAAAGGCTAGATGTTAGTATAAAACAACACGATCCAGCGAGAATCCGAAACCGGAAGTAGACTCCCTCGGACATTTTGACCAATAACACGGGTCTTCCATCGCAGAGCACCTTATAAATAGCCATAATTGTGCTGTTAGTTTTAGTGTGGACGCTTTTACCATCCTTAGCAAGTCCCACTCAAATTACCACCAAAAAGTGTTGGAGGCCATCTATATTCTATCATTAAAGCCTTCTCTTTGTAAACAGAAGGACTTTATATTAGGCCTCCAACTAATTACCATTTAAAATTTTTTTTCTCCCCACCAATAAACTTTGTCAATTGTTCTTTTTTTAATTATATAATTTACTCTGAGAATGAAGAGGCAAGACGACGAAGGAGGAGAGAGCGATGTGAACGACTCCGTCCTCCGCCTCCCCTCCCTTGTGAGCATTGTCCGCGACTATTCCACCATCGACTGGGCCTCGCGAAGATAGGACTCTTGACAGAACCCGATACTCGGACACGACTGGGAGCCGACGACGACGACGAATTTACTCTATTTACCTCGATTTAACTCTGTTGAGCGAGGTACAAAAACGGTTATCTAGTCCGTTTTTCATTTTTCATTTTTATTATAATGAGTGGTAATAATAAAACTAATTTTTGTCTATTCATGGCAGTGATAAAATTTTTGTACCACCAAACATATCTTTAAATATTTTAAGACAAGTTACCCACCAGATTTAATCAGTAGATTGAATTCCTTGTTAAAAGTTAAGAGTAAAATAAGAACTACTGCTGCTTTCTTATAGTCTTGCCAATTTATGTAAGAAATATTATCAATTATGGAGTATTACTATTTGCTGACTTTCCTATTTTGATTGGATTCGTTTAGTCCGTTATGTAGTACTTATTCTCGACGTACGATTAAACATCAGAATAACTTGCAACATTTATATTATAAAAAAATTTGGGTGTTCTACTAATACTAGTATTGGTCAAATAGTCTTGGAACTGTCTTCATACCAGTTGTCTGAGCTTGAACTATCAATCCTCTCTCACCACCACCAAACATAGTGAAACAAGCATAAATAGATCCAGTTCTAAAGAACTAAACCAGTTTGTCTGAGAATCGCAAAATCAAAAAACCCAGGGTCACAAACTCATATTCTATATATATATATATATATATATATATATATATATATATATATATATATATATATATATATATATATATATATATATAAATAATATTATAAATTAACTGATTTAAAATGTTTTTTTCGCTACACAGTAATAACCATGTTTCAAAAATGGAAGCTAAAAGTTTCGAATTTAATTTTGTTATTAAATTAAAGACATTAGTTCTATTTCTTCGTCAAGCAAATTTTGGAGTAACTTATTTTTTTAATATTACAGTTTTAAAGGCACAGCAAAGATTCATAATTGAGTGTTTCCAAGGATACAGAGAAATCCATTCATCTAGACAAGGGGTGCTAGCTTGTTCAATTTCAATTTTTCGTTGTATCAGTTAATTGTTAAATTCGAAAGCGGGGTTATGTTTAGGGATGGGTAGGGATGTATTTTTCAACAAATTCTGACATCCGCTAATTGCATGTCGTCTGTGTTTTTTATAAAAATTTTATTGTTAACGGCAAAATTCTTACGGCATTTTTTCTATTTGTATACTTAAAGATTTGTTGGGTCTGTTTAGGCTAGAATATGTTTAATTTAACTACAATTCTAAAAGTTTTTTCTTAAATTTTTAATAGACTATATTTCTTTTTAAAACCAAGTAAATGTATTAGAATTACTTAAAGTATGTAAAATTATTTTTTCATATCGAGTATAAGTATGTATAATACCAGGTTATATTTTTTTACGTAAAATTCATGATAATGACGGCAAAGATAGCTAAATTATTTCACTGATTCAGTAACCTTTTATTTTTTATAAACTTATTAATATATAGTTTCTCTTGTATGTACAAAGGACATGGGTCATTTAATATCCTACGTATTCTAACTTATCATATTAATTTCATTTAGCTTTAGGTGTTTTATTGGATTCTTTTAAGTGTTTGAAGTACTTTGAGAGAGGCGTTAAGGTTATAATACGTTTTATTTAACTACAATTTTAAAAGATGTTTAGGTTAGAATCCGTTTTATTTAACTACAATTTTAAAATATTTTTACTTTTAAATTTAATCGACTATATTTTTTTTATAAAACAAGTAAATGTAATAGAATTACTTACAGTATTTAAAATTATTTATTCACATCAAATATAAGTAAGTATATTACCAGGTCTTTTTTTAAATTTAATTTTTAAATGTTATTTAAAGAAAGTTGTTGACAATGACGGCACAAAATAACTATGTCATTTCTCTGATTCAGTAATTTTTTATTTTTTATAAATTTAGTAATATATAGTTTTTCATGTATGCACAAAGGACATGGGTCATTTAATGACCTACATATTCTAGCTTTTCTTATTAACTTCCATTTTACTGTAGATGTTTTATTGGATTCTTTTAGGTGCCAGAAGTATTTTGAGAGAGATGTTTGATTTTTATATTTATTTATCCTAAACGAACCTTGAATGTTGGTTGAACCTTTTTTGAACTCATGTCTAGTGCAACCTATATATATTTTTATGTTTTCAGGATTTTCAATAGAAGGTGTATTGCATTGGTATACTAATGATTCCGTGCAACATTTATTTTGTAGAGGACAGTTTTGAGGGTTTCTAGAGTTACATAATTTTTGTTTATTCTCATCAGTTTTTGTTTTTATTTTTCCATTGTCTAAATTTTTTTGGTTCTGGTATAAGTATTTATTTAAGATATTAGCATTATGTTTCTTAATAAATTTTTCTAAGTTATCAGTACAGCTATAACTTAATTTTATTTTTTTTAAATATCTATAAGAACACTGCATTATATATCCTACTGTTCTTTCTTTTTATTTATACACACACACACACACACACACACACACACACACACACACACACACACACATATATATATATATATATATATATATATATATATATATATATATATATATATCAGATCAATAGCGGCACTGAAGTGTCACTTACAACACAAACTTAAAAAACTGGATGAAGTTTTTGAATCCACATACGTCAAAATAGACGGGATACTCCATCATATATATATATATATATATATATATATATATATATATATATATATATATATATATATATGTAATTCAACCTTAGCGTTGCGAGTGCACGCTCCAAAACTTTTTATCCGTTAATAATAAAACATTTCTAAAAAAAAACATATTTCTATTCACATTTTTTGTCTCTGATGCTACCTGGATTTTACTAAAAACAAAATAATTTCCATGCCTGTGGATGACTGAATGTACAGTTGAAAGTACTAGCAGAATAAAAAAGACCTTATACAGCTTGTAGTTATTAAAAACAAAGTTTATAACATTTATCGAGTGGTTCGTAGGTTAATGCAACTTAAAAATTTAGTTTCCGAAATGATTTCGCCATTTTATATCATTAACTTTACGAATCTACTTTTTGCACGAATGATTCATTGTAATATATATATATATATATATATATATATATATATATATATATATATATATATATATATGCTAGCGGATTCCTCATGCCAAAACAAGGACAAAATCTATATAAACAAATGTCCACAAATCATTCGTTTTTGAGATATTATATTTATAGAAAGTTTACAGTAGATGGCGCTGTATTGCCATATGGACTAGGTTGCATTTGTCATTCGTGTACATTTGTGGCTAGTCTGTCTTCAACGTTTAACGTGTGTAGTAGTGAGTTAACTGAGAATTCCTATTTGAGCTGTAAATGAGCAGCTACTCTTTTTCGGAACAGAGTCATTGTTGTGGGACAGACCTTTTTACACCAGATGGACTCGTTCAAAGTATACTTATACTGACAGAAAGAATACCTGCAGGTTGAGATACGTTGAGTCAGGGTGAGAGATACGGAGACAGTACACAGGGTGTTCACAGAGAGTTATACGAGAGTCCAGCGAGAGAGATAATTAAGGCTTCATTTACAGAGACTTGTACATATACTTTCTACTAACCCGCATTCCTGGACTACTAATCTTCACTTCAAGTCTGTATTCTTACGTTTAATACACTTATTTTTCTATCTCAATTACTGGCGTTGTTTATTTATTTGTGCAGGATTCCATTCTCGGTATCCACAACACTCATCCTCTCGGACGGCAATCAAATCCATGTTGCTGACGCCTGTCCAGGTACATTTGTGTTGTTTCAACACCGTCGGATCGCACCTAGGGCATCTATGAAACTATACCGTACGAACATTATTTGACTCTTCTGGCATGATCACTAGTTTGAACAACGCCAGTACACACCCTCTGCAAACGATAACTTGTGACGTCGTACTAGCAAAACCAAGGATGGTTTCCAAACAGTTTCGTCTACCCATTTTCATAAGGACCGGGTCAATCCGTGGTATGGTTATTAGGCACTTTTCAAATGTCTCGCTCGCTGAGATTGCACCCCCGCCAAGCCGAATCGAATCAAGAGGTTACATATCGATTGTAATGAGTTAGACTTGTTTCTCGGAGTTGAAAAGTGAACATTCTGGTCACGCGGCCATATTTGGCTATGTAGATATATTCATACTTTTTGTACATGTCACTACGACATATTTTCATAGAAACACGCTCGAAAGGATAAACTAACGGAAGGTATGTTTAAATCTTGGAAAAATGAAATTTAAGAAAATGATAAACGTTCATATATCTGAATAAACCGTAATCTACCAACATGTCTCCACCGACTAAAAAGATTCATCATTCGAAAACATGAATAGTTTGCCCTTAATATGAGCCTCGTCAAAAACTGTGTTTTCGTTTCTAAATTATATGAAAAGTATGGCCATAAATGTCTCCTATCATTTACACTTTCATGATATTTCTGATTAATTTACGCTGGAAAGAAATCGAAAATTATTGTGACTTTATTCAATAAAAATATCAGATGAAAGGCGATAGCAGGCGAAGAATGAAAAAAAAGGTCACCCGAGGAACATAAAATGGTTGGTGATTTAACTATCTTTCCAAACTTAAATATAATTAAAACTGTTCTTCTGTATGCTACAGATATACAAACGTAGAAAGGAATGTAAAATAAGGGTGTGTCTTCTCACCGGACTTATTCAAGCATATATATATTTCCTCTTTGATCGACGCGTGCATAATCAAAACATAACTTGCTCAACCATGTTTGCGTAAGCAGCCACTCACATCAATTGAAGGTGTGGCTGTGCATCTGGGGTCAATTCTATGTGTGACTTGAAATAATTAGAAGACCTATCAGGATTAATAACTTGAGGCAACAATCTTAAAAGCATGCTTTTAAGATTGTTCTCAAGATATTGTTGCAGATAGCATCGTAATTAAGCAGATACGGAAAGGAAACTACAATAAATCCTATAGGAATTAGTAACGAAAAGCGACAAGAAAGGGCCAAACATCAAGTGCAAAAGACGGAATGCATGGTTGCTAGCAAAATAGACAGCCTAACATGCAAATTACAAATTAGGGATGCCAAACTCAAACAAGTACAATTTAAATATCTGTGAAGTATTTTAAACGAGTAATGAGGGTACGACACTGATAGCCGTTTTAGGATAGCGACATATGCCTTCAAAAAGCTTAGCAGCGTATTAAGCGACAATTCCGTTTGAAGCGAAGTAAAGAGTACTGAACTTGTACGCAATATCAGTCTTCCTATATGTCAGTGAATGCTGGGTCATCTCTGAAAAGATGACGAGGAGACTTGAGGCAGCAGAAATGTGCTTCTAAATGAGTTTGCTGGGGATACCATGGGCAGAAAATGTGAGCTAAAACAAAGTTTTAGAAAAATATGTAAGCAAATGGAAACTTACAATTAATACCAGGAGGAGGCTGTTGCAATTTGTAGAATAAATAATTATGAAAAAGTTACATTTTGACAATCGCATATCCGAACCTCTGAAAACCGAAAACCTATGAGAACCGAAACCATCTTAAAACAGAATTTTAATGTGGGTTTTGGCCTGCAAAAACTTGATTACTTAACACTCACCACTTAGTTATGACGTGGCAGCAGCTGTCTTGATTGGACCGACTCCACTTATGACACCCCAAAACCTGACTGGGCAACCTGAACCCGCCAAACGTCAGTTGTTGTCAAGCGCTCGTACTGGGTATACATAAGTATGATCTTTCTTGATTTGTTTCTTTCTCGTAATTTTCGTAGCTTTATACAGTGAAAATGTCATAAAGAACTGCAGATATCCTTATGGATAACAGTGAGAAAAAGAACAGGAAACATGTCTCGTTGTCAATAACACAACATGTAGTGCTTTTGTAGAAGCTTGATCGTGCTGTTTCTATGCGGCATCTGACTGAGGAATATGGCGTCGGAACAACGACTGTGTATAATTTAGAGAAACAGAAAGACAAGTTACTTAAATATTACAGTGACAGTGATGACCATAGACTAATGAAGAATAGGAAAACTCTACATACGGCAAAATAAACTACAATATCTACTGTCTGTAGTTTTTCGTTAGCCGTCTCTTTGGGATCTGTCTTAAGCTAATGTCAGTTAAGTGGCAGTGGTAGGTGAAAGAGAGGCAGGGGCCCTTCGTATATTTTAACCCAACATATATTTTTAGTTTAGCGTTTGATGCTGTTCAATTGTAAGTTATACAAGTGATTTCTTGTCTGGAATAAATAACTTCTATTCATTACTAATGGTCTTAACTATGGTCCCATCGATATAGAGTTGAGTTGGCTCGATGTAACCGTAAGTTCTATGCTAACAGTTCTCGCTTCTCACGCACTTCTCGCTTGTGGAACAACTCTTTTCCGGCTCCATTTTTTCCAGCTAACTGTAAACTTAAATATCTTTAAATGCAATGTCAATCGCCTTGTACTATTTTCCTTATTACTATTCTTTTGTTCTCTCTCTTTAGTGGTGTTTCTGCTTTTTAATACTTCCACAGCCAGTAAACTCAGTGGTTTAATGCTTTCAGCTATGATGTAAAAAAGAAGAACCACATCTTTATCGTTTGACGTATTATCTCCATCTGCGATGAAATTGTCCTTCATTCACGGTTATAAATGAGGACAAATAATACATTGTAGTTTAGAATCCCTTTCTTTGATTCTAACGAGCTCTTCTTAGATGCAATCATTAAATAGTTAATTTTGCTTTCAATACGTCTTGTGTGCGTCAGAATTTCTAAGCCTTGTTTTCTCATTATGTGTCTTAGAAATTGTAACCGTCACTGTGAATTTATGTATAATTTTTCTTTTTTTGTTGCCATTTTCCTTAAAACTTCCTCTTTGATCATATGTTCAGATCATGGTATTCTCATTACCCTTCTATAGAGATGTCATCAACTTGTCCCTGTATCACTGCTAAATAGAATAAGTGTTATGGCATAGGAGATCAGCACGATCTTTTTTTAGTTGTTCTACTTGTCAATACGTTAGCTAATTTCTGGTTTGGTTTGCTTCATGGAATATATTCCTCAATGGGTTATTTTATGCCGACAAGATGTTTATTGCTGGTAATATTTTTTTTTCAAAAATATATTGCTGGTTTTAAAACCAATTTTTACACTTTCAAAGATTTTTTAATCTACTTTTGGGGTAACTATTTGCTCATAGCTGGCACCATAACAGGTGCTACCACCCCGGATGAATGTGGACTTGGGAACACCAGAAATTAAGAGGTGGTTCTACGCTCCTCAGAACCTCTTAATCAGATGCCTTGCTATACTATTTCCTGGATGACATCTTTCGATCTTGTTATTCGTGGTAGTAAATATCGTTTCTTTTCCAATCATTCTACACTAATGAGTTCGATTTCGCTTGAATGCTTATCTCTTCATCGCCTGCTGCTGATGAAACAGCGTCTATATTTTTTATTTATAGTGCAAGAACACATGTCGAGATATATGGTTTTCATCGGTTCATAAAATTGTCTTAAATTTCCTAATGATTAAATGCTATCAAACAACTGTCATTTAAACCAGACGTTGCTTTGTTTATTCTGGTGTTCTGGTGGATGTTAGCCTCAACATCCCTTGCCTTAAATCATGGAGAATATTTGTTTTATTAGAGAAACCCTAAATCTGCGTACCAAAGATCTTTAGTGAGATATTTTAAAATCTAACATATTCAATGTAAACAAAACTGTCATATTAACGTATTACATATAAATGCAACTGATCCTTCCTGTCTTTAGTGTTTTTAAGTATTCAACACCAGAGATTGTTTTCTTTGGCCTTCCATAATATTAATACAACAGCAGCAAGAATGAGATCTTTAGCGTAACTAAGGAAGAACAATTGTAATGAGTGTTAAAAATCTAAAAGTAAGGAGATGAGGTAGAGGAAGGAGAATAGGAGGAGGAGGAAGAGGAGGTACGAATGAAAGAAGAGGATAAGAGAAACAGAGAAAAAAGGATGAGGGTCAGGTGGAGGTGAGTATGAAGGAAGATTTTAAGAGGTGGGGGAGGAAAAGGATGAATAGAAAGATATTTAATGAGGAGGAGGAGGAGGAGCAGGCGGGGGAGGAGGAGAAGAAGAAGAAGAATGAAGTAGGGAGTGAGAATGAAAAAGAGGATAAGAGAAAGAGGACAACGATAGAAAGATATTTAGAGAAGAAGACGAAAAAACTAATGAAATAGAAAAAGGATAAGTAGAAGAAAAATTAGAAAGAGGAAAATAATAGGAAGAAGTAAATGAATAACAAAAAGAAAATGAACGAATAAAACAAGCAGCTGAAGAACAGCAACAAGTAAAAGAAGGTGAAAAATAATTGAAAAAGAAGAGTAGGGGAAGGAAAATGGGAACTGAAAGAATATAGAGAAGAATAAAAAAAGGAAAAGAAAGAAAAAAGAATGGAGAATGAAGAAGACGTGGAGAAGAAGAGAGGAGGTAAGAAGTCGTAGATGAAAGAAGAGAAAGTGTTGTTGAACAAGAGAAGAAAGAATTAAAAAGAACGGAAGGAAAAACCGTAAAAGAAAGACGTCGAAAAAGAAAACAAAAACAAAGAATAGATCAAAAACAGAAGCTTCATAATCTTTTAATATTTCATTACAATGTGTATAACTGCCATTTTCGAATTATTTGTTACGATAAACGAATTCAGCTGACATCGAGAATTTTGGTTCAGGGTTTTCACTTCCCATCTTTAAAGAAAAAAAATATAAAACAAAAAAATGTTTATTCATTGATTTCAATCGCCCTTGAAATTAAAAAAAATATTCGATCTTCTGTCAGATAATATAAATAAAGTATGGTAAAGAAAATATATATTTCAATAAAATCCCATTAAATAGAACGAAAATAGCACCAAATCAAGCAGCAAATTGTACGCCATATAATTATCATAATTTATTAAATAGTTTCCAGGACGTTCTTACGTCATTGTCGCCATGTTACCGTAACCTTAATGCAGAGCGTCATGGCCTGTTCAAATGGACATAACGTTATCATTATCTGCTACCGCTGGAAAAATATCATAACAGATTCAACATCTCATAAAATATTTTCAACATTCACACTGATGAAATGAAAATGCCTAAGAGGAAATGATCTGGTTATTGTGCAACAGAGACTACATATAGAGGATGCGCAAAAGCAACTCTCATTCTTTTCAGGCTGAGGTGGATAGGACGATGTGACGCAACTGAGTGGCCATCACGATCAACAGAACTAACCCCACCTGACTTATTTTGCCAAGTGTACAGTAAGGTAATTTTTACAGGCACAAACTGAAAATTATTTTTGAATAAAAACAAGCAAATTCTGATAACCTTTTAAAAAAATTAATGTACACGGTTCCCGTAAAGTCTGGACACATAGGGAATCCCATAATTTTTTTTTACCTCAACCGGATTAAACATGGTTTTGTCGAAAGAAGAATGAATTGAATTTTTTTTCTGAGGTATGCTAAAGAAGGTGTGCTCAAAGAAAATGACAGATGCAACACATTTGATTGAATGCAGAAAGAGTGACTGTGCTATAATTGGTGTCAATGTGGAGGTATTGCATCGAGTTCAATTGAAACTTGCAAACCGCTTTAACTTTCTCATCACAAATGATGGAAAGTATATTGAATTTATTTGTTATTATTGCAATTCAATAAAATGCTTTCGAAAATAAAATTTCTTAACAATATGTATTTTTGCCTGTGTCCGTATTTTTGGGACACCCTGAAGAAATGTATCAAATTCTTTTAGAAGTGTTAATGATATGGTTCATCGTTGTATTGAACATGAAGGCGAGCAATTTGAACATTTTAAATTGTTTGTTAATTATGACAAATCATGTTATACTGATCTGACAATACTTATAAATTTTCTTAAACTACAGTTATTTATTTTTGATCAACAAAAGTTAATGAATAAAAATGGCGTCACTTTTGCCGCACTTTTGCCTCACTGTATATTAAATTCATAACTATCTGATAATGAAATTAAAAAAATGATTAAAATTATAGCAGATAATGGTTACTAATGGAGTGAGTACTACAGTATGATCTGATACCAAAATGAAAGTACAGTCGCGCTAAAAAAAAAAAATACAGTTTCGAACATTTACTCATTCAGAAAAAAAAGAAGATATTTTTATTACATTAAAGAGCATCCTGTACAAGGCCCAAGGTCCACACGAAGTAGAGGGTTACGTGAAGGGGGATATATTAAATGGATTGGAGGGGAAGATAACGGATAGCTTTAGACGTGAACAGGTTAAGATTTTAGTGATCGAGGAAATATCCTCTTGGGAGTCGGTTCGCAGGAAGAAACTGTTTGAGTGAAACGTACTTCTCACCGTTGGAATACGTAAGGAAGTTGGGTGATTTGCTACTATTTGTGTCATGGCGGGTTCTAGCCATGAAGGTTTGACCCAGCGGGAACAAGGAATGTAGTTCGTCCGAGAACTTTTCATAGGAGTAGCAATAGAGCAGTGAGAGGCTCGCCACATCCCGTTTGTGAGAGCGAGTTTGGAGGGGGGGAAATAATTCATCACCCAAAAGGATTCGGAGAAGTAAGGACTGGAAGTGAGGATTGGGAAGCTATCGCCTAAATATGGCAAAATTACTCCATTTTTGTCTTGATCTCGTTCTACCTTTCATGAAGAGTCAGGTACTAACTGCAGCGGTATATTTACCTGCATGTTTTGGGCACCTCGAGGCGGTGTAGTGGTTAGCAAGCGTGTCTCGCTAAAACGATTACGACTGAGTAGTGAGTTCGATCCTCACTGGGTGCTTTTTAATTTCGGCCTTGTGCCACATCTAAGCTACGCTTGGAAAATCACTATTTACCTGCATCTTTAGTCCTAGCCGTGAAGGTTATACCTAGCGGGAACAAGGAATGTAGTTCATCCGAGCACTTTCCATAGATGTAGCGACAGAGCAGTGAGAGGCTAGCTACACTCCGCCGCTCGCGCGCGCGCGAGAGAGAGAGAAAGTGAGAGAGAGAGAGAGAGTGAAAGAGAGAGAGAAAAAAGAGAGAGAGAAAGATTGGAAGCTGGAAAATAATTCTTTTCCAGCAAGGTCTCGGAGACGCCTTAGAAAGGAAAATCAGATCTAAGCAGATCCCGCCCAAATATGGCAAAAGTACTCCATTTTCGGTTTGATCTAGCTAATATAAAAGTAGAGAAGATGCTGAGGAGTTGAGTACTTACGGGAGCAATACAAGGAGCCGATCATTTCACCTATATCTTTATCGATGGATCGTATATAAGAGTTCCATTTGAGTTCAGGTGTGAGTTTGAGGCCTGATATTCTCGCAAGACACTGTGCCTCCTTGAAGGGACATCCGCTCACCGTGATTGGTGGCTGTTCGTAGAATGTAACCAGTTTGAAACACTTTATAAAATAACCAGTATAGAATCCCTCATAAATTCATAGAAAACTCGTAATGCTAAGATTAGACGTTTCATTATGTGGAAAAACGCGATATTCACTCTTCAAGCCGTTTAAGATGCTGTCAGTTGAATCGATGTCAGAATGGAGGAGGCGAGCTTTAGTAAATGTAAAAAAAATAATTTAAGGAACAAAAGTTATAGGAAATTTTGTAGAGACATGATCGCCCACCTCCTGAAGGGACACCACACACAGAAGAAGAAACATAAACAGTCGATGGTTTAAATTACCTTAAACATGGCGGAAAAAAGAATGACCAAACTCTGTAGATTAAATAAAGCATTCAATTGGAAATTCCTTGGAAAGCTACCAGAAACAACAAACACTGAAGAAAGCCGGTAGACCCAATGGCTGAAACGTCGTAATACTAACAGCAAAGTTTAAAAAAATCTCTACAACTGTACATAAAGCGAATAATGTTAAACTCTAGAAGATTTACGACAGAAATGGTTAAAACAGCTTAAGAATTAAATGAGAAATGTTGTCATTAATGTGTTATTTTATTCTAAGGAATAGCATTAAACTTTTCGATTGAGGCCATCATTTCGAATCCAGCGGTGTTTTGCGCCCAAATGAAAAAATGAATAACAAATTAAATTAAATTTAAAATTCAATTCAATTTTCAAGAAAATTATCATTTGAAACGAATAAAACATATCCAATATGAAATTGAATTCTGTTATGGGAGAGGCTATTTGGACCAAAGGCAAAAATATTGACAATAATTTTTTCCCAGGTGTTCTTTTTAATTCATTCATTTCTACATAATAGAGAATTTGTTATTAAATTTCAATAATCATTTGAATTTATGTAAATCTTGTAAATGCAAGTCGCTTAATTGTTGTTCTTTTTTATTGATAATTATATTGTAAAATTGTTAGTGGCTGAAAATATAATTTTAATATCTGTATCTATACATGGGAGAGAAATAATATCAATACGGCTGGAACGAGATAGCCAGACAGACAGATAGATAGATATTAGAAGTGTGTTATAGATAGATATGTAGATAATTAAGATAGATAGATAGATAGATAGATAGATAGATAGATAGATAGATAGATGGATAGATATGAACCAATTTGGATAGATAGAGAGAGGAAATGACCATACTGAGAAAGATAATGAAGACACAGATATATGTATATAAAACAACACACTGAACTAGCTAGCTAGATAGATAGATAGATAATGAAGAGAAATCAGTCGGAGATCCTACCCCTAAGCAGAGAAAGGGAAATTCTAACGTATTACATACGAATGTATACAAACACCAGCAGCCAGAGTGTTCAATTCATTAATGAAGAACGATGCGTATACATATATATATATATATATATATATATATATATATATATATATATATATATATATATATATGTATATATATATATATATGTATGTATATATATATATATATGTAATTATATATATATATATATATATATATATATATATAGAGAGAGAGAGAGAGAGAGAGAGAGAGAGAAATATAGATAGATAAGTAGATAGATAGAAACTAACTCACTGGTATATATATATATATATATATATATATATATATATATATATATATATATATATAAAGATAGGTAGATAGATAGATAGATAGATAGATAGATGGATAGATAGATAATCGTAACTCTTGAGTGAAATATGTTGCAAGATAAGGTTTTCCTATTTCAAATTTTAGTCTAGAGGTCAAACCAAGGGAAAGTCTATTCAGATGATTTCAAACCTGCTGTTACCGTAAATCGTGCCACTGTGGCTATGAAGTTCAGTGGGAAATGTATTATTACTCGTGAGGCAGTCCGACGCGAATTGAAAAGGACTAGACAGATTTCAGAGGTTGGTGAGTGGCTCCCGCCCGACCTGTCTCCAAACAATCGCCAACACTGTGTCGATTCTTGCAAGTCAGTGTTTACACGTCAACTGCAATGTCCTTTTTGGACAGGCTTATTACTGTTGATGAGAAATGTGGCCTTTGTTATAATCTTAAGTGCTGTCCTCACTAGAGATCTGTCAAGGAAACAGACCGAGATGAGAATACCATCTAAATATCATTATGAACTCTAAGACAAGAACGAAACAATAAACGCTGATCATTATTGCCAACAACTTCGTTTGAAAACAGCTTTGAATAGAAAATATATATCCTTCGTCATATTATAATTCCTCACGATAATGACCCTCGTCACACTGCAGAATCTCTGTTGGGAGGAATTGCTTTATTTTCCACATGTTCCCGATCTTGCCCCTTCTACTTGACACATGTTTACGGGTTTCTAGGACAATTTGGATGACCTAAGTTTGACAAGAGTTGACCTCATATTTTACATCCAAATTTTAAAAAAATTTTAAGATGGCATCTATAAACTTGTTGGCAGATGGAAGGCGATTCTAGAAAGAAATGAAGGTTATGATCAGCGTTACTTTAATTGAAGAATTTCTGGAGGAAGAACCTTTTTCTATTTTACGTGTTCTCGCTAGATGCTGATTAGTCAATTCACGGACCAGTGAAAATCCCCGCCAACATCTGCTTATTTTCCCTTTTTTACGGGACATCGTATTTTCCTATAGGTCGACTGGAGCTTATTTAAAATAAATCGAGAAGAAAATAGTCAACATCAATTGCAAGAAGACAATGTATGGTCGTTAGCAAAAGATGCAGTCCAACATGCGAATTACAAATTGGAGACACCAACATCGACAAGTCCCAAAACGTAAATATCTAGGAAGTGTTTTAGCAGATAACGGAAAATTCGAAAGCGAAATCCGAAGGCACATTGGGATAGAGAATGATGCCTCCCAAAAGCTAAGCAAACTATTAAGAAACAGGAAAATTCCAGCAGCAGAAAAAATAAGGACACTGAACTCTTATGTAATATCGTTCCTTCTGCATGCTTGCTAATGCTGGATAATCTCAGCATAGACGGCGAATGGACTTAAATCAATAGAAAAGTGGTTCCACAGGAGGATGCTGAGAATTGAATGGACAGAACAAGTGAGTAACAATGAAGTTTTAGAGAAAATAGAAACAAAAATAACACTAATGCTTAATATCAGAAAATTGACATTTGAAATTTATAGGACTCATAAAGAGGAAAGGGGGTTGGAGAATTTGACACTTATAGGACATATTGAAGGCAAGACGTACAGGAGGAAGCATTGAAATAATCTACCTAGCTGTTGTAAATGGTTGGCAGATTAGGGATTAGGAGAGATAAGAAAAGGCATCAATACTTAAGAGCTACAAAGGATAGGAAATTGTGGACAGCGATGATCGTTCATTTCCAGAAATGAAACGTAACACAAAAAAAACTAAAAGAAAAATAGAAAAATCTTTATTTTATATTTATATGGACTTTTTAGAATTAATAAAGGTTTTGATTTAACGTTAATTTCGGTGAGTAAAAAACTAGTGGTCGACTTATATGGCTGGTATAAAATGCAAACGTTTACCAGCCAGTTGTAAACAAGTGAGATATCACTCCTCCTTTTCATTGTTTATCGTACCTCCATCAGGCTACTACAATTATATCCTATTAAAACTTTTGTTTGGTGAATATATTTGGCATATTACAGAAATTTGCAGTTTGTTGCATGAGGTTGGTAGCGTCAATGGTTGTTGTTTACGTCACTGATGCAAATGGCTGATCACCGATAGTGTTTTTTTTAAATAACATAGCGGGACTATCAATAAAAGTACCTGGTATAAAATGTAATATACGGTATAAATATTTTATAGGAATTGATATTGACTTTAATGCATTTACCTGCAGACCTGACAAATTTTAAAAGTTTACTAACTTATACCGATATAATATATAGTACCTATCTTTTGCTATACAACGCATACAGGGACATATTACAGTAAGTGTCTCAATGTACATGTAAGTGATGTGACGTTATATAGATTTTGCACAGGTTATCATATAGAGTGGCTTAACCCTAGAACACTAACCATGGGTATATAGTACCCAGCGCAAATTTTCCTATTTTTAATTACAATTTTCAGTCCCTGATTTTTTTACCTAAATTATATGTTTTTCAGTTCTTATTAAATTTAACTCAAAGTACAAAGTTTGAAGTGCCTGCATGTAAAATATTTCAAATAAAGATTTATATTTAATATTTTTTGGATATTTTCAAAATCGTGTATGATATACTCATGGTTAGTAGTGGTGTAACTTTAATTGATGGTTAGTGTTCTAGGGTTAACTAAATTTACCAGTAGGCCTACGTTTTGGGAAACTGGTAACCTACTGTATGGTTAGGGTTAACCTGTATAGTAGGTAGAGGCCTAACATAGAAATCTGAATTAAAATCCTGAGGTCGACTTGTAAGCCAAGTCTGATTAGTGTGCTATGCAATTTACGGAATCTTTTAGCTGAAATCTTTTCGTGCTATCGTGAATGGTATACACCTCGAAGACGGGATAATTCTTACCAGAAGCACAAACATTTCAATCCCATTCGCAGCAATTAGACGCGCTTAGGTGATATTACTCGACTTCATGTTCTTAAAACGCAGGTGGTTTATTACTGTTGCGGTTAAAAGATCAAGTGTGCGCCAAAAAAATAAAACAAACAGGCGTCTTGTGATCTTGTTGCGTGTGAAGAAATAAGCTGAAAATATATTTTTTTTTCTGCATAAAACTGAACTTTGATCTTTGACTAAAATCTGCAGGAATTCCGCGAAAATAAAAGTTGGTGAAAAGAAACTAAAAAAAAAAAAATCAAGTGGGATGAAAATTCTTAACATGAAAGTGAACCATTATTTGTTGTGGTTGATTCTGTGAGTTCTCTTTCGGGTCTT
>OZ038492.1:10947457-11002457 GCA_964036315.1 Acanthosepion esculentum | reverse complement strand
ATATATATACAGTAGCGGCCATAATATAAGGAACGGAAACAACAAAGACATTAATATGTGTATTACTTAAAAATAATGCATGATTAGCAATGAAATTTTTACCGAATAAAGATTATGGTGTAATGTATAAATATTATACAAAGTTAGAAAAATTAACATAATAGTTTTTTTTTAAATAAAGATTAAATGGAACAAAGGAAATAAGTTACTGGACAAAGGTTAAGGAACGATGTTAATAATTTGCATAAACTTTTAATTTACATTGTTAAAAAAACTCGATGGAGCTTTTCAACAACAAGTAAAAGTTCATTTATCATTAGGACTTTACTTTTAGGCAATATGGCAAATTCTACACGCAAAACACTCTCTTTTGAAGAAAAAAACTCATTATCGCTAACTATCAAGAAAAAAGTCAATTTCAGAAATTTCTGATATTGTTCATAGGTCTAAAAATGTCGTTCATCGTGTAATTAGCAGGTATAAAACCGATAAAACGCTAGATGCAAAACCAAAAACCGGCAGACCTCCAAAATCATCTCAAAGAGAAGATCGAAGAATTGTTAGAATATCTACAAAAAACCGTTTTGAAACTGCTACATCAATTGCCCGTAAATTTACTGAAGAGACAGATGATAAGATCTCATGGAAAACAGTTCCTCGCAGGTTACAAAAATGCAGGATTGCATGCCCGTATTCCAGCTTCGAAGCCTCTCATTTCAAAGCGAAACCAAAGGGCACGCCTGGAGTATGCGAGAGAACATGTGGTTTGGACTGACGCACAATGGGATACAGTTCATTTCAGTGACGAGTCCAAGTTTACTATATTTGGTTCTGAGAGCAAAACTTACGTACGCCGTAGAACAGGTGAAAGACTATCTTCTCAATGTGTCAAGAAAACCGTTAAGTTTGATGGCGGCATTGTGATGTCGTGGGGACTTATTTCAGCTGCAGGAGTTGGCCCTATCATCCGCGTACATGGCAATATCAATGCTGAGATTTACAAAAGGCTTCTTCAGCAGCATGTGGTACCAAGATTACACCATAATCTTTACGAATCTCCTATTTTCATGCAGGACAATGCAGCTTGCCACAAGGCCCGTCAGGTATGTCACGCGCTGCTTTCACTTGTCTCCTTTTCCCTCTATTTGACCCGTGAGTATCAGGTTCTCCAGGCCCTCTTTCCTCATTATGTGCCCCAGAAACGTCAGCAGCCTCTTTCTGATGTTTCTTGTTTGCAACCTCTCTAAGACCTCACAGTTGCTCACATGCTCGGTCCATGATATCCTTAGCATCCTTCTGTAGAACCACATCTCTTTCGCTTCGAGTCTCTTTTCATCTTTGAGGAAATCGTCCAAAATTCGCTGTCGTAAAGAAGGACAGATATCACGTAACAGATCAGTATTCTAATTTTTGTATTAATTAATATATTTTCGCACTTAAATTGTAACTTTGAGATTAATTTTAAGATTAGTTAGGCTAGTGGGAAATAGAAAAAAAAGTTCATTCTCAACTACTGAGATTAAAAGAGTAACAATTAAGAAGACAGAAAATGACAATTGACATTGCATTCAAATTTTTGAAAATCAATGTTGACTGGGAAGCAAAATCACACACACACACACACATATATATATATATGCAATTACTATATATATTATTTATATTATATTTATATATATTATTTATATTATATATGCACGGTACATATTGGAAAGCGTTTAATATCAGTGATAGAACTAGCATATTTAGTTGCTTAGATGTGGGGTTGTGACCCTGGGCTCCACGCTCTTTGCGATCTTCAGACAAATCCTAGGTCACATACTCACATCGATTCGACTATATACATTTATATATATATATATATATATATATATATATATATATATATATATATATATATATATATGAAAATAAATCTCACGATGATCAATTCAAAATATATATAAAAAAGAAATTGTCGAATGAAATAGGCAAGCATTAATTCTAATAATTCAAGGCCTATTAATGATTAAATACCAACGGGTAAAGCATAGGTTGTCACGCAATTCACATTTATTTTATATTTTCGAAAGTGTAAAAAAATCTTATCTGTCGGTCTTGCAAGAGAAAAGCATCAAAATCTATTAAAATTAAATAATGGTGTTCATATTTAAAATAGGAGTTCATTACATATTTAAAAGGTAAAACAATGGCCGGATTTTATAATTGTAATAATGTGTCTTGAGGATCCTCTCGTAGGAAAGAAAGTAGCCTAGATATTCTATTTTTTAAATATATTTTAGGCTGCGAGATATTTTCCATAAGTTTCATTACACCTACAATTCTTTAGCCATTATCAACCTCACCCTATTTAACAGTGGAAATGGAGCATTAAAACATTTCTTTAATAATAGAAAGCTCGGAATAAACGCTCCTATTCGAAACGACACAAAAATAAAATACAGCTTAAACAGTCAAACCATGAGGAAAAGCTAGCAAAACCAAAAAAACAAAACCTCATAGAAAATGTAAGTATGCTAAATAAAACATTATTTAAATCTTCTTTGTCAGTCGTATTTAATGAAAATTAATTACAAGAAACATTACTGCGCATATATATATATATATATATATATATATATATATATTTGCGTAGTAAATGTTTCTTGTAATTAACTTATTATATATATATATATGTATAATTAACTTATTATATATATATATATATATATATATATATATATATGTATATATATATATATATGTATATATATATATGTGTATAAAGATAAAAGTGAAAATAGAAGTCAACACTTAGAGGCGGCAGTCTGTTTCATGCTAGATGCAATCGTCAGGCTGATATATATATATAATATCCAACGTCGAGAGCACGACTCGGAGTTCCATGCAGTCGTATTTGACGTATGAGAGTCAAGCAGCTTGGTTCCTTGGAACCGTCAGCCAGACTTTAGCACATATGATTTCATCATAGTACTGAAGGCTTTGTGCAGAACCAACCACACTATTTGAAGGGCCGAATACATAGACCTGGTACACTAGATGCCGCAAGGACCCCAAACGACCTTCCGTATGTTTTGAATTCAGACTTGTCCTTCACCTAGGCCAGTTACCGTCCAAGCCTTTAGAACCCAGCCTGTCCTGCTATTACAGTATAAGAAGAGGAGTAATATCTTTCGCATAAACACATAAGTGAATTCAATACATTCGACTGGAATTCAAACTCGATTTTCCAATACTTCAATCCGAGCCGCTATCCTCCTCCTCCTGCTCCTCCTCTCTCTCTCATTATATATATATATATATATATATATATATATATATATATATATATATATATGTGTGTGTGTGTGTTTGTGTGTGTGTGTGTGTGTGTGTGTGTGTGTGTGTTTGTAATGTTATAGGCCCTGAATTGCTATCTCGATTTTAATAATATTTCCATTGATGTGATGTGGCTTCCCTATGTCTTTTCTAAATATATTCATGTCATTTTTATACAAGAGCTTTCCTCCTTGATACGTCGAATTAGATGTACTACTAGGGTTCATCGGTTTATTGTTGAAATAGCGAGATGTAACCGCAAGTTCTCTTATAAAGGTTTCTTCTCTTGTAGATCTCTCTTCTGCTTTCTTGTTTTCATGTCACCTACGACCGTCTAAACTTTAAATGTCTCCTTATTACCATTTTCTGTTATCGCGAGACCTGTCTTTTCAGTAACAGCTGGCTTCTCAGTGGCATTATCACAATGATTGGCATGAAATGACACAGAAACACACACACAGACACACACAAACACACACACACACGCACGCGCGAGTATGTACACACACACAAACACACACGTCTTCCGGCTGAAAAGTAATGTGACTTGATGTGGCGTGTTAGCTCTAGGCATCGTCTACAGTGAGTTCTCGCCACATGGCCCGACGGTCAATCAACAAAGAGGTCCTGTGGCGTTTAGTTCACGCAGTCTGCGAGAAGCGACGGAAGTTTGACAGGATAATTCGGGGCTTCTTCACTATGACAATGCGCAGCTCAGGATGCCCTGAGCACGCTGATGTTGCTGGCAGAGAGGAACATCGGTGTACTGGAACAAACTCCCTGTTCAACTGATCTTATTCAGTATGACTTGTTTTTATTAATTTCTCCATGCTCTAGTGGATCATCGATGGGACAAGTTTAGATGTCGTGGAGGCCATCACATGAACCGAAACTTCACAGCTGAAGGACATCCAAAAAGAATCCTTTGTGGAAAAATGAATTAGCCTAGAGGGGGGTTACTTTGAAGGCGAAACTATCGTATATATATATATATATATATATATATATATATATATATATATATATATATATATATATATATATATATTGGTTTGGTTTGGTTTATTTAATGCATATCAACCTCAATGGGTTATTTAATGCCGACAAGATTTTTATTGCTCTTTATGTATCGTCATGCCCAGGGCGTGGATGTAGTTAATTGTCATACCCAGGACGTGGATGTACTTTATCGCCTTATCAAGGACGCGGATGTATTTTGTCGTCATACCCAGGACGAGTATGTTAATATATATACGTTTGTAATTTGTTTCTTTTCCTTTCAATCTACTTTCCTGTATAACAATGCATATATATGTAAAGGTATATATATATATATATATATATATATATATATATATATATATATATATATATATATATATATATATATATATATATATATTATATATATATATATATATATATATATATTTCACTTGCAGGAGAGATTGAGTGAGAGGGGAAAACGAAAGAGACTGTGAGTTGTCATAAAAGCAGAGATTTTATTGAAAGCAAAGAAACTAGAATAATCCCCATTGCGTCAAGGGGACAGCGAACGAAATTTGATATGCAAAATATTTATAATCTGGCAATATTTTTTAAAACACTTTGTTAACATTGAACGTATTCTTTCGTGTGGTTTTGAAAATAACCTTGACATAGGTTGCTATTGAATAATTCATTCTATTTTAACAAATAAAAATATTTAAATTTTATCGAAATCTTTCATTTTATGAATAGAGAATATTTTATTTAGAAAAAAAAATCCATTGAATCTCTTAGGATCATTTCGCTTGGCAAAAGCATGAATCCATCGCTTCTACGCTCAGCGAGGAGTACTTGCTCTATCCGACGGTGTTCTTTAACTCCTTTTATCTCTCTTTCTCTCTCTCTCTGTATATATATATATATATATATATATATATATATATATATATATATATATATATATGGGTAAAATTCGTGGGTAAGTAATCCAAGTGAATCCTATTAATATAAAATATTAAAACTGATCCACAAAAGAGAGTTCAGTATATTTATCATGGAGCATAGAAATGATTTACATAAAAATGAAACTCAATTATGCCCCACATTTATGGCTACTTCGCTCATCGGGTAGAGATTTTATTTATCAAACGTTTTAGTGTTGACAAGCTTCCAGGGAATTTATCCCGAGGAGCTAAATGGCTATAATAATGGGATACAATTGAATTTCATATTTATGTAATTCATATATATATATATATATATATATATATATATATATATATATATATATATATATATATATATATATATATATAATCCTTCGTTTTTAATTGTTTAAAGAAAGTTTACGGTAGATGACGATGCGTTTGTATGCAGACGAGGTCACCTTTGTCATTTGTTTACATTTATGTCTAGTCTGTCTTCAAAGTTTAACGTGTGTACCAGAGATTTAACTGGGAAGTGTTTTGTGTAAGAATGGTAGAATATTCATAACGTGAGCAGGCTGATATGTCATTTACATATGGCCGTGGAAATGGTAATGGACGCGAGGCTGCGAGGCTGTATCAGACTGCGTTTCCAGACAGAAGGCAGGTGAGTGTTGCAGAGATTAATTTATATGGACTTCTGTGTGAAGAACCCGCCCCCAAGTTTATAAAAAGTATTTTGATATAACCTGTACACCGAGTAGTCATAGTCGTAAATATTTTCTGCTTTTGTTTATCATTTTTCTTCGATAGATCTGTTTCAGCCAACGCGAAGTACGTCGTTCTTAATCAACCTCGGTAGATGGACTGTGCTTGTGTAAGATTTGGATATTTAATATTTAACATTGACAGAAGTCCAAAAATAGATACAGAACCTACCCATATCGACGCGTCAGTCAGATGAAATGCTCTAGTCAGTGGTAAGTTGAGGGCAGAATCTATCTGTATTAAAGGGAAGGAGCTTCACAAATTCAACCCGGATATTAACCTTATGATTCTAAGTTGGGGTTCTATGAAGAATGAGGTGTTGAATTTAGTTTCGATTCAACAACTTATTCTTCATAGAACCCTAACTTAGGTAATTATTAGAATAATAATAATAATAATAATAATAACAATAATAATAATAATGATGATGATAATAATAATAGTAACAAACAAGCAGACGTAGACAAAAACCGCACCCATCAGTGGCTACGTAGTGCAGGGTTAAAAGTTGAAACTGAAGGTTTTATCCTTGCTGCACAGGACCAATGCTTGTTATCTAGGAATTATCAAGCGCATATACTAAAATACTCTGTTAGCCCAAAGTGCAGATTCTGTGATAAATATCCAGAAACCATTGATCATCTTGTATCAGGTTGCACGATATTGGCACCCACTGAATATAAAACTCGGAATGACAGAGTGGGCCAATATCTGCACTGGAAAATTTGCAACTCCTACGGGAAGGAAACTGAAAGAAACTGGTACGAACAACACCCAGACCCGGTTACGGAGATAGGACCTGCTACAATTCTATGGGACTACACAATACACACTGACAGAACAATCAAAGCCAACCGCCCAGACATTGTTATTAAAGACCACAAACAAAATAAGTGCCACCTTATTGATATGGCAGTCCCTGCAGACTGCAATTTATATTTGAAGATATTCGGAAAGCTGTCAAAATACAAGGACCTTGAAATAGAAATCTCAAAAATGTGGGACATGGGAACATCAGCAATCACTGTTGTAGTTGGAGCCCTTGGACTGGTTGGAAAAGATTCCAGTAGACTAATTGAAGGGATCCCTGGAAGTCCATGCCTCAAAGAGATACAAAACATTGTTCTGACAAGTACAGCCCACACTTTACGAAGGGCTTTATCTATGTAATAATTTTTTGTTTCAGTGGAAAGTGTCATGATGCCATTTCTAAGCTTAGGTCCCTGGGCGGGACCCGGAAAGAAATGTGTAAACGCCGGATATCAAATAAAAAAAAAAAAAAAATAATAATGTAAAACTTCCGTTTTTTTTTAGATCCATCTTTCCCGTTCACTACAATCGTCTCCTCCTCTTCAAGTGTCGAGTAGACAGTAATATTTCCTGCATAACCTCATGAACTTCATTTGTCTTTTTTTTTACGAGTACAAAGTGCAACACAGTGAACCTTGACCTTCGAGTGGATCTTGGTGGTTTTATGTGGTTAACAGTAGTATAAAAAATGAATCTGGACTGAATTTGAACTCGCGCCGCCGATTACACTTTGCCTGTCGCTACCCATACTATTTACTGCATATCTAAGCACATGTTCATTTCACTATAACAACGAGTACTGGCGAGGAATAACGATAATGAATGAATCTTCTCTAGTAATAAGAGTAGAATTAATATCCCATGTAAGAAAGTAAAGTAACAGAAAAAGTACCATAATCTTTGGAAACAATTACGTATTTACATGCCAAAAGAAATATTGATGGTTAAATTCAATTAAAAGGTGCATATCACATATCGAGAAAACAAATCTTCTACCATAAAATGTAAAACCTCTAAATTATCATAACACAATAGCTCCAAAATCATATCTTAAACTAATATCGTTTATGAATTTTCTCTCGCATATCTAGAACGTTTCTTTTATAATAATAAAAATCCAAATAATCTATACATTGGTTACACTGTTATTCCATTATTTCGTAGATAAACTTTCCATTTATCTGATAAAAATATACATACATACATACACACTTAAAAGAAACCATACGAATACTTATTTATAATATAAAAATACTATAGAAATGGTAACGTCGAGAGTCACGTAATCAATGACCGCCTTGTTCAGATGCCATAGGAACAGTATGCGTATCTACGGAGACTATACATTTTGAGGTTGGTTTCAAAATCAAAGTGTCTCTTCTCCTAAACTGGAAGCCACTTCAAGACAACAACCTCGTCAGCCCAGCTATTTAAACCATAGCTAGGGGGAGAACAGGTCGATTCAGATATTTCCCAAGGTTTGGTTTACGGCATATCAACCTCAATGGGTTATTATTGCCGACATAATTTTTATTGCTGGTATTATTTTTTCAAGTGTACTACAGCTAAATTTTTTCTCCGAAAATGTATTGTTGGTGATATTTCTTCCTTCATAAATGTATTGCCGGTAATATTTTGTCTTCAAAATTTCTTGCTGGTAATAATTTTTACAAAAATATATTGCTGGTATTAAAGCCTATTTTGACAATTTCATGTTTTGACCGCAGTTTCGGGATTAACTATTTGCCCATAGTTCGGACCCTAACGGGTCCTACCACACCAGGTCAGGGTGGACCTGAGAACACCAGCAATTAAGAGGTAGTTCCTCGCTCTTCAAAACCTCCTGATCAGAGGCCTTGCTGTTAGATGTAGTTTACCGTCTTACCGAGGACACAGATGTAGTTTATCATCTTGCCAAGGACACGGATGTAGTTTATCATCTTACCAAGGACGCGGATGTAGTTTATCGTCTTACCCCGGACACGGATGTAGTTTAGCATCTTGCCAAGGACGCTGGTGTAGTTTATCGTCTTACTCAGGACACGGATGTAGTTTAGCATCTTGCCAAGGACGCGGGTGTAGTTTGTGGCCGTACCCAGGACGCGAATGTAGTTTATTGTCTTACTCAGGACGGATATTTCCCAAGAGAAGTTACGCGAAAGTGAAATCTCGGCATAGCGAATATTTTTCGCAAACCTTAATACCACACGTCCATCCACGAATTTTAATAAACGAGAACAAATATTAGAAACAGGAAGCAAAACAAATTAGAATAAGATAAAGAAAAATTGTAGAAATAAAATTTAATTAAATTTAAGAACAAACAGGTTTAAAATATTTCATAAACCAAAGGCGAACAACATGGCGACGTGGCATTTGAAACTAGCTTGTGGTTTAATACATAAATTTAAAATTCAAGACTTAAATTTAGTAAGACAAAAAACAAGTAGTCTTTGGAAATGGCTTATGAACACCTAAATATTATCCAACTTCGAATCCCACAATAGAACAGCGAGGGAAAAATATAGAAATAGATGAGAAATATTTGAATTTCTCATTCTAAAGAAACCTTTCCATCAGTGAAATGTTTAATAGTAAAATTACATTTTCTAAATTGCCTTATGTTATTGCTTGGAGAACTCACTTTAGGTATTGTAGCATACCTACGGACGATGATGGGTATATTCCCATTGACATAAATACAGTAGTAAATACTGTATGCTGGTCTAGAGTTGGGGATTAGTCTTCAGCTGAGCTAGTCAAACTCTCTGCCTCCGGACAGAGAGGATCCCCAGATGAGTCTCTGTCAAAGGGCAGAGTCTCGTCTCGGAAAACAGCTACCCGACCCAGTTTTATACTGGGAATTTTTGGCCGAGCCCTCGGGTTCGGATACCCCACATTAAATTCGGACTTGTGCCACATCTGACTGCCTGGAGTGGTTAGTAGATATCGTGCTGTTGGAGACGAATCTCCAACTGTTCTGGTCAAACTTTCTGCCAGGAGGCAGAGAGGATTCGCGAGACCAGCCTATGTCGAGGAGCAGAGTATTGTCTCGGTAAACAGCTACCCGACCCCGTTTTATACGGGGTCTACAGGACATTTTTGGCCGATCCTACGGGCTCGGATAACCCACATTAAATTTGTGCCACATCTGACCGCGTGTAGCTCTTGGTAGATATCCTGCAGTTGGAAATTCATTGTGGAATTCACTTGACTCATTTCTAGCAGTTGATTACTTCTTTTACGCGCCGCTGGAGAATCTTATATGTGTTTTTCTTGTCCTAAGTATTATCGTTCATTACCAACCTTCGTTTGATTATTCTATTCAGTAACCTTCCCTAGATTACAACAGCTATGATTGATTCATGGTCGAAATTGGAAAGTCAACGATGCTGACCGAAACATGTAGAATCGGAAAATTTGAAGACTTTCATGGCTTATTCTCTCCTCTCCACGACAGCGTTTCTCTGCGCCTTTTTGGTCTCATGTTTTGCACTGACCTGAGGTGGAACAACTACATTGAATCAATAATTTCTTCTACCTCAAAGAAAATTGGTTATCTCTGGCGCGCCAGGAATATTTCTCGTCTGAGTTCATTCTTCAAATTTACACATCTTCTGTTCACATCACTTGCAGACTGATATCCTCCTCTTCCTTGTCATATTCCCAACGTTTCGGCCGTTGTACGCTCCGGCCATATTCAGGTGATTGGAATATCGAACCGTACCCTTTATTTCGTCCATTAGGGTAGATTATTCTAGTTCCACGTGTCATGCCACTTCCAGATGTCTCAGTTATTTCCATTTAACTCAACTCTCCATGTTTTGGTTCATCGCTGATGTGGCCTGGTATTGAACTCACAACTCACAGCTAGTCATTGGATCGAACTAAAAAAAAATGCATAATAAGCTCTGGTAACAAATGCAATAATAATAATAATAAAATTGCGATATGAGCTCTGGTAAAAATATGAAGCTGAAATATTAGGTTTATATGTATAAAAAAGCCATGCGAAAATGTCCTCAATGGATAAACACGTTGTGAGTTCAATAACAAGCCACAGCAGTGGTAAACCAAAATAAGGTGAAAAAAAGGGCAACTGAAAAGGGTATGGACAGAAGGGGACATGCCATTGTCAAGAAAAAAATATCCCACAGTTTGCGTTTTCCGAATGCAGTCGCATCTGTTTATCCCAAGTAGGCTTGGTTAATCACATGGAACGTAACACTGGGAGACCGAGCTGCAACTACCATGTTTGACCGGTTATCAACAGTCTTACCTGCACATACAGAGAGAAGTGGTTCTCTAGTCGATCTGGACTGACCAGACACTTGAAAATACAAAACCAGCGAAACAGAAGCCACCGAATGCAGGCGCCTTGTACAATTGCCGACCACGGTCATCTGTGTAATACATTTTGGAAATCGCTAACCACTTTTAAGAGCCATTGTCGCATTCATGACCGTTAATATTTGTCAGTGATTGTCATACGTATTTAATGAGTCGACAGCTATCGTGTACGAAGGCACTGCATTGTGTTTGATCAATCAGGTTAAGTCGAACCTAGTTAATAACTAAAGAGGGCGCTACTTGGAAACACATGATACGGTAAGCAATGGTTATATATGTCACAAAAATCCATATCTTTTACGAGAGTCTATTTTTTCCTTAGTCTTGTCCTATTTATCTCAGTCACGTCTCATCTTTACCAGTCTATTTAGATTCATTTCTCTTTCTTTCTCTCTCTCTCTCTATCTATCTATCTATCTATCTATCTATTTCAGTCACGTCTCATCTATATCAGTCTATTTAGAGCAATCTCTCTCTTTCTCTCTCTCTCTATCTATCTCAGTCACGTCTGTCTATCTTAATCACGACTCATTTATCTATATTAGTCTATTTAGATCTATCTATCTATCTATCTATCTATCTATCTATCTATCTATCTATCTATCTATCTATCTATCTTATATTAGCCATTCAAAGACTTTGCTGTAGGAATGCATTGAAAATAAAATATTGTTAGTTATGACGTTTGAAATCAAGCATTAATGGCACAACAGGGCAATCATGTTTATTTAATATAGAAATATATTAACACGAAAAGGACTTGATATTCGTCAGAATTTAAGTCTTACGGGCAGATTGTTCATTGAGATGTATAATATGAATACATGAGTAATATTTTTCGACAAAAAAAGTGGCAACTGAGGAAAACATATTTTTAACGATACCGAAATTGAATAAACATTACTGAATCTATATTTCTTCTAAATTCATATTTCACAAACTGTTCGAAGTTCATTTCAAATGGAAAGAACAAGAAATATTGGCCGCTATTTCTTATACATTTCTTCTAAAATGAACTTAAGACAATTTCTCACGGAATGTCCTCCTTGTGTGAGAAGCATTATTCGTAATATACAATCAAAATTTCAGATGTTTTTATGAGTAATTGCATTTACATATATATATATATATATATCTATATATATATATATATATATATATATATATATATATATATATATGTGTGTGTGTGTGTGTGTGTGTTTTATATCGTCGAGGTAAATGACGCAAAGAAGAATCCGTGCTTAATATATTTATTCATTACGAGTATCCGGGGCTAAGGAATACATACAAAAAACACAGACCAATAAGTTACAAAACAATTAACAAGACAATTTACAAGGAATAGAAGAGGATCAAATGCTGTATAGCCAAATGAAATAAGATCAATCCGAATATTAATCTGATTAACTTAGTATCAACTTATTAATCAACTGCTGAAGTCCTTAATCATAAACTCTAGAGAAGTTTAAATATATATATGCTGGTAGAGAAGTTTAAATATATATATGCTGAAGGGGTGTTAGCTACTCAACAACAATATATATATATATATATATATATATATATATATATATATATATATATATATATATATATAAAGTCTAATTTGGCGGTTATTTTGCCGGAAGTCGTTTATTTGTTTATTTATTTTAGTTAAATTATTTTGATTGTTTTTATTTATTTTTATATTTTATATTTTATTTTTATCTTATCTTATATATTTATTTATTTATTTTTTTTGATTGGTGTTTTTATTAACCTGGTAAAAAATTGTTTATATAGCGTATTTAATAGTTTTGTTTTTGTTTTGGAAGATAATTAAAGCTATTTGTTCAATTTTGTGGTTGATTGTTGTAGTTTGTTCTAACTATTATTTTGGCGGGAACAGTTTCAATCTGTTTATTACTTTACGTATTTATTTGGATTGATTATCTTTATTTGTTTATTCTAACGGCTAGTTTATCATTATCGGTTGTTAGTTTATTTATATATTTGGATGTATTTAGATCAATTTATTTTACTTGTTATTATTTTTTAGTTATACTGTATATTTTATCTTTTTGGTTTTCGATTTTTAAGTAACGTAATATATTATTTTTTATTTTTACTTTTTTATTCATTGTTTTATCGTTATATAACAGTTATAGCTATTATTTTCGTCCGATTTTTGGTTTGATTTTTATAGTCTAACTAATATTTTGGTCATAATAGTTTGCTAATTTGTTTATTATTTATTTATTCATTGATTTGTTTCTTAGTTTTTATTCTATTTCGTCTATTCTAATAGGTGTGATTTGGTAATTTGCTTGGATTAATTTATTTTGCTTAATTTATTGTCACTTTGTTTATTTATTACGATTTTTAAGTAACGTAGTAAAAATTTGTTTTCATGTCTGCATTTTGAGATGAGCTCGGATCTTTTATTTAATAATTTAATCTGGACTGGGAAGGTAATTTTTTCCTACAAGAAAGGCTTGCAAGTTTTTGATTGGTTGTTGTAGGCTGATGAATTTTTCCTTATTTTCCAAGATATTTTTGGTGTGGTGTGCGTTTTGTTTTTAATTTACCAGATACACTTAGAAAGCATTGTGAAAGATGTTTTGTGTATATAATTTCTATTTCGATACGTATCAATGCATATATATATATATATATATATATATATATATATATATATATATATATTTCAACTTTATTTCATTTAGCTATTATTAACTAATGATGAACATGTCATTTCAGTTTGTGATAGATTTCATCACGATTCTTCTGTGAAGATTGCAGAATAATTATACATCCTTATTGCTCAACTGCGAGTTCAACTGTATTATAAAAAACTGGCAGAATTCCAGTAAGATACCTTTAATCATTTCTACGATACATCGGTTCAGAGCTTAGTCTAAGAATTGAACAATTTCAATTTTGTTGTTCCACCCTGCATATAATATATATATATATATATATATATATATATATTGGCAATAGAAACACACACACACACACGCACATATATACATCTATATATATATATATATATTTATACAATATATATATTTATATACATATACATATATATACAAGTTTCATTAAAAACAACTGATTAGCTGGTGGGTCATGGAATTTAATAATTTTGTATTTGAATAGCAATTCCTTTTTATACGTGTTTCATTTAAAACATCTGACTGACTGACTGTCAAAGAATTGTGTGCTCTGCCCAAATACATATATATATATATATATATATATATATATATATATATATATATATATATATATATATATAGCTTGCAACTAGTATTCGAGGATACCCGTCTACTAGGGAAGCTAGCCAATCTTTATTGTATTGGCTTGCTCATGATCATGTGTGTTTATTCGACACCCACATAGCCCACCTGTGGTCTATACTGCAACTATGCTGAGCAGATAATAGTAGAGTTTCTCGGAAAGACAGTGTTATTTAGCGTGATCAACGATTTGAAAAAGTCAAGCCCACTCAAGTGCTCGGCCTCTCGGCCACGATGACTTCCGACTTCGTGCTAGCACAGCTACCAAGGGTTCCGTCTGCCCAATTTCACTCACAAGTTTTTCATGCAGTTTTCATAGGTGCTGCACGCTGGGACCGACCCCGCCAGTCCGATAACGTTTCCTTCCTGACATATCGACCGATGTCAGATTCGAACCAGCGTCTCATGGTCAGGATGCGAACGTTCTGCCCTACACACACACACACACACACACACACACACACACACACACACACACACACACACACACACATATATATATATATATGTATGGGCATGTGGTTATCTATCTATCTATCTCTCTCTCTCTATATATATATATATGATAAAAAATATGGAAAAGACAAAACAAAATCCGAACATGCAAGTTTACTGTTTTAATGTTGTATTACAGTCGACGTCAGACGTTTCGGCCTAGTAGACCATCTTCAGGACATGGTTATTAGAAACATACTTAGGATTAAACGATATTTAAATCAACATGAAAAGACGATAGACACAAGACTAATCAGAAACAGAACAACTGAAATTCTAAAGTCAGCGTTCCTTTTTTTGGGATTCGGTCACGTTGGCGTCACGTTGGCATCCACATATTTGCTTACACACACACACACACACACACACACACACACACACACACAGATATATATATATATATATATATATATATGTATGTATATATATATATATACTTAATTTCAATCCTTCATGAGCTTCTGATCCATAACTATGATTAATTAATGATGAACATGTCATTTTCGTTTATGATCGATTTCATCACGATTCTTCTGTTAAGCTTGGAGGGTAATTATGCATTTTTATTGCTCAACGTAGAGGGTTTTTTTTTTTTTTAGATATTACACATTTTGTGGGAACGACATTTATTCTATGGTTTTACACGATTTGCACAATTTTGCTGTTACACACGGTCTGTGTGATTTTTTTTAAAACGAAGTATCCGCTCTTAGATGTTTTTTTCTATAAAAGGGCTTTTCTATAAATTCATAAGTTTTACTTTTCGCTAATGGCATTGACGAATCTGTCATGCCCGTATTTCGTTGAAGCCTTTCGGCGCAGTTTATTGCATTAAAACCTAAAGAGAAGAACGAGTTCTTTTATGCGACTCACACTCCAGCGCCAATTTCATTTTCTCTGGAAGATCAAACGTCGGATTCCCGCTGCAACTCTCATCAGTACGCGTCACTGAAAGAAATCTTTGATCTCGATCCAAGAGAGCTGTGCGGCTGGTGGCTCTTGTTTCAACACAAAACCTGTTATTATTTATATAAAAGGTGAGTTAGTCCATTTATATGAGTGAATACAGATTACCTGTCGTTACCGCCTGTCGTCGGACGAGCCAACGAAAAATCTTTTGCCATACAAGCCTATTGGTAGATATATTGACAAAGGATATATTGTTGAAAGTTCTGACTTGTTCATTGGATTTCTTTTGCAGAGATTGATAATCAAGGAATGGAGTTCATTTGGAAACTTCAAAGTAAGCTATAGATTTGGAGCATGGTGATTTTTATTTTTTTTTAAAGCGAAAAGTGCGTGTGACAGGTGATCTGTAAATTTAACTGACTTCATTTCGTTGTTTTCATTTTTTTAACATTTCACAAGCAAGGTGACTGTGCCACTAGAACACAACGAGCGAAATTTAAAGAGAATGAGAAAACTGAGAAGGGCGTGGATTGAGGAAAGGCAACGAAATAAAACAGGGTTCAAGAGGACTGAATATTGCGATTGACGTTGCATGTAATCCTTTGAAGATTGTAGTTATCAGGGAAGCAAGAAATCGGAAGGGAATTTCACAGGTCGGAAGGTCGAGAAAAGAAACAGTAGAAATGGCGGTTGCATTTACCGAGTGCAACAGTAAAACGGTGAGACCTAACCACCAATCTAGTAGCACACTTAAATTCATGTAATCGGGGCAGCAATGAAAAAATCTCGTCGTAGCTATGAAAATAACGGGAATCAAGAGGACAGAAAATGGTGACTGATTTTACATTTAAATTTTTTAAAATTGTAGTTATTGTTATAGTGGAAGACACATTGTCTAGATAATAGACTCTCCCACCTATTTTAAGTAGGAGTCAGTAGGTAGTCGAGGGGAGAAGTGATCAGCGACCACAACTCGATTACTCTGCGTAACACTTTATTACAAGTTCCTAACGTTTCTGTACGTTTACCCCATTTAGGACGCATTTACTCCGACTACAAGTTCTATTGTGTAAATAACTCCACAACAGTTATCAGGGAAGCAACTAAACGGAAAGGAGTGTGAGAAATTAAACTCTTGGAGAAGAAGTGGTGGTTTCATTGAGTTATTTCAATAATAAATCTGGTGGGACCTAGATGCCAATCTAGCAGCACGCTTAAATTCGTGTAGTCGTGGCACCTAGGGAAAAAAAAGCTTATCCCGGAACTTGCCATGAATATATTTATAGGAAAGAGAAGCCACATCATGTCGGTGAGAAGTGACTGAAGTCGAGATGACAGGTCAGTATCGATTACATTGCAGATCCTCTTTGGATTTTGTCAAGAATCGCAAGAAATTCAACAGGAGCCCCAGACCAGATATGGCAACAGTATTCAATGTACGGACGAATGTCAGATTTGTAAATTTGCAAGATGGTTTCTGTCGTGAAAATTTTTCTGACAGTAGACCTAGCAATTGATACGATATAGTCGATCCACTTTGATGTCAATGGAAAACGTGTGCCCTAGAAGGCGTAGTGATGCTCTCCTGGAGTTTAGCATCAGCTATTCTGGTGGCAGACAAAAAAAAAGCTTCTTTCTGGGGATTAAATGAAACCAGTTTTGTTTTGGTCAGACGAGAATGCTGCCGCCTTCAGTAAGAAGCGTTTTGTGAATCAGTTCATTGTCTTACGTCAATTTTAGGCTAAGTAACTAAGATAAGACAAAAGACAGTTCACATACTTCAAATAGTTATCTTACTTGATACTTATAAATTTGATGCAGTTCAAAAATAGTAGGATTTAAGGGTGAGATTGATGCATGCCTTTTGTATTTTGAATGTGTCGACTGCACAATATAGTAGGTCAGTTGGGCACCGTCTATCAGGAAAAAAAACAGCAGGATGCAATTAAATCCACCAGATATTTGGAAACCAGAATTACTTGGCATTCGCACCGGAAGCTTCAATGCAAACATTTCTAAGGATAGTGCAAAGGATTCAGAATATGTTGGATGAGTATAATGGTGATTACGAAGGTACGGCATCTACAAGATAATAATGAGGACAAAAGTTCGAAGAATGTAAATAGGATTTTCAGGCGAATACACCAAAGTCGCAATGTTATTTTTCTTTTATTGAAAATCAAATCAGCTGTCTTTTTCCCAGAAAATTATTTTTGTATTATTAAATAACATAATGCAGTATTTTGTTAAATTTTATTACCTCCGGCAGATAATTTTTTCCGCCTACTTGTCTGTGATGGAGAGAAGTGAAAGAAATCTTGAAATGCCAGCCAATTCAAACCCAGGTGTTTCTATAAGGAGATAATTATGGCCTTGTCATTAATTGCTGATTCGTTAATTCACGGATTAACGAAACACCCAAACCCGCTAAATTCATTTACTTTTCGCTCGCTCAACTGCGGCCAATACATAATTATCAAGGGGGTTGCAGTCAGGTGAGTTAGGTGGTCAAATGTAAGGTGTGATGTGGTCGCAGAAATTGTCTGACAGTCATGACTGGTTTCTTCTGCTTGTGTGACATGGTGCAGAGTCCTGTTTCCAGAGATACGGTCTTCCAGCAGCCACTCTTTTGACCTAAGGGAGGTTTACCTCCTCAAGGGATTTTATGCAGGTTTCCGGGTTGTGGCAAGATGAATGGAGGCATAAGGTCGACATCACTAGTGAATAAATGAGTGTAATGGTGTTTACGAAGATTTTTAGATCACTCCAAACCCTTTCGTAAACACCTTTACACTCAATCAACTCTTTCCAAATACCCTGCACTGTCCTCAGATTGACGCCCAAACACTCTGAAATATTCGTATTGAAGCTTTACCGCGCGAATGCCAAGTAGTACAGTATGTCTTTTCCAAATTTCTGGCAGAGTGAAATATGCATGGTGCGCTTTTTTATCACGGGCGGTGTCCAACAGACTCTACTATATTGTACAGTCGACAAAATAAAAATAATAAACAAAACAACGCGCATGCGCAAAATTAAAAAAAAATTGCGACAATTTACACATCGCACCCTCTACAGAGCTGCTCATTTTCGTATTCTAACGAAAGGGCAGTTGTTAAGAATGGGGTTTTCATTTATTAAACTGACATATTTTAATTTATTGCTGAAACAATATTGGGGCTTTGTTTGATGTTCTTCAGGGTCTAATGACTATGGCTTCAACTATGGGACACAGGTTCCTATCCTTCCGGAGTCCACGTATTTATCTCCCAATTTTTGAGCAAGTGCTCCCGAAAAAATATTCCAAAATCCCATTTATTAAAAGTTCAAAATATTCAGAAAATTATAAGAAAATAAGCAAGTATCCATTATATTGTTTCAAAGTCGATATTTGTAAATAACACTCACGTCCAATAAATCTGTAAAAGTGAGGGATCAATTTTATCAAGAATGCTCTTACCTAAATCGAAGAAAATCAATATTGCTCAATGTTGAGTAAAATCCTGGCTTCAGGAAAGGCTAATGGATGCTAATCTAGAAGAATTATTTCCTGAGCAAAAAAAAGTACTTTTACGTGCTAGCCATTTTCGTTAATTAAAGCCGGAATTTAGTTTCCAGGGATATTGACGTACTGCTTAATAATATTTAAAGTTTGGAGAAGACTGAGTTTTGAAGTTTCTTGAAGAATGGCAAAATAATGGGAAAAAATGGTCAATACATTAGATAAACCTTGGCACATCACTTTCTTGTTTTCCCCTGATTACCTTGTTTACCAACATTCTCCTAATCATTTTAAAGATGGTGTGTCTGCGTTTGCAACATACCGGGTAATCTGACAAAGAGGGAAATTGAAGAAGACAAGATGGCCGGCGTTGTCTGAAGAGAAATTGAAAACGGCATTTTTTAAACTAATGGTAATCTCAATATTAGCCTTTTTTTCGCAGGAAACATTTGACATTCATTAACCAAATAGGATGTACTACTGACGATTGAAATTTATAAAATCTTTTTTTAAAAACATGTTTTAAGGAAGATATGTTGCCCTTGTCCAGTAGCAGCTATCGCTCTTTTCATTATTGATAGCAGTTTCCTTCCTAACCTTTTAATTGAAGTCCTGCGGAAAATAAACCTCTTGATTATGTCATTATTTTCTCTTCTCAAGCCCATTAGCGGTTATCACTCTTTCTAGTATTTATTTAAAGTAGTGCGGAAAACCGACATATTGATTATGTCCTTATTTCCTCTTTGAGTTACATGTGCTATCCATTTTAATTGTTGCTGCTTTTGGTAATCATCAAGTGATGTGGTTCCAGTAATATCTCTGATTTGGTACAATTCTCTGTCTGTGAATATGTAGCGTCATTCCACAGGATGATCTTTACTAAGTCCCTCAGGCTTCACTCGCTCAAAGCCATCTTTAATAACTGGTCATAGAAAAGGGTTGTATACTACTGACAGTTTAGATATTTCTGAACAGTTTTGGTGCTATACATGATATCCATATGAAAGCCTTATTATGAGCAGGCTATTTAAGAACATGACACGAGGTATCTGTCTATATTTCTGAGATGAGTTATTATGTACACTATTTACATTATTCGGACTATTGTCCTCATCTTTGTCGCCATATTACAATGTTTCAGCCGTTGTACACTCTGGCCTTCTTCAGGCAGTTGGAATGTCGAACTGAACCCTTTACTTCGCTCACTGGGGTAGACTGTTCTAGTTCCACGTTACATGTTTAATGGATGTCAGTTATCAGTTATCTCCTGTTATTTCCCTTCTCCAAGTTCCATTGAACTCATACTCTTCGGGTTCTGTCACTGGATCTAACTTACGCCTTTATCGACTGTGCAATGTGTCCTTGAGTTCAATACCCGGTTAAGGCAGTGGAGAACGGTTAGTGTGAACAGGGCGATAATTTATGTATTTTTGTAACATTAGCTATTCTTTAAATGTACCTTTAAAAGTTGATTTCGATTTTTTCCCCAAGTGCTCCAAATTTACAGCCTTGTACCAGGCTAGATTAAGATTAGTCTATTTGGCAAAGGAAATGATTTCATTCCAGATATGGAGATCGTCAGAAGCGCCCTTGAACTCTTGACGAAGTTGAAGTAATCTAAATGTCAAGATTGCACAAATATTAGGTTGTTATTTGCAAAGAAAACTAAAATAAACACGTGACTTGTCTGCTTTAACTCTTGATTTTTCAGGCCAATTTAAAAAAAAGTAGTGTTAACTTCAAATGTTAGAACGCAATTTATTTACGCATATATATATATATATATATATATATATATATATATATATATATATATATATATATATATATATATATGCATATATATATATATATATATATATATATATATGTCAAAAGTGTATGTATATAAATATATATATATATATACATATATATATATATATGAAAAGTGTATGGATATAAATATATATATATCTATATGAAAATTGTATGTATATAAATATCTATATAATTATATATGAAAAGTGTATGTATATAAATATATATATATATATATATATATATATATATATATATATGAAAAGTGTATGTATATAAATATATATATATATGAAAAATGAATATATATATATATATATATATATATATATATATAATATAGGTGCTATATATTATATATATTATTTATATATTATATGCGCTGTACGTACTGGAAAGCGCAACCCCCAAAACAATCAAACAGCCGGCTTTAAATTAATAACAAAACAGCCTTAAAAAATTAAAAATAATACCAATTTTTACCTGTCATATTTTTATACAGACCCCATCATACGTATATAAGTGCGTGCAAGGAAATATTATTCAGCGAAAGAATAGAAAAACGCTGTGCGTGCTGACATCGCTACATTCAAGAGAATTATTGGCTACACATCCCATCATTGAAATTCACCAATCAAATGCGTGCGTACGTACACAACAGCACACATATACATATATATGTCAAGTCCCATATTGTTCACGTATGTTTATGTTTATGTGAGCTCTGTTGGCCGAGCGCGTGTGTATGTGTGTCTGTGTACCTCAATGGGTGTACGGGCGTGTATTGGTTACATCCAGTGACAAGACCCAAAGAGTGCGATTTCAATTCCCGGTTAAGGCAGTGGAGAACTTGGAGAGGGGAATTAACAGGAGATAACTGATAACTTACATCCATTAAACTTGGCACGTGGAACTAGAACAGTCTACTCCAACGAGCGAAATAAAGGGTTCAGTTCGACATTCCAACCATATGAAGAAGGCCGAAGCGTACAACGGCCGAAACATTGTGATAAATTTGGCGAAAAAGATGTGGACAATAGTAATAATGTAAATAATCTATTTAGTGGAATGGATATTAGTTTGTAACCCTGGGTTTCACGGTTTTGCGATCACCAGACAAACCGGTTTATTTTTTTTTTAAAAAGGGGATATGTTTATGTTTATTTGTATTTGATGACTTGAAGCATAAATAGATCCACTTAAAAAAAACAAAACAGTTTGTCTGGTGGTCGCAAAAGCGTGAAAAACCCAAGGTTACAAACTAATAACAATACAACAAATGTTAGCTCTATCACAGATATTGAGCACTTTCCATTAAGTACCGCATATATATATATATATATGTATATATATATATATATATATATATATATATATATATATATATATATATATATATATATATTTCTGTAAATGTGCCTTGTACACCTTTTTTGTGCAGTTACGCAGAATTTTAGTCCACTGTATAAGTTTTCATATTTTTAAAGAAAAATGAATGCAATATCTTTGGGGGGGGGGGCATCATTTGTTTTTTTATAATATGTTAAGTGATTTCTGAAATGTGTTTGTGTTGTAATATCGTAGTATGAAGCTGCTTGTCCCCTCCTTAATTAGCATTGCCGTTACACCCGACCAATATTTCATAAATAAAAGACTATTCTCTTTTGCTCGCGTGGAAAGACGGAAAAGACATATCAGAGACGCTACTGTTTCTTTGAGAAAATGAAAGAAAGAAAAGATAAACAGAAAGAAAGATGGAAATATAAAAGGGTTTAATGGCTCTTGCTAATACCTAATAAATAATTGATTATTCGGTTTTGATCGTGTGGAAAGACAGTAAAGTTACATCAGAGACGCTACTTGGTTTCAGTGAGGAAATGAAAGAAAGAAACAAACAAAGAAAAATGGCAAGATAGAAGTGTTTAACGTCTCCTGCCATTGTCTCATCAATAATTGGCTATTCTGTTTTAGTTGCGTGGAAAGACAGTAAAGACACATCAGAGACGCTTCTTGGTTTCACTGAAGAAATTAAAGAACGAAAAAAAATGAAAGATTGGAAGATAGAAATGTTTCACGTTTCCTGCCATTATCTCATAAATAATGGACTATTCCATTTTGGTTGAAAGATAATTATCAGGGACGCTACTTGCTTTCAGTGGGAAAGAAAGAAAGAAAGAAAGAAAGAAAAAAGAAAGAAAGAAAGAAAGAAAAAAGAAAGAAAGAAAGAAAGATGGGGAGCTAAATTGCTTTACGTCTACTGCCATAAATAATGCATTATTCCGTTTTGAGAAGTGATCTGTTCTTATCTATATATCCATATCGGTCTGTGCAATATCTATCTATCTATCTATCTATCTATCTATCTATCTATCTATCTATCTATCTATTTATCTATCTGTTGTAAACTTGAAAGGGTTACTGAAAGAGGAATAACCAAAACGAAAGCTGTAAATGAAATCAACAAAATACAATACTCGGCAGCGGCGTGAAGCAGGTAAACCACTGCCAGTGGTGGACTACTTAGACAACATATTACCCCCACTTACAATAGTGTCCAAAGTATTTATGAGGTTTTGGACATATCCATTAGTGATCAGAGGTACGATATATAGCACAATCTATCTATCTATCTATCTATCTATCTATCTATCTATCTATCTATCTATCATGTGAAATTTGAGCCTAGCTACGCTTTTATTTAAGTTTTTACTGAAAATTCACCCACAATACAAGGCCCAAGAGGATTACTTAATGAGATTGCTGCATGGACGAAAGAGGAAGAACTATGTGCATATATGTAGGATCAATAATGGTTGATCGCCCACTTGGAGAGGTAAAGATTTCGGAGATGAGGAAAGCATCCTCTCGGGAGTCTTTTCCACAAAATAGCCACCTTTGGGTAAATGTGTTTGAATGACACTTCCTTTTTATCAATGGAACAGGAAAGGAATGAGGAGGTCAGGTTGAGAAAGACAAACATAAACCGAAATATAGATAAAGAGAGAGAGAGAGAGGGATAGAGAGAGAGAGAGAGAGAAGTGGAAAGATAGAGAGAAGGAGATAGAGAGAGAATGAGAAAGAAAGCGAAGGTGAAAGAAAGAGAGGAGAAAGAGAGAGAAGGAGAAAGAGAGACAAAGACAGAGAGAGAGAAGTGGAAAGAGAGAGAGAGAAGGAGAAAGTAAGAGAAGGAGAAAGAAAGAAAGACAAGAGAAAGAGAGTGAAGGAGAAAGAGAGAAGAGAGAGAGAGAAACAGAAGGAGAAAGAGAGAGGGAGAAAGAGAGAAAAAGAATGAGAGAGAAGGAGAAAGAGAGAGAGAGCAATATTTCTTTTATTCAAAGGAAAATTTTCCTTTGTACGATAGTTAAGAGCAGAAACATTTACTGTTTACAAGGATTTGAACTTGATTATTTTATCAATAGATCGACTACTTCGGCTGAAGTGTGTGTCGGAATTGAACAGAATTTGTGTCCAAGGACGAATCTTTTTGTACTTTTCTTTTTCAAAGAATGGAAGATTTTGGGGCCTAATAAATGATGTAGATTCGATTATCGTTAGAAATGAAAGACATTTGATTATGAAGATTAATTTTTAAAACAGAAGTTTTTAGGGAAAAACAATGCATCGTTCGGTTGGGTGAAAATCCGAAATGAGACGATCTTAAATTATAAAGTATCCGAAAGAGTGTGTTTTATTTTTTGAACTCTTCCAACACTTCTGCAACAATGACTTGGTTTGATTAAATTATATTCTATCCTTGCTATCTATCTATCTTCCTTCCTCCCTATCTATCTATCTATCTATCTATCTATCTATCTATCTATCTATCTATCTATCTATCTATCTATCTATCCCTTCCTTCCTCCCTATCTATCTATCTATCTATCTATCTATCTATCTATCTATCCCTTCCTCCCCCTATCTATCTATCTATCTATCTATCTATCTATCTATCTATCTATCTATCTATCTATCTATCTATCCCTTCCTTCCTTCCTATCTATCTATCTATCTATCTATCTATATATCTATCTATCTATCCCTTCCTTCCTTCCTCCCTATCTATCTATCTATCTATCTATCTATCTATCTTATTCCGGTCTCTGCAATATCTATGTACTTATCTAGTCATTTCACTCTGTGTATGTATGTATCTATCTACGTCTGTTCGTAACTGTACATCTATTTCGTTTTCTGTAATATCTATCTATCTATCTATCTATCTATCTATCTATCTATCTATCTATCACACTATATATATATATATTTATATATAGATATAGATATACAATATATATATATATATAAAATTCCGTTGAATATCTATCTATCTATCTATCTATCTATCTATCTATCTATCTATCTATCTATCTATCTAATTCTGTTCAATATCTATCTATATGGTGTTTAGTATTTATCCAAATTTATTAGCCAATCCATAACGTTGAATTTGTCATTATCTTGTGTCTAGGCTGAATCGTAAACAATTTAACTTTTCGATCATCAATTTTATTTTTCAAAAAAAACAAATTTTATTCAATTATATAATCGTGATTATTTGCACAGACTTTCCCGCACTCCTCAGGCAGCTCTTTGATAAGCTTTGTCGTTAAGTTTCTAAGATCTTGAGGAGAATCTGGAATTTGATTTTAATTAAAAAAGATTTACCCCATCAAAGCGTTTATTCAGCGATAGAAAAAAAACTTTTTTTATCATTGCTGTTCTCTGGCACTCTTTATTACTGGTTCCCATATTGTATTTATTTCTATGCTTGGCCGACTCAGGAGATTTTTGTGGCCTAGCATATGTGCTGATTCCTTAAGTTTACGAATTTTCCAATGGTGTTCCCTGTCTATGATCTCAACCTGATCCCACACGGGGCGGTGATCTCCCTTCTCTCTCCATATGTGGTCAGCCACGCCTGATTTTTCTACTTCCCCTCGCATTACAGCTTTCTGGTGTTCTTGAAGCCTTATCTTGAGGGGGCGGCCTGTTTCTCCTTTATATTCCTTTCCGCAGCTGCACGGGATAGCGTACACAGTCTTTAGACCAACACCATTGGAAAATTCGTAAACTTAAGGAATCAGCACATATGCTAGGCCACAAAAATCTCCTGAGTCGGCCAAGCATTGAAATAAATACAATATGGGAACCAGTAATAAGGAGAGCCAGAGAACAGCAATGATAACAAAAAGTTGCAATATGAGATCTGGTAAAAACATGGAATGATAACAGCAAAATTGCAATATGAGTACTGGTAAAAAATAATGGTGAAAAATTAGGTTTATAATACTCAGAAATTCATACCCTTTAGTCCTAGTGATGAAGGTTAGACCTAGGGGGTAAGAACTGTAGTTCGTCCGAGCACTTTCCATGAAAGTAGCAATAGAACGTTGAGAGGCTCACTATATCCCATTTGTGTGGGTGTGTGTGTGTGAGCGAGAGAGGGAGAGAAAGAGAGGGAGAGAGAGGTTGGAGGGTGGAAAATAATTCATCACCCAAAAGGACTCGGAAGCGATTTTTGACTATATCAAAATTGGAAAGTGAGGACTGGAAGTAAGGACTGGGAAGCTACCGCCCAAATATGGCAAAAGTACTCCCTTTTTGTCTTGATCTCCTTCTACCTTTCATGAGGAGTCAGGTACATTTACCTGCATCTTTAGTCCTAGTCGTGAAGGTTAGACCTGTCGGAACCAAGGAATAGAGTCCATCCGAGCATTTTCCATTGAAGTAGCAATAGAGCTGTGAGAGGCTCGCCACGTCCCGTTCGTGTGTGTGTGTGTGTGTGTGTGTGTGTGTGTGTGTGTGTGTGTGTGTGAGAGAGAGAGAGAGAGAGAGAGAGAGAGGGGGGAGAGAGAGGTTGGAAGGTGGAAAATAATTCATCACCCAAAAGGACTCGGAGGCGCTTTTGGACTATATCAAGATTGGAAAGTGAGTACTGGGAGTGAGGACTGTGAATCTATCGCAAATATGGCAAAATTACTCTATTTTTGTCTTGATCTCGTTCTACCATTCATGCGGAGTCAGGTACTAACTGCAGCGGTATATTTACCTGCATCTTTAGTCCTAGCCGTGAAGGTTAGACCCAGGGGGGGCAAAAATGTAGTTCGTCCGAGCACTTTCCATGGAAGTAGCAATAGAGCAGTGAGAGGCTCGCCACATCCCGTTTGTGAGGGTGGCGCTTTTGGACTATATCATCATTGGAAAGTGAGGACTGTAAGGAAGGACTGGGAAGCTACCGCCCAAATATGGTAAAATTATTTCATTTTCGGCCTGATCTAGCTCTTATGAGAGTAAAGGATAGCATGATGATTCAGGCACTTACTGGAGTGGTATTCAATTTATTTCTCTTCAAAATGATGATTGCCGATTCATAATTAAGGTCATCGATCTTATAAACGTGGTTCATGATTCATAGAATATATAGACGATCATGAAACTGAATTGAATTTGTTTTCGAATTTAAAGTTTATTTTTCAACATAGTCACATAATACAAGAGTTTCCCCAAAATTTCTATCAGTTTTTTTTGTTCCATGAATGAAGAAAAATTCTGATTTACTTTTGATCTTGTCTACTGGATTTAAATGTTTATTTAGGATGAGAAACAAATTCACGTGGACACAGATATTTCAATATTGGGAGACAACCAACATTCTGACGGCGCCAAAAAAGCGGCCTCTGCGGTGAATATACAACTATTGTAATTTTCAGTCTTGGTGTTGTAAAACAAAACCGCAATTCAAATGAAAGTCATATTAGTTTTAACATCTAAAGGTCGTTTGTAGGACGAAGTGCTTCACGTGGATGAATGGGTCATTATCTTACCGCGTCGGCCCAATACCTGTTGATAGGGGTAAATGTGAAACTCTTGTACGATTATGGCACTTTTCTATTCATGATTATGCAAAATGTATTTGCGCGTAAGGGTATTCCATTAATCCGACGGGAAATTGAACTCGGCTCTCCGGGGAATAGGAACTGATGACGTTGGATAACTTCGCTGATCTGACGAGAACCGGTATTTCAACACAATATGGCCATAAGCTGTTTAAATATTAATAACTGAATATATTTATAAGATGAACTCGAGAAGTTTTCGTGTTTATTGCATCTCTTATAGGAATGCTCAGTGATTTCTGATTGGTATCTGAAGTGCATTACAACATAAAGCCCCCACCCTCAACCAGGACATCGATGCTCTGATCACTGATGGCGCTTTTGTTTCAACGAAGCGAAAAGCCAATGAAATATGAATTGTTACGCTATGTCGACTAATCAGTGAAGCCATCATGGGATAAGCAAAGTCGTCCTTGTTAAAATGGCTCCTTATCGAATCATTAACATTCATTCGATAAATTTTTATCATCTATTGTGCTATTAAAATTATTGATTGCACGCGTACAATAAGGGACAATCGAGATATTTAATGCATAGATAAGTGAACCGAGATTTTTGTGATTGGTTTGAAAATACTAACAAAAGAAAAAGATAAGCAGAAAACGCGTTGCCAGAATGTTTAAAATGCATTATCAGGTGAGGCCACCCAACACGTCTCCAAAGAGGAGGAAAAAATTTATAATTAACTGATAACAGGAATTAGTTAATTAGATCGTGTAATAATTAACCGGTTCTAATGACGTATCTTTTGCTTTCTTTTTATGTGCCGTGTCCCTTCAGGACGTAGGCGATCATGGCTCTCCACTTTCCCCTATCCGTTGTGGCTCTCAATAAGTTTCGTGCCCCTGTCAACTTCCCCAGACCACATTCTACCATCCACATGCAACCCACCAGGTATGTCATGCATTGCTTTTCCTTGTCTCTTTTCTCCTCTATTCGACCTGTGAGTATCAGATTCTCCAAGCCCTTCTTTCTCATTACGTGTCCCAGAAATTTCGTCTGACTCTTCCTGATGTTAAATATAAGTATAAATTAAGTATAAGCTTCCTCCTTGTTTGCATCCTCTCCAAAACCTTACACGCTCGCTCCATGTTATGCTTAGCATCCTTCTGTAGAACCACATCTCCGCTGCCTCGAGTCGTTTCTTCATCTTCGAGGGGACTGTCTAACATTCTCTGCCGTATAGGAGGACAGATGTCGCGTAGCAGCTCAGTACTCTTTTCTTTGTCACCAAAGAAGAAGGAATGACGTATATCAAAATGGAAACCAGTAAAAGATCAGCGAGGAATTAATACTCCAAAATTGTGGGAACATAGAGGATGTTTTAAGGAAAATCGAAATAAAAGACATTTATAAAGGTAACTCAGCTTACGACAGATTCCTGTTCCTACGACGCGTCGTAACGCGATTTTCCCGGTAATTCCGTCACTAATGCAATAGTAATGGCATCACAACAGATTTCTATGAGATATGTTAACATAATTAAGACTAAAAAAAACACATGGAGTAAGTAAATATAACTCAGAGAATGAAATGAAATTAATTTAAGCTGCTTGTATATTTATTGCCAGTGATGTCACTGAATCTTGGTAGATGAGATGACAAAGCGTAAGATATTATCTCTTTTGCAGTATTCAGAAGAAGAAACAAAGCTGGCTATGAAAGAACTCACGTTGGTTTTTCTTTCTTAATCGGGAATTTACCATCTTATAGTTTAACAAGAAAATGTCCTAATCTCTTACAGGAAAACAGAAATATGTACACACATATGAACAGGTTTTAAACGAGAGTCGATTGATTGAAGCCGAACAACAGGTCAATATGTATGGCTGTTTCCCCTTTTTCAGAGCGTTTAACAATGTCTAATTCTACTTTCATGGTGATGGCTTTCCTTTTATTCAAAGCACCACCATCAGAAAAAGGTTAGTGTACGCATGGGAGCCATAATGAAGGGCAATAACTTTTCACAAAGAAAGCAAAAACGGAAAAGAGCCAATGTTCAACAATCCAATATGGCGTACAACTGACCCACGCCACGTTATATACGAGGCAAATGGCATAAATGGATATTGTGTCGTAATCGCAAATCGTCGTTTGGTCGGGAATGTCGTAACCTGGGGAGTTACTGTACTAAGAAAGAGAAAGAGACAGTTGAATATTTTCGACCACATAATGAAGAAGGGAGTTCTGTGTATTTTGTATAAAAAGGTAATATTGAATGCAACAAGAGCAGAGAGGTCATGAGCGATTAACCTGCTTAACTAGCTTGCTTAAATGGATGACAGAACATGGATGTTAATAAAACAGATATTGCCAAGCGACAATGAGGATAGGATTATGTGGATTATTCCGAAGGCACATGTAGCCTAACAGAAGATGAAGCCTAAATTTTTTTTCTAAAAGTTGCTGGTTTAAGTTCTAGGATATTATATCTAATCGAGTTCGTTACATTGACGTACGTGCGAATAGCTTTGGGTATGGTATGTGTTTATGTCATCATCCCCCAGCTACGGGTTAAATAGCAATGCGGACCGGGATTTTCTCAGTTTGTGATTGGGAGAGAATAATAAATTTCGTCTATGAAAAAGGTGTTGCGAATCTTGGATTGAGAGTTCCGAGGCACCGAGATTGGTTAGCTGACAACTCCAGTGAAATCTCATTGGCCAAAAGAGGAAGGCTCATTTGAATCTCCTCCACTCATCGTCTGCCAAGAGGTCAGCTTTTGCTGCTCACTTTTCCTTTGTGAAAAGTAAGGTTCAGTGCTGCGTGCGTCAAATCAAAAACAAACGGTGGTCTGACCTGGCGAAGGAGATACAGACAGCTTATGACAAGAAAGATATCAAGGCGTCTGCTTCGTCAGGTATATGGTCCAAAATTTCCCTCAACTACACCACTCCTGGCACAGGACGGAACCAGCTTATGAAAGACTTCAGATCAAAATATGGGCCGTTGGTATGAACATTTTCGAGATCTCTTTCACAGTTCCTTCCAAAGTGGATGTTGCTGCAAAAGGTTGTGTCCCTCAGCATGCCCTTCAGCCTGAACTTGACATGAAACCAACTCTTGAAGAAACAAATGCTTGCATAAAACCGATCAACGCGAACAAAGTTCCTGGACTAGATGATATTCCCGTTGAGCTATTGAAACACGGCGGTATGAATTTACATTGTGCATTCCACTCTTTAATGTTATCTGCATGGAGGGATGACCCAGTTGCTTAAGATTGGATAGATGACATTATGATTATGCTGTACAAACGAAAGGGGAACAAGTCAGACTGTAGTGATTACCGTGTTATTTTCCTGCTAGAAGCAGTTGGAAGTGTTTGCGAGAATCTTGCTAAAACGACTGGAGAGGTATATTAGTACTGATGTCCTTCCTAAGTCGCAAGCTGATTTTAGAAGCGGAGGAAGGACTGTAGACATAATATTCTCTGCTAAAACAGCTAGTAGAAAAACGTCTTTCAATTGCGTGTGCCACTTTGTCAGATTTTGGTTGCCCTAGCTAAAGCTTTCGACACAGTGAATCGAGAGGCTCTCTGGAAGGTGCTCGGAAAATTTGACTGTACACCTGCTTTTATTGAAAATTTCAAGCGACGACATCGCTGTATCGTGTCAGATTCAATGGTGAGCACTCGGGGGAACTTTCCATCGATAGTGGAGTAAAGCAGGATGATATGCCTGCACCAATTTTGTTTTCACGGCTTTACTGTGGTATGCCTTCCATGACTGTGATACAGGTGTCTATATCAGATTCCGAAAAACTGGAAAAGTTTTCAACTTGAGAAGATTCCAAGGCAGAACTCTTGTTAGTGATGGATTTGTTAGCGAGCTTCTATATGACGACGATTGCTACTTAGTTGCACACTTTCGGGGGGAATGCGGTCAGTGATGTCCCGCTTTACAAATGCTTGTAACTGCTTTGAACTGACAACCAGCAGTAAGAAAACCAAAGTATGTACACTTCTGGCGATCTTTACGTGAAACCAGACACTATTGTGTATGGGAAGCTTCGCCAAAGAGTTTATCTAAATTAACTAATGATGGCTCCCTTGATGCGGGAATTATACAGAGAATAACCAAGGGATATGGGTCCTTTGGTAAGCTAGAGGATAGAGGCTGGCCAGATGGTGATCTTCAACATCCTGAAAGGACACGACATATAGCAGAAGTAGAAGAGTTGGCATATAATAAACTTTACTCAGCCTCCCTAAAACAATAGACCATATGCCCGACTTGATTAAATAGTTTTAGCATCCTAGCTTAATTGAATCAATCGGTTTACTGCTACATCATGTTGAAACACTGGTTCCCGTAAGATCACCGAAGTTAAGCAACATTTAATCTGGTCAATACCTAGAAGCGTGACGGCTTGTGAATGCCAGTGGCTTTAAGCTTGGATGGTATAAAGGATAATGTTTCAGTAATATTTATCGGAGAGCCGTGTTCCATTTCCAGTTGTGTTCGTTGTAATCACTTACGCACAAATACTATTGGGAAATGTATGAATCCACATCCTCTCCCTCCAACTATGGGTTAATTAGTAAAATAAGTATCACTGAAACCGTTATTATAAAAAAACAGAACTAAACAAACTGCGTAGAAAAAATTTAGTTCCCAGTTGATATGACGATTTTCTGAGCGTAGTTCAGATTTGACACAAGGCCGAACGTTTTCGAGCACACAATGAGGGTCGAACTTTTCAGTCGTAACAGATGCAGCGAGGAAAGTCTCCTAACGATTTCACCACGTGGGAGTGCCCGCGTAGACGCTGATATGCCGCTAAACAAAAACAATCGACCGACTAAAGATGGTATGGAATTTATTTATTATAAGTTCCAGTGGGTAGTTCTTAACATTTGGCCTATGCTTTATGTATCTGCAAATGCAGAAGTCGCTGTAGGATCACATGAACATTTCAAGACAGCTGCATATATGCTATATATTCAACCAGAAGCCAAGTTTATCATATTAGAAGCAAATAATCTGAAACAAGGAGAAAACCTCAGGCAACGTGCTGCTTGGATTTAGTGGAGTGAAGAGGACAGGGAAATCAGAAATTGGCAAGCCTGGGGTGCACTGAACAACATGGGGAGGGTTTTAAATTCGAACCTCCAAAGTCATATGAAAATAAGACTCTTCCCAGCCACGGTGAAAATCTTCTTCTTCTTCTTCTTCTTCTTCTTCTTCTTCTTCTTCTTCTTCTTCTTCTTCTTCTTCTTCTTCTTCTTCTTTAAGTGCCGTGGCCCCAGGACGTAGGAGATTATGGCTCCCCACAATTTCCTATCTCTTTTATCTCTCAATAAACTTTGCCCTCCTGCCATTTCTGTCATATCCCCCAAGTCCTGTTCCCTATCTAATTACTCAAGCTCATTAACTATGTCATAAATTGTTTCCTCTGTCTCCCTTACCATCTGTCTCGTGAGTATCATATTTACCAAGCACTTCTTCCTCATGTGCCCCAGGTACCTCAACTGTTTCTTCTGATGTTAAGTATTATTTTCCTTTTTGTTTTCATTTTCTCCAAAACTTACTCACGTATTTGGTCCACTGTATCCTCAGCATCCTTCTGTAGGACCACGTTTCTGTTGGTTCAAGATTCTTCTTCATCTATGAGGAGATCCTCCTGCACTCACTGCCATACAGGAAGACAGATATCACATAGCAATTTAGTACTCTTTTCCTTGTTTTTTTTTTCGAAATGTTTGAATATCCTAATATACTGCTAAGATTTTGGTATCCAATTTGGTCTTCGGATCTGACTGTCGTTCTTTCTGTCCTCTGTTAAAACCCTGCCCATATATTTCAATTTCCGTACTTATTTGACTTTGGAACCTCTAATTTGAAATTCGTACTTTGAGTTCATCATTCTGGAAGAAACAATGCATTCTGTCTTCTTGCAGTTGATGTTTTAATTTTTCTTTGCGCTTTCCTTCATTATCTTCTGTGGGAGGTTTTGTGGCTTTCTTTCTGTGTCTGCTATCAACACTGTGCCATCTGCATCTAAAATAGATTGTTATAGTTTTGGCCACCAATAATAAATCCTGATAGGACTTTTAGTTCACTTGGAATCGTCTCACCCTTTAGGCTGAATAAGTCCGGTGAGAAGACACATACTTGTCTTACACCCCTTTCTATGTTTGTCCATCTGCTGAACTTATTTCTATCGATATGAAGACCTTTTACTGCCAGTATAGGTTCTGGATTATTCTAATATCTTTCCCAATTAAATCAAGGTCGCCGAGCAGTTCAAACATACCTTCATGGCGTAATTTATCGAACGCCTTTATGTAATATATAAAAAAAACAAAAAGCTGGCTTTTGATGTTAGGCTTGGAGCATACAAGAGGTTTCTAAGAGCCATGATTGATGTGTCATTGAAAGAATACAAAACTGTGGAATCGTCTATATTTTTCCACTCACCCTCGTTAAAATTAGACTATTCCATAAGAACTGGTTTCAACCAATGAACACCACACATTGTGAAACTCGGTTTATTATTGGTCGAGACAACCCCAGAATGTTTATCCATGGCCAAAAATCTTTTTTTTCACGAGAATTTCGCCGGAGCCTAATTTGGTTTGCCAAAGGAAATAAAAGGACGAATTTCAGTCCAATTCACCAGTCAGGAATTCGCCTTCTGACTGCTGTTTCAGTTCATTTCGGACAAGTTTTTGGACCGGTGAACTTGTTTTTTTTTATTTTGCGAGAAGGACTTTTGACATATTTTGGATTTTTTACCACAAGTTAAGTTATCGGTCAAGTTTTTATTTTCCTTTCTTTTTATTTTCTTTTGTTTGAATTTATTTTTTTTCTCTTGGCTTCGGCCAACATTTTTTATTTTTAGTCCGGTTTGACTAAAGTCCTACCGGCTTTTTATTTCTGTTTTTAGTACAGTATAAGAAAAGAAAAAAGAAAGTTTTGTTTTAATTTATACTCTCTCCTGTTTTATTTTTCAATTTAATTAGCGACTTCGGTCGCAATCCTTTATTTTGTTTTAGTTTCTAGTTTTTGTATTTTTCTATTTAATTTATTTTTAGCGGCTTCGGCCGCAAACCTTTATTTTTTTAGTTTGGTTTGACTAGTTTCAAACCAGACTTTTTATTTCTTTTCTTTTTCTTGTATTGTTAATTGTATTGAAAAAAAAGAGGAGTTTATTGTTTTTCTTTATTTTCGGCTGCCTTCGGGCGCCATTTTTATTTTTTTGTAAAGTCTTTCGAGACTAATTTTTGTCTCTTATTTGATCTAGGTTGTTTTTATTTTTTCTATTTTTGGTAAACTTTTAGTTTATTCAATAGCCTTGATATTTGATTTTCGTTATTTAAATTCTTGCCTTTTTTTTTTCTCGCCTTATCCCAGCTCCTTACGACATAAGTCCAGGTTTTCTTTTTGAAGGATGGCCGACGCAATGAGTCGGTCAGGCGTTAAGAAGGACCTCTTTGGGGCGGCTGCTAAAGCCGACCTTCCAGATAAAATGAAAAAGAAAAAACGGGGAAATCCGTCCCCCGATAAACCAGTCCAGGCCAGTGCTATCACTGAGAAGGAGGAGGTCATGCAGGTCTCCAACTCATCCAAAAATGACAAGGTGCCGAAAGAGGCACAATCCAAGACAACAGCCGAGGAATCGCCCTCTTGCTGGAAGTCCCCCGCCCCGAGTTGTATCGTGAATATCGCGGAGTTCTTGGAGAAGGCAAAGGATTTTGCCCATCTTGTAAATAAAGATGGCATCCTTAAAGACATTCAAGAACTTCAGACATTCGAACAGAGAATGGTGACCGTCTTCGCGGTCGACAGGCGTACGCGCAAAATCTGTCGTTCCACGAAAGACACAGTGATCAAATCACTTATGTCCCTGGGGATAAAACCCCAACGAGTCATTAAGGGAGTGAAGTTTTTTATGTGGGACGTACTGCTGCCCACGCCAGAAGATTGCCTAGATATGGCAAAACGTGAATTGATCACGAAAGATCTTATCTTCCGAACTGAATATCTAGGTAGGCGAAGGACCAGGGTGGCAGTTTTTGAGGTTCCTCCTCAAATTTCCGGAGAGCTCCTGGCTGCATTTTTTATGCAGTATGGTCGTTTGTGTCGCGATTCGGATGACGGGGGCGCCTTCTGGAAGGAAGACGCCCGTAGATCCTTCCCATCCTTGAGAAGTGTGCACACGGGCGAGGAGGAGGCTGGCCGTTTGCCTCGTGCCGAGTGCTCCTTGAAATGTCTCAACAACGATGAGGCATCCCTCACCTGGCTGGTGATACGTGGGGCCCTCTGGGTCGGCAAAAGACTTTGCGCAGCGGGTTTGGAGAAATATCCAAACTGCCGACGTTGTGAGGGGGAAGTCGAGACCCTTGGTCACGTCTTCTTTCATTGCAAGTCGGTAGCACCATTGTGTAATTTTGTTGAAGGCCTCATGGTTCGCATGTTGCAGGGAAAGTTTTTCGTCCTTGAGGCCGCTTCTGTTTGTAGCAATGTGGCCCCGCCGTTAACAAAGTCTGAACTTTATGTGTTCCACTGCTTGCTAGGAGTTATGAGAGTCGTGATTTGGGTGACACGTCAGAAGGGATTCTATGGAGGTGAGAAGTTCACTTCTTCCCCACTAATCTTGTACTTTAAGCATCAGCTTAAAGTCAAGATTAGGACGGAAAGGTGGCGACTCTCTTCATCAGAATTCGGCAAAAGGTGGGTAAATCTTGCGCGAATGTGTAGAGTGAGAGGAGCTGACCTAGAGTGGCACTTGGACCTCGGTTAGGTGCAGGATTTCGTCCCTCATGGGTTGAACAGAGGCAACCCGTCCCGGTATTAGACTAGTTAGGTTTAGTTTGAATTTTTAGTTTCGCGTTTCTGGTTAACTTAGCTAGGGTATGTATGCTCATTAGCCCCCACTTTTTTTTCTGTCCCTATTTTTCTTTAGTTTAATTCCCCATCCCCTCCCTCGTTAGGTGGCCAGTGACGTCAGTTCTCTGGTGGTTGCGGGATGACTTTCGTTTCGTGTGCGTGTTTTTTCGTATTTGTTATTGTGTCTAAATGAGTGCGTGTTTTTGTGAGTGAATTTTAATGGATAACTGTGTCTTACACCTTTATAATCTCGCAATTATTTCGTCCAGTTAACTGATGTTTCTGCCACATTTAGGTATTGTGGTTTTTTTTATTACTAACATTATTTTGTTTTGTTTTCTTGTATATATTATTATTGCATATTGTAAATAATCATTGGGGTTTTTTAAATTGTTATTCCCCCCCCCCACAGAATTTAAATTGTACATATGGGGACTAGTTAGAATTTCATAGAGAATTTGAGGAATTATGGTGGATGTAGTAAGAAAGGTATGGAAGAATGTGTTGTTTTGGTGCTAGGACTATTGTTGGTATGTTTGGGTCAGTGTTTGTGACTAGCTAAGTTTTATTTAAGACAGTTGATGACCGTCCTTCCCCAACCCCCTTTTTGGCCTTGTGCCACATTTTATATATATTTTTATATACGAATAAATATCGTCAGTAATTCGCCTTCAGAGAGATTCAACACAGATCCACGCATGTCTACATTTTGACTTAAGAACTTTTCGTACGTCAACACCTGACTCAACTTTCAACCTCTTTCTGTCTCTCTCTAAATTCATTACACATTTATAAAAAAAGTGTTAACTACACTACTAAACAGAAATTGTAATTCTAACATAAGACAAAAGAAAATACAGTCCAGGGTGAACAACTCTGTCAGAACAAGAAAAAAACAAAACCAACTTAAATCTCACATACAAAATTTCCCTTAATATTACATGTGAACTTTTTTTCTCAACAAAAGGACATTGCTGAACTTTAATTCACTTAATATGCTTCGTCAACTTGCATATAACCAAAACACAACCTTTTCCTCTATTTGTAAAAAGTGTATATAGATGTTCGATATTTTCTATTTGAATGCACATTCACCGTTGTTTCTTGTTCATTTTGCATTGAGTTTTATTCGACTTGTACGCCTATGCTTTTATATGTTGTGATTAATGCAATTCATAGCAATCCCAACAAAACCAATTTTAAGAAATCACTACGAATAAGAAGACAGCAATACATTGCACATATTTGAGGATGAAACAAAAGCAGTTAAATAAACTACACTTGATGCCTTGACACAGAAGTATAATGCACTAAAACATACATGGAAAAATCTAAGAAAATCTACAAAAAAGCTAAACATCATGGTAGACAGAGAGGAATATAAGTAGTTAGGGTCACTGTTCATCTTAATATTATATGCGCCGTATTCCTTCAGGACATTGGCGACCAGTGCCCTCAACAATCTCCTGCCATTTATAGCGTGTAGTAAATTATATCTTTTTACGATCTTCTCTAAATCATCTTCTGATATCTATTTACACAAGCACGTAGATTAGGTGCTGTTTTCCCTGGTCTCTCTTGCTTTCAATAAGACTTGTGAGTGCCAAATTTTCCAAGCCCACTTTTTCACATTATGTGCCCTAGAAATGTCAACCGTCTCCTTCTGGTTTTACACGTATAATTGTATTTTTTGTTTCCATTTTCTCCAAAACTTCTTCGTTACTCACATTTGCAGTCCCTGACATTCTATGCAACCTTCTGTAAAACCATATTTCTCGGAGGAGATTGTCCAGCATTCATTGACAGAGAGGAGGACGTATGTTTGATAACAGTTCAATTTAAAAAGTAAGTTTCTTTCTTCTGTAGCGCTGTGCAATCGTCCTCTTATCTACAAGCTGATTGGAATTTTCGTTTTGTTGAGGCTGTTGAATGAATATTTTCCCAAAATGAAAACCGAAAGAAATCACTGTGAAACATCGTCCATTATGAAATCTCCAGCCTTTTTTTTATCTACTTAATGAAATGATGTCTGAGAGAAAACACAAATGTAATTATCCAACATTTATTTCCTTCTCAGTCCGAGTTTTAGTACTGTGATATTTCGAAAGATAAAAAACACAAAAAAAATAAACGAAAGAAAAATTACCCATGATGCAACACCGTGTATTAAAAAGAAAAGTATTGTCAGAAGTCGGAAAGATTTATAGAACTAGAAAGCAATAAATGATAGACCGAAACAAGTTTATTATTATCATTATTATTATTATTATTATTATTATTATTATTATTATTATTATTATTATTATTATTATTATTCGATACTGTCTATAATTCTTTTGATAAATGTCGATTCTCTATTGTGAGTACCTCTGAAATATGAAGTAACAGAAGAATGGAATGAAAACATTTGAGTGAAAATTTGACAGGCTCACGAAACTCAGAAAATGAACCAGCGCTTATTGAAATCGGAGCAAAAATCATATATATATATATATATATATATATATATATGTGTGTGTATGTATGAGTTGCATTAAAGAAAATAACGGTATTAAAACAAAGTGCTGAATTCTACACTGAGTGACATTGTTGATAGTGGCGCGGGGGTTGATGAAAGCTCATTGTTACTGTGGAGATTGAGTCTGAGTATAAGCGTGGTCGGTCAGGTGCAGGAGCATTTTTCTCTCCACCCAAATGACTTTTTGACGTCAAATTTATTACTATTCATATTTATCTCATTATATACTTAAGGTTATTACTTGCATTTCATATTATAAATTACATTACTTCTCTTGTCAGTTTTATGCCAAATACATGCACTCGCCATCTTATTTTCGTGTTTTGTTTTGTTTTATTTTAAAGTGCTTCCTGCATGTTGACATGATAAAACTTTTATTTTTTACAAGTCTAGCAATAACAAATGGTCAGAAATTAAGAATGATATTGTTAATTATCATAAAACTAGAGAGAAGATAGGGACATTGGACTAAGAAAGAAGAAACTTGATAAGGATACAAAGTCGCTACAACTTAGAAAATATAGCGATGTTAAAATTTTAAAAGAAAAAAATCTGTAGCCGACGAAAACGAAACATTATCGAAAAAAATCTGTAGCAGACGAAAATGATAAATTATGAAAAATAAATCTGTAGCAGACGAAAACAAGACATTAACGAAAAAAGTCTGTAGCAGACGAAAACGATAAATTATGAAAAATAAATCTGTAGCAGACGAAAACCAGACATTAACGAAAAAGTCTGTAGCAGACGCAAACGAGGCATTATCGAAAAAAATCTGTAGCAGACGAAAACGATAAATTATGAAAAATAAATCTGTAGCAGACGAAAACCAGACATTAACGAAAAAGTCTGTAGCAGACGAAAACGAGGCATTATCGAAAAAAATCTGTAGCAGACGAAAACGATAAATTATGAAAAATAAATCTGTAGCAGACGAAAACCAGACATTAACGAAAAAAGTCTGTAGCAGACGAAAACGAATGCATTATCGAAAAAAAATCTGTAGCAGACGAAAACGACAAATTATGAAAAATAAATCTGTAGCAGACGAAAACCAGACATTAACGTAAAAAGTCTGTAGCAGACGAAAACGAGGCATTATCGAAAAAGATCTGTAGCAGACGAAAATGTAACATTATCGATGATTGCCGTGACGCAGCAATAATGTGAGTCGAACCGTAGACATGTAGACAAGAAAAGGCTATTTTCAAACACACCAGAGCTACTTTAGAAGTCATATAAGACAATAGGGATCATTTGATGCCGAAATTTTTATAGATTCAACTAAATATATAATATATATTGTTGGTCATTACACTATAAACATGTATTGCTTGAAGTCTTGCCATAAATATGTATTGTTGGTAATTTTACTATAAATATGTATTGGTCATTTTCTTCTATAAAAATGTACTGATGGTATTTTTACTATAAATCGTATTTTTATACTTTCAGTGTTTTGTTCGGATCAAGTGTTTGCCTATAGCTGGAACCCTAACAGGTGCTGCCACCCTGGATGAGGATGGACCTGGAAACAGCAGCAATTAAGATGGGGTTCCACAATCCTCAAAATCTCCAATCTCCCGATCAAAGGCCTTTCTTTATTGTCACTCGGTTTGGGGATGTGCAAACCTATTCTGATTGCCATCAGTATGGCTGATGCTAAACTCCAGGAGAGCAACACTTTGTGACTTCTTTGGCTCGCGTCTTCCTCTGACATGAGATGGAATATTGAATCATTTGCGAGGTCTACTGTTGGGAATTTTGGGGATGTATAATCGTTTATATTCAAGTCTATAAGCATTTAATTGGTTCGGATACAGGTTAATATTGACCCTCTATATTTGTGTCTAGAAGCATATATTTGATTTGGGTAAAATTGTCTTTTTGATTGCAATTAAGATATTTCAGCCATCAGGACAGCCAGAATCTTGAGAAAGGATTTGTCGATGTAGGTAAGTGAAGGTATAGTGTCGTGGGGCTTAGGTATTAAAATGAACAGTAGATTTACCCACGCCAAAAGCATTAATGAAGGGTAATAAGGAGTTCATTCACGAATTAACACGCTTGATCTAATGTCAGTAGATCATTTCAGGTAAATCAAACAGAATTCTTAAAGTTCGTAGCTTTAAGGTATTTTCATCAAGAGGAAATGTTCATACAACTGATTAAATGATGTAACAGATAATAATATTAAAAATGTTTAAGACAACGCTAAGAGTGTTCATTGCTCACTGAAAGGATATATACGTTCAAAATTAGACGAAGAGAGATTGTTTGAAATGCCTAGCTTTCTTAGATTGTCGAAAGAAAGATCTTCAAAATGCCCTGTGCTGTTTAGTGATCGATAATATAATTGGCTAGTAATTCTATAATGACGAGTAATTCAACGATGGTTGCGAGGAATGCTAACAAAACCCTTTACATGCATTCAAACAGCCTTCTTTCTTTTTCTTCTTGGCTGACTGGCTAATTTCTGTAATGGGAAGGTTTTCATTGATCCCAAAAACTATTTCACATAAGCACGTAAATTCCCTTTCTCCTTTTTCCTCAGCTCTCTCAATGTCAAGGGTGAAGAGAGCTACTATTAGTTCGCACTCACTACAAAGGAATGACCTGTCTCCTGATCCTTTGTTACTAGTCTGCTTGTGAGAGATACGATAGTAATACTATTAATAATAATAAGCATGTTTCGATAAATACATTGTTATAGGTCGGATGTGACAGTCGGAGGTAATATTTTAGCCTACTGTTTTCGTAGTTGGAGGTAGAACTCTCTTACGGTAGGCTTCATCTTCATATATAAAATGAAGGGCGATTTTTTCGAATCATTTCGTGGGGGAAAATGCCTTATCTCATATGTTCACATATAGGGAAATTTATTCATCTTTTGTTGAATAAATCTGGTATATTGTTGGCATATTAGTGAAGAGAAATACAATCCGAAATGGCTGTGTGAAATTTTCACTGTGTTTCGAACAGAGGTCCTTCAGGAAACCAGAATTTCGAACAATGTTTGTTGATACGGCAAGGGAAGATATTCAGAGGGTCTATTGATATTTGCAATGCGCAACACATGATAGTTTAAATACGGCATACAATTTTCTTAAGAATAATAATAATATTATACATTTTAAGGACCAATCCTGTCAGTTTGTTAATTCCCCCAGGGTGGGACGTTAGTAGTTTGCATACGAAACTATCATCATACGTTTTATGGGTCGAAAGGTCGGTGAATTCTGGATATTTTTTAGTATGTGGACATTAAGATGTTCACCGAAATTACAGTTGTTTGATATAGAATCTTTTGCAAGTTCCATAGGTGCCCATCCATGTAATAATAATAATAATAATAATGAGAAGAAGAAGAAGAAGAAGAGCAGCAAAACTTGGTTGGGCTATCGTTCTATACTCCAAGTATATTACGTATTTATTGATTGATTTGATTTTTATGGTTTATCAACTATTTTTGGTTTATTTATAGTTGAAACATATTTTGGATTGTAAGAATGATTGTTTTTTTTATTTTGAGAGTGAATATTGCATTAACAGTTTTTTGGAAATAACAATGATTTCTCGATATGCAAGTCTTACTATTTAAGCCATATCTGGGAGATGCAGGATATTGAGCAGGCGTCTTCTCACGTGATTTCCACCGAAATCTACAAGTGAGAAAATTTCAATGTGGACATTGTTTTTTTTGTTTTTGTTGTTTTTTTTATTTAAATATTTTCATAGAATTATAAATATAACAACAGAAAATATTAAGACATTCGTATTTTTAGTTGTACCTTGAGGAAAAGAGGTGAATCGTTGAAAAAGAATTAAACGGAAAGGAAAATGGCGTTGATAAAAGTAGATTTTTTAGAGCTAAATTTCATTTGTTATTCGTCTGAACGTATCTCTTGATACTTGGCGTACAACATTAGCGGGAAAATAAGACTAAAATGAAAGCCAGAGTAATTCATCATGGCCACCAAGAAATAGCGCAACGAGCAAGGAATAAGTGATTTCAAATCGATAACAAAGGAAAAGTAAGTGGTTCTTTATGAAAAATGGCGCGTGTAATAAAAACGAAGTTAGAAACAAGTTGTGAAATAGTGGGTTTATTAAGAAAATTTCTAAAACAAAAGCGAGTAGGACTGTTTATTTGTTTTTATGATAGCGGAGTTGTAAATTTGTAAGTGACAGTTTTCAAAAAATACAAGAAGCAAAATGTCGGAATAGGGGAAAATATCAAAAATCAAGAAAATAGGAACAGGTAAAAAGAAATATATCTTGAAGGAAATAAAGAAAAATGAATTGAGTCAATAGAATTTGGTAGGAACAATGATGCCATTGAAAGAACGATGCAATGAAATAAAGCTGAACAAAGAACGAAGTAGAGAAGGAATAAACGAATGAAAAAAAAAACCAAAAAGAAAAGGGCGAGAATCAATAAGTGTGAATATTTAAATTTATAAGATGAAAGAATTTTGAATTATTTAGAAGAAGCAATGGTGGAACTGGAAGTTAGGAAGGAAAACAAAACAAAAAGGAAAAAGGTAAAACTGTTGTAAAAGGAAAGGAAAAATAAAAATAACGAAGGAAAAAGAAGGAAGAACAGTCTATATTTCTGAGATGGGGTGTTGTAACTATTTACACTGTTTACAATGTCCAGGCTGATGTCGTCATTTTTATTGCCATATTCACAGAAAGACCGTAACAGAATCCAGCATGACCTGGATAAATTCTATAAACACGAATTCGATGCAGTCAAGGCCCACTAAGTACAGTAATTGGTGGTTTTGGCGATAAAGGTGTGAACACTAAGTAGTGTAAATAAGGAAGAAAAGAATAAGAAAGTCCGACAGATGAAGAAAAAAGAAGGCAATAAAAAAAGTGTATAAAATAGAGGCATATGAATGAAAGTAGGAAGAAGAAAAAAAAAAAGGATAAAAGAATGAAAGGAAAAATTTGAGAAAAATAATCATAATAATGTCCATGTAAATGGCGATAGGCTTAATAATTTGCACCGGTAATAAAGATGTTAGAGCGGAAAATAATTCATCGCCTACAAGACGGCATAAGCGGTTTTGAACACCGTAAAAGAGATGACTGTAGCAACCCTAGCCAAATTTGGTAAGAATATTCCATTTCTGATATGATATGACATTTTTTTAAACATAGATGACCGGTCGAGACATTCCGGATGATATTTGAAGATGACCACACTTTTCTAGAGTCTAAGTAAAAAAGAAAATAAATAATGTAAGCTGTGTACTCACTGAGGACGGAACATGTGACACTGAAATCTGAAGAAGCATTGATATAGCCAAAGATGCGTTTCAAATGCTAAGCAGTGTATTAAGAGACTGAAAACATCGTTAGAAACGAAGAGAAGTGTACTGAACTGTTACGTAATATCCCATATGGTAGTTTTCTAAGCGTAGCTTAGATGTGGTACAAGGCCAAAAGTATAGGGGAATCCAGTGAGGATCGAACTCACTACGCAGTCATAATTGTTCTAGCAAGGCAAGCTTGCCAACCGTTATACCACGTCGAGGTGGCTATCTCTCCTCCTATATGGAAGCGAATGCTGGACAATTATCTCAGAGATGAAAAAGAGACTTGAAGCAACAGAAATGCGGTTCTACAGGAAGATGCTTAGGAGGTTTTAGAGAAAATGGAATCAAAAGGGAAACTGATACTTACCATCAGGGAGAGAGAGTTGAAATTTCTACTGCGCGTAATGAGGGGCGGGAGCTCGGAAAATCTGATGCCTATGGGTCGGATTGAGGGCAAGAGGAAAGGAGGAAAACAATGCAGAACGTACTTCACTTACTTGAGAAAATTGATGAAGGAACAGGGTTAAGAAATAAATTACAGAATTAGATTAGATTGCTGAGAGCCATGACAGGATGACGATAATTTACTCATCAAGCTCCTAAAGTATTTAAAGTTACAAGCCATTTTTTTCTTTTATTTTCACCCTTTTCTCATTATTCAATAGGCTTTTTACATTTTCCGCTTGGTAAAACATATTTCTTGTCGAAGTCAGCAGTGAATGATAAAAAATTTGAATGTATCTGTCTATATTTCTGAGATGTTGTATTATGTACACTGTTTACATTATTCGGACTATTGTCCTCATCTTTTTCGCCATATTTATTCCAACGATTCGGCCCTTCAGTATCTGTCTATATTTCTAAGATGAGGTATTATGTACACTATTTACATTATTCGGACTATTGTTCTCATATTTGTCGCCATTTTTATTACAACGTTTCGGCCCTTCAATATCTGACTATATTTCTAAGATGAGGTATTATGTACATTCTTTACATTATTCGCACTATTGTCCTTATCTTTGTCGCCATATTTATTACAACGATTCAGCCCTTCAGTATATGTCTATATTTCTGAGATGAGGTATTATGTACACTATTTACATTATTCGGATCATTGTCTTCATCTTCATCGATATTTATTACAACGTTTCGGTCGTTGTACGCTCCGGCCTTCTTCATGTGGTTGGAATGTCGATCGAACCCTTTATTTCGCTCACTGGGGTAGACTATTTTAGTTACACACGCCATATCTAATGGATGTCAGTTATCAGTTATCTCCTGGTAATACACCGCTCCAGGTTCTCCACCTCCTTAACCAGGTATTGAACTCACACCCCTTGGGTCATACACTGGCTCTAACTAACGCCTTTATCCACTGTGACATGTGTCGTTTAAATGATGAACCCTTTGAGCCCTGCGTTCTTGAACAATTTCTGCCTGAGCTCCTGCGTCATAATTCCCAAGTAATCGATATGTTTCGCGGTAGATATAAAAATAGTTACAAATGTTTACCCACCGTTCATCCGGTAGCGGGGGGGGGGGGTAATTTTTCTCTACCACTGTTCAACCGGCTCGAACGGTGAATATTTCAAGTAAATCTAGATAAAAAAATCATTGTTTTTTTTTAATTAAATTCTTGCATAATCTAACGTCGGTGCTTAAACTCCGATAATTGGTAATTTGCTTAATTTTGACGTCCCTGATTTAAAACTTGTGCTCTCCTTTTGAAACTTCGTGCAACATTTGTCTTCTAATAGTTCTAGATTTTAATATTTCTCCAACTATTTTTTTGGCAATGGCCAGTAATGGTTAAATATATATGATAGTATAAAGAACAAATAAGAAACATTTATCAATCTAAAATGATTCACCTTAATTAAAGCTTCGTCAGACAGAGGATATGGAGAAAAAAGAAAATTGTGTTAATTTTTGTTAATCAGCCTTCATGTGTATTTGAATTGTTAAGTAGTATTATTATAATCCAAGGTGTTTCGAATTCAAGGCAAAACGATGCACCCTTTCACTGCTTCAAAAAAGTAAGTGATTCCAAGCCTACAGACAAAAAAAACAAAACAAACATAAATAGCTTTTTTTTGTCTGTAGGCTTGGAATCAATTACTTTTTTGAAGCAGTGAAAGGCTGCATCGTTTTGTATCTAAGTGTATCATAATTTTAATTTGTGTATATTAGGACTAGTAATGTATATTCATAAATGTGTGTGTGTGTTTTGGCTTGGTTTGTTTTGTCTTACGGCATATCAACCTCAATGGGTCATATAATGCCGACAACTTTTTTTCTTTTCGTGGTAATAATTTTGTTTTGTCAAAAATCTATTTCTGTTAATATTTTTTTCCTCAAAAACGTATAGCTAGTAATATTATTTTTTCAAAAACTTATAGCTGCTATTATTATTTTTTCAAAGACGGATTATCAGAGGCCTTGCTGTTGGACGTAGTTTATCGTCTTGCCCAGGACGCGGATGTAGTTTATCCTCATACCCATGACGTGGATGTCGTTTATCGTCATACCCAGGACGCGGATGTAGTTTATCGTCATAACCAGGACGCGGATGTAGTTTATCGTCATACTCATGACGCGGATGTCGTTTATCGTCATACCCAGGACGCGGATGTAGTTTATCGTCTTACCCAGGACGCGGATGTAGTTTATCGTCATACCCAGGACGCGGATGTAGTTTATCGTCATACTCATGACGCGGATGTCGTTTATCGTCATACCCAGGACGCGGATGTAGTTTATCGTCATACCCAGGACGCGGATGTAGTTTATCGTCATACCCAGGACGCGGATGTAGTTTATCGTCATACCCAGGACGCGGATGTAGTTTATCGTCTTACCCAGGACGCGGATAATGTTTATCGTCATACCCAGGACGCGGATGTAGTTTATCTTCTTACTCAGGACGCGGATGTAGTTTATCGTCATACTCTGGACGCTGTGTGTGTGTAGTAATAATAGTAGTAGTTGTAGTCGTAGTATCTTGTTGATTTGGAAATTTTTACGTAAACATCTGTTGTGGCAGACAAACGTAAAGAATTATTAAGCCTAGTTAAGCATAGATTTATTAAATGTTGGTGATGTCATATAGGGAGGGTTGTTGACGTGTGTTATTGTCAGTAAATTATTAAACAGAATTCCATTGAAGTAATGTTAACGTAGAGAATTATGTCCTTATTTTACATTCGGGTGGTATTTGGAAAATTATATATATATATATATATATATATATATATATATATATATATATATATATATATATATATATATATATATATATGTAAGCATTTCACCCCAAGCAAGTCGTGGAGCCACTAGTACGCAAGGGGTTACAGAGGATTTACAGCGAGAGCAGATAGGAGTGATAGAGGAAAGGATGAGGAGAAGGATAGCGGATAGATCAAGGCAACTGGAGATGTCGATTGACATTACATTTAAATAGTTGGAGATTATAGCTAACAGGGAAACAGGAAAATGGAATAGAGGTGCATGATGTGACGCTATTGGAGTAGAAGAGACGGCTACATATAACAGTTTCAATAGTGAAAGGGTGAGAGCGGGATGTCTGCCTCGTAGGACGCTTATATATATATATATATATATATATATATATATATATATATATATGAACTTCGTGCTTTTACTCTGAATCCAAAACCAGTTGGCAGAGAAGTTAGAAACTGCGACCCATAAAAAATTATCTGCTACAAAAGACACAGCAGCCAAACATGGTTAGACTATCGTTCTATACTCAAAGTATATTACGTATTTATTGATTGATTTGTTTTTTATAGTTTATCAACCCTTTTTGGTTTATTTATAACTGAAACATATTTTGGATTGTAAGAATGATTCCTTTTTTATCTTGCGAGTGAATATTGCATTAACAGTTTATTGGAAATAACAACGATTTCTCCAAATGCAAGTCTTACTATTTAAGCCATATCTGGGGGAACAATAATTCATATCTTTCCAAATGTATTGCCACATATGTTAATGTAACAAACCCTACCGGATTTCGAACGTGGCTCTCTGATTCCGCATTCGGAACCTCTATCCAATACACCACCGCACATTCATGATATACATATATATATTTACATGTGCAACTAATATTTCGGTACAGATATCTTATGAAATATCTAAGGAAACCACTATTATTCGACCGCGTGCGTTATTTAGTTTATTATAGTATGACTATCCGAAACAATTAAGATATTTAAATTTAATCCGACATTATATTTTCCATTAAAACAACTACCTCTATACGGATACATCACGTCGAAACAGAAGTGCGAGCAGCAAAGTTAAGCAATGTTCAGTCGGTTGAGTACCTAAATGAGTGACCGCTTGGGAATACCGAGTGCTGTATGCTTGAAATGTGCGGTTGGTGTAGGGATAATGGATCGGAATTGTTAATCTGAGAACCGAGTTCAATTTCAGTTGGTTTCGTTATATTTATTTATATAATACCCTTAGGGAAATAATATATCCACCTCTTCCCCACTAGCTATGGGTTAAATCGTAAGAATTGCATAACTAATTCATTATTATTACAATCAAAAATATTTTCTTGCTTTAAATTATCTGCAAAAGATTGATAAGGTGCACAAAACGAATCAACCAACACCCTGTAATATGCTGTTTTTGCGTATATATTTCATCAAAGACATTAAGCAAATATTGTTAGTCAGCCATGCTCCAATTCTTGAAAAATACTTTAGATTCCTGAGTGACTTGGTAGAAGATTTTCTATAGTATGCTTCTCTTTATTTGTGCGGCACACTGGTTGCCAACCAAGGCTATAAGATCAAGTCTGTCCTGCTATTCCAACCATAGCTTGGTGGAGAAGTGATTTAGGCAAAATAGAAATGACTTTATTAAAACAAGGTAACTATTAAAACTATGTGGAGGTCGGAGTAAAATAGTTCGAAATATTTTACGAAGTAGAGATGAAAAATTCTCGATTTAAACAAGAAATATTTCCGAAAGAAAGAAAAATATGGTGTTGAGTCATATTTTCAGATGTGGGCCCAGGCTAGAATACCAACGTCCCCTCGAGTTATTTGAAAAATACCTATAAACAAAATGTTTTTTTTTGCTATCCTCTGCCAGGCGCAATGATGGAGGAAGCATTACCTCGAACCATCGCCACTGAGCCACACTGCAAGAGTCACTCCGTGTCGCGAGGCTCGTCCCTTAATCGAGACGCAATCCCACCAATTCCTCAAAGGAAACGTCATCGAACGACGGCCAATAACCCCTGATGTCTCCACTGCCACATGAGTAAAAAAAAAAAAAAACTATCAGCAAGAGAAGAATATTTAACTATTTTTGTTTTTATCTCTGGGTCCCGGGCGACCGACCCTGGCTCAACCGCGGATCTGATCAAATCACCGGTCGAAAAATATCTTCCCCATTTTAAAAGGGAAAATGATAATGCTATCCGGCCGCTTTCCATCACCACGGTCGAAGCCTACGGGTTCGATTTGGGAAGGGAACCCAACTGCAGCTACACCTCTTCTGATGATGTCGTTTATTACTGCATGCCGTGGAAATCGTCCTGCACTACGACAACAGAAGAGAGAAATGCAAACCGAACTCAAAAATGGAGGCTCCACGTCTGCCTCTGTGACGCTCACATAATTTGAGCCCAAAACGGATCGCGACTCCGACCTGAGTGCACTAATCATCTAGAAGGGTATCGGTAGATGAAGAGGGCACTGCGTCGAGCCACTACTCGGTTGTGAAGCAGATAGTAGACAGGCGAGGCGATGCTGATCCAGAGAGAGCCGCAAATTAGTAAAATTGGCCTCGCATTTTTGTTTTGATGTGTCTAGTGGGATAGAAAGTAATTCTTGGGCCCAGACGCTGCAACCTTGTTCGAAAAAAACTACCCGAGAAATACTGAGACGATCCACCGAGTATCTCATTAGTTAATTCGCGATTGGAATAAAGTGAAGAAAGATATGGTGGAACGGTCAAATCTGCCGCTGATCGAAGGCCCAGGCCTCCGAAACTCAATGGGAGATTGCCTGCCTCCAGCCTGTGTCTCCCGAAATTAACGTTCCAAATGAACTCTGCGCATCTCTTAATTGTGATATCTATCTCGTTTAAGAAATCCTGTTCGACGTAGCAAGGGGAACTTCGGAGACATCTTTTCGCAAGTGTATTTGCGTGTAAGTGAACGTAACGAGCAAGAATTGAATTCGAACGTGGCTTTCACATTCCGAGGTGCTATTCATTGGACCACACCCTACATCCAACCCATAAAATGCACCCAACGAACAGAGGTAGGAAGAAGAAATTGATGGAAGATGGAAAGAAATCAGGAGCAATAAATCAGAATGAGATTACGTCATCGGATCAGCGAAGAAAATATGGCGGGTGAAAATAAAAATAAAAGACGCCTGCCAAAATATGCGAGAAATAGAAAGAGAGAATAAAGTTAAGAAAGAACAATGGCAAATAGTAATAAAAATAATAAGAGAAGTCGACAAAACAACAAAATGATTGCCGGAAAGAAAACAAAAATGAAGAAGACATAATGAAAACACGTTATCCTTAGAATGTCATGCCCCCAACAATTAAAAGAAAGAATATAAAGGACCTTGTCATAAATAAAGTTATTTATTATTTCGTTTCTTTTCGTTTTTATTGCAATTCCACTTTTTAATAACAAAACGCATCACTTTTAACTGTCGGAGAAAAGCCGTAAAAAGAAAGACTATTATCTGTTGATGGGCTTCTTCTTATACAAAGATGCGATACTTCAGCGAGATTGGGGCGGGAAAACAGAGCATGATGGGATAGAACGTGTCAAAACACCATAAAGGATGCATTATGTAATTTTTTTCTGTCATATTCTGAGGCGTTCGTTTTATGCGATGCTTGTATACATTATTCTATATATGATTTTGAAAGCATTTTTTAATATGCATTTAATAAATACTATTTTGTTATAGTTCATATAACGTTCCTTCTACTTTTAAAAGTCACTTGCTCTCTCTCTACTCCTAATCTACACATGCACATGCATACACAACGTCACACACATCTTCACGCATATATATATATATATATATATATATATATATATATATATATAATTTGCATGCATGTATATATTTGATTAATATATTTCTATCTAATTTGTATACATATATATTATAAAAATAATTTGTATGTATTTATATATATTTCTTGTATGTAAATAATTTTTATCTCTATCTATTTATCTCTCTCTCTCTCTCTATATATATATCTATATATCTATATATCTATATATATATATATATATATATATATATATATATATATATATATATATATATATATAATGTTTCTACATATATTCATTAACATGAATTTCTGTGGACAAACTACCACAATTTCCCACACAATTCCATACACAAATTCACACATCTATCTGGCTCTACTGAGCATTCTTACCCAAAACAAATATACTATACATTAAAATATATATACATAATTTGTATGCATATATATATATATATTGGATTCATAAATTTCTTATTGTATCTAATGTGTATACATATATATATATATAATTGTAAATATAATTCGTATATATTTATATATTTATTGTATATAAATAATTTGTATATCTTTCTATATATCTATCTATCTATCTAACTCTCTCTCTCTCACTATATATATATATGTCTGTATATATATATATATATATATATATATATATATATATATATGTATATATATATATATATATATATATATGTGTGTATGTGTGTGTGTACATGTATGCATTAACATGAATTTCTCTGCCCAAACTATTACAATTTCAGACAATTCCATACACAAATTCACACATCCCTCTCGCACTATTGAGCTATTTTACAATTTTTTATTTTAAAATATATATTTCTCCTTTCCTCAACCCTCACCATCATCAATCTTCTCTTTCTCCTTCACGTCCTCTGCATAATAATGGCATTAGCTTCTTTCTTGGGGGTGAAAGGATGAAAAATGTTTGTATAAATTCATCCCCAATATATATATATATATATATATATATATAATCAGGTTTCGATCCTAGCTAGAGGCAACCGGACGTCTAGCAACACTGATGAGTTGTGATAAAGCGAAACTCTCTATCTGGGGATGACTATCTCTATCTCTCTCTCTCTCTCTCTATATATATATATATATATATATATATATATATTAAAAAGAAGAGAGGTACCGCAAACTTTTTTGGTTGTAATGTGGGTTTTTGTTTTTTCTTTTTTATTAAAAAATATTATTCTTTATTTTTCATAGTTTTACATAGTTTTACAACACGTGTTTCTGGTCTTACGACCATCTTCAGGTAAAGGGTGGAGATTTCCACATATTATTAAAAATAATTATTAAAAATAATTAATTTTTTTCCTTTATGCTTTTCAATGTTACATCTTCTCTATATGAGACATTCTCTGTTTTTGTGTTGGTCATTCCAATGTCTTTCTTTAAATGGTAGTGAAGAGTTCTGAGCGAAGGGTCATAAAACAATTAAGGTTGGTTTGAGAAGTGATGAATCGGGTTGTCTTATCTTTTAATGTTTTAATGACCCCTGTGTGTTCTTAGATCCCTTAGATCTATTTCCGTTTTCGTGTGTTCCTGTCAGCATGCGTGTATATATGTGTGTGTACATTCCCCCTGAATACATACACTGTTTCACTACGAAGAATTAGTAAACACACTTGTACACATACACACACACACAAACATACACACACACACACACATACACGTGCACACACGTATATTGTCCCACCATAAGGAATCTGTACAAACGCACACACACTCTCATACACAAACACACACATTTTTCCCAAGTTACATGGGACCAACACGCACACGCACACACACACACACACACATATACATACATATACGCATATACATACACACGTATTTCCTAAGTTGTGTGGGGTTTGTGTGAGTAGCTCCCCTGCTTTCGCCAATATGCGTGCATATACACGCATACATACATATACACACACACACACATATACATACACATACACACACATACATACATACATACACATACATACATACATATATATATATATATATATATATATATATATATATACATATACATATATACATACACATATACACACGCACACACATACACACACACACATACACACATATGCGTACATATATACATTTTTCGTGTTTCACAGATACCCGCATGTGAGCTTGCGTGCATGTATAAGAGCGGTTTGATCACTGTATTTGGTCACCATGTGTGCATGCTGTGTGCTTTTGTGTGTGGGGTAATGATCTATTCAGTTCCGGTTTGAATTTATTTATGAAATTTTTTTCCTGTATTTGTAGATAGGAATAATTGTCTGTTTGGTATATCGGCATGATATTAAATTTACCCTGGTTACATTCAAAAATATGTTGTGAAACAAAAAGTTTTCTGTTGTCTGGCAACTTTATGTTGCTTTTGTGTAGGGAGACCCTGTTGTTCAGTTGTTGGCTGATGCCTATATATGATTTCCTGCATTTTGTGCATTTAAGTACATAAATCACATTTTTGGAGTTGCAGTTTAAGTTTTTGTTTATTGTGAACGTTGTTTTGGGGTTTTGAAAAGTGTACGAGTTTCCTTCTATAATGATGTCACAAACCCCACACCTTTTTTTGTTGCATTTTGTGACTCCCTGTATTGTGTGTTGGGTAAATTTAGATGAGGTTAATATGTGTTTTAGGTTTTTAGATTGGCGTTTACTTTTGATTATTTTGGTTGTTTTTATTATATTATTCAGTTTATTATTCTTGCTAAGTCGGTCTAGATTTTTGGTAATTTTTGTGAATATTTCTGGATTGTTTTTGTTGTATGTTGAGACATATGCTAGAGTTGGCTCGACATTACGTTTCTTTTTATTTCTGAGTTGGTCTAGAGGGATTTTTTTTGCGAGTTCAAAACCTTTGTTTATTAGAGTTGTGGGGTAGCCTCGTTTTTTTAGAGTTTTATGTAGTTCTTCTAAGCGGGTTTTTCGGAGGTGTTTATCAGTCACTATAGTACAAACTCTACGTGCTAGGGAATAGGGAATAGATTTTAGGCAGCTTTTGGGGTGATGGCTCTTGAAATGAAGGTATTGTTGGGTGTCTGTGGGTTTGTGGTAGATATCTGTGATTATATGGTTGTTTTTATTTCTAATGAGTATATCTAAAAATGGTAATTCGTTAAAATTATATTCTTGCGTGAATTTG
>OZ038492.1:10939957-10942457 GCA_964036315.1 Acanthosepion esculentum | reverse complement strand
AGTACGATGGCTCGCTAATTTCTAATTCAAAATAATGTTGGCTGTGGTGAATGCGCGTGGTATACACTTATCATACTTGTTGTAGTAATAGGTACATTGGGCCTCGTATATGTGTACACCAACCTTACTTTGTTGGCATCTTGCTCTCTCACAGCGTAATAATATTGGCTGTGATGCATGTGCGTGGTATACACTTAACATACTGGTTGCAGTAATCGGTACATTGGGCCCCGTATATGTGTACACCAACCTCACTTTGTTGGTGTTGGTCTCTCACTACATAATACTATTGGCTGTGGTGAATGTGCGCGATATACACTTATCATACTTGTTGTAGTAATAGGTACATTGGGCCCTCGTATATGTGTAGACCAATTTCACTTTGTTGGCGTGTTGCTCTCTCATTGCGTAATAATACTGGATGTGATGCATGTGCGTGGTATACTCTTTTCATACTTGTTGTAGTAATAGGTACATTGGGCCCTCGTATATGTGTAGACCAACCTTATTTTGTTGGCGTGTTGTTCTCTCACTGCGTAATAATATTGGCTGTGACGCATGGCCATCGTATACACTTTTCTGATTGTCTGACATATTATAAATTTGTAACGTCGCATCAATTTGTGGGCATGCTAATCTCTCACACGATCATCATAATAAGGAATCATTGTAGGAGTGGGAAAATGCCACATTGACAGGTGAAAAAGGCAGATGAAAAATAAAACACGGTTCAGAGGACTCAGTTATCGAAATTCGAATTAAGTTTTCCAAATGAATGGAAAGAAAGCTATTCTTTGAGAATTCAATCCTGACGAACGCCGACCTGACACATTATATTTCGTCTAAAGAGAATGAAAGTGACAACGGAAGCTATTACTAACATTATTTTGGTAAATTTCTCGCTTCAGAGATGATAATTCAATACGATGTGTCACTTTTAATACTTTCACATATGTAAATATAAATGTAAGAGAAATATTTCTCAGGTTAATAAGTAGCAGGTAATGTTCTTTAAATGAATATATATATATCACTTTTACATATATATATATATATATATATATATATATATATATATATATATATATATATATATATATATATATATATATATATATATAAGTGAACATTGAAGTTAACACTCTGAGCCAGCAGACTATTTCATGCTAGACTTAATCGTCAGGCGGCCTGGTGACTGCGTTTAGCATGAAACATCCTGTCGCCTCTGAGTGTTGACTTCAATGTTCACTTTCATATCTATCTATCTATCTATCTATCTATCTATCTATCTATCTATCTATCCGCTCTATCTCTGATATTGAGCACTTTATCCCATGAATACACCACCCCTTCAAACTGTATATATATATATATATATATAATATATTTTTTTAAAAATATGATTCCTTCGCTACATAAGAATTCTCATGTTTCAAAAGCGGGAGCCGAGACCCTCAATATAATCATTGAAATTAATTTGAATTAAGGTATCTAGTCTCGTTTCATCCTCAAGCGAAAATTTAGGAATAAGCTATCTTGTGGTTTGCGCGTGTTTATAAGTATGGTCTCTTGCAACATTAGTTACTATGGAAACGGCTGGGGGCGGCCATATTCGGAAAGTTTATGTCAGGTTATTGTGGGGTCCCCAAAACCCGCAAACCACAAGATAGCTTATTCTTAATTTTTCCCTAGAGGATGAAACGAGACCAGATATAAATTCAACTTAATTTCAATAATTATATTGAGGGTGTCGGCTCTCGCTTTTGAAACATGAGAACTCTTATGTAGCGAAGGAATCATATTTTTAGAAAAATATTATAATATAAGCTCTACTTCTGTATGGGGGACTGACTTAAAAAAAATAAAGACAAAAATACTAAAGAACTCCGGATTATTTACCTAACGTGTTCTTTTCTATTTTTCTCCATACCTTCACACACACACACACACACACACACACACACACACACACACACACACACACACACACACACACACACATATATATATATATATATATATATATATATATATGTGGTGGTTTCCCACTCGTATCCCAGTAAGGCCATTGCAACATATCTTTTTAAGAAAATCTAAATATGTGCTGAAAGAATATGACTCTTTAGCCCCGCAAGAGACCCGCATGCTCTGCCACATACAGCGCAATTAAGAGGTCCAAAAGCGTGTGGTAAATTAACATGCAATTGAAAATGTCGCATGAAACCGCTTCTGGACCCGCAACTCATACCATATATAGCACATTTCAGTTGCTGGACATCTCCGGTTTTATTGTCAATTGCCACCTTCCGTCGGTGCGCTCTCAAGTGACTCCTTAGACCAGCTATCGAGAAACACATTCTACCACAATCTGTACACGTCAGATCGAGCTGTCCGCGGGTCTTCAGAAAGCTCAACGGGACGTCTTTACGCACAACTTTTTTAAGCTTTGCGTGTCTTTTCTCATCTTCAAAGAGAGGCCTTTCATTACTAGCAGCTTCAT
>OZ038492.1:10907457-10934957 GCA_964036315.1 Acanthosepion esculentum | reverse complement strand
AAAGCAAGAAAGACAGGAATGAATGAAGGACAGAAAGAAAGAAAGAAAGAAAGGTAAAACTAAGAAAGGAAAAATTAAGCAAGACAGAAAGGAATTAACCAAGGAGAGAAAGAATGAATGAAAGAAAGAAAAAAAGAAAGAAAGGAAGAAAGAGCAAAACAGAAAGAAAAGAAGGAAACAATAAGGAAAAAAAGAAAGGAAAGTGAGAACGAAAAAAGAATTAAACAAAGAATCAAGAGAAGAACAGAGAAAGAGATTTAAAAAAGAAGGAAAGCAAAAAAAAAGTAAGAAAGAAGCAATGAATGAATAGAGAAAGAAAAAACTGTGAAAGAAACAATGATACAAAGAAATAAGAAAGGGAGAAAAAGTAAAGAAACCATCAATTCAGAAATATAGACAAAGATGTGGAAACGGCTGAGAAAAGAGATTGAATGTGTGGAGATTTTAAGATTGGAAAATATTATGACATAATTTTGAAAAAAAAGAAAGAATGAAGGAAAGAATTAAATAAAGACACAAGGGAAGAAAGAAGGAAGGAGAGTAAGGAAAGAAAAGAGGAAAGAAAAGAATAAAGGAACGATAGCAAGAAAGAAAAGAAATATAGGAAAGAAAGTAATGTGTCAAAAGGATAATAACGAAAGAAAACAAGTGGCTTGAAGAAACAAAAAACTGCGAAAAAGTTAAAAGAGAAAAGTGTCATGAAGAAAGAAAAAATGAATGAAAACTGAGCGCTGTAACAAAAAGAGAATGCTGAAAGAAAAAGCAAACAAATAACCACAAAAGAAGGAATGAAAGCGGTATGAAGAACGTGAAAATGCGGAAACAATTAAAGAATAAAATGAAAAGGTTATGAAGAAAGAAACAAAGATAAGAAAGAAAGAAGAGGAAATAGCTACAAGAAAGAAAAGCCATGCAATGTAAGAATGAATGAATGAATAAAGATGAAATCCTAAAATAAATGAGAGAAAACTATCTTGACGAAAAATAGGAAAGACAAACAAGTATAAAAATAAAGACAATGATAAAAGAAATAGAAATAGAAAATGAAAGAATAAAAAGAAAAGTGCAAAGAAAGAATGAGAAAAAGGGGCGGAGAATCCATGAAAAAAGAAAGGAAGAAGAAAAAAAAAGAAGAAATACAAAACATGAAAAATGAAAGAAAGAAATAATAATACGAAAAAAAAACCATTGGAAAAATACATCTCAAAAGCAGAAAAAGGAAAGAAAAAGGCTGATTGAAAATGAAGGAATAAAGTGAGAAGGAAGGAGAAAGAAAAAGCCAGGAAGGAAAGAATATAGACGAGAAGAGAAGAGAAGATATATGAAGTAAAGAAAGAACGAATGTCGGGGAGAAAGAAATTCACGAAGAAAGAAGAGCTGTCATGAAGAAAAAAAAGGAAGAATCGCGAAGATTGAATGAATTAAAAAGAAACTCCACGAAAAAAGGCTATAAAAGACGAAAAGAACACTGAAAAAGCAAAGTAGTACAGACAAAAATTGTCATGAACATATAAAGAAGCCAAAACGTAAAAAAGACGAAAAAAAAAAACAAAAGAAAGAAAGACAGAAAGAAAGAGAGAAAGAAAAGAAAGAAAGAATGGGAGAAAAATAAAGAAAGAAAGAAAGAGAGAAAGATAGCAAATGTAGAGAATTTTAAAAAATAAATATAGAAATAAGAAAGAAAGAGAGAGAGAAAGAAAGGAATTGTAGAGAATTAAAAAGAAAGAAATAAGAAAGAAAGGGATAAAGAAAGGAAGAGTGAAAGAAAGAAAGGGAAATTAGAGAATTAAAAAGGAAGAAATAAGAAAGAAAGGAAGAAAGAAAGGAAGAGTGAAAGAAAGAAAGGAAATGTAGAGAATTAAAAAGGAAGAAATAAGAAAGAAAGGGATAAAGAAAGGAAGAGTGAAAGAAAGAAAGGGAAATTAGAGAATTAAAAAGGAAGAAATAAGAAAGAAAGAAAGAAAGAAAGGAAGAGTAAAAGAAAGAAAGGAAATGTAGAGAATTAAAAAGGAAGAAATAAGAAAGAAAGGGATAAAGAAAGGAAGAGTGAAAGAAAGAAAGGGAAATTAGAGAATTAAAAAGGAAGAAATAAGAAAGAAAGGGATAAAGAAAGGAAGAGTGAAAGAAAGAAAGGGAAATTAGAGAATTAAAAAGAAATAAATATAGAAATAAGAAAGAAAGGTAGAACGAAGAGAGAAAGAAAGAAAGAATGAAAGTAAATGTCGAGAATTAAAAAGAAAGAAATAACAAAGAAAGGGAGAAAGACAGGAAGTGTGAAAGAAAGAAAGGAAAGAGAATTAAAAAGAAAGAAATATTGAAATAAGGAAGAAAGAGAGAAAGAAAGAGAGAAAGAAAGAAAGGATATGTCGAGAATTAAAAAGGAAGAAATGTAGAAATAAGGTAATCAAGGTAAAAGAACATAAATTTGAACGAATATCCATAAAGAAACAAAGAAAGAGAGAAAGAAATAGTGAATAAAATGAAAGAAAAGAAGAAGGAAAAAATGTTGAATGAACAATTGAATAATATAAAAATAATCTAACAAAGAACGTCAAGTTTCTGAACAAAGAAAGAAAAGCCATGTATAAAATGAAAAAGGGAGCCGACAGCTATGAGTAAATTAATAAAAAATCAGAAATAAATAAATAAATAATAAATAAAGAAGAGAAAAGGAAAGTAGGATCAAAGTTCAAACCAAAATCAATATCGACAGAAAGAATGAAGCAAATAAAGAAAAAGGGAAAGGAAGTAAGGAAAGAACCAATCATGACGAAAGAAATACACAAAAATGGTGAAACATTAAGAGCGATAGAACATTAAGAAAAAAAAAACAATAATTATTTTTTTGTAAATTGCAGATAATATACAAGGGTCGTTCAAAAAGTTCTAAGCCTCACCCTGGCATAGAGCCATAGTTGTCCATTTTTATTATGGCAATAGACAAACATTTCTTAAAAAAAAAAACAGAAAAAACTAATTGAGTTTCTTGCTTTAATTTCTGTACAGATGAGGCTCATGCAAAGGTGAGAGGTCGTTTCAAAACCGCAGCCAATGATGAACAAATTGATGCCATTCACCGTATGATTTTGGAGGACAGATAGCTTACTGTCCATCTGATAACAAACACCAAAGCCATAAGTTCTGGTTCGGTCTATATTGTTTGAATATATCTTGGGGATGAAGAATCCTGAGACCAAGGCAAAAGCTGAAAGAGGTTTACATTTCGAGGACACTTCTAACTCGCTTCAAGGGTAACGCTGAGGATTTTAAGAGCAAGTTAGTAACTCAAGATGAAATCTAGGTTCACCCCTTTGAGCTTGAATCAAAGGTTCAAAGCAAACAGTGGAAATTCTTGAGTGCTCCACTCCCGGGGATTCATGCAGCCAGCGTCTGTTGGCAAGGTGATTGATTCTTGTTTTCTGTGATTCTGAAGGCGTAACCATGATAAACTACCTGGAAAAGGGGTAAAGTATTAATGAACAGTACAGTGCATCAGAATAATTAAGACACCTGAAGAAAGCAATAAAGTCGAAATGCTGAGAAAAGTTTTGCTCCTCCCCATTCACACTGCTCAGGTTTCAGTAGCTGAAATAACCAAATGTGGCTTTGAATTGTTACCTCATCACCTTCACTCATCAGAGTTAACTCCATCTGACTGTTTCATATTTCCTAAACTCAAATCCCACCTGCATGGTCGCCATTTTGGCAACGATTATGAGATCATATGTGCTGTGGAAGAGTGTGTGGAGGACCAGGACACCATCTTCTTCCGTGATGGGATTGTAATGGGTAAGTGCATTGATTTCAGGGTGGGTATATTGATAAATAGTGAAAAACTGTCTTGTTTCTCCAAATCCTTCTGGGTGAAGCTTAGAATTTTTTGAACGAAAGAAAGAGAAAGTTTAGCATAAAAACAAGAAAAGAGCAAAAAAGTAAGCAATAAAAACGAAAGAAAGAATGGAAGAAAGAAAAAAAGATTCCTTTTTTTCCTTTCTTCCTTCGAACAAAGTAGAAAGAAAGAAAGGAAGGTAAAAGAAAGAAAGAAAGAAAGAAAGAAAGAAAGGAAAAGAAAGAAAGATAAAAGAAAGAAAGAAAGAAAGAAAGAAAGGAAAAGAAAGAAAGATAAAAGAAAGAAAGAAAGAAAGAAAAGTAAGAATGGAAAAATGAAAGAAAGAATGGGAAAAGAATGAAATAAAGGAATGAAAAGAAACAAAAAAGGGACAAGAAAGAATGAAAAGGAAATGAACGAAAAAAAGGAAGGAAAAGAAAGAAAGAAAGAAAGAAAGAATGGAACGAAGGAAAAAGAAAGAAAGAAAGGCAAAAGAAAGAAAGAAAGAAAGAAAGAAAAAGAAAGAATGGAAAATGAAATAAAGGAAGGAAAAAGAAAGAAAGAAAGTAAGAAAGAAAAAAGAAAGAAACAAGGAAGGAAAAGAAAGAAAGAAAGAAAGGAAAGAAAAACAAAGAATAGAAAAAGACAGAAAGAAACCAATCAATACCTATTTAGAGAAAGTCAAATAAAAGCGAAAAATAAAAATAAATGATTATTGAAAGAGAAAATGAATAAAAAAAAATTGGAACAAATTCGTCTGGAAACAATTTTGAATTCGTACCTAAAATTAATAACGAATCGGTTCGCCAGAGTTAGTAAAAAGAGAAACAAAATTCAGAAAAGCAATTGCGTTAAGCCAAAATCGAAAGGACCTAAAACGTCGGATATAGAAGCTAAATATTTTTCTTTAAATACAGATGTATAAAAACGAATAACCAGAGAACTGAACGTATCCTTTCAAGAAATTACACACACAAAAAAATGATATTGAAAGTTTTCGTTATACGGAAAACAAAATTACCATATTAAAGAGAAGGAAAATAAAATACCGACAAAATTATTCTTGGGCATAATTCTTGCAAGCACATCCTTCAAATTCTTGTAAAATTCTCCCTCCTAAACGACGTCTGTTATTTCTGTAATGTTCGAAACATTTAAAGCCATAAAATGCGAGTCTTAATGGTTCGTGAAATTCAATTTCGGAACGAGAAAATCTTGGCGGCTCTTGGTGTTTTTTTACTATTATTTCCATTTTTATCAATTCTAAAGTATCATTCCATTTCTTTTAAATACTGACAAAATTAATTCCAAATCGGTTTTATCAGTAGTAAACCAACTGCTAAATTATTATTTTCTTCTCTTAAAATGATGACTTTTTGCAAAAATTTATGTCGAAACTCTGACTTATTGAAGCCGCCTTGTGGTCTATTCGAAAGCAAAATGCTTCACTGATGTATTGTGAAGGATGTCCCAGTATCTATGTAACCTAAATAAACGTATGTAATTTTGCTGATTTTTAATATTTTGCTGATTTTTAATATTTTGCTTTTATGTTTCCGATTTAGAAAACTGAGAAGATAGCAAAACCAGAACACCAACTACAATGCCTTTTACAGAAGAACAGAAAATCGATTACATTATTCGGTTGAGAAAACCGGATTTGATATTCGTAAACAAGTATACGTCAGTATCTGTCTATATTTCTGAGATGAGGTATTATGTACATTATTTACATTATTTAGACTATTGTCCTCATCCTTGTTGCCATATTTATCACAGCGTTTCGGCCGCTGTACGTTCCGGCCTTCTTCAGGTTGTTGGAATGTCAAACTGAACCCTTTATTTCGTTCGCTGGGGTAGACTGTTCTAGTTCTACTCAGTGCCACAGTGGATAAAGGTGTTAGTTAGATCCAATGACAGGACCCAAAGAGTGTGAGTTCAATACCTGGTTAAGGCAGTGGGTAACTTGTAGTGGGGAATTAACAGGGGATAACTGATAACTGACATCCAGTAAACATGGCACGTGGAACTAGAACAGTCTACCCCAGTGAGCGAAATAACGAGTTCACTTCGACATTCCTTGTATTGCAATAGATGCAATACAAGGAACTTCATTGGGAACGGGGAAAACTGAATCGGGACTCTAAAACAGTTCCATCACCCGACGAGGTACATTAGGTGTAAGGACCCGGAATTTCAACAATTCTGCTTCTATGTGACGTGTATCCTCGGGGCGTGGGCGAACATGTATCTCTCCTGTAGAATATACCATGTGACCGTTTCTTCCTTTGCTTCCCGTTCTGCCGTTCATTCAAACAAGTTCGTCAGGTCGGTGACCTGCTGCTTTCCTTTATCTCTCTTTCTCTCGATATCTCCTGAGGGTTAAGTCCTCCTACCTCTTCTTCCTTAGTATGCGGTCAAGTACCTTCAGCTGTGATTTTCTCTTATTCTAAGTATAAGTATTCTTTTTATTGTCAAATGCAATCGTAATTGCTAGATATTTAGACAATTTCCACACTTATTTAGAAAAGAAAACCCTTGTTCGCATACAAGAAAAATTAATAAAAGAACTTGCCTATATATAGCTGCTAATTCTTTACAGAACAATATTATCTCTTCGAGGTTGCACCGATCTGTCAGCAGATGACTTTGTAAACCAACCGCTTTTCTGCAAAGTATTTTTTTTTACATACGCAAGGCTTTTGGAGAGTCAGGAAAAATTACTTTCTTGTCGTGCGTCTTCAGCCGGGCGTCAGAACTACAAATGTTATCACAAAACTGACGGAAGTACCCTGAAGGTTTGTCTGGAAGAACATTAACACAGTCGGCATTAGACTGCCTGGTTTAATCTGATATTAGATAACTCGTAAGTTAGACACAAAATAGTAACGCCTTCCTGCAGATGTTATATACAAGTTCTGAATGAATATCTTCTGGCATCGAATTTACACCGGTTTTCTTAAGAACTCTTTTCAACTTCAAAATGCTCAACCCTTTTGACCTGGCAGCAAAACGACTGCAACCATCAAAAACTAACTTTCTTCAACCAGACCAATTCTTTATCTCTTTTCGCTAGATTGCGAGACTAATTTCAAGATGTTTCAGATAGTCATAGCGATATCCTAGAATTTGTCTTGACTTTCTGCCTAGGGTGCTCATCAAGATTAAGTTCTCCGTACAACAGATACTTAGGCACCCTCTCCATTCAATTCCCTTCACCTGAGATGGACTTCCTAATACACTTGAATGAACGCTTCTTATGATGTGCACTTTGGCCGGTTGTAGAACAACTTTGTCTCGTGTAAAAGACTGACACTTGATTTTTAATGGTATATTTTCTGGAATATTTCCAAGATACTGATATTATATTTTTTATTATATATATATATATATATATATATATATATATATGTGTGTGTGTGTGTGTGTGTGTGTGTGTGTGTGTGTGTGTGTGTGTGTGTGTGTGTGTGTTTATATCTCTAAGATGAGGTTTACTTGCATTATTTACATTGCACGGACTGTTAGCCTCATCTTCATTGCCATATTCATAGTTTCGACCCAGTGGATAAAGACGTTTATCAGATCCAGTGAATAGACCCGAAGTGTTGTCAGTTCAATACCTGGCCAAAGCAGTGGTGAACAAAAAAACTTGCAGAGTTGAGTTAGAGTAAAATAACTGAGACATCCGTAAGAGGCATGGCACGAGGAACTAGAACAACTCAATATTATATAAAAGGGAGACAGCAGCCCAAATACATGACTATATATATATATATATATAGGACGAATACAGAGATCTGGTGCACTACGTGCTACAAGGTCCACAAACGACCCTCCGCAGGTTTTGAATTCAGAGTTGTCCTTCTCCTAGACTAATTGTCATCCAAGGCTATAGAACCCAGTATGTCCTGCTTTTTACCCATAGTTAGATTAATACCTTTGCCAAGTGTATTAGCCCATTAGTGAATGTAAGGCATTCGACTGGAATTTGAACTCGGTTCTCTGATTTCTCAATCGGAGCCGCTATTCACTTCTCCACCGTGATTAAAAAAGTGTGGTTGGTTCTGAAGAAACGCCTTCACCACTATAATCAAATCATATGTGCTGGCGTCTAGGCTGTCAGTTTATTGAATCTGTGCTGCTTGATCCCCATACATCGAATACGACGGGAGAGTGTACACTCCAAAATTTCTTACAATTAACAATAAATTATTACTTAAAACATCTTTCGGATTACACCTATTTTTTCGTTGTCCTGTTATTACATGGATGTAAAAAACAAATATATTTTCATACCTGATGATATATCTGTAGGAACAGATGAAAGCTTGTAAAAAAATGAAAAAAGACCTTATGCAAATGGTATTTATAAACAGGGATTATAACATTCATTTACAGGTTCAGGGTTAATGTCATTTATTAAATTTGTTGCGAACATGTATTCTCGCCATTTATATCATTAACTTCAATATCTGTTTTTTGTATGAATGATTCATCTCATGTAAATTGAACTGCACCACATAATTGATATATATATATATATATATATATATATATATATATATATATATATATATATATATATATATATAAACAGAAATCTTAGCACATTCTCTAAAGTACAGACTTCATATATATCTATATCTATCTATCTATCTATCTATATATATATATATATATATATATATATATATATATATATATATATATATCTGAAGTCTGTACTTTAGAGAATATATATATATATATATATATATATATATATATATATATATATATATATATATATATATATATATATATATATGAAGTCTGTACTTTGGAGAATGTGCTAAGATTTCTGTATATACATAAGTTTAACATGCTTTCAACGTAAAAACTAGGCACAAAATAATGATATTTCATACTGATTGAAATTGTGAGAGATTAGGCTAATCGGAATAATAATAATAATAATAATAATAATAATAATAATAATAATAATAATAATAATAAAAATAATAATAATAATATTACTTATTGATATGGCAGTCCCTGAAGACTGCAATGTATCTTTGAAGATATTCGAAAAGCTATCAAAATACAAGGACCTTGAAATAGAAATCTCAAAAATGTGGCACATGGGAACATCAACAATCCCTGTTATAGTTGGAGCCCTTGGTCTGACGGAAAAAGATTCCAGATGACTAATTGAAGGGATCCCTGGAAGTCCATGCCTCAAAGAAATACAAAAAATTGTTCTGACACGTACAGCCCACACTTTACGAAGGGCTTTATCTATGTAATTATTATTTTTTTTGCAGTGGAAGGTGTCATGATACCATTTCTAACCTTAGGTCCCTGGGTGGGACCCGGAAAGAAATGTGTAAACACCAGATATCAAAGAAAATAAAAATAATAATAATAATAAAAATATAAGTAATATGGATGATATCACACTCTTTGCCAAAGACGACACTAGGTTGACTCCCTGTCGCCCATCTGTTCTGTCTCTCATTAATTCCCATTTCGCATGAACTAAACAGTAATAACTGAAGATACAAAGTAAAAAAAGAAAATGTTTAATCACCTATTCTACATGGATGATATCAAACACTTTGTCAAAGACGTCAATGAGTTGAAGTGTATCATCAAAACATTGAAATGTTTTAGTGATAACATCGGTATGAATTGTGGATTAGATAAATAATAAACATTCCTTTTAATTAAGTATTATTTACAATAATAATGATAAAAGATATCTTTAATTTAGTAGTATTTAAATAAATATTAAAAAAGTCATTCGTTTACGTAATATTTACAATAAAAGTAATAGCTAGAAATACATGTAACGATTTCTCATAAACAACATCATAAAATAAATAAATAAATATACAAATCTTAAAACTAAAGGTTTACCTATTATAACTTGGTCTTAACGACATCATCAAAAGAGGTTTGGATGTAGCTGCGTTCCCTTCCCAAATCGAACCCGTAGGCCTCGATCGTGGTGATGGAACGCGGCCGGATGGCATTACCATCTTCCCTTTTAAAATGGGTAAGTCGTTGATTTGGGATGCGACCTGTGCGGATACATTTTCAGTTGGTAATTTGATCAGGTCCGCGGTTGAGCCGGGGTTCGTCGCCCGAGACGCAGAGATAAAAAAATAGCTTCTCTTGCTGATAGATTTTTTTTACTCCTGTGGCAGTGGAGACTTCAGGGGTTATTGGCCCTCATTCGATGGCGTTCCTTCGGAGGATTGGCGCGATTGCGTCTCGATTAAGGAACGAGCCTTATGGTTCGAGGTAATGCTTTCTCCATCATTTCGACTGCCAGAGGATAGAAAAAATTGTTTATAGTTACGATGTTCTGGAATTGTCATCATTGGTCGACTGAACTTGCTTTGTTTCAATGACTTTTGTTTTGTTATTATTAGTTACTTTGTTCAATAAATATAGTATTCTTTCTTGTCTTGGGTTTCACCAAGAAAATAATAATATTAATAATAATAATAATAATAATAATAATAATAATAATAATAATAATAATAATGAATCTTTCAAGGAGACTCCCTATCGTCCCATTCTATTCTGTATGTCCTTTAACCCCCTTTTCCATGAAGTAAACAGTAATAATCCTGGATGTAAAGTAAAAAAGAAAGTTTTATTCGCCTATTCTATTCAAGGAAAATCCCTGCCGACCCTTTTGTTCTGTCTGTACATAATCCACCTTTCGTATGAAGTAAATGGTAATAACTATGTATCCAAAGTAAAAAAAGAAAGTGTTTAATCACCAATTCTACATGGATATCAAAATCTTTGCCAAAGACGACAATGAGTTGAAGTGTACCCTGAATAGTGTACAATATTTCAGTGATTGTATTAGTATGGATTTCTTATTAGTTAAATGTGCAAAAGTAACAGTCAAGAAAGAGAAAAATGCCACACTCAATAGATATGGATTTCGTCAAAACGATTAGTGTACAGGAAAATGTAGACGCCTATAAATACGTACGAGCCAGCGACGGAGATGAAATACAGCATACCTAAATGAAGGAGAATGTAAGCAAAGAATACGACAGGTGTTTGCGTCTACTGTTGAATACAGAATTAAATTCACAAATCAGAATAGCAGCCATAAACAATTTTGGCAGTCGCTGTGGTGCAATGCACTTTTAACATCGTTAACTGGACCATCATTTATATTAAGCAAATGAATTTCAAACCGAGAAAGCTTCTCACTTGCGACCGCATGCGTCATCCGAAGGCCGATGTTGGTGGCATGTATGTGTCCAGATCCGGAAGAGGCAGAGGATTATTTCAACAAGAACTCTTTTCCTAAGCTACAACAATCAGTCTTCAAAGATACTTGGAAACTATAGAAGGTTATCTGTGTCAAAGAACATGAAAGAAATAAGAAACGTTATTCAGTAATAAAGGAAGCGAATTAATTCAAGTGTCTGAAGAAGTGCAAATAAACAATAATACACCTACTGCAAAGGTAAAAAACTAAAGAGAAAGCGATAAGAAATGCAGTAGACCAAATGAAGAAACGATGGCGAAATAAGACTCTTCATGGACAATAGTATAATCGTACCGAAAAAACTGATGCAGAAACATTGTACCCATCAGTGGCTACGCAAGGCAAGGTCAAAAACTGAAACTGAAGGTTTTATTCTTGCTGCACAGGACCAATGGTTGCTAACTAGAAATTACTAAATGCACATTCTAAAAAATTGTGTTACCCCAAAATGCAGATTCTCTGATGAATATCCTGAAAGAACTGATAATCTTATATCAAGCGGCACGGTTTTAGCATTCATCTAATAGAAGATAGAGTTGGCCAATATCTGGAACTTATACGCAACTTTTATGGAAAGTAATCTATACGAAATATGGTAGAAACATCACGCAGAGCTTGTTAGAGAAATAGGACATGTAAAAATTCAATGGGAATTTATAATACAGATAGCGAGAACGATCAAATTTAATCGACTAGAAATCGTGATCAAAGACCGCAAAAAACTAAATATAATTTCTTATTGAGATGACCGTCCCTGCAGATGTAATGTATATTTAAAGATCTTAAAAAAAAAAACTACAAATTACAAGGATCTTAAAGTGGAAATCTCAGAAATGAGGCATATAATGACATCAGTAATGCCCGGTTGTAGTTATAGCTGTCGGATTGATTGGGAAAGGTTACGAAAGACTTACTGAAGGGATCCCTGGTAGCCCATGCCTTAAAGAAATACAAAAATTGTATTCTCATGTACAGCTCACACTTTACGAAGAGGCTTTATTTATGTAAAATGTGTGTGATCTTATTTTTTTGTTTTGTTTTTACAAAAATGCTTAGTTAAAAATGCTATGAACGCATATCTGACCTTTTGTCTTTGGTTGAAATCCGCAAGGAAATGTGTATATAACAGATATCCAAGGAAACGCAATAACAGCAACAATAATAATAATAATAATAATAATGATAATTATTAAAATAATAATAATGGTATACCCATTGATGTACGTATAATTATATAATTAATTCAATGTTTATCAAGGGGAACAGAATTTATGCAAAAATGAAGTGAGTAGCTATCGTGACCAATAATTATATAAAACGTAATGAAAGTTTTGTGATTTCTCTCTCCTCATGACTTAGACAATAAGGATTGCATTATTAAAGAATATATATTTAATTTTATATTTTATTTCATATAAAGAATATATCCTGTAATAATGAATTCTTGTCTGTGCCCTTGGGGACCAGAAATAGTGAAACTCTGACTCCAGCGTTATATATATATATATATATATATATATATATATATATATATATATAATGAAATATAATGGGCTCTCCCCTCGGTTTCGACGTATGAGGATCTGACAACTTATTTGATTCAGTTATGAAATTTTAGATCTTTCTCTCGCTTCTTGAAGATAATTTAGACAAGCAGATTGAAAACTGTTGAGTCCACTAAAACACATTGATCTCCATTCTACCGGCTCCAAGGCTAAGCGTTCAAGGGTGTTATGTTGTATATTGACAGCTGACAATATATATATATATATATATATATATATATATATATATATATATATATATATATATATATTGTGTGTGTGTGTGTGTGTGTGTGATTAGGCAGCATTTTTTCATTGATGCATGTTTCATTAAACAATATATATAATTAAGTTTTGTCTATACTTAAACATGAAAAAATAAACAAAAACTAAAAATTCTTGAAGCTATACATAGCATAGAACAGTTGAAACCTAACTTGAACAAAATAAACCATTAAATATCCACAAATATTCTTAAATGACTATAATTGATAACAGAAGCCATTGGTTTATACCAACGGCTTCCCATACTTAATACTTCTCGTTTTCACTCTCGCGTGGTCATGTGTGACGTCACGAGCTGCGGTGCGATTTTCGCTTCCACGTCTCGTATACACAAAGTCTGTAGTTGCTTGGAAATCTTTCATGCAAACAAAAACAGACTATCATTATTGTTTTGTCCATGTATTGTTTAATATATTGAAATGTAATTGTCATCTTTGATGATGGATTATATAAGCCGAAAGCTTAGATAGCATTAAAAAAAACATGTATCAATATGGTGATTTTCTTTCGTCTTTCAATGATAATGTTATTAAGCTTATCAGACGATATGAAAGCAATTTACTTAAAATAAATAGACAAAACTTGTCTATATTATTTAATGAAACATACATCAATATATATATATATATATATATATATATATATATATATATATATATATATATATACATATATATATATATATATATATATATTAAGTAATTAATTAATTAAAAAAGAGACAACCTTAAAGTTCCATGACTATAATTTATTTCACCAGAAAAATATTTTTCCTCGTTCATCAATTCACATATAGTCATGCAAACTTAAGGTTGTCTCTTTCTTAATTATTTAATTGATATTTGTTACATTGAGCTCACTGAATTACATCTTCTTTGGAATTATCCACACGGATTACCAAACCCTTCAGGTAATCGATCTGTTGGTATATAATCCGGGTGGATCCTAGTAATATGAATTAGTAAAACTGATCCACAGAGTGCTCGATGTTTTTATTTTAACAGAGCACGTGTAGTTTTTACAGAAAAAATTACCTCAACATAGATATAGTCTATTTCAAGCCGTTCTGTATACGACTATCATCAGTCTCTAAGTGTCTGTCCAGGGACATTGTTTTAAATTTATTTTCAATACCAGTCCTCCTATCGTAGACGCCTTGTTAATGAGACTGGGTATGTGTTAGCGATTGTTGGGAGCGTAAGTTATATATATATATATATATATATATATATATATATATATATATATATATATATATATATATATCATTAAATAATATAGAAAAGTGTGGTCTATTTATTTTATGCAAATACTTTTCATATCGTCTGATAAGCTTAATAACATGATCATTAAACGAAGAAAGAAAATCACAATTGATAACAGAAGCAATTGGTTTATACCAACGGCTTCCCATACTTAATACTTCTTGAATTCAGTCTGGCGTGGTCATGTGTGACGTCATGAGCTGCGGTGCGATTTCGCTTCCAGACTCTTATATGCACAAGGTTGTCGTTGCTTGGAAATCTTCCATGTAAACAGAAACAGACTATCATCAGTCTTGTCCGTGTATTGCTTAATATGTTGCAATGTAATTGTCATCTTTTATAATGGCTTATGTAAGTCGAAAGGTTAGGTAGGATTAAAAAATATGTATCAATATTGTGATTTTTCTTTCTTCGTTTAATGATAATGTTATTAAGCTTATCAGACGATATGAAAAAAATTACAGAAAATAAATAGACAACACTTGTCTACATTATTTAATGAAATATGCATCAATGAAAAAATACTGCCTAAATATACACACAATATATATATATGTGTGTTTGTGTGTGTGTGTGTGTGTTAATAATTTCACCTCAAACAAGGCAACAAAGCCACTAGGAAACAAAAGGTTGCTGAGTGTTAAAAGTATAAGAAAACAAAAAGAAAATGAGAAGGTAGAAGATAATGATCGACATAGCATTTCAATTTTTGAATCTCAAAGTTAACAGTGAAGCAGAAAACGTGAAGAGATTTCAATAATCGAGACGTACGCAAGAAGAAACTGATTATTTTACTGTTACATATAATCATTTTCACTGTAGAATAAAGAAACCTGGCTGTCAATCTCGTACTGAACTTAGATTCATACAATCTATATACCATGAAGGTGAGTTCACTAGAAAAAAAACCATGAAATTATTTATGAAAAAGAGAAGGGAAGCTACATTACGGCGGTTGGAAAGTGACTGACTGCAGACGAGATGCCAGCTCATGATCAATGTCATTGCAGATACTTCTTTGGATGTTATCAAGAATATATAAATATATATCAGGAGCCCCAGACTATATATGACAGCAATATTCAAAGCAAAACGAATGATAGATTTATAAATATAGATAAAACACCCGATAGCGAACCAAATTTACTAGCAGCAGACGTAACAATTGATCCAATATTACTTTTCTACTTCATATATATATATATATATATATATTCCCTTAAAAATCTTGCCTCTTTGATATATATATATATATATATATATATATATATATATATATATATATATATATATAATGATTTTCTAAGACCAGCTTAGATGTGGCACAAGGCCGAAAGTATGGGGCACCCAGTGAGGATCGAACTCACTACTCAGTCTTAATTGATCTAGCAAGACAAGCTTTCGAAACATTACACCACGTCGAAGTTCCCAATATATATATATATATATATATATATATATATATATATATATATATATATATATATATATATATATATATATGTTTGTGTTTGTGTGTGAATGTATATCTATGCTTCGTCCAAATCGTTTAGTTAAATTCAACCAAGAAACACATACGATCATACACATACGTGTATCGACATGTCTGTGCACCTCCTATATGTATCGACTATTTTATTCTGGAAATGGAAAATGTTTCAATATGAAAATGGCTGATATGAAAGTGAAAGTGAAAGTGTAACTGAATATCCCATGTAAATCATCGAAGGGGAAAATATTCGTATATTACAGCAAATATTGCCACAAAGGAAGCGCACGCGAAAATACGAAACGAAATAAAACCTGACAGGATAGAATGAATGTTATTTTTTCCATAGTCTCCAGTATCCGCATTTCCATTTTTCTATGGAACTAATTGAAAACTCAAGTACCCAGAAAATAGATGTATAAATAAGTAAATAATGTCTTACTTTAGTAGAACTCGGAGGAAAAGGGAAAATCTACTGTAATGGTAAATGAGACTGCAAAAACAGAAAGAAACACACATATAGATAAATACTGTGATAGAGATTTGTACAATTTCTAAAATCGTGTTTTCTTTGCTTTTATAAGTTAATAGAATTTTATTTCTGTTTTTCTGTTTTTTATGTGTGTGTGTGTGTGCGTGTTTGGGAGTGTGTGTGTGTGTATGTGTGTGTGTATGTGTGTGTGTATGTGTGTGTGTATGTGTGTATGTGTGTGTTTGTCTCTTTGTGTGTGTGTGTGTGTGTGTGTGTGTGTGTGTGTGTGTGTGTGTGTGTGTGTGTGTCTTCTTCCCCTGTGTTGTTTATTTTCATACGGATCTTTTCGTTTCACCAAATTTTGTTTTTCGTATTCTACTTTCCGGATTTGCATACAGTTTTCTACTTAGTTTCAAGCTTTGCTTACTTCCGACTGTAAGACGTGTGCTTTTTCACGTTGCATTCATTTTCTCCGCCAAGAACAAACTAATAACATTACCTTTCGAAACGAATATATTTTTCTGCGATAAAACCAATTTCGTTTAAATTCAGTGACTTTCAATGATTGATTGATTTGATTTTACGGTTTATCAACCCATTACATTTTATTTAAATCGATGAATACTTTTGAGATAATAATGGCACATACCTACCAAAATACACTCCGTGAACAAATACGATTCCCCAGTCATCCAGTGGATATAAAATTGGAGATCAATTGTATATTCCAATCAATATACAAACTGATTCCTCACTTTTTGAACAAGGTAGTTTCTATACCTTTATATTAAAGGGAACACCTGGAGCCGTCTATAGCTGTGCTAGCACGAAGTCACAAGTCATCGTGACCGAGGGTGTGAGTGTGCTGACCTTGTTCAGATTGTTGATCATGCTAGATAACACACTCTCTCCCAGAAACTGTAACTAAGGTCTTCTCAGCATAGTTGCAATAAACCACAGGTTGATTCTGTGGGTGTTGAACAAACACAAATGTGCTTGTGTGAGAGTTTGCAATAGGGATTGACCAGATGCCCTAATAGACGGGTATCTTCGAATACGAGTGACCAGCTATTATATGCAAGAGAATGTAAAAATATTTAAAAGACTTGTATGTGTCCCTAATCAGTATTCGATTGAATGATCTGTTTTTTACGGCTTATCAACCTTTTGAAGTTTATTTAAAGCCAGAATATATTTTTAGATTATTAGAATTTTTTGAGATAACAGTTTTAGAGGCAGAAGAAGTGGATTCATACGTTCCCCAATGTTATCTGGGCTTAAGTGAATATAACAAGCTAAACTGAAATTAGAACTCGGGTCGTCGATCAACAATTCCGAGCCATTATCCATTAGACCATACACACATCAAAGCTTAGAAATCCATGTATTCCCAAAAGGTCACCCACTAGTTAAGCTCGACGATGCTTAACTTCGGTGATCTCAACGTTATATGACTGTAATCCTTGATGACATTCAAAGTAATAGCATAACAAAGAATAACCTTAATAAATTACAAGATTAGTTTGGTTTGGTTTGTTTTACGGCATATCAACACCTATTTAATGCCGATAAAATTTTTATTGCTGGTAATATTTCTTTTTTCAAGAATATATTTCTGGTAATATTTCTTTTTTCAAAAATGTATTTCTGGTAAATTTTTTTTCAAGAATATATTTCTGGTAATATTTGTTTTTTACATATGTATTTCTGGTAATATTTCTTTTTTCAAAAATATATTTCTGGTAATATTATTCTTTTCAAGAATGTATTTCTGGTAATATTTCATTTTTCAAAAATGTATTTCTGGTAATATTTTTCTTCAAGAATATATTTCTGGTAATATTTCTTTTTTTACAAATGTATTTCTGGTAATATTTCTTTTTTCAAGAATATATTTCTGGTAATATTATTTTTTTCAAGAATGTATTTCTGGTAATATTTCTTTTTTTACATATGTATTTCTGGTAATATTTCTTTTTTCAAGAATATATTTCTAGTAATATTTCATTTTTCAAAAATGTATTTCTGGTAATATTTTTCTTCAAGAATATATTTCTGGTAATATTTCTTTTTTTACAAATGTATTTCTGGTAATATTTCTTTTTTCAAGAATATATTTCTGGTAATATTATTTTTTTCAAGAATGTATTTCTGGTAATATTTCTTTTTTTACAAATGTATTTCTGGTAATATTTCTTTTTTCAAGAATATATTTCTGGTAATATTTCTTTTTTCAAAAATGTATTTCTGGTAATATTTCTTTTTTCAAGAATATATTTCTGGTAATATTTCATTTTTCAAAAATGTATTTCTGGTAATATTTCTTTTTTCAAAAATATATTTCTGATAATATTTCTACTTTCAAAAATGTATTCTGGTAATATTTCTTTTTTTCGAAAAAGCACTTCTGGTAATATTTCTTTTTTTTAAAATGTATGTATAAAATAGTATGTAATATTGTTTTTTTTTAATGATGTATTGCTGGTAATAATTTTTAATTCGAAAAGTTTGTTCTTGTAATAATTATTTACAAAAATGTATTGCTGGTATTAAAATCTATTTAACACGTTTTGACCCCAGTTTTGAGGCTAACTATTTGCCCATAGCCGGGATGCGATCAGGTGCTATAACCACGGGTCGGGGTGGACCTGAGAAAACCAGCAATTAAGAGTTGACTCCACACATCATAAAACCTCCTGATCAGAGGCCTTGCTGTAGGACGTAGTTTATCATCTTGCCCAAGACGCCGATGTAGTTTATCGTCATACTCAGGAAGCGAATGTAGTACATCGTCTTACCCAGGATGTGGAGGTAGTTTATCGTCTTACCCAGGACACAGATTTAGTTTATGTTCATACCCAGAATGAGGATGTAGCTTATCATCATAGCCAAGACGAGATAATTACTAGAAGAATCTGACAAAATCTCAAGGTTTTTCCTATTTGGATTTTTTCATGAATTTTGACTCTTTAGTTAATGATTGAATAAGCGCATGCCGAGTTCTACGACAATAAAATATCCGGAGAAATTTACCGATAGCATCATTGAATACTTGAGTTTAAAGAAATTTTACAAAATAATGCAATAACAATCATAAATATGAATGTTGATTGGTAATTTAAGAAGTAAAGGGGTACAAATGAAAAGATTTGAAATTGAAAACGTTCTCAATTTCATTGAAACAGATGTTAAATATTTATTTCCTCAAAGTTAGTACGGGCTCTGGTATATCTTTTCTGTATTTACAAGCAATCAAAGCGGAAAATGTTCATTAGTTTTGGGGTATTGCCAGGTGACGTTAAGCACTTCTATCTTCCCGACATTCTTTCTGAGCAGTCCAAACTTTATTATATATATATATATATATATATATATATATATATATATATATATATATATATATATATATATAGAGAGAGAGAGAGAGAGAGAATATTAGTGGACAATGTGCATATATATATATATATATAAATATATAAAAACATATATATATATATATATATATATATATATATATATATATATATATATATATATATATATATATATATATATATATATATAAATTTCCAAGAGAGTACAATCCAGGTAGAACTCAATGTCCAGCACTGAGTAATAATATAATAAAAAGGTCAAACACTAATATTCCATGATTATAAGTTATTATATTGTAATCGGAATAACGATCCAATTCATGACTTACAAATTCAAGAAGAAATACATATATATATATATATACATATACATATATATATATATATATATATATATATATATATATATATATATATATATATATATATATATATATATATATACATTTTTTTTTTAATCATATCACCCCAAGCAAGGCCGAAGGCTACTATCACGCAAGGGGTTAAAGAAGGGTTGGAGAACGAGCAGATAGGAGTGGTAAGGGAGGGGATGTGGAGAAACAGAAAGACAGTGGTTCGATCAAGGCAAGGGGGCCACAAAAGATCCGGAGCGAGAGCAGATAGGAATGAAAAATGAAAGGATGTGGAGAAGGGAAGTGGATAGATCAAGGCAACTGGAGATGTCGATTGACGCTACACTTAAACCGTTGGAGATTGTATTTGTCAGGGAAACAGTAATAGGGAAGGGAGTTCCATAGGCGAGATGTGCGAGACATGAAGCTATTGGAGTAGAAGACACGTCTACATCTAACAGTTTCCACGGTGTAGTGGTGGGAGCGGGATGCCAGCCTGGTGGGGCGTTTAAATTCACGAGGCCTGGGGACAAGCGAACGCAACTCCTCAGAGCAATTACCGTGAAAGTACTTGTAAAAAGGCAGAGCGAGGCAACATCGCGTCTGTGAGAGAGCGACTGCAGACGAGATGACAGATCAGGGCCAATCACGTTGCCTATCCGTCTCTGGATCTTATCAAGAACCCCGAGGCAAACAGCAGGGGCCCCAGACCATATATGGCAGCAATACTCCATGCAAGGGTGAATGGTCGATTTATAGACTTGAAGGATCGATTCAGGGGAGAGAAATTTCCTGGCTCGGCACAGAGAACCAACTTTCTTTGCGGTGGCTGATGCAACTGACTCGATGTATTTGTTCCATCTCAGATCAGCAGACACCGTGAGACCGAGCAGCCGCAGGGAGGAGCTCTCGAGAAGTTGGTCATCAGACATTCTAATGGTATGCAGGGATGGATCCTTGTGGTGGTTGATAGAGAGCAGTTTTGTTTTAGAGGCGTTAAAGTTAACCATCCATTTCTCACCCCAGATCACAACCGATTGGAGGTCCTTTTCAATTTGAGCTGCCAGGTTAGCTTTGACCGCCTCACTAGATTTGTGTTTGAGGCAGGAGTAAATAGTGGTGTCGTCAGCGTAGATGCCGACTTGGGAGTCTATGGCGTCAGGAAGGTCGTTTATAAATATGAGGAACAGAGTAGGGCCTAGGATGGAGCCTTGAGGAACACCTGCGTTAGCGGGATAGGATCTGGAGATGAATCCACTAAGAACAACCTTCAAATCCAGGTTTGACAGGAATGATTGTATTAGGTCAAACAATCGACCCGTGATACCATAACCCTGGAGCTTCCAGAGAAGGCCGGCATGCCAGACTCTATCGAATGCTTTGGAGATGTCAAGGTCCACGGCACGAGCTTCACCGTTGTTATGGATAGCTTGGCAGACAAATTCAGTGATGGCCGTAAGCACATCGGGCAAAGCGGAAACCATACTGCTTGTCTGAGAGCAGATCGTGGGATATCAGGTGAGTAATCACTTCGGCGTTGATAATGGCCTCGAAGACTTTGCCGAAGAGGGGTAGGAGACTGATAGGACGGTAATTGGAAGGGTCGGAGAGGTCACCAGAGTTCTTAAAGACAGGGACAATAGTTGAGGACTTCCAGCAGTCAGGAAAACAGGACTCCTTGAGGCAGCGGTTGTACAATTTAGAGAGGGCAGGCGCCAGTTCAGGTGCGCATTTCTTTAGGACAATGGCTGGTATTCCGTCACCACCAGTATCCTTGAGATGATCTAAGTTAGAAATAATGCCGAATACCGACGACGGGGTTATGTGCAATCCGTCTAGGAGGGCCACAGTTCTGGGAGGGAAATCGGGCAAGGGCACCACGGAAGAATCTAGCGTAGAATTGGAAGAAAACTTCCGAGCGAAGCATTCGGCCTTGTCGGCAGAGGTGGTCAGGACCTCAAACTGATTGAACAGGGGAGGAATGGAGGGTTTGTTATTGTTCAGGACGCTCTTGCAGAGGCGCCAATAATCTCTGGAGCCAAATTTGCGGGATGCAATACGTTCCTTCATCCGAGCAGCAAATGGTGACTTGGCATCGTCGAGGATACGCTTACACTCTTTGCGGGCAGAGGTAAATAGACGTTTATTAGAGTCGGACATATCACTTCGAAAACTGTGGAAGAAGTGGTTCCTATGGGCAATGGCGGCTGAGCAAGCAGCTGTGAACCAGGGGGAGGAGCGAGGCTTGACCTTGAATTTCCTGGAGGGGATGAAAGCTTCGATACCGGCTTTAATCCAGGAAGAGAACTCAGAAGTACAATCATGAGAGGTGAGCTTAAATACAGCATCCCAGGGGCACATCGCGGAGGAAGTCACGAAACGCGTCCCAGTCAGCCCGTTGGTAGTAGAATGTGGTTCTGTTGGTAGGAGGCTCTTTGCAGGGGGTGGGGCCGAAGGAGATGCTAACGGACACTACAGCATGATCGGAGTTACCGATAGGACAGAGCTGCATGGCACTACAAGACTCAGGGATGGAGGTAAAACACAGGTCGTGGAGTGAGGCCTTACCGTCACGGTTGTAGGCAAAACGCGTGGGGAAATCGATTATCTGAGTGAGGGATTGAGAGCCTGAAAAGTTGAGAGTATGAATGCCTGCGAGGTCGGACATATATATATATATATATATATATATATATATATATATATATATATAAGCATATCACCCCAAGCAAGGCGGGGATTACACTAGCACGCAAAAGGTTACTGAGAGTGAGAGTAAGAGTAAAGAGGGTTGTTTGAGGAAAAGATATTGAGAAGAACGGTAATAAAGATCAATGCATCAGAATATGTCGTTTGACATTACATCTGAATAGTAGAAGATCTTAGCTATCAGAGAAGCAAGTAGGGGGAAGAGGATTCCATTGACGAGAGCTGTGAAATAAGACGTTTTTGAAGTAGACGGCTACATGTAACCGTTTCGACATTGAAAGGGTGGGACAGATATGCCAACCAAGCAGCAGTTGGGGTCCCAGTGAAACTAGCTCGTCAGAGAAATTACCATGAAAATATTTGTAGAATAGATAGAGGCAAGCCTCATCACGTCTTTGAGAAAGTTTCTTTAGACGATATGGATTAATATGTTTAGGATTATTTGACGAAGTAATATATTCTATCTGCTTTATATTAAAATTTCTAATAGAACACTTTATTTGTTCATCGACATTGTAATTATGAAGTTATTATTAATAAGAGTTTTTTTTTGTTTTTTAGTTCGCTGTAGAAAATATGCTTTGTGAACGTGTTAATTTCTGCACAGATTATTAGATTTCTTTTATAATTGTTATTTTATAGTAACTTGGACATTCACTCTTAGGCGTGAGCACATGACTTTCTCAAAGCTATCATTGCGTATTGAACACAACAACCCTGGCAACTGAACAACTTGCCAAACCTATCTTTCACACTGACTGCTACTCTACTCGAATAGAAGTACATTTTGATAATTCTTCATGAAAGGCGTTTAATTATTTCAAAACAATATCATACTGTAATCTTTAAGTCGGACACACTGAATTTAATGTGCTTATTGCAGGGTTACACCCATTTCTTAAAGGCCCCCTCGTAGCCCTCCCAAATGAAGGGATACTGTGTCAGCGTCACAGATTCTTTAGTTTTTTTTCCACGCCCCTCAAAACGTTAATCCATAAGCAGATATTTTGTTTTAATATCTGCAAAAACGCTTTGAGGACGTGCAGTAAATAAAACACGTTGCGACCACGACACTGGACATCTTCCTTTATGAAGTTGCTTTCATTTTGATCCTCCTCTCTCTATATATATATCCATATATATAGAAAGAAAGAAAGAGAAGTCGAGAGAGAGAGAGAGAGAGAGAGAGAGAGAGAGAGAGAGAGAGAGGTGAGGGGATGCGGTGTACGAAATATTCTAAATCTATCACTGTTCCTTACCGCCATACGCTTTTAAATTGGAAAATCTTAGTCGTATAAAAATCCTGACAAAAATAATTTAAAATAAGAAAAAGAAGTCGTATTTTTCGTACTTGAGGAAAAATTATTTTCGGAACCATATCGCTTCCTTATCATAGACTGGTATTCGATTTCTCGGGAAGAGTGGGAGGGTGTTGGCTATTTTAAAACGTCTCGCACTGGTTTCATTCCTGCTTTGTATTCAAGCTAAAGTCTCCCTTATCAATAGACATATTTAGAAATCAAGAATTTTGTTTTCCAGTACCTTTCGCACTCTTTCTGTATGTATATATATATATATATATATATATATATATATATATACATACATATATATATATATATATATATATATATATATATATATATATGTATGTATATAAATATAAATATATATATATATATATATATATATATATATATATATATATATATATATATATATATGCAAAATATATAAGTTTGTAATTCTGGAACGGAGACATTCAATGCACGTTACAAAACCCAATTTATTGCATTATTTTTCTATAAGAGTCCTAAGTACTTATTTCAAATATTCACCACGAGACAGTTCCATGTTTACAATAGCATATATGAGAAAAAATTCAACAACTACCATTAAACAATATAATGATATATTCAGATGCATATATATATATGTATATATATATATATATATATATATATATATATATATATATATATATATATATATATATATGTATACTTAACTACAACAAGTTATGTTGTCTGTTTTAATCATTTCGTCCCATGCAAGGCAATAAAGCAACTAAGCCACAAGCGGTCACAGAGTGTTAGAGAATATGAGAAAAATGCTAATAAGGAGAGAGGAGAATAAAAGAAAGAAGAAGACAGATAATAACGATTGACATTGCATTTAAATTTTTGAAGATGAAAATTTAATTCCAAAAAGGACCGGAGAATGTTGAGATGATAAATTAAACAAACATTTATCCATCCACATATATTTCAATTCCCGCTTTCTAATGACACAAACCATAATTTGCCGAGTACTAGCGGTAGTTTCATGTGCTCAATATATAATGTTGACACAAAATGAGTAAAAGGAATCATTTGATTGTTTTATTTTTTACTCCTTATCATCATTTTGGAGGTTATCTAAAGCCTCAGTGACTGGTTGAATTATACACACGTTAATTATATTCTGGAGGGGTTAAAATTCATTAATTTTGGGTGACTGTAAATTACCTGGTACGCTTACCTTCTCAAGATACCTTTGTTTTAACCTTTATTTAGAATGACTTGAATTATCACCACCCGATTGACTCGTTGACTGAATCGTTTTTACGGCTTATCACCCCTTTATAGGTTATTTAAAGCCAGAACATATTTTTAGATTGAAGATAATAATTGTTTTGTGATACAAGTCTTACTAATTAACCCATAGCTGGAGGGAGAAGCGGTCGATTAATGCATTTCCTATGTGCATTTTATCAGTAAATGAATATAACGAATATAATTGAAACTCGGCTCTCCGATTAACAATTCCGAGCCATTGTCCATTGTACCATTTGAAAATCCAAGCTAACAGAACGTGGTATTTTTCAGCGGTAACCCATCTAGGTACTGACCAGGTTCGATATAGCTTAACTTCGTGTTTCAAACTGATGTGGCCAAAATCTCATCATAAATCAAAGTCAACTCGTGGGACATCCTGTATTATATTTCAGTAATCCTGAGAATATATATATATATATATATATATATATATATATATATATATATATATATATATATATATATATATATATATATATATATGTGTGTGTGTGTGTGTGTGTGTGTGTGTGTGATGAGTAAATTGTCGTAATTTAATATTTTTAATATTGTCGTTTGATTTTAATTTTGTCGACAGTATAGTATAGTAGGGACACTGCGCCAGAAATTTGGAAACGACATGCTGTACTGATTGTCATTCGCACCAGCGCTCCGGTACGAACATTTCTGAATGTTTGGGTGTCAATCTGTGGATAGTTCAGAAGATTCGGAAAGAGTTGGATGAGTGTAATGGTGATTACGAAGGTATTTGGAGCGAACACTAGTGATGGCGACATTATGCCTCCATCCATTTTTCCACAGGATCTCAACAAGGCGGCCTATATGAAGGGCCTTAGGGAGGTACTGTTGCATTGAGTTAAGAAATTGACTGCTGGAAGACTCTATCTCTGGCAACAGGACACTTCACCATGGCGCACAAGCAGGAGAACCTAATCATGGCTGTCGGAAAATTTCTGCGACCACATTACTCCTTAAATCTTTAGACACCCAACTTCCTAGAGGGCGACCCTTTGATTATTATGTGTGGGGCGCAGTTGAGAGAGAGACCAACAAATCTCCATGTAACACAAAACATGAACTGAAGGCAAGTATTATGGTAGAATTCAACAACTTAAACACGGAGACCATCCAGAAGAGTTGCATACGTTTCCGATGTCTGGTGGCTGTGGTTTATTGAACAACTTTGCTCTTTAGTATTTTAAAATATTTTTGTGTAATTTTGGTAAATATATCTGTTAAAATGAGATGCCAGTGTTCTTTTAATTTTGGCGGCATTTAGACGACAATTTATACATCGCATCCTGTATATCTGTTAAAATGAGATGTCAGTGTTATTTTCATTTTTGCGTAATTTTCACGAGAATTTATCCATCGCAGCCAGGAAAAACCTGCTTCAGAATGGAACTAATCATATGCATAACAGTTTTGGATGTGGTTTTAATTATTTTGATTTTATTTACATTATTCGGACTATTGTCCTCATATTTGTCGCCATATTTATTACAACATTACAGTGGTTGGAATGTCGAACTGAACCCTTTATTTCGCTCACTGGGGTAGATTATTCTAGTTCCACGCGCCATGTTTAATGGATGTTAGTTATCAGTTATCTCCTGTTAATTCCGCTCTAAAATTTCTCCACTGCCTTAATTGAACTCACACTCTTTGGATCCTGTCACTGGATCTAACCGACGCCTTTATCCACTATGACATGTGCCCTTGAGGACATCTGTGTATCAATTTCTGGGTATTATAAACCTAATGTCTTCAGCAACCATTTTTACCAGTGCTCATATTGAATATTTTTGCTGTTATCATTGCATTTTTTTTTAGGGAAATTAACAGGAGATAACGTCATTATTTTGGATGTAAGTGATGCCATTATGATCATAGAATGAGGCTTTCGTGGAACAGGCGAGGTGTAGTTTCCAAAGACTTGCTGTATGGATTTGGGGAAGAAGGATAGATGGATATTTGTAGATGCAGTAAATACTTATGCTGATTATATTTTTTTTTTCAAAATTGAGCGAAGCTAGGATCTTACCTGGGGGATCTATTGCTTGTTAAAATATGGAGGAATTCGCTTGTTGATGTAACGGTGTAATTGTTGGGTGTGTAAGGAGAAATTGATTAATTTCAAGTTTTTGTTAGCTGGTATACTGGTATATGTATTTAGGGTATAGATAGGTGGGAGAGGAAAATCTTCTTTATGGGTATTTACGTTACCGTACAGATATTCTATTTGGTAATATATATATATATATATATATATATATATATATATATATATATATATATATA
>OZ038492.1:10857457-10902457 GCA_964036315.1 Acanthosepion esculentum | reverse complement strand
ATTAGATTAAGCTATGAACTGTTGTAGTTCATGTATCTTAGAAATGATAACTTGCTAAAATTCTGTCAGTTTTTTATAAGACTACTGGACTCTATTTTGAACAATAACAATGTATAATTGCCCTCCAAGTTGAACAGAAGAATCGTGATGAAATCGATCATAAACGAAAATGAAAAACTTCTCATTAATAAATAATAGCTAAAGATTGAATGCTCATGAAGTATTGAAATAAAGTTCAAATATATATATATATATAAGATAGAAATTGTAAGGAGGATTTGATAATTATAATTAAGTAATTCATTGAGTCTGAAAGAACCTCAACAGAATGCAGAAAGCACTGGACGGCCGTTTCGTCCTATATTTGGGACTCATCAGCAGTGCGCATCCACTACCGAGAATTGAAACCCTGACAGTTAGGTTATCAAGCAAACATCATACCAACTGTTCCAATGGGCCTCGGTGACGAAGAGATAGCAAATCGATAGCATTTATGATGTTTGCTTGACAACCGATCTGTCAGGGTTTCAATTCTGGGTAGTGGATGCGCACTGCTGATGAGTCCCAAAATATAGGACGAAACGGCCGCCCAGTTGAGGTTCTTTCAGACTCAATGAATTACTTAATTATATATATATATATATATATATATATATATATATATATATATATATATATATATATATATATATATATATATTATTCCAGGAGGATTTTTCAACTTATTCAAGATGATCCTGTGAATGTGCTCTTCTGGGTCCTAGCTGTGACAATTTGCGTAAGGGAAAGGAACTGTATGGTTAAAGTCAGTTAATGACCAACTGGGCTGTGTGAATGTTTTTGAACTTTGCTATGGCTCGATAAATAAGGGTATGACATCTAACCCAACTATGACAGCAGTACACCATTTTTGGTTTGGTAAATAGATAGATGGATAGATAGATTCTACTGTATATAGTGAGATTTTTATTGATAGCAGTGTACGAATATTCATCTTCATCTCGTTAAGGAATGTGGTAGAATTTACGAGAGAACGATGAAGAAATAAAATCATGACCTTTGATCTGTAACCCCAAATAAAAGAAGGCCGGACCTGAAATATTCCACTGTATTAGTTTGTTTCTCTTGGCATCTTGGAAATCATTATTGGGTTTCGGAGTTTTTACTTGACCTCCGCCAATATACTTGTAAATCGCCCAGATGAGAACTGGATAAAAATACATAGAGCGGTTAAGATAGGGATAGAGACAAAGAGAGAGAGAAAAAGAGGTAGATAGATAGAGAGAAACAGACAGGTAGGAATGGAGATAGAGAGAGTAACAGAGAGATGCAAATAGAGATAGAGAGAGAGAAAGATAGAGATAGGGAGAGATAGAGATAGAGAGAATGTAAGAGGGAGACAGAGAGAAAGAGAGATATAGAGAGAATAAGAGAGAGATAGAATGAAAAGGTGAGAAAGATAGAGAAAGAGATAGATAGAGAGAAATAGATAGAGAGAGAAAGTAAATGAGAGAGAAAGAGAAACAGAGGGATAAAGAGAGAAATAGAAAGATAGAGAGAGAAAGAGAAAGATAGAGAGAGAGAAATAGAAAGAGAGAGAAAGAGAGAGAAAGAAAGAGTGAGAGAAAGGGAGAGGGGAAAAGACAGGTAAATATATAGGAAACATGTCGCGCACACACATACACACACACACACACACACACATATATATATATATATATATATATATATATGTTTATTCTGTCTATCAAACTGCACATCCGATAAATCTTAGCAAAAAATGCACTAGTTCATAGACTTAATGAGTGAAAATGAAGGCGTCCATTTCAAATCTGAAGTATCCACTATAATAATGTTTGAAGTAACAAAAATATTTGATTAAAAAGATATCCATTAATTCCTTTGATCAGTATATATATATATATATATATATATATATATATATATATATATATATATATATATATATATATATATGTATATATAAACGATTAATATTAAGGGCAATTTTTGAGATATCTGAAAACATTATAATAATCAGGATTGAACAAAGAAGTCATTTTTTCAGACAGATATATACATAGGTATGTGCGTAGGTAGGTAGGAAGGTAGGTAGGTAGATATGTAATACTGTCCAGAAACGGTTATATCAAAAAGTGGTCTATACACAATGGGAAAAAAAAAACGAATGTGAAATCGTACGGGAATTACGGTTAATCTCCAGTTACCGGTGGAAACATTAGTATACCTTGACTGATATATACATATATATATACATTTAGCCATTTTCAAGGATTAAATATTTTAACTGTTAAATAAGAAATAGAAATAAATGTATAGCCGAAACCGCTCGGATAAAAAGAACAATGCGACATTTTTTTATATAATTTATCATCGGAAAAGAAAAGAAAATTAGATCACATGAGAAATTGTATTAAAAAAACACTAAATAAAAGCAACTTGTCTGTCGCATTCAATGAAATGTGCATATATAGGGTGACCCAAAAAACGGGGACATTTTAACAATCCAATAAAACCAAGAGTGATGGAAGAAAAATATTTAATTCATAGTAATTGAAACCTTAAAACATGCCATTTAAGAAACAATGATGGAATTTTCATTTTTTTAAAATTACGTCCTGTAGATGGCGTCCTCCTGTACGAATGCATTCTTGAATTCTGCTGATGAGATTCCTCATTGACTGCTGCAACATCTCAGCTGGGATACTGTGAATTTCATTCTCGTTAATAAAATGGCGAAATGTTTATTGCTCAAGGTCACTGTCACGCAGTGTTGCCACTTGCAATCCCCGTTTTTTGTGTCACCCTATATATATATATATATATATATATCTATATATATATATATATATATATATATATATATATACCAACGGCTTCCCATACTTAATACTTCTCGTTTTCACTTTCGCGTGGTCTTGTGTGACATCACGAGCTGCGACGCGATTTTCGCTTCCGCGTTTCGTATACACGAGTTTGTCGTTGCTTTGAAATTTTTCATGCAACAAAAACATTATTGTTTCGTCCGTGTACTGTTCGATATATTGAAATGTAATTGTCAACTTTGGTAATGACTTATGTAAGCCGAAAGCTTAGATTGGATTTAAACATGTATCAATATGGTGATTTCCTTTCATCTTTCAACGATAATGTTATTAAGCTTATCAGACAATATGAAAGGACTTACTTAAAATAAATAGACAATATTTGTCTATATTATTTAATCAAACATGCATCAATGAAAAGTTGCTTCCTAATATACATAATATGAATATATATATATATATATATATATATATATATATATATATATATATATATATATATATATACATATATAAGGCGTGGAATACATATATATATATATATATATATAGATAGGTTATTTTCAGGATATGTTTATGTGAAAAATAGACTATATGAAAATAGCAATTTATAAAAGATCGTATTATGTGGAGAGTGCTTTATTATGCCAACAGTATACAATCCTAATCGGGTAATAGCGCAGTTAGGCAATCGATGTTACAACTGCCCGTTCAGGCAATTCGACTGAGCGTACATTGATTACACTTTTGGGGAAATAGCTCATAATTTGGCGTGACCAATAATTGATCAATGCCAGTACGGAGTAAACTTTCGGTCACGATGGCTTGAGACTCTGTGTTTACACAACAATCGACGCCTTCTGAACGATTAAATCTACTTAATTCTACTCAAAATGCATAGATTAAAATATGGTCTCCAGGCATTTTCCAAATGTGACGGGTAATGGATAACATCCTCAGTACGATGACATCAAGAAATGGCATTCCTGTCATACGAATATTATTTGAATGATTATAAAGCAGAGAAGGTGATATCTTTTTACATGGACTTGCTGGGAATCCAGTCCTGGGTATGACGATAAACTACAACCGCGTCCTGGGTAAGACGATGTCCAACAGCAAGGCCTCTGATCAGGAGGTTTTGAGGAATGTTAAACCACCTCTCAATTGCTGGTGTTCCCTGGTCCACCTTGACCTGGGGTGGTAGCACCTGTTAGGGTCCGAGATATGGGCAAATAGATAACACCCAAAATAGTGTCAGAACAATATTAAAATTTAAAAATAGGTTTTAATACCAGCAATAAATTTTCTTAGGAAAAATTATTACCAGCAATAAGTTCTTGAAGAAAATAAATATTACCAGCAATACATTTTGTAAGTAATTATTACCAGCAATACATTATTACCAGCAATACACTCTCAGAAAAAAGATATTACCAGCAATACATTTTTAAGATGACAAATATTACCAGCAATATATTTTTTGAAAGATATTACCAGCAATAAAAATCTTGTCGGCATTAAATAACCCATTGAGTTTGATATGCCGTAAAACAAACCAAACCAAACCAAAATAATTTTACTTGTCCCTAGCTTCTTTAGTTAGCACAACCGTTACGTCCTGGTAGCATCTGTTAGGATCCCTGCTATGGGCAAATAGTTAACCGCCAAACTAGGGTCAAAATACTAGGAAATATTAAAAATAAGTTTTTATACGAGAAATACTTTCTAAAAAATTATTAACAGCAATAAATTTTTGAAGGAAAAAAATATTACCAGCAATATATTTAAAAAACATATTACCAGTAATAAGATTTTGTCGGAATTAAATAAGCCATTGAGGTTGATATGCCGTAAAACAAAATAAACCAAACCAGTCTAAACCAAAGAATACATATTCTATTCATACGAATCGATCCTAAAAATGTTGTCGGCGTTAAATAACCCATTGAGGTTGATATGCCGTAAAACAAAATAAACCAAACCAATCTGAACCAAAGAATACATATTCTATTCATACGAATCGATCATAAAAATGTTGTCGGCGTTAAATAACCCATTGAGGTTGATATGCTGTAAAACTAAATGAACTAATCTAATCCAAAAGATATATATTCGATTCATACGAATCTATCCTAAAAATGTTGTCTGCGTTAAATAACCCATTGAGGTTGATATGCCGTAAAACAAAATAAACCAAACCAATCTAAATCAAAAAATATATATTCGATTCATACGAATCTATCCTAAAAATGTTGTCGGCATTAAATAACCCATTGAGGTTGATATGCCGTTAAACAAGATAAAGCAAACCAATCTAAACCAAAATTTATATATTCGATTCATACGAATCTATCCTAAAAAAGTTGTCGGCGTTAAATAACCCATTGAGGTTGATATGCTGTAAAACGAAATAAACCAATCCAAACCAAAAGATATATATTCGTTCATACGAATCCATCCTAAAATGTTGTCTGCGTTAAATAACTCATTGAGGTTGATATGCCGTAAAACAAAATAAACCAAACCAATCTAAACCAAAAAATATATGTTCAATTCATACGAATCTATCCTAAAAATGTTGTCGGCGTTAAATAACCCATTGAGGATGATATGCCGTAAAACAAAACAAAACAAACTAAACTTCAGGAAAGATTCATCTTTAGAAAAAGCTTTCCTTGGACCACCAGTTCTGCTCTTGTCGCGAAAAGTCCCAGAATTTTGTAAATACACGATAGCAGTACCCATAGATGCTTCGCTAAGATCTCCGTTTAGGCTTATTTCAATTTCAGAAAAAGCCTTAATCACGTAGAACCACAATTTGGGTGCTTCGTGTGAGGGGAAATAGATAATTTATTTTGGTATATCTTAAGCTTAATTTAGAAAATCTATCAAAATGGCTGCTATCTTCGCAATGACAATCATCTTTTGGCCATAAATCACGTGCGAATAATGGCTTATGCAATAACAAAAATGATACATGGTAATGTGAAAAAACGAAAATTACCCTGTTACAGATAAGTGGTCTTTAATTTTTCATAATGATATATATATATATATATATATATATATATATATATATATATATATATATATATATATATATATATATATATATATATATATATATGTATATATATATATGTATATATATATATATATATAGGTATATATATATATATATATAATATTTCTGAAGAAAGGGATGGCTTTTTTATTTATTAATCCGATAGATTTTTATTAGTTAAACGTTATTTTTAGTAGATACTCGTTATTTGAGTAGACGACCTTCTTTCTGAAACAGTATATTTATTTATTTTCGTCTATCGTTTTGAATATTCGAGAAATCTTATTAGAGAAATGTACGGGCTCTCTAGCATGATTCGTACCTGCGGAACTGTCGTTAGATTTGACGAGCTTCGGAACTCTAGACATTGTATTGCGTCGATATCTAATCAAAGTTGCATAGAGCCTTTAAAACGTTTCATCTCTAACACTCGAAACAGATAGTTATTCAGTTTGGTATTCTAAAACCAACAAAGCAATTTCTAAAGAAAGGTATTGATTCTTTTTATGAATCCGACAGATTGTTATTGCATAGACATTACTTTCAGTGGATGCTCGTATGTGAGTAGACGCTCTGTTTATTTATTAAAGAATATATTTTTTATTTTTGCCTATCATGTCGAAAATGTTTGTTTTCCATATCGACAATGTTTAAAAGATCTAGACGCAACATTTCGCTTTTCTTTATCATCAATTACCTTGATAATGTCGGATGACGAAACGCGTCGACAAAAAACTAAGAAGAGTTTTCCTATGGTCTATTTCATTCAATTTGTCTTTTCTACAAATATATTCCCAGAAATTTTACACATTGTCGACTTGGAAAACAAAACCACACACTTAATCAAAAAAAAAAAGCAGTTACTAATATACAAAAGTTACTAATATACAAAAAAAGACTTTCGCAGGATCGTCTTTTAACATTTTTGAATTTCCTGTGACTATACAATATTTCGCGTTTGTTTATCATCCCTTGCTTTGATAAAGTCAGATGACAAAACGCGCCGAAAAAAAAGAAACAAAAAAACAACTAAGTACTGTTTCGCTATTGTCTATCTTATTCCATTTGTTTTTCTACAGATACATTTTGAGAACTTTATATATATATATATATATATATATATATATATAAACGTGTATGCATATAAATATATATATATATATATATATATATATATATATATATATATATATATATGAAGAAATTTAGTCTTAAATTGTGCTTTGTTTATGGGATAAATTGCTCAATATCAGAGATAGAGCTTGTGTAAATATAAAAGTGAACATAGGAGTCAACATTTAGAGGCGACAGTCTATTTCATGCTAGATGCAATCGTCAGGCCTGTCGCCTCTAAGTGTTGACTTCTATGTTCACTTTTATATATATATATATATGCAATTTTTCTATATATTATTTATATATTATATATGCGAGGTACTTATTGGAAAGCGATCAATATCAGTGATAGAGAAAACATATTTAGTTGGACTTTCCTTCCGGTGGACGAAGCTATTGACTCAATGTATTTATTCCATCTCAGGAGTCAATGTGAGACAATATGAGACCGAGCAGTCGCCAAGAGGTGCTCTCGTGGAGTTGGACGTTAGACATTCTAATGGGGAGGGGAGCAAGGAAATAGTAATATGAATAAATACATGTGTGTTTGTGTGAGTGTATGTGCGAGTGAGCCTACGCACGTACCTGTGTGTACATATACATTAACAACTTTAATCAGTACACCGGATGTCATAGTTACCGAGATCTTTCACATCGTGTTGTGTTGCATATTTTATGCCAGATAGAATTATTTAGCCACTGGTCATAATTTCATTTGTCCGTTCTTGCTAATGACTTGTGTGTTGTCATTTTAAATTCCCTGTTCTTTTGTGCAGCATCCTAGTTTTTTTTAAATGAATTTCTTATCTGCTCGTTTTGTAGCTTGCTTTATCTTTACTCAAAGCGTTTGCTATATTAGATTTAAAATCCCATTTGTTTTTTGTTTTTTCTCTCGGTTCTTCGCCAGTCACATTCATTTCTCGCAAATCACATCATTTTTATTCTCCCGCCAATCACTTCAGTTCTCCCGCCAATTACTTCAGTTCTCCCGCCAATCACTTCAGTTCTTCCCCCATCACCGCTATTATTTTCTCCACTAACAAAGTCATTTTCCCCAAGAAATTGGCTAGAATATCTCTTTATCGAATCTATGTCGGGCAAAATTATTTTTTATTTTATTTTACCCATTTTAACGATATGATATTCCAAAATATGAACATTGTATGAGATTAGTATCTGGTTATTTTAATTCTGATAGGAATCACAATCATGATTAATTTTTCTCCAGCCATTTGTTCGTTCTCTTAAATTTTCTTATAACCTTTTTTTCAACAGTTATAGAGAATAGTGGGAATAATAAAAACGTTGTGTCGATCCCAGGACGTCGTCGTCGTCGTCTTCTTCTTCTTCTTCTTCTTCTTCTTCTTCTTCTTCTTCTTCTTCTTCTTCTTCTTCTTCTTCTTCTTCTTCTTCTTCTTCCACGTTCCACGTACCTTATCGCTCTCTACATCTTCCTATTCATTATAGATATTAGCTGAACATTTTTTCCTACCTACATTTATATACGTTACAAATTAAACTAAGCACGATTGACTATTAACGATTTGGTTGGTTGATTTTGTTTAGCGGCATATCGAACTCTATGCGGAAATCTAAATATTTTAGGCACAATTTTATGGATTCCTTCAACTAGACGACTTACAACTGATGCTGTATGGCGACAGCAGATGCAAGCGGCCCTGAATAATATACTTCAGTATGACAGGAAAGCTTGCCTCATTTGGGGAAGCTATCAGAATAATCCTGAAATTCTGCTGGGAGCAGATTGACTTCGTAAGGATAGAAACAGAACCCAGTACATACATAAGAACAGAAGTTTCTATTCATTACTAGAGCAAAACTTTTTCTATATATCTAAGCTATGTAGCGGGAAGAGAAGTATATTAAGTTAAGATAATAAGTTTATGAGTAATTATTTCCCTTAGTCGTTTTAAGAAGCTAAAGAGATAAGCTATTAATCTGTATTTAGACGAAATTGGCTTTCCGAGAAAAAAGAAACCGTTTAATTAATCAGTTCCTTTACTCCTACGTTTGTTATATTGCAGTCTTATTTGTTCTAGCCTTTCATGTGAGGTACTCAGATACCACTGTTTATTAAATGATCCTTCTGCTTCAACTTGTTCTGCAAGTAGGCTCTGTTGTTGCCGTCTTTGTCGTTGTGCAGCTGATCTTTTTCTAACCGTTTTCTTCCGAGAGATATTTCCATCTCCCCGTTAAACACATACACCCTTGTGAAATGTAATTGAAACAACCGCTTTAATCTTCTTTCTTTCACCATACGGTCAGTTTTAGACCCACTGGAGTGAGAGAGTGTAATCATTTTCTATTTTTACCTCAGATTAATTCATTTGCAGTAATGTGCAATGATATGAATCTATTTTCGGTGTGTATGGTGCATTTTGTTTGACCTTCAAATATATAGCGTCATCCGTGATTGCATCAAATATTTATCACGCCTAGACACTATTGTCTCGACTGTCGATTAGTTTTAACTACAGCCATTTTCTGCGACAGACGTTACTCCAAGGAAACGTACGAAAATTGTAACGTTGCACGAATGCACTGGCAAGCCTTACAAAGTGATCGCGGAGTGTACGAGGAAAGAGAAAGTTGTGAACGCCATTATAGACGTTTGGTGCCGTGACCCCCAAATGAATGAGGACTGCTCCAAATTAGTGGATTCAATGCCAATTGCATCAAAGTGTTTCTAAGAAATAAAGGCGGATATACGAAGTACTAACATGTGTACGAGGTCATGTTTCATTGGAAAAATACGAAAGAATTAAATAATAATGGAATTATTCGTTTTGTTTCAATTAAATTACACAGGCGTGTAAAATGTCTATCACGAAATATATTGAACAAAAAGCGATTTATATAATACTAAGAGTAATCAATAAATCATAGATAACGTTGTACGTCTAAAAATTTAAACGGATTAAGTAAACGGTTTATTTTCCTCTATTTTAGTTTTGAACACTTTATCTCTGCTTTAATGAATTTCAATACACCGTGTAGAGGAGAACAGCATTTTATCCTTTTATAGACTATTAGTTTAATGCGGAATGTTTCCTTATAAAGAAACGGCTAATATTACATTACCGTTATTTGCAGTGACCTGTATGACAACCCTAACCCTAACCCAGACAGTTCTTAGATACCCTTTGAATAAAATTGCACAGGATTTTGATGTGAAATCGTTTTTGATGAACTCTTGAATTTTATTAGAGAATGTTTTCACCAACAAAGCTTTTTTAGTGGTCGGAAAAAACCATGAATTTTTTTTTGGTTTAAGGTCAAATGATTATCGATAGTGGGGGCAGAACGTAGCAGATGAACTCCTAGATTTTTTTCCGGTGTCATTCTTTTGCAGTCTTACATTGCCATGGAGCAGAACAACAATTTCTTTTCGTCTATTGTGTCCGCTGCCACTGTTGTGCAAAAAAAATTATTTAAGTTATTCTAGTCCAAATTTATGTTATTTACTAACACACATGATTCGGCATTAAAATCAGTTCCGCCCCCCCAAAAAAAAACACCGAAAAATTCCTATAATTAAACTTATTTTTATATAGCGTAACTATGAACACTAATAGGTATGTTCGAATCTTCGTAAATACTTTGGACACTAGTGTAAGTGGGGATAATATGCTGTCTATGTAGTCCACCACTAGCAGTGGTTTACCTTTGTTTCTGTATCATTATATCAATTCCTACCTATCCTTGTTAGCTATTTCTTGCCAGTTCTAGTCTTGTAATATCTACCTGTTTCAAATCTTCACCTATCTACCCAGAACCATCCGTACGCTCCTGCGTCTCATGCTTCCACTGTCTGTTTGCCTTTCTCACCTGACTATCTGTCCGTCGACGCATCGGTCTTGTCTTTTGAATCAGGACTTTCTTTCGTTCTCTGACAGTTTTTGCGACATTAATTTCAACAGGAATACGCTTAAAAGAATCCACGCTCTTCTTATTAGAATTTTGCCATATCGATCTAATCTCGCTCATACGCAGAGCGAGAACATTCCACTTAGGCATTAAAGAATTTCTGCAATATCGATATCGCAATCTGAGATTGCGACGCACGTCGATAGCCCAGCATAATCACATACAGCGTGATTCCACAAGAAATGCAGCGACCGGCGGGTTGATCGCTGACGGCGAAGAATCTTTGAAGCCAGTAAGGCCTTGATCCCAGATCAAGAGGCACGTTCTAATCACTCGTCTTGTGCCTCAAAAGTGGCATGGCACTGATGCTCTATTCCAGGTTCATACAGTCCACATTTGCTTTGAATTCGGTATATTTGATAAAGCAGGTCTGAGTCAATGGTCAGTACTAGTGAGTTCTGGGTCGTGTACGCGGACAGAAATCATAGTATTTCCAACCGACAAGTAAACACAGAGAAATTGTATTGAATTGATAGAAAGGTTCAAGGGGGAAGGAATAGAGAGAGTGTGTGTTTGAACGATTCAAAAATTTAAATGGAGACTTTCATAAAAGTCAACCATTATTTGATTGTCTCTAAAATTATTGAATTGAAGAATTAATGCTTGGTTTGATTTGATTCGATTGTTTAAAGGTATATCAACTCGTTATGGGTCACTTAATGTCGAAATTTAATTTTCTTGGAGCATTTGAAGTAATAAAAATATGATATATGTTATTGTATTTCACAATTTGAATAGATGAGAAATAATATCCGGGTTTTGTGCATATAAATGTTTGTGTGAACATCACTACAAGAGGAAGTGATGTGTGTGTTTTATGTTGTAGTTTTGTTGAAGTTATATTTTTGAAAATAGTTTGATTTCTTTAAGAATCTATAGGTTATTATATGGATTAATGTCATGAAAGAGTTCTTTCATGTTTGTTGTTTGATTTTGTATAGCGGCATATCAACACCTGTATGGGTTATTTAATGCTAAGGTCTAAATATTTCCAACACAATTTAATGGCTTCAACCAAATATATTTTGAGCGAATCTAACTAACTTTAAACTAAATTTAACTACAGAGAAAATGTATTGATAATAATTCTATTATTAATTTAAATTGCTTTTCAAATTAAAAATGTATTGTTGGTAGTATTTTATACAGAAATGTATTGCTGGTATTTTTGCTATAATTCTGGTTTATACTTATCATTTTGTATTTGTTTGGGAATTCACTATTTTTCCATAACTGGGACCCTAACAGGTGCTACAACTGTCAGTCAGGGTAGATCTCGGAATTAGAGCAATTAAGTAGTGGTACAATAATCATCAAAAATCTCCAAGTTTCCGATCAGAGGACTTGCTTCTGGAGGTATCTTATCGTCATATCCAGCACTTAATTAATGTTTGGTTAAAATAAACAACAAATATATGTCTGTAAAAAATTATTTTTTTATGTGACATGTCACTTCGGGACGTGGACATACATAACTCTCCACAACTTTCTATCCTTTGTATATCTCTAAGCACCATTTGTCCTCTGACTTTCTCTTCGAGTACCTTGTTCTGAATACACTTAAACAATTCGTCAGGAAAGTTACTTAATGTTCCCTCTGTCACGTAAACATGTCCTGCGTTTGTCAAATATCCCAGTTCAACTTTCTTCATGAGATGCGGTAGAAATTTCAACTGTCACTTCATGAATCTAAGTATATGCTTTGTTCTTGCTTTCATTTTCCTTAATACTTCTCAGCTTCTGACATGCTTCGCCCATATTATGCTCAACATCCTTCTGTAGAACAACTCCACTGACCACTTAAGTCTCAAATGAAAAACTGCCCGGTTTTTTACTGCCTCATAATGCACGGCCGCTATTCGTTTGAAACTAGCCAAACACCTGTTCAATCCACAGAGCACACCTATAGCTTGTAATGCAACTATAATGAACGGTGTTACAGTTTCTTGTAAAAAAATACATCCTCTGGTGTGATTTATTGAACAAGACCGGTAAACTCAGCCTCTCGGTCACGATGGTTTGTGACGTCGTGCAACAACTGACATTTATACGTTACTAGCAGCATGGCCCGGCGTTGCCCATGCTTGATTAACAAATCGTACGAGACATACAGCAATCACTATCACTTGACTTAAAATATTTTTGCCCTTCCTTGCCTTTAAAAGAGTGCCCTTTGGTGTTTTGATGTTGCTTCATGCCTTACTTCTTGCCTTACTTCTCACACTGCGAATTTTTTCTAAGCTCTATACTAAACATTAAATCTGTTACGAAAAAAAAAATAAACAAAATGAACACAAAACGATCAGCTTTAAAAAAGGACTCGTAACTGGAAAAACTGAATGAAAAAAAGAATGTTAAGAACAAATACTTTTTCACACCCAACTTAGTTCTGCGGAATCAGCATCAACGTTGACTTTAAGCAAGCGAATAATCCAATTGGAGTAAAGTACCATGTAGATTTATATTTTTCCCACTTTTGACGAATGCAGCTATCGATTTTTTTTTGCATGCTAAACATTCGTGTCAGTCAGCTGTTGGCTCTCACGCTGGCCAATAGAATCTTCCTTCCTATTCGTGGCAGCCAGCTATAGGCTCTCACTCTGGCCAGTAGAAACTGACCGCAAACTACATGAAAACTGCTGTAGAAGCATGAAAAAATCGATTATTTCCACTATCGATGGTCTTGGCCTTACCGCTAACTTAGAGCATGTGCATGTAAATTTTGGTGCAAATCCGTCGAAAATTGCGGCTGTGCATTGTTCACACACACACACACACACACACACACACACACACACACACACACACACACACACACACACACACACACACACAAACACACACACACATCATGCCTTTTATAGATAGAGATATAAAATGAAAACCTTTAATGACGAGTTGGAAACACGCGGCGAGGCAGGCCAAAAATTAGTTCAGCATTTACCGTAGTTCTAGCTTCCTGCCATAAACATATTCCACTGAATCTTTTCATTTTAACACAGAAGATGATAAAATAGTAACATAAATCGAGTATTCTATTAACACAAACATCGCGTCCAATATCGTAAACATAGTGTTTTATGCAAACATAGGCTTTATATTATTCAGCCTATTATGCTCATCTTCATTGCCATATTCACAACGTTTCGGCGGTTGTACGCTCCGGCCTTCTTCTGCTGATTGAAATTTCGAACCCAACCCTTTATTTTGTCCACCGGGGTAGATTGTTGTAGTTCCACGTGCCATACCGCTTCCGGGTGTCGCAGTTAGTTCCCTTTAACTCAACGTTCCAAGTTTTGGTTCACCACTGATGTGGCAATTGGAGTAAAGTGCCATGCAGATTTAAAATTTCCCCACACGTGACGAATGCAGCTGTCGATTTTTTTACATGCTAGTATGCTAGTTAACATTCGTGTCAGTCAGCTGTTGGCCCTCACGCTGGCCAATAGAATCTTCTTGCCTATTCGTGGCAGCCAGCTATAGGCTCTCACTCTGGCCAGTAGAAAATGGCCGCAAACTATATGAAAACTACAGTAGAAGCATGAAAAAATCGATTATTTTCACTATCGATGGGAGTTGGGAAATGCAACGACGGTCTTGGACTTTTCACTAACTTGGAGCATGTGCATGTAAATTTTGGTGCAAATCCGTTGAAAATTGTGGCCGTGCATTCGTTACACACACACACACACACACACGCACACACACACACACACACACACACACACACACACACACACACACACACACATCCTGCCTTTTATAGATAGAGATTTTAAAAGATCTATAAAAATGACGTTAAACAAAAAATATATTGAAATAATTGTCGGGCATAATGAGTCTAGACATAAGTTTGATTTTAAAAATTCTACTTTAATTAAAGAGGAAAACAATTTACAAAACGGAAATTTCTCGGATATTCCGGCCAGTAAGTGTTGTTAATAATGTTTATTATAAACAGAGCAATTACTTTGTATCTATAAAAATAATGTAGAAGCAAAAAATATATTAAAATAATAGTCGAGCATATTCCATTTCATAACATATTGTTATCCTGCAGATATGAGAATTTGAGGGAGATCATGGGAAATTTGTAGTTTAAAAACAGTAATTTAAGCTTACTAATCAGACGCTTCCTCTGTAGCTAAATGGTATAGCACGCCAGTCTATATGACGGCTCCATGCAGGATACGGGTTCGATTCCTTTCGAAGGATGCATATTTTCTTTGAGATTTCCCGGATATTCAGGCCGGTAAATATTGGCAATACTGTTTCTTGTAAACACAGCATTACTTAAATATTTGTATCTATAAAAAATGACGTATAAACCAAAACTCTCTCTCTCTCTCTCTCTCTCTCTATATATATATATATATATACAGGGGTTGGACAAAATAATTGAAAAACTTGTTAAATTCAAAGAAAATTTATTTAATATGGAGTTGGTCCTCCTTTAGCCTCACATAAGTTTTAATACATCTAGGAATGGAATCCTACAGCTTCCTGAGGAGTTTTCCAGAGGAATTTTCATCCATTCTTCGATTAACACCGGCTCCAGCTCTTTAAGACACGACGGTGGAGGATAGTGGCTCCTAACTTGTTGCTCCAAAATGCACCACAGATGTTCAATAATATTGATATCTGGAGATTGGGGAGGCCACTCCATGTGTTCTAGCTCACTTTCATGCTCTTCATGCCAACTCTTAACCACTCGAGCCGTATGTATTGGAGCATTATCGTCTTGGAAGATGCAGTCAATGTTGCGATTGGATAGAAGAGGTTTCCTTACGGCGGCTCTTCCATGATATCCAGACTTATGGAGCACAAAACGAACAATTTTAGCAGAAACTGGATTATACAGATGATTATTCAACTCAGCAATCACATTGGCCGCAGTAGTCTGTCGATTTTTTGTCACATTGCGTTTCAATGCATGTCGGTCCCTGTCAGTAAGTTTGCAACTCCTGCCTGAATTGCTATGATTGCTAGGGGTTTTGCCCTGTTTCTCAAATTGTTCTTGATTTAATAGCTCTTGAAAAACCCAACAGTCCAGCAACCTTAGTGATCGAGGCTCCTGCCATGCGAGCTCCAACAATGTTCCCTTTTTCGACCTCGGAAAGGTCACGCATTTAGCTTAAATGTTACTAAATTCTAAAAATAAATAAGACAAAGACAGTAAATTAGATAAATAAACGTATTTACAATAGATATAACCTGCAATTACGAAGTTTTAGTTAATGTTCTTAATATAATAGGTCTTAGAAATATATGAGTGGAATTTGCACCTGTTGCTATTATTTTGTCCAACGCCTGTATTTATAAATCAGTCAATCTGTCCATTACAGTTTTTCATTACCTATATCTATCTATATTTTTATGTATGTGTATATATTTCTACTTATCCTTTTTGCAGCTCAGTACATCTCGTTTATTTCGCCTCCTCGTATTTATCTACTCTTGCTTTTCTATGTACAGAAATTTTTAGAAATACGAATTGTATGAATGGAACTTTTGCATGAGTGGAAATAATATGTTATGCAACTGAAGATCTTGTACTGGTCATCATTTAAAATATATATGTCCTTGTTGAGTCTTGACAACACCATATATACATATACGCACTAAGTACTTTTTCTAGTCATATATATATATATATATATATATATATATATATATATATATATATATATATATATATATATAGTTCCATAATAAATTAGTGTGTAGATATTTTACTTTTCTACAGATGGCGCATTAATCAAAAAGAAAAGGGCGACTCGGTAAGGTTCATTTTTTAACATATTGCGTTTTGACGCATCATTTCGTTTTTTTCTAATGTATCCATTTTTCCCGTGATAGTTCGTGTTTATTTTATTTATGAAATAACTTTCGTATGCTTTCCTAAACACGGCAATATATTATTGATGTTTACTTGTTGAACTTTTTAAACCATTTCACCCCAAGCAAAGCAGTAAAGTAACTAAGACGCAAGGCCTTACCGAGAATGAGAGAATATGGGTAAAAGAAGGTATTAGTAAAGTGAGAAAACAATAAATTATCTGGAATTAAGAACGACAGAAGATAACGATTATCGTTGTATTTAAAGGAAAAGAAACTCTTATCATAGAACTTACGGTTGCATCTAGTCATTTCAACTGAAAAATGATGAAAATTGCAAACCTATCTACTACTGCGCTTAAAGTCTATGTAACATCTTTTTTTATTTTTTACCATCTTATTTTTCCACCAGGATGTATGCGAACATGGCTCTCCACTTAACCCTATGCCTTGTAGCTCTCAATAAGTTTTGTCCGTTTACTACTCCCCCCAGGCCATGTTCTGTTATCAAGTTGCTTAAGCCCGCCAGGTATGTCATGCGTTGCTTACACTTGTCTCTCTTCCCTGTAAGTATCAAATTCTCCAAGCCCTCCTTTTCTCATTACGTGTCCCAGAAATTTCAGCTGCCTCTTCTTGATGCTAAATATAAACTTCCTCCTTGTTTGCATCCTTCCAAAACCTCATCGTTGCTCACACGCTCGGTCCATGATATCCTTAGCATCCTTCTGTAGAAGCATACCTCCGCTGCCTCTAGTCTTTACTTCATCTTTGAGGAGACTGTCCAACATTCGCTGCCGTAAAGGAGGACAGGTATCACGTAGCAGCTCAGTAACTCTTTTTCCTCTGTCTCGTAATGCTCTGCCTAGCTTTTAGAATGCGTCTTTGCCCATCCCAATACGTCTTCGGATCTCAGCGTTGCACTTACCGTCCTCTGTCAAAACACTTCCCAGATATTTAATTTTTCGCACCTGCTTGATTTCAATGTCCCCGACCAGCAAATCGAATTTCGGGCTCATCCTTTCACTGATGACCATGAATTTTGTCTTCTTGTAGTTTATGCTTAGTCCCTTCTTCTTGGTCTCCTTCGCTACCTTCTTTAAAAGATTTTTTTTTAATTTCTTCTCCGTGTCTGCTAGCAGTCCTCTGTCATCTGCGTATCTTATGTTTGCTGTTCTAGGTACCATAGAGAAAAGTTAATTAAAGAAGTTACCATGAAATATTTATAGGAAAAGAAACAATGAAGCTCTGTTGCAGTGGTGAAAAGGTGACTGAAGCTGAGATGCCATGTTGCAAAGATCAGGCTATGATATTCCCAGCATCCTTTCAGTAACTTCCTCATCACAGATTCTCCAGCATTCCTTGCCACATAGGAGCACTGATGTTAGCACACATTTTGTTTGTAATGATTGTTCCTGTTTTTCTGCTTAGCTTTTGGAAGGCATCTTTCGCTACTCCAGTGCACCTTCGAATTTCAGTGTCAAACTTACAGTCCTCTGAAAAAACACTTCCCAGATATCTAAATTGTTCTACTTGCTATCACCAATTTTTAAATTTTATGTTAGTCTGTTCCTTTGCAGACAAGCAAATAGTCTGTCTTCTTGCATTTGAGCGTTAGTCCTTTCTTCCTGCTTTCCTTCACTACCTTCTATAGGATTTTTTGTAGTTTCCTTTATTTGTTTGCTATAGACACTGTTTCATCAACATAACTCATCGAGCGAGTACATTACTTTGCAAAATAATCATTTGTGTTCAGCTATTGTTTTAATTAAATTCCTTGGTGTTTGACTATATTTTTATAGTCGGTAAAATTATTATTTAAGGTTTTATGTTGTTATTTTTTTATTTGTATTAATTAAATATCTCGTTGTTTTGGAAGTGGCTGTAACACATTTTAGATTAGGTATTCGAAAGACGAAACACGTAATATATGTTTTTTTTATTTCCATTTTAGCATTTACGTCCCCAGATTAGTCTAATATATATATATATATATATATATATATATATATATATATATATGTATATATATATATATATATATATATATATATATATATATATATATATGTATATATATATATATATATATATATATATATATTAAATTAAATAGTAAATATGTACTATATATATATATATATATATATATATATATATATATATATATAGTACATATTTACTATTTAATTTAATAGATACACTAGGCACACATACATTTAATCTATCTAAAAACGCACAGAGACACACACACACACACACACACATACACACATATATAAATATAATTTATTTTAGATTATTACATGTAAAACATGTGAAAATCGCTAAAATGTTGCAATCTTGTTTTGATGCGTATCAATGCATCTCATCGGGCGATAGTAAATAATGGCGAGTAATTTACAATCGCCTGCTGAGATTCTTTGATACGTTCGAAACATAATTGCAATTGTGTAGCTATTTTGACATGTTTTCGGTGCAATAGCCTACAATAAAAATATTACACTACTTTGGATTTTGCCCTCTTTTAAATTAAATGTTAACAACGTGGGAATTGTACTCTAATCATTCTCATCTTACAGACACAGACACATACACACACACACGCATATATATGTATGTATGCGTGTATTTATATATATATATATATATATATATATATATATATATATATATATATGGGTATGTATGTGTCTGTGTGTATATTATAAATATATATAAAGTAAAAAACACAGAAAATATATGCCATACATACGTCATATACGCGATGTATGGATGCAATTACTTAATCTATCTATCTATCTATCTATCTATCTATCTATCTATATATATATATATATATATATATATATATATATATATATATATATATATCACTCTGTTCATTATCTATCTATCTATCTATCTATCTATCTATCTATGTTTTCTTTCTTTTTTTCTATCTATCTATCTATGTCCGCTTTCTATCTATCTATCTATCTATCTATCTATCTATCTATCTATCTATCTATCTATCTATCTATCTATGTCTGTTTTCCTTCTATCTATCTATCCACATTTCTGTTTATCTATGTTTTTAAATATTTAATGGTTATTGATATATTACAAATCAGAGATAACAAAAAAAAATGAATGAATCAGACTACAATGTTTATTCAAATTTTGTTTTGAATTTATCTGAAGAAGCCAAAGTGAAATTTCTTCAGTTATTTCGATTTAATTTAGTATTATTTTACTTGGGGTGATTTCATTCTTTTTTTCAGTTCGAGAAACTGATCCATGGCTTTCAATCTATCTATCTATCTATCTATCTATCTATCTATCTATCTATCTATCTATCTATCTATCTATCTATCTATCTACATATACATTTTTCCTCAGTTGTAGCACGACTAGTATTTCAGGCAGAACGCAATCTTAAGTCTTAAATCAGCACCTGAAGATTGCGTTGTGCATGTAACTCCGAATCGTGCTACCGGTAAGTAAAAAAAATTGTAAATTTATTATTATATACTTTATACACTTGTTGTATGATCACCAACACTCAATGTGCGATATATATATATATATATATATATATATATATATATATATATATATATATATATATATATATATATATATATATGTATATAGTATAATGAGAAGCCACGTATACTTTCTTAATATGTATATAATATAGAAAAACAACTGAAAAGTTGCAAATTAAAAACAATTAAATGTTTTTTTTGTGAAAGTATTTATTTATATTTTTATATATCTACTGTAAATTTTCCATTCAACCACCCGCACATCCAGAGTTGCATTACTCAAGTCAAAATTGGAGGAGATTTATTACAATGAACTTCAATTGCAATGAATGCATTGTTTTGTAAAATATCCCTTTTAGTAGATCATATAATCTACTATTGAAATTCATAGTTTTTGAGAAACATTTCTTGGAAATTATTTTATCGTCTGTTTCTTAAAATTCAGCTTCAAGTTTAAACTTGTTATTATTTGTTTTGTCTTAACTAAATCTCTTATTGCTTTTAAAGTAGATATAAAAGAAAAAACTATTATTCTTCATAAATTCTTTTCAGATGTCTCTAGTGAGTTTCTAGTTTTAAAAGCCTAATTTTATCAATATTATTTCATTTATTTTATTGTATATTTCTGTGAAATCTGTAAATTTTCTCCCTTGCGTTATATATGAAATAATTAGCGTATTGGAGGAGTTTAAAAGTTTTTTCGTTATATTTTTCTTCGCCATTTGAATAACGATGTCTACAGTTTTAAGAGCACTTAAGTAGAAATCGTTCTATTATTTCTGATTTTATTTCGTCGTTGTGGTGTGAATAGAAGTTTATGAGATTATTTTTCTGGGGTATTTTCGATATAAGTTTAGCTTTAGATATTTTTTCAGTACGATTTAAAACGAAATATAATGTATTGTTTATTTCCGTTTCATTAGTAAATTTGATTAAGCGTTTCATTAAACGTGATAATATTTCTTTGCGGCAGTATATGAATAAATCGGTAAAATGATTTTCATTTTGTAATTAAATTATACAATATATATATATATATATATATATATATATGTGAGAGAGAGAGAGAGAGAGAGAGAGAGAGAGAGAGAGAGAGAGAGAGAGAGAGAGAGATTGTGAGTAAAAAGTGGATAGCCTGTGGAGTAATGGATAACGGCTTGGATTGAGGAATCGGAGAACCGAGTTCGAATTCCATTCGAATCCATTACATTCACTTACGTGCTATTACCCTTGGGAAAGGTGTGAATCCTCTTCTTCTCCCTCCAACTATGGGTAAATAGCAGGACAGACTAGGTTCTATAGCCCTGGATGGCAACTGGTCTAGGAGAATGACAGCTCTGAATTCAAACCCTGAGTGAAGCCGCGAAGGCGGATGGACGACACTTTGTGCTACCTTCCGGCAACTCCTGCATCTGCGTTGGTACCAAACCGTATTGGTTTATCCTCTCCTTTGGTCTCTGCTAGGAAGGCCGAGAGGGGCGAACTAGGCGTCTGGGCAGCCCTAGTTCTCCATATATCCCGCCCAGGCTCGTAGCAAAAAAGGGCTACTCCATCGTCTCTCGAGACGGACGGACGCCGACGACGACGACGATATATGTGTGTGTGTGTATATATATATATATATATATATATATATATATATATATATATATATACGCGCACGCACGCACACACACACACACACACACACACACACACACACACACACACACACACACACACACACACAAAAGGGGCGATGGGTATAATTTCGCCATTGTATATTTTAATTTCACGCATGCACGTTGTGTTGAGTTTGTCGATTACACGGTACCATTTGGGCAGCCTATGTGAGAATAAGACGCAGTTCCCTTGGCCAGAAATTTGGGAACGGCATATTGTACTGTTTGGCATTGGCGCCGGAAGTTCCAATACGAACACTTCAGTGTGTTTGGCTGTCAATCTGAGGAAAGCGCAGAGGATTCAGAAAGAGTTGTATAAGTCTAATGGTGATTACGAAGGCACTGACCCCATCAAGATTACGGTTGTTATCTTTCTTACATAACCTCGTGAACTGCACTTCTTGACATTTCTTACTCGCATAGAACACCACACAGTAACTGTCTACCTTGAGTGGCTCTTGCGCCTTGCGTATATATATATATATATATATATATATATATATATATCACAGCAATAAAAGTATGAAGCTTACTAGACATATTAAAAACGGGTGAAGCAACCGGTTTCGCTCCCGCTCTTCAGGCTTCCAACGGGAGATTTAATTTAAATTAAAAAACACAGAAAATGTACACTGAAAAAGAAATGTGGAGGAGAAAAAAAAATTATGAGCTCCTTTTGATCATAATTTTTTGTGTCAAGTCCAGTGCTTTCTGCATTCTGTTGAGATTTCAGACTCGATGAATTACTTAAATATAATTATCAAATCCTAGAGTGAGCGGCTGGGTGATAGTAGTCGTGGCTCCAGGAGACACAGTCCTATGGTTAGAGAGAATCTCAGTAGAGTTCCACCACGGGTTATGTGAGTGAGCGGCGCTATATTGAGTCTGATTTGCTATCGCAACGTCACCGATGCCCGTTGAACAGTTGGTATGATGTTTGCTTGACAACCTAACTATCAGGGTTTCAATTCTCGGTAGTAGATGCGCACTGCTGATGAGTCCCTAATATAGGACGAAACAACTGTCCAGTGGTTTCAGACTCTATGAATTACTTATATATATTTAAGTAATCCATAGAGTCTGAAACCTATGCAGAAAGCACTGGACAGTCGTTTCGTTTTTTTTTATTTTTTTTTTTTTTTTATATATATATATATATATATATATATATATATATATATATATATATATATATATCCTCATAAATACGCTGGACACTATTGTAAGTGGGGGTAATATGTTGTCTAAGTAGTTCACCACTAACAGTGCTTTACTTAATTCACGCCGCTGCCGAGTATTGCATTTTGTTGATGTTATAGAGATTAGCATTTCATCTCCAAATTCCGTTTTGGTTATTCTTCATTCAATAATTCTTCCTACGTTTCAACAATATGAATGCAGACAAAAAGAAAATTAATCATGGCGACGAGATTCGTACTCTGAGGGACGTTATCAACGCAAATGCAAAGTATTTATTTTGCAGGAAGTATTTCTATATAAGGGAGAAGATATTATTGGTTTTTCAAAATTTTTAAATATAGGAACGCTCATAAATATTAATCAGGCTAGCTGAAAAATCAGAAAAACCATAGCGGACACAATGTGACACAATCCAATGTCCAACAAAAGAAAGTCAGCAAAACAAAAAATGAAATATATTTGATGCCCACAATTCTGCTTTCGCCATTTTATTATGCGTAACTCTTGAAATATTCGGCCTGGAAAGCCATAAGTAATACCACATATTATTCCTTTGATGGGGCGCAATTCTGTCGGTATTTTATTTATCTACATATAGTGCGAAACTAAGCACCTTTGAGGCTCTGAAATCATTCCAGTTTTTATATAATAAAAACGCATTTTGATTTGATTTGCTCTGGATAATAAGTGGATTATGGGAAGTCGAAATCAACACGGTTTTCTGATTTTGGGAAATGAATCTGAAAACAAAAAAGCATTTTTACCGGATTAATATAATCTTTGTGAAGCTATTGATCTGAAACATTTTTAAGAGACAAGAGAAAACATCGATAAAAATTAGCATTAATATCAATCACGATGCTTTGATGTTTGCATTGCGATGTTTATCCATCTGTCTGTAAAGTAAGCCTTTTCTTTTTTCATTGAATGTTTATTATCTTTCTTTTTTTTTTCATTATCTATCAATCTACTGGGTGCCTTTTATAGATCAACGTTTTACCTTCTGGATTCATGGTCTAGTGGTTACGGGTTTGCTTGGAACATTTCATGGAGACCCACTTATGTGTCTCTGTGCCGGCACAATTATATGATTAAAAAAATATTTGTTAACCTCTTTGTAATTTTTATATGTAATCTGGGACAAAAATAAAATCATCACGAAAAAAAATATTCAAATGCTTGTTAATTCTATGTGACATTATACCATCGCCTAAATTACACTCTACTATATATATATATATCAATGAGAGAAGAACATGTGTAGTAAAATCCATTGTTCGTAGCATTTACTTTTAAAAAGTGCCCAATATAAAGTAGAGCAATATATTATTATTATTATTTTTATAAGTGATTATAATACAAAAATGTTGAAATCACTATATACAAACTTCCATGTTTCCGTATTATGAATTCATAGTATTGAAACATGAAAGCTTTTGTGTAGCGATTTCAAACTGATTTTTATTATAATCTCTTGTAATAAAAATATAACACACACACACAAACACACACACACACACACACACATATAAATATGAATTAATTTTTTTTATTATAAGAAGTTATAATAAAAAAATTAAATCGCTACACAAAGACTTTCAAGTTTCAAAACTTTGATTCTACTTCTTCTAGCGATGGTAAGAAATATATATATATATATATATATATATATATATATATATATATATATATATATATATTTTGAATTGGACATAATCTATGAAAATTTCTCGGACATTCAGGCCGGTAAATGTTATTTAATACTGTTTATTATAAAACAGAAACATTTGCTTAAATACTTGTATCTATAAAAAAAAAGAACGTTAAACATAATATAAATGTCTTTAAATATATATATATATATATATATATATATATATATATATATATATATATATATAAATATATATATATATATATATATATATAGTCCTATATTTGAGACTCATCAGCCGAAACGGCCGTCCAGTGATTTCTGCATTATGGTGAGGATTCTTCTAGACTCGATGAATTACGCAGTCATGATTATTGGAAATCCTCCTAATCATTTCTTTCACTTGTATATCATTGCTTGATCTGGCTTCTAATTCTCTGGGTGGAGCGGATTGGGAATAGAAGATGTGGCTCGTGGGGGCACAGTCCATTGGTTTATGGAAACTGAGATGAGTTACAGCATGGAAATTTGTGAAGAGCGGTGCTATATCGAGTATTATTAGTTACGTCTTCGTCATCGAGGTACATTTGGTATGACGCTTGCGTTGTATCGTGACGGTCCGGGTTCGATTATCAGTAGTGTGAGTCCAAAATATAGGCGAAACGACCGTCCAGTCCTTTCTGCATTCTGTTGAGTATTCTTCTAGACTCGATGAATTACTTATTATATATATATATATATATATATATATATATCTTACTTACTTAATTATATATATATATATATATATATATATATATATATATATATATATATATATATATATATATATATATATATATAATACTATTTCATAAATAATAAGGATAACTCCAAAGAGAAATAAATGTAAGAACAGAGCAAATGTAATAATGATGAAAGTGGAGTCTTTAGAAATACATGGTAATAATTTATTTCACGGTATCAAATCCGGTCTCTCCAGACAATATTTTTAAATTCTATATATTCCCCTCTTAAGTTTGAATTTTCTTTTTTTTGCTTGTGTCTGTGTAACTTTAAAATTCATCTATTGTAAAATTGTTTGGTCTGAAGAGACGGGATCTGGTCCCGTGAAATAAATTATTACCATGGATTTCTAATGTCTCCGCTTTCATCATCATTTTATATATATATATATATATATATATATATATATATATATATATATATATATATATATATGTATGTGTGTGTGTGTGTTCATATCCTCCCGACTGAAGTTATTTTAAAGCATTTCTAAATTGATGCAGGTAAGCCTGTTTATGTTTTACTTTATCGCCACTCACCAAATCACTAAAAGTAAAATAAAACCATTTCTTTACTATTAAAATTAGTTAAAATTTAAAAATTAGTTAAAATTAATATAAAATTAGTTCAAATCTATTAAAATTTACTATTAAACTTAGTTGATCTTGTCATTCCTTTTGCTTTTCCCTATCTTATTTCTCTTGTCGCAAAAGTGACACTATGTCGACAATGGTTTACTGTTGTCAAGTAATGGTCTTATATTTTCAAAAATGAAACATGATCATACCTCTCGCGCCTGCCGTAGAGCAGTGAAAAAATCTGGATCTTACCTACAAATAAAGAAGAAAAAGGGATATTATTTTTTTTATTTTAATCCCCAAAAGTCACATTTATGCAACAGAAAATATATATGGCAGTTATATCAATTATTGAAAAGGACAATAATTTTCTGTTTGATTCTATCCGTGAACGTTAATTAAATGTGTATAAAGATTGATATCTGTTCGTGTATTTATTTCTGCGCTTAAATATTACGTTAAAAATTAATATTTTTAAATCATATCACCCCAAGCAGGACAGTGAAGCGATTAAGACACAAAGTGTAACTGAGGCTGAAAGAATAAGAGAAAAATTATTAAGGATAGAAAAAAATAGAAGAGTAATCAAGAAGACAACAGATAAAAAAAGTTGGCTGGAAAGAATAGAGCAGAGATTTCCACAAGAGAGATATATTAAAGAAGAAACTGTTAGCATAGAACTTACGGTTCCATCTAGCCAATGCAATTGATCAAATGAATGCGATCATTATCTTTTAATTTCTCAATATCGGTCATTGGCAAACTGCGGTCCACGTTCCACATGCTGCTTGGCTGGCTTTCTGAATGGCACGCCTAATTTCAAGAGGAAATTGACGTTTATTAAAATGGTGATTGCTTTCCATTCGTTGTCCATAGTTCACTCACATATCCCCATGAATAACTACGACCACACATACACTGATTAAATACAATATTTCTTAAATTTCATAACGTTTTCTTGAAGGTTACGTTTTCAGCATTTTAAAGTATTAGCGATTTTCACTACGGAAGATCGTACAGTTAATCATCTTTTACTTCAGGAGAACGTAACGTCAATGATAATTATTTGTATTTTAGATATTATATTTAATTTTAAAATATATTTTGCGTTTTCAAATGTATAAATTAAAAAACAAATAAGACGCATTAAGTTGCGTTAATAACAATATAATCAGTTACAATATTATTTCAGTTTATTTTTTTTTAATTATAGAAGAAATCTTTTCCCCAACGAAACAAAATCTAGTTTTCCAGGTCGGCATCTCAATCCCACCCTTTCACTGTCGAATGTAGCCGTCTCCTCTACTCCGATAGCTTCATGTCTTGCACTTCCCGTCTGTGGAACTCCCTTCCTCTTACTTGCTTCCCTGATAGCTAGTCTTCAATTATTCAAATGCTATATCAATCGACATCTCCAGATGCCTTGATATAATTCCACGCCCTACACTTCTTCCTTTCCTCTATCACGCCTCTTTATTCTTACTCCCACTTTCTGTAACCCCTTGCGTGCTAGTGGCATCACGTCTTGCTTGGGGTTAAATGCTTTAAAAACATTTCTAAAGATGCTAATATGCATCATCTTTTGATAAGACAATAATTGTGGTAACTTTAATGAAAAATTACCTTGATATATTTTTTTAGTATGACGCCCTACACTTCTAAAAAGGTTTTCTATGTTTGCTCTTACATTATTTACATTATTCGGACTATTGTCCCCATCTTTGTCGCCATATTTGTTACAACGTTTCGGCCGTTGTACGCTCCGGCTTTCTTCAGGTGGTTGGAATGTCGAACTGAACCCTATTTTTAGCTTACTGGGGTAGACTGTTCTAGTTCCACGTGCCATGTCTAATGGATCTCACTTATCAGTTATCTCCTGTTAATCCCCCTCTTTTAAGTTCTCCCGTCTATATTTCTGAGATGAGGTATTATGTACATTATTTACATTATTCGGACTATTGTCCACATCTTTGACGCCATATTTATTCCAACGTTTCGGCCGTTGTACGCTCCGGCCTTCTTCAGTTGGTTGGAATGTCGAACTGAACCCGTTTTTTCGCTCACTGGGGTAGACTGTTCTAGTTCCACGTGCCATGTTTTTAATGGATGCCAGTTATCAGTTATCTCCTGCTTAATTTTCCCTCTGAAAGTTCTCCACTGCCTTAACCGGGTATTGAACTCACACACTTTGGGTCCTCTCACTGGATCTAACCAGCGCCTTTAGAGAACTTTCAGGGGGAAATTTACAAAACTGGGTAGGCTATGTAAAAAATTCGTTTTCCACATTTGTAATAATCATTACATGTAACACACTGGCTTCAAAGAGCCTTTGCCCTTCTTACGAGAATCAAAAACGTTGATCAAACTCGTCAGCGAGGGTCGTACTTGTTTAAACGTTTCAATATCCGTCTAGTGTGTAGACGTGTATGTGGGACTCTATGTGTACGAGAGACAGAATATGTCAGCGGAGTGAATCGATTTTACGTGATATACCGTTGTGTATGTAATCATCACGGATAAAGGAAAGTGAATAGCATGTTTACGATGTTTTCTCCGGAAATAAGACCTTCCCGACTTCTTTCACTTGCCAGCTCATCGTTCGAAAAAAATTTTTAAAAAAAGATATAACACTAACAGTTTCACATAAGCTGTACAACGTGACTGACTATCTTCCCATGTCGGGAAACGTGATTTGTTATTTTTCTCTATCAAATCACTGTTCAACTACAAAATTGTATCAATTAAGCCAAATTAGGGCAACCATTTAAAACTCCAATTTGTCGCTGAGCCCCGATCCTATGAGGGTGGAAACAATAAGACTTCTGTATTTGGGGGTTGCATCTTTTTCCCACACCATCATGAACAGAGTTTGGTAAATTTTTATGTGTAGCTGTAGTGGTCATAAGAATATGATTGTTATTTAAAAGCGGTGGGAATGGCTACAATTTTAAATTCACAAGAATTCCATGAAACAAAAAAGTGTAAAGAACTTTCATTTAGTATCACCGATATAAAGGTTAATCCATCTATCTCACTCTATACATACTTCACACACACGCACGCGCACACACAAATACATATATATATATGTGTGTGTGTGTGCGTGTGTGTGTGTGTGTGTCATAGAAGTATGTATACAGTGAGATAGATAGATTAACCTTTATATCGGAGATACTAAATGAAAGTTCTTTGTCGCTTTCTTTTGCCTGACTCGATCCGAAACATATTAGCAAAAAGTACATAATAAAAATAATTAAAAATAATGGAAGCCTGAATAATAAAAAAGAAAAGGCCAAAAGTTAATAATATTAGCATCGAACAGGGCCACGATGTTCTGTGTTCGAAAAACAACGCATCTCTATAACACTAAAAACATACACACAATGCACACACCCAATTAAATTAAAAAAAAAGGAAATCATCTTTGATAATGGTTAAAAGTATAGCTCGGAATTAAAGAACATTTGGACAGTTTCTACCCATTCTGTGTCCAGAAAAGAAAACACTTGCTCAAACACAAGAGAAATTAAGTAAAAAGCTTAATCGTAGTACCGGTTCTGTCGTTTCTAAGTTCGGAGATCATATTAAATAAATATTTGCGCTTTCTAGCAGGAATAGAACCTACAACTCTCAGGACAAAGGGTGTACCCTTTAGCCTGGTACGCCTTTCCGACTTGGCCACAGATAACAATCGGTCATGCGACACAAAAATTTGGTACCTTCAACCGAATTTTCTCATGACAGGTTTTCATATTTTCACAGATTCCTGTTTGACTACTTTTCATACCTTCACAATTTCGTATTCAATATATATATATATATATATATATATATATATATGAAGAAATATAGTCTTAAAGTGTGATATATTTATGGGATAAAGTGCTCAATATCAGAGACAGAGCGTGTGTAAATATAAAATGTTTTATGCTAGTGCAATCGTCAGGCAACTGCCTGACGATTGTACTAGCATGAAACAGGCTGTCGCCTCTAAGTGTTGACTTCTATGTTCACTTTTATATATATATATATATATATATATATATATATATATATATATATATATATATATATATGTGTGTGTGTGTGTGTGTGTGTGTGTGTGTGTGTGTGTGTGTGTGTGTGTATATTGAAAAAAGCAAGGCGATAATGCCACTACCATGCAAAGGGGTTCGTTACTATGAGTGAAATGAGAATTTAACGTGGAGAAAAGAGAATGGCGGAATAGGATCAGGAAGGCTGAAGATAGCGATTTGAGCTTGGATTCACATTTTTGAAGATCTTATGCGACAGGAAAGAATAAGACAATTGCACAGGCGAGAAGTACAAGAAATTAAACTATTTGAATAGAACTGTTACATCTAGCAATTTCAACAGTAAATAATATGATATCTAGTAGTACAGTTAAATTCATTCGATCTACATTCAAATGAGGAAAGCTCATAAGAACAATTGCCATGAAATTATTAATAGAAAAGACAAAGGGAAGCCATGTCACATCGTTGGAAAAGTGATTGAAGTCATAATGCCAGGTCAGTACCGATAATATTCCAGTGACATCTTTGGATTTCGCCGAGAATTTCAAGGTATATAACAAATCTATCTATCTATCTATCTATCTATCTATCTATCTATCTATCTATCTATCTATCTCACCCTGTTCACATCTATCTATCTATCTATCTATCTATCTATCTATCTATCTATCTATCTATCTCAGCCTGTTCATATCTATCTATCTATCTATCTATCTATCTATCTCAGCCTGTTCATATCTATCTATCTATCTATCTATCTATCTATCTATCTATCTATCTATCTATCTCAGCCTGTTCATATCTATCTATCTATCTATCTATCTATCTATCTATCTATCTATCTATCTCAGCCTGTTCATATCTATCTATCTATCTATCTATCTACCTATCTATCTCACTCAGTTGATATCTATCTTTCACTTTTTTAACTTCTTCTTTCTTTGTTACTTCCCTTCATTTTTTCTGTTCAAAATATTTTATTTAAATGTGGCAATGTCTGTTCGGCACCCCTTGTCTTTCCATTAAATATTTATTCTTCTACCCGCTTCATCTACCCTGTTCTAGCTGACACTTACATTTTTTTCACTTACTTTGCCTTAATAATTCTTTGCCAGTACCGGCTATTAAATGACATTTTTTTTAATTAAAAATATTTATTGTCTTTAACAGAAGCAAAACATATATTGTTCTCAACAAATTAAATTTTGGACGTCAGCCAATGAAGACTTTCCTTCGCCATTCAATATTGGAAGACAGTCTACAATATAATGAATTCCGATGACGTCAGAAAGAAAACAAAAAAAGCCCAAAAACTCAGAACGAATCTCATTTCACTTTAGATGAGAGAAACGAGTCAATTATGCAATGACATTGATTTTATTAAAAGAAAAGAGGACATTTGAGACTATCAAATTTTATTGAACGTTTTCGAGAGCTTCGTCTGCCATAAGGCCTTTATTTGAAATCCTAAAGAGTACTCCTTGCTAATGCTTGCTCCATGGAGAACGATAAAATTATTTATAAACATAGATTGTTTATTGATTTGATTTTTATGGCTTATCAACCCCTTGTGCGTCGTTACAATCCGAAACATATTTTGGAATGGAAGAATACATTTTTTCGAGTGTATATTAGATTAATAAATTTTCAGAATAACAATGTTTGTTTTTTCCACATTGTCCTGCAATTTAATTGAGGCTACCGGAGAGGAATCCATATCTTTCCCTTGGGTATTTGCGAGTATATTGAATTGCTGTGTACGAATCGAGTTTTCAAGCCTGAAATATATTCCCAAAACTCGGGATCGACTTATATGGAGAACGAGCAGCATGGCCCGGCGTTGCCCGTGCTTGATTCAAAAATCGTACGACTCATACAGCAATCGCTATCACTTGACTTAAAATATTTTTGCCCTTCCTTGCCTTTAAAAGAGTGCCCTTTACCGTTCTGATGTTGCTACATGCCTTACTTCTTGTCTATATCACACTGTGAATTTTTTTCTAAGCTCTATACTAAACATGAAATCTGTTACGAAAAAAGAAATAAACAAAATGAACACAAAACGATCAGCTTTAAAAAAGGACTCGTAACTGGAAAAACCGAATAAAAAAAGAATGTTAAGAACAAATACTTTTTCACACCCAACCCAGTTCTGCGGAATCAGAATCAACGTTGAGTTTAAGCAAGCGAATGATCCAATTGGAGTAAAGTACCATGCAGATTTATATTTTTCCCACTTTTGACGAATGCAGCTATCGATTTTTTTTTGCATGCTAAACATTCGTGTCAGTCAGCTGTTGGCTCTCACGCTGGCCAATAGAATCTTCCTTCCTATTCGTGGCAGCCAGCTATAGGCTCTCACTCTGGCCAGTAGAAACTGACCGCAAACTACATGAAAACTGCTGTAGAAGCATGAAAAAATCGATTATTTCCACTATCGATGGTCTTGGCCTTACCGCTAACTTAGAGCATGTGCATGTAAATTTTGGTGCAAATCCGTCGAAAATTGCGGCTGTGCATTGGTTACACACACACACACACACACACACACACACACAAACACACACACAAACACACACACACATCATGCCTTTTATAGATAGAGATATAAAATGAAAACCTTTAATGACGAGTTGGAAACACGCGGCGAGGCAGGCCAAAAATTAGTTCAGCATTTACCGTAGTTCTAGCTTCCTGCCATAAACATATTCCACTGAATCTTTTCATTTTAACACAGAAGATGATAAAATAGTAACATAAATCGAGTATTCTATTAACACAAACTTCGCGTCCAATATCGTAAACATAATGTTTTATGCAAACATAGGCTTTATATTATTCAGCCTATTATGCTCATCTTCATTGCCATATTCACAACGTTTCGGCGGTTGTACGCTCCGGCCTTCTTCTGCTGATTGAAATTTCGAATCCAACCCTTTATTTTGTCCACCGGGGTAGATTGTTATAGTTCCACGTGCCATACCGCTTCCGGGTGTCGCAGTTAGTTCCCTTTAACTCAACGTTCCAAGTTTTGGTTCACCACTGATGTGGCCTGGTGTTGAACTCACCGGTGGATGAAATAAATAGTTCGGTACGAAATTCCAATTACCTGAAGAAGGCCAGACGGAACAACCGTCGAAACGTTGTGAATATGTCAGTGAAGATGAGGATAACAGACCGAATAATGTAAACATTGCAAGTAATCATAATACCTCATCTCAGAGATATAGACAGTAATTCCTTGTTCTAGATATTTATATAGTTCTACATATAGTTGTAATAATCTATGATTATATTTTAAATTGTCAATTTTCACGCCATTTATTGCTTTCTGAAAGTATAACCGACATTTTCCGAGTCTATATTCTCCGTGCGTCTTATTCGTCATTGTCGGTTCATAAACAAATCCTTAATCTTCCGAATTTGTGAAAGCGTATTTGGTTTGACAATTTAAGTGTTGAATCAAGCGGACACTTTACTATGGATACTCAGACTGGCTAATGCGCATGCGATATTTGATTCCGGAAGTAAAAGCACGAGAAACACGCGAGAACAAATACGGCCATTAATTCAACTCACTGCGTTCATAAAGGTGAGAGAATTGAGACATTTTTAGAAACAAGTCGTAGATAGCTTCTTCTTTTTTTTTTGTTTCGCCTCGTCTCATTTTTTTTTTAGAAGAAATCGATTGTCACATTTTTGTTGTTTGCTTTTTTCGTTAGGATTTAGACAGAATTTAAAGAGTAAAAAAGAAACACAGAAAATGCAATATTTACTCTGTTATATTGACCATCAGAGTGTGGTTTTCTTTTTTGCTTTATCGCTAAATACGAAGCCGACTGAGTACAGCAAATAACCTCATATTTGAAGGAGCAGCAAATAAATTAATTTCTCCGTTTCGCCAATGTTTAATTTTTTATTAATATTCCTTTTGTTGATGGAGCTTTCATACTAATTCTAAATCTGAGCCAACAATGGAACTTCAATAAAGGCAAGTCGTTTAACTCTTTCATTATTCTGCTCCATGTGGTAAAAACGGAACCATTGAATAAACTTATACCAAAGCTTTATTCCATTTTACTTTGACTACTCGTCTACTGACGGATCTTTAGGTTGCTAAAGTGAACAAAGGAGTTGGTTAGATTCAGTGACATGATCCAAAGAGTGTGATTTCAATACCCGGTTAAGGCAGTGGAGAACTTGGAGAGAAGAATTAACAGGAGATAACTAATAACTGACATACATTAAACATGGTACGTGGAACTAGAACAGTCTACCCCAGCGAGCGAAATAAAGGGTTCAGTTCGACATTCCAACCACCTGAAGAAGGCCTGAGCGTATAACGACCAAAACGTTGTAATAAATATGACGACAAAGATGAGGACAATAGTCCGATTAATGTGAGTAGTGTAAATAATACTTCATCTCAGAAATATAGACAGATACTGAAGAAGGCCGGAGCGTACAACGGCCGAAACGTTGTGATAAATATGGCTACAAAGCTGAGGACAATACTCTGAATAATGTAAATAGTGTAAATAATACCTCATCTCAGAAATATAGACAGATACTGAGGGTGCTTTTTATACCTCCTAGATTTTAAGGGGAGATAACTGATGATTTATCACCACACTCCATATTCCAGATATTTCATATAATACGACTTTCTCGGTTATTCCAAATCTCTATGTCCCAGTTAAATCAATCGTATTTATCAAGCTCATAGGAAACGTACCCAGTTTTCCGTGAACTATCATCATTGTTCACGACTTTATAGGCAACGATTTCTTCAGCTCTCAATCCACAACGGGATGCTTATAATCTTTTAACTTATCTTACGATCTGTGGCCTGTCGTAATCCGTCACCTTTATCTCTTCTACAACTAGATATTTTCTACTGGCATCGATTGGGGGAAAACGTTAGATTCTAAAACTGTTACGGGTTTGATGTATTGCCTTTTTCGGGCAGATTGTGATTTTACTGGTACGTGTCTTCAAAATGTAGTCGTTCGCTCGTGGATCGCCTTATTTCTGATTTTCCTTCTGGGCTAATTTGCTGCAGTGACCGTTTCCTCATCGTTTTCAGAGACTCTATATTAGGTTTCCCTGTCTTATCCATCATTCCTTTTATATGGTAAACGTTGGACGTTTGTATCTTAGTCTATCAGCGATATTGGTTATTCCTGAAAACTTGATTTCGTTCGGGAATAGTTAAATATTGATCATTTATTTTTGAGTCAAGATGCATTCATTTGATTACGGAATAGCTAAGCACTGTTCATTTATATATGAGTTTATAAGCATTTATTTGGAGGAGCTTTGACGTGACGCAACGATCAGCAAGCTGTCCTCGCTAGATCTAGTACGACTAGGTAGTAATTACTCACTAGGTACTCAATATTTTCAGTCTTATACCACATCTAAACTACGCTTTGTAAATCGCTTGAGCCCTTCGACGTGGTCTAATGATTAGCAAGCTGGTCTCACTGGGTTGATTACGACTGGTTGAGTTCGATCCTCACTAGGGTCTTCATACTTGCGGCCTTATGCCACATCGAAGCTACTCTTAGTAAATTGCATTAGCACTTCGACGTGGTACAATGGTTAGTAAGTTGGTCTCGCTAGGACAATTACAACTGAGAAGTTGAAGTTTCTGGGACACATAATGAGGAAGGCTGACCTGGAGAACCTGATACTCACGGGTCGAATGGAGGGAAAAAGAGAGACAAGGGAAAACAACGCGTGACATACCTGGCAGCCTTAAGAAAGTCGATGACAGAACGTGGTCTGGGTGAGGTAGCAGACAGAAGGAACTTGTTGAGAGCTGCAAGGGATAGGGGAGGTGAAGAGCAATGATCGCCTACGTCCTGAAAGAACATGGCACGTAAAAAGAAAAGAAAGCGTGTTTTATCCTCAATACAGTACATACGGCCTTGTTCCAAATCTTCGTTTAGTAAATCATTATAGGCATGTATTTGTTTTGGTGATAGGTAAATTCTGATCGTTTATATCTGAGTCTAGAAACATTTTATTACGTTTGGGGTGGGTAAATATTGCTCGTATATTTGAGTCTCGAACCATCTGCTTGATTCAGGGTAAGCAAAATTTGGTTCTTTAAATTTGTCTACGAGATTTTACTCGGTTCGCGATGAGACCAATGTTAGAAAATTATGATTGGGCCAGAAAGCATTTATTTGGTTCACAGATAGCTAAGTAAGAGACGTTAGTATTTGATTCGTTAACTCGAGCAAAAGATGACTTATTAATTTTAACGCCTCCAAAACTATTAATTCTTTCTATTAATTGTCTGCGGGACCCCGGTCTGATTTCCATTAGCATGCCTGATGCTAACATCAAGAAAATGGACTCGTTGCGCCTTCTCGAGCTAACGTTCTCAGCTGGCATGTAGCCCTGTGAGTATCAAATTCTTCAAGCCGTCTTTCTTCAATATCCGTCCCGGAAATTTCAACTCTCTCAGTGATTTTAACTACAGGCGTGGTTTTTGTTCCCATTGTTAAATGGGGCAAAGTAGGGCTTGTTAACTTTAACGTTTCCAAAATGAATTACCCTAATATGAGAGACACTTCTGTGCCTTTCATCAGCATATCTATAAGTGAACCATTCGTTCATGCTTAGAATATTGCTGCCACATATAATCTGGTGCTCCTGCTATTTACTTGGAGCTCCTAGATCTGGCGGCTTGCCTTCAGTCACTTATCCACCGTCGTAAGTTTGCCTCTTTCTGTCTTTTGCGTAAATATTTGATATATCTTAAAGATGACCTCTTCGCTATGGTGCCTACCCGTTTTAAATTTAAGCGCTTTATTAGACTGGAGTCGATATCCCATCAAGTGAATGTTGAGCTGGATAGATGCAACCATAAGTTCTACGAAAACACATTATTTTTTCGTACTTGCTGCTGATGGAACTCCCTTCCGGCTTCCTGCTTTCCAACCAACTTTAATCTGAAAAAATTTAAATGCAATGTCAATCACTATCTACCGTTCTAATTACACTTTTCTTTTCCCACTCATTATTAATGTTTCTGTTCCTAATTCTTGCACTCTAATTAACCCCTTGTGTCTTAGTGGCTTTACTGCCTTACTTGTGAAAATCCCTTCCGGCCTCATGCTTTTCAGCCAACTTTACACTACAAAAATTTAAATGCAACATCAATCACTATCTACCGTTCTCCTGATTACTCTATTCTCTTTCCCCTCATTATTAATGTTTCTGTTCACAATTCTTACACGCTCTTTAACCTCTTGTGTCTTAGTGGCTTTACTGCCTTGCATGGGGTGATACCGATTTAAAATAATTTCTTCATTATGCAATAAGTAAATCTTTCTTATTAATTTGTGCCTGGAAGCATTACCTTGGTTTGGGGTTAGATAAATATGGAACATGGATAATTGAATGTGTAAGCATTTATTTGATTGTTTTTATATTTGGGTCTTTACTTATACTTGGTAGCGTGTCCAGCTGGGCAACGGCTGCCCCAAAGCAATGGTTGTGAGTCGACGTATTCTTTTTTTTTTCAACCGAAATGGCAGAGCTCTATTCAATACAACTAGTTTGCTCAACATGTTCATTTTCATTAATTCGCACTTCGTTCGAACTGCTCTCAGACGGGGTGCAGTGGTCAAGAAGCTTGTCTTGCTAGATCAAATCCAACTGAATTGTGAGTTCGACCCTCGCTAGCATCCGCGTGGCTTTGTGCTACATCTAAGCGACGCTTATTAAATAACTATCTGTACTCCCTGCGATGTGCATCTGAAGGGATCGTGAAACTGTTTCTTGTTCTGTTTTTCCTGTAGGTCACATTTTGTCTGCTTTTCCTTCTTCTTCACTCCATTGCACTGTGTATTTATACGCATGACCCCTCGAAACGTAATGCGAAACAAGTCGGTTTAAAATAGTTTTGTCGGCCATACCTTTGACAAATTATCAAGCACCCTCGGCAATTCCGCTTTTGGGGACGCCTCAATCACCTACCAATAGACACACGCACATCTCGAATGAAATATACTCTTTGGGGATGGTCTCCTGGGGATTAAGCTTGTTTTATCGACAGGCCAGCCATAGAAACATTGCTAGACTAACTGTCCCCCACGCCACTCTACAGTTTATTTTTTTAGTCACTTGATTGAAGAGTCGAAACGAAATCGAGTACTTCTCCATATTTTTTCCTGTAACATACACTCACTCGATATCTTCATCATAGGATTTCTCTGTCTGAAGTGGTTTTCGAGATTTGTGTTGGGCGAATTTTAAGATGGAAATAAAATCTCGGAGGCTTACGGCAATAAAACACTCCGCGACATTAGATTTGAACTGCTCATACAATGCCATCTAATAAATCCTATGATTGGACAAGCAAAATTGATTCCATAAAATTGTGAAACTGGTTATTCTGGCAGGTCAGGGGGCGAGAACAAAAATACGTAAATACAGGGAGCTCACAGAAGAACTGAAAATGCGACGGGATAAAAATACAAAAATACGTCCACCACACGGGAGAAATGAAGATGACCTTGACGGAAAATGCGAAAGGAGAAGAGCCTCACGGGAGATATTAAAGATGATACTGACGGAAAATTACGAAAATATAAGAACGTTACGTGATAAATGAAGATGACCGTTAAGGAAAATACAAAAATACAAGGACATCAGGTGACATTGACGGACAATACGAAAATAAGCGGGGATCACTTTAGAAATGAAGATGACCTTGACGGAAAATACGAAATTACAAGTGCCTCACGAGAGAAATAGTGATGATATTGACGAAAAATACGAAAATACAAGGATCTCACGGGAGGAATGGAAATGACATTAACGGAAAATACGAAAATACAAGGATCTCACGGGAGGAATGGAAATGACATTAACGGAAAATACGAAAATACAAGGATCTCACGGGAGGAATGGAAATGACATTAACGGAAAATACGAAAATACAAGGATCTCACGGGAGGAATGGAAATGACATTAACGGAAAATACGAAAATACAAGGATCTCACGGGAGGAATGGAAATGACATTAACGGAAAATACGAAAATACAAGGATCTCACGGGAGGAATGGAAATGACATTAACGGAAAATACGAAAATACAAGGATCTCACGGGAGGAATGGAAATGACATCGACGTAAATTATTTTAAAAAATTGCTTCGCGTGAGAAATGAAGAGTGCATCGACGGAAAGTACGATAGTACTATGACGTCACAAGAGAAGTTCAGATAATCTTGACGGAATATACGAAAATAGAAATGTCTTAAGGGGAGAAATAATGATGACCTTGACGGAAAATATGAAAATACTAGTAAATTACGTGAGAAATGGATATGACCTTGACTGAAAATAAGAACAATAGAAGTGTCTCACGGGAGAAATGGTGATGACCTTGCCTGAAAGCACGAAAGTGCAATGGCCTCACGAGAGAAATGAATATGACCATGACGGAAAATACGGAATTACAAAGGATTGACATGGGAAATGGAGATGAAGTTGGCAGAAAATCAGGAATAAGAAGAATAAATATAGAATTGAAAATGGATGTGCCAAATCCCGCGGTTGCTGGGGCATGGTAAAATGTTGATCATTGGCCCTAGTTACCAGGCGCGGATTCTCCACAGTAATCTCGACCTTGTGTCACGTCTCATGTCAGTTCAGTGTTTACCAAATCCCGAAGGAGTCAAGTGATTCGCTGTCTGGCTCTGATTCTCAAGACCTCTGTCTGCGGCCAGAGGGCGACAGGGTCGGTGTTCTGTCTAGAGACGGAGCCTCTACTGAGAAAAACAGACACGCAATTTACCACCCGAGCTCGCTTTTGTGAAGGATGGGCAAATTTTGACCATTGTCCCTAGTGGAAACGCTCGGGTTCCCCGCAGTAATCTCGGCCTTGTGTTACATCTCATTTCAGTGGGGGGACTGGGGAAAAACCGAGTTTATTAAAACTTACTGTTAAACAAATTCGTATTGTCTCAAACATTTCGACTACAATTTCATGAACCTTCCTTGTAAACCATTTTGACAATGGCTAACTTGCTCTGTGCAGAGAAAGCTTATTATTGTCCCTAATGCGTCTGACGCCGAACTGGAATATCATCACTGGAGAATAACCTTCATGAACATCTAGAGAACGTACTACGAGTAAAGTTCTATGCTACACTATCTTCCCAAATATTTCTTAGCATAAGTTTACAAGTATTTTGCGGTCGCATCTTCCTACGAAGAGTCTTTTACAATACTGGACAGGATTTACATTATAAAGAAAAATAAAATGGTTTCCAGACACTTACTGGCTATAAGGCGTCAACTAAACTCAGATTACATTGACGTTTTTTTTATTAAGCCTTAATGAAATTAAGGAAGGACTGTTCTTTTTCTTCGGTATCAGCCGAGCAATATCGAGCCGAATTGATACGAGATGCCTCCATAAATGAGCTACCGTTCACGGATATCCGACAAAGAATATTACAATCAGTAACTTAACATTACAACAGACCAGGCAAGAGAAATAGATTTAGCAGTACAAAATGCAAAAGTTGGGGTAACGTCAGGGACCTCTCCACTTATTTTGGACCTCCGACCTCATCGTATGACAAAAGAGGTTCTGCGGATATATCAGTCTTAACTAAAAGCACATGGTTTTTTTTTCCGGCGGGGGTAAGAGACACACAAGGTCCCGCTAGAAGGGACAAATACTACACATGCGGAAAGCGGGGATATTATGTCTAAAGTTTGTAAAATTAAGAAAGAGGAAAGCGAAACGACATCGTTTTTCGACATCACTGAATACACTTGGCTACTTATCAGCTACAGCGATAAAAATCACGACTAACGAACAGCCACTAAAATCTCTGAGTGGCACAGTGAACACAGCATTGTGAAAGTGCATGAATTTAAGCGTGTTACTAGTTTGGCATCTCAGTCCAACCCTTTCACTGTCGAAAGGTTAAATATAGCCGGCTCTTCTACTCCAATAGCTTCATATCTTGTACTTCCCGGCTGTGTAACTCCCTTCCGCTTACTTGCTTCCCTGATAGTTATAGTCTTCAAATATTCAAATCTAATGTCAATGGATATCTCCAAATATCTTGATTTAATTCCCTGTCCTTTTAATCCTTTCCTCTATCATGTCTATATACTCTTGCTCCCACACTATGTGACCAATGACACTTCCGCCTTCCTTGTTGTGAAATGCTTTAAAAAAAGTAAATTCGGTGAAAATTTACCCGTGCCTAAACAAAGTGTCGATGACTATATCGTATCTTTTCCAAAAAAAATACTTGTTACTGTTTACTTGATCTAAGGGTAATGGGTACTTTATAACAAAGTAGTAAGCTGTCTACTAATGAAAGATCTATTCTGCGACCTAATATTAGGGCACAATTTCGTATGCCAACATTCATTAGTAGAAATATCCTTCTGAGGATCTAAGCTATCCTTCAAATGTTGCGGCCTAGTAGGTATGAGAATGCCGTGCCCAGCTCTCTTCAGCAATTTAACACCGGATTTTAAACTGGTAGCTACTAAGTCAACACACGGAGGAGGAGGATAAATTAATTGTCCAAACGGAAGTTACTCGAAGGAAGGTATAATCGAACCAATCCCTTTGCTGTAGAGAGCCCAAGGCTTCGTAGTCTTCTCTGAGAACAGAAAAAAGATCGAAGGAAAATGCAAAATATACAAAGGCGTCACAGGAGAAGATGACCTTGACGGAAATGACTAAAATACGAAGGCCTCACATTTCAGATGACCTTGGTGGAAAATACGAAAATACAAAGGCTTCACAGGAGAAGATGACCTTGACGGAAATTACGAAAACACGAAGGACTCACATTTCAGATGACCTTGGCGGAAAATACGAAAATACAAGAGCCGCATGGTAACAATGGAGATGACATTGACAAAAAATATGAACATACAAGGATCTCAGCGGAGAAATGAAGATAACATTGAGTGAAAAGACGAAAATACAAGGATCTCACGGAGAAATGAAACTGATTGGAATGTTATATATTTAGATAAGCAAGCTAACTGTTCACCCACTTCATTGCTGGTGATTTTAAGGACACTGGAGATGATGCTGGAGACATGAGACTTACCCTCATCTTAAACTCTAACATAGCTACCAGAATATTCTAAATCCATGATTCCTAAAGTGAGAAACGGGCTTTACAGTTAGCAGCAAGTTAGTTTTGAAGTGGTGTAATTCAAGAATCTGTTATTAACTGTGTTTTTTTTTTCTACTGAGTCTGTGTGAGTATGAGTGTATGCATATACAGTATATATACATTAAAGTATTTGTGTGTATGTAGGTACATGTGTAATTACATATATACTATTTATAATATATATATGTGTGTGTGCTAGTAACACAATATTTTAATAAATATTGTAAAAATCTAATATCAAATGTTAATAGTCTTGTATATATGAAGTTTCAAGTTCTTGAGGAAAGTTAAATTAATGCCCTTTTAGGAATCCTCCGCGTGGATAGATGTTTCTGTTTTAAATAAAAAGAAATATATATCACAGAATTGGGGTTTCAGGATTTTAAGACGTGCTTAGGTGCAGCATGACCAAAAACGTTTGGGAACCACTGTTCTAAAGTGATAAGCACCATAATAACGGTTAGTCGAATCGTCTTGACACAATGCTCATTTAACATAAATGACAATAATTCTTTCTGTGGGACTCTAAGATTTAACCTCCACAAGATCTAGTCGAGTTTTGATTTTTTGGCGCTAAGTGATTTTTTGACGTCGCGAAACAGTGTGAAATGGAAAATGAATGGCTAAAGAAATATCAAAACATCGACATTAGTGGAAATACGGAGGTTAGAATTATCATGTTTGGAGATCTTGGATTGGTTACAGAGATAACTGAGAAGAAACGGCAAGAACTGGATAAACGAAGATAAAACAGATCACCATCAATTCTGAAGTCCTTTCTTGGACCTTGCAAGAACAACGGAATATAAACAGATATTTATTCCTTTTAATTAAATCTCTCATGAAAAATGCGTTCTTATTTTGTTCTTTTTCTTCTCAGATATTTTTTTAAGCGTTTCACCCCAAGCAAGGCGAGAAGCCACTAGCACGCTCGGGGTTACAGAGAGTTGGAGCGAGAGAAAAGATGAGTGATAGAGGAAAGATGAAGAGAAGGATATGGGGGATAGATCAAGGGATCTGGAAACATCGATTGACATTACATTTGAATAGTTAGGGATTATATCTATCAGCGGACAACGTGAGAACGAGCAGTCGCAAAGAGGTGCTCTCGTGGAGTTGAGCGTCAGACATTCTAATGGGGAGGTAGGGATGGTTCTCTGTGGTGAGTAATAGAGAGCAGTTTTGTTTTTGAGGCGTTAAAGTTAACCAGCCAATTCCTGTCCCAGTTCACAACCGATTGGAGGTTCTTTTCGAGACAAACGGCCAGGTTACTTTTGTCAACAACACTAGATTTGTTTTTGAGACAGGAGTAAATAGTAGTGTCTTCCGCATAGATGCCTACTTGGTAACCTATGACGTTAATGAAGATAAGGAACAGAGTAGGGCCTAAGATAGAGCCTTGGGGAACACCTGCATTCGTGGGATAGGAGCTAGAGGAGAATCCGTTGAGAATGACCTTCAGTACACGTTTTAACAGGAATGATTGTATTAAGTCAAACAATCAACCTGTACTTCCATAACCCTGAAGCTCGCGAAGTAGGCCGTCATGCTAAATCCTATCAAACGCTTTGGAGATATCTAGAGCCACTGCTCGAGCTTCTCTGTTATTATGAAGAGCTTGGTAAACAATTTCAGTTATGGCCCTAAGCACATCAGCTGTAGAACAAAGCGGAAACCATATTGCTTGTCGGAGAGCAGATCATGGGATGCAAGGTGCTTAACCACTTCGACGTTGATTAATGCTTCGAAGACTTTGCCCCAGAGGTGTAGGAGACTTATAGAACGGTAAATAGAAGGGTCAGAAGGGTACTTTATTCTTTAACTGCTTCTGTTTCTTGGTATCTCCTTTTATTCAACGTCTTGATAATAAACTTCATTTTGAGGTTGATGTTTTACGCGTTGGTTAGTTTAGTTCCTTTTTTTGCTTCTGTTTCTCCTTTATTTCCTAATAGCATTCTGCAATTCTCAATACAATGATGTTATTATTATTATTATCTATATATTAATACCCTTTTACCTATGTATAGTATGTGCCACGCTTAGTATCATAGATACTGGAAGGGAAATAGGAACGTAGAAGGGGATAAAGATTAAAAGTGTATATGGGAGGGAGGTAGATAGACAAAACGTTCTAAGATATATGTACGTTGATATAAAAAGTTCTAAGATATACATTGATTGTAGTGAGTACTTACATCATTTTTCGTTTCTGTAGTGGATAAATTCGCACTTTAAATAAAAGTGACATTTTGAAATGAAAATAGTTATTTACGTTCGCCTATCATTCGGTTAACATTCCGCCCTCCCATATATTTTGAACAGGAGTGGTGGTATATCCATTGTTTCCTACTTAGGTTTTGGATTCCGGTTCCTTCTAAAGTTTTTCACTTTATCTTTTACTCCTAATATCCCCTTGTATCTTAGTTGCCTTATCGCCTTTCTTGGCGGTAAATTGATTAAAAGAATAAAAATCGATGACGTTCTTCTAATCGAATATAATACACCTGTATGTAGTTCGTTCCCTTCTTTTGCTGTCCTGGGCACAACGATAAACTATA
>OZ038492.1:10762457-10852457 GCA_964036315.1 Acanthosepion esculentum | reverse complement strand
TAGTTTTCATTTGTTTTTTTATTTTTTAACATGAATTTTGGTCATTCCTTGTGTTGGTCAAACAGTCTCTTTTAAGTTGTCATTTAAGATAAGAGCTGGATGGATTCATGCTGCTTTGAATTCTCTTGGTCATTTTGACAGTTTTATTATTTCCTGTAAAGGGGATGTCTCTCTGTTAAGTGTGTGTGTGTGTTATTTGGTTCTTAGGAAGGGAGTGAGTATGACATGTGTTAGCGTGTATATTACAATGGGTGTGTGTTATCATTTGGCTAATTAGGGAGTGAGTGAGTATGTTGTGTGTAGGTGTATTCGTGTGGGTGTGTGTATAAGTGTGATGTCTCAACACCTCCGTAAGCATGTGTGTCTTGTGTGGGTGAGAAATGTGGGTAGGCTTTGATTTGTAGGGTTATATAATAATACTATCTATATTGTTAAATTTATGGTTGAGCCTGGCTGGAGAGTGCGTCGTTAAACGTTGTATCCACTTATTTTCATGGAACTCTAAAATCATTCTAATGTTATCTGCTCTCTCTCTCTCTCTCTCTATATATATATATTTATATATATATATATATATATTGGGTACGTGGCCAAATGTCACAAGACATCGTGATCGAGAGCTTGAGCGTGCAGGCCTTGTTCAAACTGATTGATCACTACAATCGTAACTTCTTCAAGTCTTGAGTCAACAGATGTATATCCTACATATCCTCATAATATGAAAATTTGTCACCATCTCTACATGTCCTTACACCATCCTTATTCATTACTTCACTCACTCGCGTAAGACGTCTATTGGATGAACAATACTATAATATATATATATATATATATATATATATATATATATATATATATATATATATATATATATATATATATATATGCACATTTCATTGAATACAACGCACAAGGTGCTTTTATTTATCTTTCTCTACAATTTCTCATACGATCGAATTTTTTTTCTTTTCGGATGATAAATTCTATAAAAAACTGTCCAAATGTTCTTTTTATCCGAGCGCTTTCGGCTATACATTTAGCAATTTTCACGGATTAAATTCGGACAGTTTTTATATAATTTATCATCCGAAAAGAAAAACATTATTAGATCTCATGAGAAATTGTATAAAAAACTAAATAAAATCACCTAAATTCACATATATATATATATATATATATATATACATACATATATATATATGTATATATATATATATATATGTATATATATATATATATATATATATATATATATATATATATATATATATATATATATATATGTATGTATGTATATATATACATGTGTGTGTGTGTGTGTATTAATCAAATCACCCCAAGCAAGTCAATAATGACACAAAAACGCAATATGTTAAAGGAATAGACTTTGGAAGAATCATCCTGAACAATAAACAAGGGGAAAACCGCTATGCCTGTTCAAAAGTCCAGCGAGGAGTGTAAACTATCTCCTCCTATTGAGGAAAATAAATAAATAGTAAGTAAATTTTCAAAGTTTAAGCGGTGACGTTAGAAGTATAGTCTTGAAGTAGACTTCAGAATATATGCTATCTGACAGACACATTTAAAAACGAGTGTATGTTTGTAGATATATTTACTCTAACGTACCAAATAAAGAAATACAGTGCGTCCCGATTTATTACGAACATTATTAGAATTTATAATAATTATAAATCTAATATTAACCTAGAATCATAAAACTCCAGCCCAATACGCGCCTCAGGTCTCCCTGGAATAATGTCGTGTGTATGTCTTCGCGGAGTCTAGAGAAAACGATGCTGCCTGAAGGAATCTCCTTGGTTTCTTCGGGTGAGACATCTGCAAGGTGGCGTAGGAAATATGTTCTGGACAGGAATTATTGGCCATGAGATTGTCGGACACTGGAGAATTGCTGATGTTATCGAAATGTGTTATTCTCACACAGAAGACACTCTAAAGCCTAAACGTCTGACAAGTTTTAAGAAGACATCAACATATAAAAAATGTGTTATTTAAAAATATCAATACACCTGCATATTTTATTATTGCAACCGATGAAGAAATTAGCTAAACTAGACTGAGGTAAAGCGTTTTATAAGTAGATTGACTTGATAAGTAAGGACAAAAAATATTTGTTTTCAAATCCTTAGCATGCGCTGAGGAAACGAGTTTTACAATTATGTTTACGTTCAAAATGGCAGCGTTCATTTCGGTGATCAATGAAAGCCTTGTGTAATTTGCTGAAGCTTTACATGGAGAAGATGTATGGTACGAGCATCTTATTACAATTGTGTCATCAACAAGGCTTTCATTTACGTAAAAGGGAAATTATGCTGAACAATTTACCTATATTATGATGTAATAGGTTATGCAGTGCAATAGTTTTAGTGCGATTTTCAATAAAACAATGCAAATTTAAAACATTTTGTCTTATAATTTCTGCCCAGCAGTATTATGGTATTATATACACTTTTATCTATTTTTTGTTTTTATTAATTATGATTCAACAATTCATTGAGTAGGCTTTTTTGTAATCTTTTATAATTCTTTTACAGTTTTCGCTTATCGAATACCGTAAAAGAAACATGCGTATTTTACTTGAGGTGATTCATAATTAGAATTCTGGTTTGAATATATATATATTGCCTTCAATGTATCTAATACGAAAAATATCAAATTTTATTTGGATCTATTCTTGAAAGAGTAAAATTATGAAGTCTTTTGTAAGAGAAACACCTACGGAAATGAGGTATTTCTGGATTTTTTCAGACTATGTTTAAAACTAAATCGTAATATCTATGAATCTATTTTTTTTGTGTCAGTACCGCGACAAATCCCAACTTTCGCAGTGAGTGCCATGGTGACTTTTTAAAATCACTGAGTAGAAATTAAGAGCGATAATAAATTCCATTAGCAACAAATGTACACTTCAACATGATCCAGAAAATAAAGCAACATTCCATCGAAATACGGAAGGTTACGTTAAAATGATTTTCCAGTAAAATACTCCTCTCCTTGCTTCGAGGAAATTCTATTTTCTCAATGTTGAAATCAGATGAATTGGAATTAAAAGAAGTGGAATTAAAAAAGTGTCCATTAGATAAGAAACGTTTATTCATACTTAATTACTTACGTCAATTTACAAGAACAATTTTAATTAAAATTATATAAAAAAATATAACCATGTATAGGTAAATTGTCAAATAAAATATTCTTTTTTGTTTCAAAAGTAGTGAGAGCCATGCAAGAAGTGATTAAAAAAAACATACATTCTTCAACTGTGAAGCGACAAACTGATCAAATTTTATAAACCTCAAATGGACTTTGTGAACCAGCGCTTGCAGAAGGTTGGCAAATTGTAAATAGACGCGGTAAATTAACTACTGAAGCTTCACGAATTTTATGTGGATAAGAAGCAAGGACACATAGCACAGTGGATAAAGGCGTTAGTTAGATCCCGTGACAGGACCCAAAGAGTGTGATTTCCATACCCGGTTAAGGCAGTGCAAAAATTACAGAGGGAAATTAACAGGAGATAACCGATAACTGACATCCAGTAAACATGGCACGTGGAATTAGAATAGTCTACCCCAGTGAGCGAAATGAAGGATTCAGTTCGACATTCCAACCACCTGAAGAAGGCCGGGGCGTACAACGGCCGAAACGTTGTAATAAATATGGCGACAAAGATGAGGACAATAGTCGGAATAATGTAAATAGTGTACATAATACTTCATCTCAGAAATATAGACAGTTCCTGAAGAAGCAAGAAATAAGGACATTATCATTGTATCATAAAATGAACCCTTCATTCTGATGTAAGATGTTACACACTGCATTAGTTTTAGTGTGATTTTTAATAAACAATTCAAAACATTTTGTCTCATAATTTCTGCCCAGCAATATTATTGTATTATCTACATTTTTGTTGTTTTTACCAAATATTTTTATCCACTATATATATATATATATATATATATATATATATATATATATATATATAGATAGATAGATAGATAGATAGATAGATAGATAGATAGATAGATAGATATAATTATTTATTTAAATATTATAACATAAATATGTTATAAAATCACTACAAAAATAGCCATTTTGTTTTAACACTTCTGGTGTCTTATCAAGTGATGATGTTGAATGTAGAATAAATGGTTTTAAAAGTTTCAAATTAATTAACGATCCTTCGCTTGGGGTAAACGCTGTAACATAAGCTAGAATGACCAATCAAAATACAAGTACTTGAGAATTCAAAAAATTTGACAACAAAGCAAGGTTATCATACATATTAAAAGATTTATGAAATTTGAAATTAAAATTAAAAGTAAAAAATTACTTATTTAGAAATCTAAATCTAATCACTATTAAGTTTAAAATTATAGAATTATTGAGGAGAAAATAATATATATATATATATATATATATATATATATATATATATATATATATATATATATATATATATAAAAAATATTTTTTATCAAATATGATCAAATAAATGTTCTAACAAATCCTATTTATTGAGCAGTACTCCTATTCATTGTAACTCTTCAATTTTTTTACGCTGTTTTTACTTATCGAATAGAGTAAAAAATATGTATACTTTGCTTGTGGTGATTCATAATTAGAATTCTAGCTTGAATATATTTTCAATTGAATGTATCCAATGTATAAAAGATATCAACTTTATTTGGATTTATTCTTGAAATAGTAAAATTTTGAAGTCAGTTTGTAGGCAAAAAAAACTGTTGAAATTAGATACTTCTGTACATTTTCTCAAGGGTTCTTTAAACCTAAATGCTCAAAAATTACTAAAGTCTATGAATCTAATGTTTGATGTCAGTACTTATCTCATCAAATTATCAATTGCACCCCGAGTGCAATGTTGATTTTCTAAAATAATGAAAATCAACCTGCCCTAATGACACATGGCCGGATTATTGGCGGCTAAACTGGTTCCCCACGAGCTTTTTTTTATTTGGTGAGAATAGGGTTAGATGCCTACCAGGATTAAACCCAAAGCTGTCAAATGGTGAATTGACGTTATTTTCAGGTCAACGAACATCTTCCACAATAGTGTAGACTGAGCCCGTTAGGTAGGTATATCGCAAATGCGATGCTAACACTAGACTGATTCTGGACTAAAGCCAATGACCAGGACGGTTGAATCCTTCGATGGAATAAACATTTATGTGTCCGTGGCCAACGCATGTTGGTAGCGAGGGGTATAGGCTTTGGTTTTAGAAGGACAGGGAGGGCTCCGCGAGGTCTAATTGCTACGGTATGAATAAATAGATATTTAACTTTGAAACGGATGTATAGAGAGTCTCATTTGTACGGTGATCCTCCGACCACGCCCATTCTTGGCTGTGATACAGATAATAAGGATGATGATACGGCGGAGGAGGAGGAGGTAAAAACCTTCGTAAGTCTATCACTATCAAAGATAAATGTATTTGATATATAACCAGATAATATTTTTTACTACAGTTTTATTCAAGCCAAACTATTATTTTTATATTTGGATGAGATTTCTTTCAAGAAAACCGTGTTTCATCTTTTACACTCGTTTTAAATTAAGTCTTGTGTATACAAATCGGTTTGTATATCATTATTTGAACGATTTTGTTTTCTTGATTTCATCCAATATATATGTTTTTTATTTATTTATTTTTATTTTATTTACATCTTTAAATTGCTACCTTCGCGATAGCTATAAATCTCTTTGTATAACATTCCTTTGAATAAATCATTGTTTTGTCTGATCACTCCCCTTCGTTTTTGTTTTTTTTATCCTTATATCAGTTTAAATTGATTCTTTCAGATGATTGCATGGTGACCACTTTGCGTCTCATTTCATTGAATATATTATTCTTCTACTGGATTATTCTTGTTCATTTTAATCGTTCTCTCACTTCAAAAGTATTCTCTCAGATTATTATAGTTCTGAATAGCTTTTCTCCTTAGTGCCTCGACTGCATGAATTTAAGCCCGCTACTCGATTGGCAATTAGGTCCCACCGTTTTACTGTTAAACTAGCTAGATATTATTCTAACAGTTCCTTTTCTCGCACTTGTAACTTGTGGTAATCCCTTCCGATTTCTTGCTTCCCTGAAAACTACAGTACTCAAAAATATAAATGCAATGCCAATCGCCATCCTCTGTCTTCTTGAACCCATTTGCGGGAAACGATTTAAAAAAAAGCTTTTGTATGTCAGTCGTTTGAATAAATGTTTGTTGTTTCTTTCATCAAGTAAGTTTCTTTCCCATTCCCGTACTGGATATGACGATAAACTACATTCGTGTCCTGCGTATCGCGATAAACTCCATCCGAATCCTAGGTAAGACGATAAACTACATCTGAGCAGGCAGACAGACAGTTTTCTGAGTGTTGTCCTCCTCGTGTACCCGACTATCGCAGTTTTTTTATACTACTTATACTGACTAATTCTTTATTTAATGTCTTTGGGTTGCCACTTATGACTTTTGCTCGGTGGTGCAAGCAGCGGACGACCTCTTTCGTTACGCTGTATTGATGGTGAGAGTAGAAATTGAGGTACTGTTCAGTGAATGTCAGTTTACGGCATACAAATGTCTTGAACCCATGCTCTGTTCGAGATATTAGAACATCCAGGAAGATATATCTGCAAGGAAGCGTCTGCCTGCCTTATGTGAAGGGGTTATCAGAGAAAATGTAAAAGATCTGCGGTCCATATAACACCAGGACAACCTTCAAAATCTTGACGACACTTCGCAGATATCTCTCCCGAGTAAGACCCCCCATAGAGGATACTAAAGACTATGTGTAAGCTATCCCGTGCAGCTGCGGAAAGAAATATAAAGGGGAGACAGGCCACCCTCTTAAGGTAAGGCTTCAAGAACACCAGAAAGCTGTAACACGAATGGAAGTGGAAAAATCAGGCGTAGCTAACCACATATGGAGAGAAAAGGGAGATCACTACCCTCTGTGGGATCAGGTTGAGATCATAGACAAAGAACACCATTGGAAAATTCGTAAACGTAATAAATCAGCACATATGATAGGCTACAAAAATCTCCTGACCGACCAGGCATATAAATGAATACAATATGGGAACCAGTAATAAGGAGTGTCAGAGGAAAGCGATAATAAAAACAAAAATTGCAATATGAGCTCTGGTAAAACATGAAATGATAACAGTATAAATTGCAATATGAGCACTGTTAAAAATGGTTGCTGAAGACATTAGGTTTATAATAACCAGAAATTCATACACAGATGTCTTCAAGGACACATGATACAGTGGATAAAGGCGTTAGTTAGTATGAGTTCAATAGTCAGTTAAGGCAGTGGAGAACTTGGAGAGGGGAATTAACAGGAGATAAGTGATAACTGACATCCATTAAACATTGCACGTGGAACTAGAACAGTCTACTCCAGTGAGCAAAATAAAGAGTTCAGTTTGACATTCCAACCACCTGAAGAAGGCCGAAACGTTGTAACAAATATGGCGACAAAGATGAGGACAATAGTCCGAATAATGTATCTCTAAACTATTATTATCTCTCAAAAAGTTCTAACAATGTAAAAATAAAAACAAACGCAAAAAATAACATTCCATTATTATTAAATAATTGTTCGTTATTTTAATCATTAAATTGTTTTTAAAATATAGTAAAACTTATTTTTTCAAAAATAAAAATTAATGCAAATTTATTGTACTAAGCTACGCACCCTAGTAAAACCAACTGTACATTGTGCCCCCTTATCTCTTTGCATTTCTCCACAATATTTGTTTTCGATCGGTCAATGTATGGCTATTTTAGAGGGAGCGGGGGGACAGACGGCCTGGCGAACAAAAAGAAGCCACAGAATTTTATATATAGAAAGTTATTTTAATAGAATTATTTTACTTACAAGGAAACATCTAATATAACCATTAACACTAACATTTTATATGCATTAGATTCGTACATCCTGTAACGGTATTCTAATTGCGCCTTAGAATGTCTAAGTTGATTTCGTTTTAATATATTTGAGACACTTGCATAGCTGCCACGTTTTCTTGTCAGCAGACTTCGGGACAAAATATCTTGTCTGTTTCTAATTATGTCGACAGAGAAGAATTGTGCGTAGATATTTCCTTGGGTAAATCCGTCTTCAGTAGCTACATTACAGTCTCAGGCAATCGCAGACAAAAAAAAAAGAACTATTACTTCCATATTTGATTTTCAGAGTGGAGCGGTAGGAACTTGGTGTAATAGCTGCGGCTTGCGAAGCAGATATATGCAAATGAAGTTTATCATGCGTCTCGGATACGATGTAGCGAGACAACATTTATCAGTGTCAGATGATCAAGAAAATATATAGTTAACCCAAGTTTTTGTATCAGTTTGGACGGTACAGAAATGGTGTTTTGAGTCAGGGGGAGAAGATATTTTAGATACAACACAAAATATTCTGTTTTAGTTGACACAATCAAAAGAACAATACACAGCGAACGAAAGAGGAAAATCAATAAAATTAAATAAAAGTTTGCAGCGAAAATATGTGTTCTATTTGAAGGAACAAAGGACGGAGGAGTGATAGAACAAATTTCAATCCGAAAATAAATTCACCTCGGAATTATGCCACATAATAGAAAACCACCCACATTCCCTCCGTATTCCATTGGCGAACAGCTTCTCACGAATGACTGCCCCCGAAGCATCTGTTTATATTTCTGAGATGAGGTATTATATACACTATTTACATTATTCGCACTATTGTCCTCATCTTTGAGGCCATATATATTACAACGTTTGTACGCTCCGGCCTTCTTTAGGTGGTTGGAATGTCGAACTGAACCTTTTATTTCGCTCACTGGGGTAGACTGATCTAGTTCCACGTGCCATGTCTAATGGATGTTAATTATCAGGTACCTCCTGTTAATTCCCCTTTCCAAGTTCTCCACTGCCTTAACCGGGTGTTGACTTACACTGTTTGGGTCCTGTCACTGGATCTAACTACCGCCTTTATTCACTGTGCCATGTGTTCTTGAGGTTATAACGTTGTAATAGATATGGCGACAAAGATGAGGACAATAGTCCGAACAATGTAAATAGTGTAGATGAAGCATTTTGAACATTATTATTAATATTGTCTACTCGCATTTATTTCTCTTTTCTTTTTTTATTAGATTTTATCAGATGAACAGTGTCAGCCATTATTATTAATTTTTGAATCGCAAACTTCCGTCTTCATTTTTTATCGATGAAGAATTGTCAACTACTATTATTAATTTACTTTTATGTTCATTTTTATTAGATCAACCATTGACAACCATTATTAGTATTAATTTTTGACTAGTATTTATTATCATCATCTTATATATAAAGTACTCTATATGTGTGTGTGTTTGTGTATGTCCAAGCATATACCCCGCTCGCACTGGTCTGATTTCAATGATTTAAAGCTCATTCAAATGTCCTAAAAAGTTAGGGGTAGGGATTTTCGTTGAGTTCTGATTCAGGTTTGCCAGCTTATACGAGGGTAAAAATATATGTTAATATATTAGACATTATCGTTGCTTTCATGATTCAAGGGGTGTAACTCTTATTTTCCTTTTGTGTCCAAATTGTAAGTAGCTTAATTCTTCTGCTGCCACTTAATTTAAAGACGATTTGATGTACGTAGGTCCTTATTTTCTGAACAAACAATTATTTTTATTTCATTGATGACAGAACAGGGGAAGATTTACAAGATAATATTAATATAGTGTAAATATGGGAAAACAGAAATTATAATTACTTATAATATATAGCTAATATAATAGCTAATTATGGAAAACATATATTATGGAAACTGTATGAATAAATGCGATATTGGAGCTCAATTCTCCCCCGAATTCTGAGTTTAAAAAGCCCCAGCTCTACTTTAGAATAATTTGTATTTACTCAAACCCCCACGAGGTCAGGTTGTGACAGAAGGTCGGTTTAACGTGCAGATTCCGAGTGCGTACACGCTGGCTAGGAAAAAAAATATGCCTGATCCCTCGCAACCGTCTGTTGCGCTGGCCTCGGTGCGAGTACCGATCGCTCTTTCTAGTACAATGAGATGGCGCGGACTCGGGTAGCTGTTTCCGAGGACCGGTACGACTCTGTCCTTCGACGAGCGACCCCTCAGCGCCCTTTGCCCAAAGACCAAGACGCAACTGAGAGATGATAAATGAACATATTACAACCTACTATAGAGCAATTTGTATTTACTCAAAACCCCCACGAGGTCAGGTTTAATGTGGGGATCCCGATCACGTACACCCGGGCTGTCGGTTGCGCTGGCCTTGGTGCGAACACCGAGCTCACGGTCTGGTGCAATGAGAGGGCGCAACATCGGGGAGCTGTCTCCCCAAGGCTGGGCACCTATCAGTAAAATTTTCCTCAAAGCTCAATATCTGTATTATATATTATCTACTTCGAGGTATATCACTCTTCAGATTTGACTAATTTGCATATTGATTTTAAAAAGTTTATTTCATTAATTAATTGGCCTTCATTACTGTTATTTATTCGAGGATTGTTTTGATTTTCATATCAAAAATAGGTCTGTTTTGGAATATTGTCTTATATAGTGCAGAAAATTGTTTGAAATTTGCATTTTACTTGGCCTTCAACAAGTTGGCATCTATTTGTAAAACTTTCCTTAACTATAATAAGCCATTTTATGAATGAAATGTTCTTTTAAATTTTTTGCTTCAAAGATTTCAAGTAGTGGTTATTGTCAGTCATTATTATTAATTTTTGACTAGTATTTAATAAAGTCATCATTTTTAACCTAATATCTGCCATGAGCCCCATTTGGGCAATTGTTAAAATTAAACTCACTAGATGTTATTCCTTGGATTTATATTGAATTGCTTACATACATTGCAATTGCAGAGCTATATTTTACAACACTTAGCTTTTAAAGTTTGTATTATTAGCCGTTAGAAGACCCTTTATAATAATGACTATTTTGAAAAGCATTTTTTATAATTTCTAATTAATATTATTATTTGATGTTTTATACACATATATATTTGATGTTCTAGTTTCTATAAAAATGACAATGGTAACTACTGAAATTAAACATAAGGATTAAATAAACTCCTAAAACACATGTCTGGGCCAAAATGCGCATTAAAACTATTGGCAGTTAATGGGTTAATAGATCAAGCATTGTCAACCATTATTATTAATTTTTGACTCGTAATTTTTGTCATTTCCGTTTTTTTAGTGAATTTGTCTATAGATATATATATTTTGATATATATCTCAATTTTACTTGGGCCTTGAATTTATGGCAATGAATCGATATCATTTGATCTGAAATAAAAGATGATCTCCCGGTGAGATTTGAACTTACAGCTATTTTTAACAAGGAATCTTGTTGCTTCATATTTCTAGCAAAATGAATTATTTAAAAATAAAAATAATTCTCTTAGATAAAACGTGAGAAACATCACAAAGTGAAAAGAAATAAAAAAAGAAATTAAAAAAATTCGCCCTAAAATATGTAAATTTGTCTGTAAATAGAAAAGTATATAATGAAACTAACATTTCTTTTATCTGTCAGCTAACTTCAGAACGTAGACGATCATGGCTCTCCCCAGATTCGTCTTTCTACGTAACTGCTAACCCTGTTGAAACTTTCTCAAGACTCGTGTTCCTCGTCATGTATTCCAGAGGTTTCAGGTGTCTGTTTTCATTTTTAAATATTAGATTGGCGTATGTTCTCAGCCTTTTACAGTTGAATTGCCTAGATGCAACCGTAAGTTCTATATGAGCAGATTCTTCTTTCGCACTTCTCGCTTGTGGACCTTTCTTCTGGCCTCTTGTTCCACAGTCAGCTTTGATCTTCAAATATTTTAAATACAATGTCAATCGTTATCTTCTGTCTACTTGACACCTATTTTTTTATTATTTTATTGTTTTCTCTCCTTAATAGTGTTTATTTTTTCTCTCACACTCTTACGACTTAGTAACTTTATTACCTTGCTTAGATTGAAATGATTAATATATATATATATATGAAGAAATATAGTCTTAAGATGTGTTATATTTATGGGGTAAAGTGCTCCATATCAGAGATAGAGCGTGTGTAAATATAAAAGTGGACATAGGAATCAACACTTAGAGGCGACAGTCTGTTTCATGCTAGATGCAATCGTCAGGCAACTAGAATAAACGACTTCCGGTAAAAATAACCGCCAAAATAGACTACCCACAATGCACCACTGACCCGTATATATAAATAGCCGAGAAAAATAACAGCACTAGTTGCCTGACGATTGCATCTAGCATGAAACAGACTGTCGCCTCTAAGTGTTGACTTCTATGTTCACTTTTATATTTATATATATATATATATATATATATATATATATATATATATATATATATATATATATATTTATTTAAATGCAATATCGTTTTCTTAATTCTTGTGCTTGTATTGTACTCTGTCCTTAATAACCTTTTTTCATATTTTCTAACACTCAATAACACCTTGCGTCTTAGGGGCTTCATTGCCTTTATCGGGGTGCATTGAATTAAATATGTTGATCTGTAACTACCATTTTCTTTAAGACTTATATTTGTTTACTAATCATTTCCATGGTATTTCCTGCCTCCATCTTTAGTAGCACATATTTATCGCTTCGAGTTTCTTCATCTGGGAAGAGATTGTCTACCATTCTTAGTTAAGGAAATGACGTTGCTACATTTTTTCGATGTTTTTTTTTTGTAAACGACCCGTGACTTACTCGAATCGATATCTTGTATCGCAGCAGATAAATCGTAACGTTTTATTACAAGGAAAAGGACAAATATTCCAGAAAGATATTGGAACATGCATTTGTCATATGAGTTGGTTCTTCTCAGTTTAAAAAATGCGAAAAGAGATTTTATAACTTGTATACATATTTTCAAAATCTTCATCAATATTCTCCCCGAGGTCATAATTCCCCAGCTACTTAATCATGAAGATAACACAAGCATTTATTCATGTCTCAGTAGAAAATACGACAGATCCGTCAAAGTAAACCTTGCAACTGCTTTTGAAATGGACCTCTAATCAATGGTTAACATAGGGTAAGAAATCCCTTGTTAATTTTAACCCCGCCAAAACAAAAGTGCTTTCATTTAATCAACACATTGAACTTGCCTGCCATCATCATGTCTGAGGCTAAATTCCAGGAGGGCCCCACTCTATACCTTCTTGGCCTCACGTTTTCCACTGACATGAAGAGGAGCGAATATATCGAATCAATTGCTACGTCTACTGCAAGGAATGTTGATTCACTGTGTCCTGCCAGAAAAAAAACATTTCTCGTCATAATCCATCTTGCATATATATAAATCCTCATCCGTGCGTTGAATACTGTCGCCATATCTTGGTCTTGTGCTCCTGCTGTACATGTCAAGATTCTTGATAGAATCCAAAGTAGGATCTGCAATACAACTGATCCTGACGAGGCATCTCGATTCCAGTCACTTTCTAAGTGGCGTGAGATGGGGTCCATCCATCATTTCTTCAAATATTTTGATGGCAACTGCTCTAATCAGCATTTAAACATGGTGTCCCGACTACAATGATTTCAGAGTGTACTAGATCGGCAACTAGGTCCCACTGTTTTACTGTTGAACTAGCTAGACGTAACGACCACTTCTATTCTGACAGTTTATTTTCTCCGCCCCTGAAACTCATTTCCAATTTCTTACTGCTTTGATAATTTCAATCTTCAATGTTTAGAGCGTCCTGGGTAAGACGATAAACTACATCCGAGATCAAGGCCTTTTGATCAGGATGTTTTGAGGAGTGTGGAACCCCCTCTTAATTGCTGGTGTTCCCAGGTCCACTCTGGCCCGGGGTAGTAGAACCTGTTAGGGTCCCATCTAACGGCAAATTGTTAACCAATAAACTATGGTCAAAGCACCGTGAAAGTATAAAAATAGGCTTTAATGCTAGCAATGAACTTTTTGAGGATAAATTATTACAAGCAATAGACTTTGAAAGAAAAAAACACCAGCAATACATTTTTATAAGTAATTACTACAAGCAATACAATTTAGAAGAAAATATATATTACCAAAAATGCCTGTTTGAAGGAAAAACTATTACCAGCAATACATTTTTGGAAAAAATATTACCAGCATTAAAAATCTTGTCGGCATTAAATAACCCATATGTTTCATTATTATATATTATCATTATTAAGGTTAGTGGCATTGGTGGTTTTGGACATATGGTAGTCTTGAAAATATATTACCAGTAATAACAATCTTGTCGGCATTAAATAACCCATTGAGGTTGATATGCCGTAAAACTAACCAAAGCAAACGTCATATAAGTCTTACTTTTAGACACTGGAGTTTCGGGAAAATACGGAAAATACATTTTTATGTTTTATTATTATATATTATGATTGTTATGGTTAATGGCATTGGTGGTTTTGGACAAATGGTACTGTTGAAAAAGTATTACCAGTAATAACAATCTTGTCGGCATTAAATAACCCATTGAGGTTGATATGCCGTAAAACAAACCGAACCAAAATTTTAATTCATTATCTTCTCTGTCTTCATGAACCCTGTTATTTTTTGGCCTTTCATCAACCCACACCATTTTCAGTCTTCTCTTTCTCCTTCACTCTCAGTCTCTTTACCTGCGTTCTAGTGGCATTATAGCAAAAAATTGAAGAAAAAGTATTCTGATCTTATAACTGATCGGTAAGAACATTTTCTACTGGAACAATTCGCAACCATAGGATAGCGTTGTGTCAAGGTTGGAGATGAGCTTTCAGTTTTGTTTGGGGAAAGAAATTGTTAATTGCAAAGTTAGAAAGGAGCGTAAGGTACGGATGCGTCTTCTCACCCGACCTGTTCAACCTGTGCAGAGAGGCAATTATGAGAGATTTGGAAACCCGACCGGGATTTAGCGTTGGCGGACACAATCTCGACAACATAAGATAGGCAGATGACACAGTACTGATAGCAGACACGGAAAAGAAACTACAACATCTCCTAAAGGAGAGTGAGAATAAGGGACTAAGTATAAACTACAAGAAGACAGAATGCCTGGTCATCGGTAAAAGGATGAGCACGAAAAGCTATTTGCTGGTCGGGAACACTAGAATCAAGCAGACGCGAGAGTTTAAATATCTGGGAAGCCTCTCGACAGAGGACGGTATGTGCGACACTGAGATCCGTATATCTATCTATCTATCTATCTATCTATCTATCTATCTATCTATCTATCTATCTATCTATCCAAGCTAGACTGCTCGTATCTATCTATCTATCTATCTATCCAACCTAGACTGCTCGTATCTATCTATCTATCTATCTATCTATCTATCTATCTATCTATCTATCTATCTATCTATCCAACCTAGACTGCTCGCATCTATCTATCTATATCTATATATATATATATATATATATATATATATATATATATATATATATATATATGTAATTTTTATTTATTTATTTTTGTTTAATATCATATTCTTTTAGTAAATATTTGATAATGTTTCCTGTTTGAAAAAATATCACTTATATCCAGGAAAGGTGAATCTGAGTAAGCCAACTTATTTTAGTGTCAATCTAAAACATTCACCAGGGATAATAGTGGTATTTGCAACACTAGTCGTTTCATCATAAGGAAACATTTATTATTCATTGACCGAGCAGCCAGTATTGCCGACAGAATTTTTATAACGGAGACATCATATAGATGGCGAGCTAGAAATTTAAATGTCTTCTTTGGTTATGCTTCTGACTCTATTTCTATTGAAACTCGACTGAAGTGATTCTGTCAACACAGCTGAATAAAATAAAGACAAAATAAAATTAGATCAAAATAAACAAATTAGGTTAGAATTAAAATAATTCCCAATATATAATACGCATTTTTCCCTAGGAAATAATATGCAAAATTAAGGGTGCGGATTATGCACACCTACAAAAAAATCTTTAAAAAATTGCCGCTTCATTGGTCGATTACAGTTGCGAAATTACTACCCACCACAAACAATTTGACACGGCGATTGCGACCCCATAAGAATGCCAAATATAATCATATGTACCTAACAATACTTACAAATAAAAGATAAAATAAGAATTATCATAAAACTAAATTAATAATATTATTCTATGTTTAAAAGCATTTTTAATAAGTGTAGCAAACGCTGACATTAATGAAAATGAAGAGGTACAATTTATAAGGTTTGATTACCAAACAAAGAGTGCATATTATGCGTGAGTAGAAGTATTTTCTCACACTTTCATCAAAAATTTAAGTGTGCGTATTATAGAGGAAGGTGTATTGTACATGACAATTACCGTATTAATAAATACAAATCAAAATAAACTAAATAATAAAATTCAAATGAATACAAATAAAAATAAGATTTAGATTCTTTTTGATTGGTCTAGGAACAAATGTTTTCCCGCCACTTATCTTTTAATTTCTGAAAAAAAAAGTTTTATTTTACTTTTTCTTCAATAGAGTTTTATATTGTTAATAAATTTCCTTAGTTTTATTTTCTAGTTACTTCTATATTTTCGGGACGACGAATTGGTAAATGGCTGTATCATAAAGCACAGCAACCTGACATTCTCTGGACAATGTGCTTGAGATCGAACCTTTGCTTTGAATCCATTTTGTGAAGACGTAGCCTTTCAGTAAAATGACGACAGGAACTGCAATTCGCCATCGCCAACTCCCAGATATATACGGGGCCAATTAACTTGCTAACGATTACACAGTGACAACTTCACGCAGACAATTATATGGTTATTCGGTTGGTCAATATATCTCAGGTGAGCTAATTGATAGCTGTCCTCAGATTTTCACCGTAGTTTATGACGAGACCGCCATATCGTCTCGTGTTCACTTTAGGAGGATTTTTGACATTTATGTTTAAGACTAATTGAGCGCGTAGAAGGCGATTAGTGGAAAACGTAAGTAAAGTGCGATGAAAATAATTAGAACAGAAATAACTACATTTCCACGCATGAAGAAGTTTTTCAATAAGAAACGCTCCACATATACACCCACGTATTTTTACAAGGCATAATTTTGACTAGAAGAAGGCCATATACGTACAACAAAGCGGGAACGATAGGGATAAACAAGAAATTAAAAAAACTAGCGCCATGTTGGCCAGTAGTCGCTGAAAATGGTAGTAAATAATTCTAGTGATAAATAATAAGTGATAGCATGTTTCTTCTTCTTCTTCATCTTCGTCTTGCTCTTCTTTTTTTTCTTCCTCTTGCTTTTCTTCCTCTTCTCCTTTTCTTTGTCTTCCTTTTCTTCTTCTTCTTCTTGCTCTTCTTCCTCTTCTTTTCTTGCTCTTCTTCTTGTTATTCTTCTTCCTCCCCTTGCTCTTCTTCTTGCTGTTCTTCTCCTCCTCCTTCTTCTTCTTCTTGACCTTCCTCTTCTTTCTCTTCTTTTTGCTTTGCTCTTCTTCTTGTTTTGCTCTTCTTCTCCTTGCTCTTCTTCCTCTTCTTTTTCTTGCTCTTCCCCTTCTTTTTCCTATTGCTCTTCTTCTTCCTCTTGATCTTCTTCTTACTCTTCTTTTTCTTCTTCTTTGTACTGTGCATCTTCAGGACGTTAGCGATCATAGATCTCTACAATTTCATGTTCTTCAAACCTCTTAATAAATGTCCTTATGCTATCTCTCCCAAACCTTGTTTCGGCATCTATTCACTGAAGCTATCAAGGTAAATTTTCTGCTATTTTCTTCTGTCCCTCTTGCCTTCAATCTGTCCTGTGAGTACCAAATTTTCGAAGTTCTCTTTCGTCATGTTTCCTAGAAATTTAATCTATCTTGTCCTGAGGTTAAGTATAAGTTTCTTTTTTGTTCCATGTCCCTTCAGAATGTTGTCGTAATGTTGCTCTCCACAATTACCCGTTTTTTTGTAGCTCTTAGTATATTTTGTAATTTTTCATCTGTCATTCACTTCTGCGTTCGGCTTTGGTTTCACCTGTAGAAGGATGGGTCTGTAAAGGGTTGATAAGCCACAAAAAAACAAATCAATTACTTAATCAATCTATAGCTATGAACGCAACCAGATGACTGTAGGCGGAGGGTTTCTTCGAGAAATGTCAACAATCAGATCACAGCTTAGCGAGATGGAATTAACAATCACGTATCTGTGAACAAGGCGAGCCTTCATTGAAGGAAATCAGCTGTGGTTTGAACTGAAAAATTATGGGTAACATCAGCTGTACTTGGCGAAAACACGCTACGCATGAGTAGATACCTATCCGACTTTCATCCTAGCTATGTGGAGGAAAATGGGCAAGTGCTCATTTGAACTGTGACACTAGGACCACACCCGTTCATGTGTCTGAGGATTTTGCCGACGTTATAATTATTTAAGTGTTATTTATCACCATTTTCACCAGGTATTGAACTAACAACTCTTTGAGTACTGATTTGCTAATGCAAGTCCTACTAATTAACTTACACCTGGGGGTGGAGAAAAGGTGGATTCGTGCCTTTCACAAAGAGATTTTCTCCCGTAAGTGTATACAACGAACAAGTCTAGAAACTGAACTCGAAGAGCCGAGTTCCAATACGGAGCCGTTACCCCCTCACATAACAATATTGACGACGCCATTCCACGCCGTTGAGTTAGGTGGATGTTGGCATTAGAAGAGAGTTTTGTTTTAAATCATGCTGTGTGTCTAACCGTCACCCTCACCAAGAAAGCCGGGCGAAAGGAACATCTTAATCACCGATGACACGAACATGCAGCAGGTTGTTCTGAATTAGATGGTACCAACACCACTCCCTGACGAAGACATGATTAAAAATTTAATTTACATTTGTTTTTATATATATTCTGGTAAAATGTAATTGCTTTAAGAACATCCGAATGTTTAAATAGATTTATGTCACATATAAGAAATCAACTCGTTTTTGTTACAAGTTGCCTTTTGTAGGTGGATTCCCATTTTTTACACAGGTTAACACACACACACACACACACACACACACACACACATATATATATATATATATATATATATATATATATATATATATATATATATATATATATGTTAAATAGCAATGAAAAATAATTCAAATGAAATACGATGCATGGAAATAAAACAATTTTCTGTCCTGAGGAGTGGATTTCAGTATATGAGAAAAACTGATTAGAGACATATAAACATTTAATATATATATATATATATATATATATATATATATATATATATATATATATATATATATATATATATATATGTATATATATATAAAGAAAAACAGACCACTTTAAGCCTTAAAGTGGCCTGTTTTTCTTTAAATTATTAGCTCTGAGTTTATATTGAGCTCTCAGGATTCCATCCTTCTTGGGACTACCCATACGGATTACCAAGTTTTTCGTAACTTATGTATATACATACATACATATATATATATATATATATATATATATATATATATATATATATATATATATATATATATATATATATATATATATATATACACGTTTGTAATGCAACTTAAATTTCCATGATTTTCCCAATTCTACTGATATCGTAGGTATATGTATATGTATACGTCTTGGCTCTATTTAACCATATTGTGCACTGTTTTGTTTACACCTGATAATAAATTAAGTAAAATTATTTAAATTGACAGAAATAGTTTTGTAAATATTTAAATTGACAGAAATAGTTCGGAAATATGTAAATTGAAAGAAATAGTTCGGAAATATTTAAATTGACAGAAATAGTTCGGAAATATTTAAATTGACAGAAATAGTTCGGAAATATTTAAATTGAAAGAAATAGTTCGGAAATATTTAAATTGACAGAAATAGTTCGTAAATATTTAAATTGAAAGAAATAGTTCGGAAATATTTAAATTGACAGAAATAGTTCGGAAATATTTAAATTGACAGAAATAGTTCGGAAATATTTAAATTGAGAGAAATAGTTCGGAAATATTTAAATTGAAAGAAATAGTTCGGAAATATTTAAATTGACAGAAATAGTTCGGAAATATTTAAATTGACAGAAATAGTTCGGAAATATTTAAATTGACAGAAATAGTTCGGAAATATTTAAATTGACAGAAATAGTTCGGAAATATTTAAATTGACAGAAATAGTTCGGAAATATTTAAATTGAGAGAAATAGTTCGGAAATATTTAAATTGACATAAATAGTTCGGAAATATTTAAATTGACAGAAAGAGTCCCGAAGTATTTAAATTGAATAAATACTTCGGAAATATTTAAATTGACAGAAATAGTTCAGAAATATTTAAATTGACAGAAATAGTTCGGAAATATTTAAATTGAAAGAAATAGTTCGTAAATATTTAAATTGAGAGAAATAGTTCGGAAATATTTAAATTGACAGACATAGTTTGGAAATATTTAAATTGACAGAAATAGTTCGGAAATATTTAAATTGACAGAAATAGTTCGGAAATATTTAAATTGACATAATTAGTTCGGAAATATTTAAATTGACAGAAATATTTAAATTTACAGAAATATTTCAGAAATACTTAAATTGACAGTTCTATACAACCGCTTTCTAAACTTGACGGTCAAAAGTGGATTTGAGTGGATGCGATCGACCGAGCCTATGGATCTTAGTGAAGAACATGCTTCTTAGAACATTATGGATTGTCGTCACAGAATGACGTACATAAAACTGTACTAAATCACAGATATCGTATCACTGTTGAAGTTTCAACAGCTTCAACAGCTAAAATAGAAAGCACATGTTGAAATCCGAGATTATTTAAATCAAATATATGAAAGAAAAAGCCTAACATTACTAAAAGCCTGATAACAGCTACTGGACTTGAGGAAATTTATTTTCCTGAAAAATTGCTTTCAGAGAAAGCCTGCTTGGACACTGAATGTTTCATGATAAAGAAAAAAGCTATTAATACCATTTCTGCTACCTCGTAATTACTTTATGAATATCCTAATATATTTACTGATATAAGGTCTAAACGAGTGTAAGATCGCTTCCACGCCGTTTTTCTTATTTTATTTTGGTAACAAAGTTTAGATGTCCAACCCACAAATCTTAGCACAATATTGATCAAATTTTCGTTTCCCGCCTTCAACATCCTCTTCTACGAATGATGTCTGACATCTGTACCTTTAATGGAAATACGAAAAAGAAGCCAACGAATACAATGCACTCTAAGTGGGAGGTGCTTTTTTTTTAAACGTGCCTTTTAGACACCCAGGGAAAAGTTTCGCCAGAAAAGTCATTAAGGCAAGACTTTACATCTGCTTCCTTGGCTCGCTCAAAGAACCTACCACGTGAACGCTGACCTCTTTAGCTTAGCTCATGGGACAAGTTGAAAGAACAATACAACAGAATGGGCCAATATTTGGGGAAAGTGCTCAACTGAAATATTATACATTTTGTTGCCACGAAACTTTCTGACCATACTCTTACTATAGCTGTAGGTAATGAACAAATGGATTACTACACACGCTAGGCAAATAGACATACACACACAATTCAGATTAAATTTTAATGAGCTGGAATCTAATGTCTTTAAGAAAAACAAATTCTCGTCGTTGTCACAGCTGCTTCATTATTTTTTTTTATGTCTCACCCTGAATATAGTGTAACGATAGCTTTTTGTTGGTGGATATGCAATTTTTTTCGTAGGTATTATCTTTTCTTTTCGTTTTCTTATATATATATATATATATATATATATATATATATATATATATATATATACTAAATAGCAATAAAAATGAATTCAAATAAAATAAGATGCATGGAAATAAAACAGTTTTCTCTGATGAGAGGTGGATTTCAGTATATAAGAAACACTGAGTAGAGACATATAAACATTTAATATATATATATATATATATATATATATATATATATATATATATATATATATATATATCCACACACACACACATAGATAAATAGATAGATAGATAGATAGATAGATAGATAGATAGATAGAGAGATACATACATTTAATTTGATCAGCTGTCAGGCAGCCACCGCAAGATACAGACAATAACTTAAAATGTCATTTTCGGCTGCCCCCAACGTTGCAAACTATTAAAATGGATCTGTACACCGTTTAAAGCAATTTCCCAAATGAAGCCGACTATTTTTTCTATTTACCTTCTTATTGGAGCCCTAACGGCATTTCCTGTTCTTGTTAAATAAACACACTTCCCTCTACTTTAAAAAGAAGAAAGCTTTTGATAGGAAATGGTTGTCAGTCGCGTATGAGTATTGCTTATTCGACGTGGGCGATGGCAATCTAAATTTGTCACAATGACGAAATGAAACAAATAGACAAGAAAGAAAGAATGGAGTAAACATAAAAAGTCCTAAAATGCCTAGACTTTCCTTTGATAGATTTGGGGATTTTTTGTTTGAAGTGCATAAACCAAAATAAATAACAACAGAGAAAGTTTAGATAGAGTATAAATGCAAAAGGTCAATATGAATACAGAGAAATGAAATGTATTGCTAAAGTCCCTCAAATAAGTTTTCCTTTCGTTGGTAATGATATATATATATATATATATATATATATATATATATATATATATATATATATATATTTATTTATATATATATATATACGTATATATATATGTATATATATATATATATATATATATATATATATATATATATATATATATATATATATATATATAGCTGCATTATTTAATAATTTAAAAAAGGTTCGATCAGTAAAAAAATCATGAAATCTTCTAAGACATGGCTCTAATTATGGGACCAATAGTACGTGTCTCGTCAACGAAAAAAAAAAACACTTACAATAATAGAAATGATCGATGACGACATTACTACAATTTTTAAAAACTTCTAGCGTCGCATTTCTGCACGTCGAAAAATATACTTAACTGTTAATAACTGCACACCTTTTGATAAAACATCTTTCGACAAATATCACATTCATTTTCATCTTGGAAGTTTTAGCCGAAATTACCTGAAATTGAGAAAAAATAATATCTATGCCTGATGATGGTGAATGTTTTCACCGAAAGTACTCGCGAATAAAATGGATCGAACATATGAAAACAAAGATCGTATCTTTCAGCGAGTGGACAGTAAGTTAATGCCTTCTTAATCTGTTAGCGAAGTGAATTCCCCATTAATTACATTAACATTATTGATTTATTCTTTCAATGACTATATTATGATATATATATATATATATATATATATATATATATATATATATATATATATATATATGTGTGTGTGTGTGTGTGTGTGTTGAGGGGTCTTCCCCTTTTTACACAAATGGACTCACCTACGGTATACATATATTACTGCTAGTGGATACCCGGGAGAGAGACAGAGGTCGAACGTCGAAAGGAACGAGCGTACGAACGTAGCGGGCAAGAGTCACAGTAACGAGCACGTAGACTCGGTAAGAAGTCATACAGCGATACGTCGATATCAAAGACTATATCAAAGACTATAACCCCGCATTCCTGGAACTACTAACCTGTATTACCAGTTTGTATTATTACGTTAATACATTTATCTTCCTATATTCATTCTTGGCGTTTATTATTGATACCGGATTTCATCCCGGAATCCACCACAACTTAGTGACGAGTAATTCGAACCGAATAACGAGCGAGCTGACGAGAGCGGGTAACAAACAACAAAATATCGAAAAAGAGGCGACTTTTTCCCAAGACGCAGTGTGGAATACGATAGAATCATTCAATTACTCTCTAGAAGAGGATAAATATTTCGGGGACTATTTCAGACATTATGAAGACATCTTCAACTTCGATTGTCAAAACTGGACAGAAGCAAAGTAGTTACGTCTCTTACTCAGAAAATTAGGAACAGTGGAATACACAAAATTTGTGGATTACATCTTGCCAAAAATGACATGATTTAACGTTTGCCGAAACAGTTACATGCCTTACAGAGCTTTTCAGTCCAAAGACGTCACTATTTCACAAAAGGTGGAAATGTCTTAACCTCGTAAAGGACGAAAAGGAGGACTACTCGACGTTCGCCGCAATCGTGAACAAACATTGCGACGACTTTAAGTTGTCAGAATTAACTCCGGACAATTTCAAGTGTCATATGTTTGTACAAGGGTTATTCTCAACTAAAGATAGTGAAATGCGCAAAAGAGTGCAAAATGAGACTGGATTAACACTACAAAAATTATCTGAAGACTGCCAAAAATGCCTGAGTATAAAGAAAGACTCGAAGTATATCGGGGAGTCAGGAGTAGCACATATACGGAAGTTGAACAAAAGTTTACATTTTTCACCCTACCCGGAAAGAAAACAAAAATTCTATAATAATGAAAAAAGATTTTCACCCTCTCCGGAAAAAAAACAAACATTCTATTATAATGGAAAAAGGACAACAGATAGGGCAAATAATGACAAAAATCTAAGCAAATATAAGCCCTCCCTATCTGCATACTTTCGATGTGGAGGATTACACTGGAATAAGGATTGTCGTTTTAAATATAAAAAATGTCTAGCGTGTGGAAAAATGGGTCACAAGGTATCCCAATGTAGGAAAAGAAAATGTTACTAGTAAGATAAGAGCTACTAGAATGCACGACGAAGACAATATTAACATAAGAAAATACGTGGAACTTGAAATTTTAAATAAAAAGATAAAATTACAACGACACAGGTTCGGAACTAACGATAATTAACGTACAGACATGGAGAAAGCTTAATAGGCCGACCATGATACATACACAGAAAATTGCTAAGTCATTTACAGGGAAGCGTATAAAATTCGAATGAGAAGTGATGCTAAATGTAAAATTCCACGGAAAAACAAAACCAAACTCAAGATATTCGTAATGAAAGATACAGAAAATCTGGTGGGCACAGACTGGATGCAAAAGTTCGACGTATGGGATTTACCTATCAGTTCTTTTTGTAAGACGATAAAGTACGAACCATCAGAAGCGACTAAATTAAAGGAAGAATCACATAATCAATTTCCAGAAGTATTCTCGAGCGGTTTGGGACGATGTAAAAAATTTTCAGCTAGAATTGAATTAAAAGAAAACGTCCAACCAGTATTTAAAAAGAAGCGAAACATGCCGTTTGCTGCTATAGAAACGTCGACAAAGACTTAGAGAGACTTGAACAACCTGGGATCCTTTCAAAAATAGTTCAGTGAATGGGCGGCACCAGTAGTCTCTGTAAAAAAAATAAAATCAGGAGAAATCCGTATTTGCACAGATTTCTCGACTGGGTTAAATAAGTCTATAAAAGACCATCATTACCCATTACCAAGCCCGGAGGAAATATTTACAAAGATTAAGGAGATAATACAAAAATTAACTTCGGAGCTAGCACTAATTCATTTCGACCCAAAACTAGAAATTATTATTGCGAGTGACGCGAGATCACACGGTGTAGGAGCGTGTATTCTACACAAGATGCGAGATGGCACAAAGAAACCCATAGCTCACGCATCTAGATCATTGCTATCAGCAGAGAGGAATTACTCGCAGATTGAAAAGGAAGCGTTAGGCATAATATTCACCATAACTCGCTTTCACAGATATATATATATATGGGAGAGAGATTACGCTTAAAAACGGACCATAAACCTCTTCTTACGATTTTTGGTTCGAAAAAAGGACTACCAATTTACACGGTCAACAGACTTCTAAGATGGGGAACTATGTTACTGAACTACAATTTCAAACTTGAGTTCTTACCATCGGAGAAAATTGGGAATGCTGATGGATTATCGCAAGTTTATGTAGGAGTTGATCAGTCAATGTAGCATGAACTAAATAGTTCAATAAATAGAGCAATGTCTTAAATGTTATCCCGAAAATGTGCACGTTGGATCAGTTCTTTTAAATCAAATATGTGGTGTGGGTCAATTTATATTACAATTAACCATTCACAATGAGGTAGATTAGTAAAGTTAATGATATATATATATATATATATATATATATATATATATATATATATATATATATATATATGTTGCAAGATTGTTATTACTGCAGATAATTCAAAACTCGCCAAGATGAACTGAGTTATCTGGTTTACTGGCATGTTTATGAAAAAATAAATGCGCAAAAATTCGCCTTTCTCCCTGTTTGGCCGTTAATAGCCTAGGTTAGAATCTCCGACTGATGCGAAATCTGTCGGGTTTCGGTCCGGGTTTGAAGCGATCGGATGTCTAACCACACTGATGATCTGTGAAACAGCGAAACATTCTGTCTGTGGATGATGAATATATATATATATATATATATATATATATATATATATATATATATATATATATATATATATATATAGATAGATAGATAGATAGATAGATAGATAGATAGATACACACACACACACACATATATATATATATATATATATATATTATAATATTTAAAAAAAATATGATTCCTTCGCTACATAATAGTTCTCATGTTTCAAAAGCGAGAGCCGAGACCCTCAATATAATTTTTGAAATTAAGTTGAATTAAGGTGTCTGGTCTCGCTCGGCTCTCGCTTTTGAAACATGAGAACTCTTATGTAGCGAAGGAATCATATTTAAAAAAAAAATATTATAATATAAGCTCTACCTCTGTATGGAGCACTGTCTTTTTAAAAATAAACGCAAAAATACTAAGGAACTCCGGATTATTTGCCTAACGTGTTCTTTCCTATATTTCTGCATACCTGCACACACACACACACACACACATATATATATATATATATATATGTGTCTGTGTGTGTGTGTGTGTGTGTGTGTGTGTGTGTAAACAGGCTATGATGGATAAATTTAGCTGATGTCTATTCCACGCGGAACTGACTTTGAATTCAGAAATGTGGAGAGAGCTATTTTTTCTAGTAAGAACTAACTAGTAGTAAACCTAGGTTAGTAATATCTGTCTTCTTATATGGTGTTGAATTCTGGAGAATCTGATGAGAAAAATGGAGTCAAGAAAAATGCGGTTCTACAGAAGGATACTGAGAATTACTTGAACGGAGCGAGTAAACAACGAGGAAGTTTTAAATAAAATAGCAATAAACGGAACACTTAGACTCAAACTCAGAAAGAAACAACTGAAATATTGAGGAAAGAGGCCTGGGAATATTTAACACTTACATGGCATATTGAAAGAAAAATATCTAGGCGATAGCAGAAATCCTCTAACCTGACAAGCTTGTGTGAATTGATGGCGTTAGGGGAGATTTAACAAAGGTAAAGAAACTGCTAACGCCAAAAGGAACAGGAAGATTTCGAGAGACATTAAGTTGAAAGGACGAACCACAGAGAAAATTAGTGAGTGATGTACAGCTGGTTTAAACTAGTTATCATTGTATCTGAGCGAAAGTACCAGCCGCTGCTGGAATTTGAACCTGACATGCGTATACCACATTCGACGACACTATGGCATACGCACAAAATCTATCTTCTTAGAAACAGATATTTCCTTTGTATTACAGCTAAGCATAATCATTACAAGCCTTTTAACTTTGATGCAATGCGTCATTGAAAATTTTGGATCGTTTTCATTCTAAAGACGTCATTTTAAAGCTTTTTTTTTATTGAGGCTTTTAGATACAGATCTTTTTGTTAAAGCTGGTTGTGGATGGGTCCTTTTCTCTGAACTAGGCCCCACCGGTCGTCTTAATTGGAAAATTAGAGGGACGGCGGTAAAAAAAAAAAGAAAGGAGATTTCTTTTTTTCAAGATTTCGTTTGTTGAATTGCTGCCATATTAAGGTTCGTTATGACGAGGTTTCGTTGACGGCGGAAGCGGAAATATATTGGGCTATTGATATTCGGAAGTGAAAGAAATTAACGAGAGGGAAAATGATTGGGTATCTGGATATCTGATCACGTGATCTTGCTTTAGATGGGGTCGGTTTGTCGAGTGTTAAGATCGGATCATACCTTAGAATCAATAGTGAGGAAAAAAAGATGTTTATGTACTTGGATTAAAGGCCATTTCTTTTTTTCTTTTTTTCTTTTTCTTTTTTTTTTTTAAATATATAAGCAAAATTCTAAAAGGATATGAACTCGGAAATGAGAGCAGAACCGAGAAATGGTGAGAGTGAGGTGAGTATTAATGGGACAAAAACGGTGGTGAGAAAAAAGACATATCATCTCGTGGGTTTAAAAGATAGGAGTGACAATTAGAATGATGAAAAATAAATTGCAATCGGATAAACAAGGGAGGAAACTAGGATTAAGGAAATGAGGGGAAAAGAGCGTTATATAGAAAGGTCGATGAAAGGAAGGAAGAAGAAACGTGAAGAGGGAGAAGAGAGATAATGAAGGGCAGTAGCGAGCGAGATAGAAAAAATGCTGAGAGAAGAAACGTTTTGAAATTATTAAGAAAAAAATATCATTAAATGAATGAATGAATAAAGAATGGAAAGACAGAAATAAATTAGAAAAATGGAGAATGATAAAAGAAATATAGAAAAGGAAAGGAAAGAAAACAAAGAAACAGGAGAAAAATACTAAAGAAAGAAAGAAAGAAAGAAAGAAAGAAAGAAAAAGAAAAAAGAGAAAAAAGAAAGATAGAAAAGTAAAATAAAATAAAGAAACAATAGAAACATACGAAATGGGTAAAGAGATAAAGAAAGAAAGAAAGAAAGAAAGGAAGAAAGAAAGAAAGAAAGAAAGGAAGGAACGAACGAACGAAGGAAAAAGAAAGAAAGACAGAAAAAGGAAAAAGAAAGATTAGTAAAAGAAAAGAAAATAAAGAAACAAGAGAAGAATACTAAGTTAAGAAAGAAAGAAAGAAAAAAAAGATAGAAAGAAAGAAAAAGAAAAAAGAAAGATATACAAATAAAGGAAAATAATATAAATAAGCTAGAGAAAATTACTAAATAAATGAAGAAAGAAAGAACGAAAGAAAGAAAGAAAAAGAAAGAAAGAAAGAAAAAGGAAAAAAGAAAGATATACAAATAAAGGAAAATAATATAAATAAGCTAGAGAAAAATACTAAATAAATGAAGAAAGAAAGAACGAAAGAAAGAAAGAAAAAAAGAAAGAAAGAAAAAGGAAAAAAGAAAGATAGAAAAGTAAAAGAAAAGAAAATAAAGAAGCGAGAGAGAAAAATTAATTACTAAAGGAAAAAAGAAAAAAGAAAGCAAGAAAGAGAGAAAGAACAAATCAAGAAAGTAAAAGGAACAAAGAAAGATATAAACGTAAAAGAAAAGACAAAAACAGATGCAAGAGAAAAAAATAAAACAAAATTAAGAATGAACAAGAGAAGAGAAGAAAATGTATGAAAGAAAACAGAAAAAAATTAAGAAAAAGGAAAGAAAAAAGGAAGATAGAAATTTAGATGAAAAAAACCCAAAAGTAATAGGAAAGGGATAAATACTATATTAAAAAAGAAAGAAAGAAAACGAGGAAGAAAGAAATCAAAAAGGAAAAAAGATAGAAAAGGAAGATAGTCAAAGAGAAATGAAATACGTAAGAGAGAAACAAAAATTCTTATAATGAGACGAAAAAAAAATTTCAAAGAGAGAAAATATGAGGGGGTTAAGTTATAAATAAAAGAGAAGAATGAAGGAAACACATACACAGAGTGAGAGCGAAAGAGAGAGAGAGAGCGAAAGAGTGTGTGTGTGAGAGAGAGAGAAAGAGAGAGAGAGAAAGAGAGAGAGAGAGAGAGAGAGAGAGAGAGAGAGAGAGAGAAAAGCAACTTTCAGTAAAATACACAAAAACTTATCCGGAAAGAGTAAAAATATGATAAAAATTAAAAACACAAACCTTGTCCGTACTTTTTAATCAAATTTGTTTAGATGAACAAATGCCCCACAAAATATACCACAGACATACACACGCACATATATATATATATATATATATATATATATATATATATATATATATATATATATATATATATATATACAGAACGATATTAGCGAAGTGCATATATATATATATATCGTCTTGTATTAAAAATATACAGATATCATCGCATAGGTGTGTTAAGAGCGGAACACAACGATTTTAAAGCAATTAAACCCAACCGTTCGAAATTAAATGTACAACATCGTAGTTATTGTTACATACGCCTTATATATACCTTTGTTACATATATATTTTGGTATATATATATATGTATATATATATATATATATATATATATATATATATATATATATATATATATATATATATATATATATAAACTGTTTATAGACAAAGTTTATATTGTCCAGTAAACGGTTATGTTTTAAAAAGTGCTCAATACACAGTTCAAAAATGTGTGTATGTATATACATATATATATATATATATATATATATATATATATATATATATATATATATATATATATGTATGTATATATATATATATATATATAGTCTGTGTATTTAGACAGCAAACGATTTTAATATATACATTTGTTATATATGTAAACTTATTCTCGACATTTGTATTTACATAGTAGTTATAACAAAGCTGCAAGAATTCATTTAAACAAATTCTGTTAAACATATATATATATATATATGTATATATATATATATATTTCTATGTATGTATATATATATACATATATATATGTATATATATGTATTTATATATATATATACATACATATATATATATATATATATATATATATATATATATATATATATATATCGAAGTATAGATATATGTGTATGTCTAGATTTTTTTCTTCAGATATGGGATTGACGATTGCTTTTAGTATGAAACGGAGTGTACATATATATATCATGCAAAATTATCGCTTCATATATTTTGATATATATATACGCACAGACATGTACACATATGTTTTTATGTAGCAAATCTTTAGGATGTATACACACACGCATATATATATGTAAATATGTATATATATATATATATATATATATATATATATATATATATATATATATATATATATATATATATATATATATATGTGCAATGTTTCTTACCATATATATAAGGTGTATTTAGGTAGCAAGAATTGTTTTAAGCAGGTTGTGTAAAAACAACATATATATGAAATATTCATCTTCATATATATTTTTATATTTATTCTTAGACACACACAAACTTATATAAACAAATGCATACATACATACATACACACACACACATATATTTATATTTATATATATATATATATATATATATATATATATATATATATATATATATATATATATATATATATATATATATACCCTAACTATCAATATATAACCCGGAATATTACCCAATATAGATTCATACAGTCTACTTGTATATAAAAAAAATTCTGCCTCAAGTTGCTGAACTTGAAGAAGATTTATCCGCCATCTTGAAATAATTACTGTTTTGGCAAAGAACACAAGCACCCAAGTGGAAATTTAACAACGTCGAAACAAACTTATTGTCTTGGCTCCAATTCAATTCATATTTGCCTTACTCATATATATATATATATATATATATTTAACAATTTTCATTTCCCTCTATATTTCAATTCCTTATGTTGTCGGTCTCGTTGTCTTCTTTATTTTGGTTAATCACTTGCCCCCAAGCAAGGCAATAAAGTCACTATGACGTATCAGGTTACTGGGTGTTAGAGAATATGAGAAAAATAGTATTAAATAGATAGGACCATGAAAAAACAGTAATAAAGAAGACAAAAGATAACAACTCTCGTTGCATTTAAATTTTTGAAGATCAAAGTTGACGGGAAAGCAGGAAGCCAAAAGGGAGTTCCACAAGCGTGAAGTGCGATAGAAGAAACTGTTAGTATAGAACATTTGGTTACATCTAGCCATTTCAACTTTAAAATGATGGGACCTTGCCGCCAATCAAGTACTGCGCTTAAATTCATAAAGTCTAGGTACCAAAGATGAAATTACATCAGAAAAAACTAGCATGAAAGTATTTATAGAAAATCACAGAGAAGGTCTGTTAAAAGACAATGAGAAACTGACTGAAGTCGAGATGTAAAATATTGCAGATTCCTCATTGTGTTTAATCAAGAATCTTTAAATATATAGGATGAATCCCAAACCATATGTGGCAGCAAAATTCAAAACAATTATTTACTTATGTGAATTTCTGAAAGTTTGTATAGTATTATTATAACAAAAGATACCATCTAAAAGCTAAGTAAATTAACAAGAGACAAGAAATCTCTGTTAGAAACAAAGAAATGCTATGTTATTTACATTTTCCTACATGCCAACGAATGCTGAAGAAGCGACTTGAGGCAACATGTGTGTGGCTCTTCAGAAGATTGCTGAGAAAACCATGGACGGATCCGACATGCAATAAAGAAGTTTTCAGTACAATAAAAACAAAAAAAACAAGCTCATTCTTATAATTAAAAAATCAGGTGAAATTTGTGGGACAGAATAATCAGGAAATCGGGGCTGGTAACTTCGAACCTTCTGAAGGAAAAAGTGAAACAGCGAGTGAGAGTGATAATGAATGTATAGGAAGAGTGACAAAGAATAGGAGGTTGTGGAGAGACTTGACCACCCACGTTCTAAAGGCACACGGCACAAAAGTAAGAGAAGTTGGAAGGTAAAAGAAATGTAAATTTATATATATATATATATATATATATATATATATATATATATATATATATATATATATATATATATATATATAATGGACTCTCTCCCGTCAGTTTCGACGTATGAGAATCTGACAATTTACACAACTGATTCAGTTATGAAATTTTGTGCGATAATCTTAAGTGGCATTTAAGACCCGCTAGTGATTTACAAAGGAGGCGGCATATGGAGTAATAGTGAGGATTGTGTGATGATATCACTGTTAGATTGGCTGACCCTTTAGATCTTGCTCTCGCTTCTGAGGGACGATTCGGGCAATATATATATATATATATATATATATATATATATATACATATATATATATAATTTACAAAACAGCAGGTCAGTTGAATGCGCTACCTTGGTGTCAACATTACGGTAATCTCAGGTGATTTTTTATCAAATGACACCTACAATAATTATCGCTACATTATTTTCAAAAAACAATAAAACAAACGCACGACGTTACGTGTAATAGAAAGGGAGGATGAGGATGTAGAAAAAGAAGAAGAATGCCTAAATGATCTTTTTGCTCACACCATTGCTCAGTTGGAAGACAGTGGGACTGACAAAAAAACGATTGTAACCTGTTCTATTTTTAGCTGTATAACTCAAAGATTTTTTCTGTGATTCTTATCAAAAGAGTGACAAGATGGATAAACGTCTTAGTTGAAAACCCGGAAATATGAACTCAATTACTCAATTTTTTTTTTTTATGTAGTAAACATTTTGTTGGATAGGAAATAATGCAATTTTCCAGGTTTACCAGTTATATATATATATATATATATATATATATATATATATATATATATATATATATATATATATATATATTAAAGACATTTATGATATGTTTAACGTTATTTTTTTATAGATACAAGTATTTAAGCAAATGCTCTGTTTTATAATAAACAGTACTAAATAACATTTACCGGCCTGAATGTCCGAGAAACTTCCATAGAAATGTCTTTAAAATAAATTGTCCAATTCAAATATATATATATATATATATCAAGTATGTGGTGCAGTTCAATTTACATTACATGGATCATTCATACAAAAAGCAGATAGTGAAGTTAATTATATAAATGGCGAGAATATATCTTCGCAAACAAATTTATTTTGTCCCGTTATTACCTGGATGTAAAAAACAAATGTATTTCCATACCTGAGGATGCCTGTATGAACAGGCGAAAGTACTCGTATAAAAAGACCTTATGCAGCTAGAATTTACTAAAAACAGGAATCATAACATTCATCTACAGGTTCGGGGTTAATGTATCTTAATAAATTTGTTTGCGGAGATGTATTCTCGCCATATATATCTTTAACTTCACTATCTGCTTTTGGTATGACTGATTCATGTAATATATATATATATATATATATATATATATATATATATATATATATATATATATATATGTATGTATGTATATATTATTCTCCTGATGATGGTCATGCTGGCTGAAACTAGTCGAGGAACCTAACTGGAATAATAGAACTTAAAACATTTTAATATGCAGCCCAGTGTCTCTGAAAATTTTCATCTTAAAATTAAAAAAAATGTTTTATTGTTCAAAATACACACACACACACACACACAAACACACACACACACACACATATATATATATATATATATATATATATACATATATATATATATATTGAACCAATTCCTATGTAATTCGACCACTATGTTGTGCCAGAGTGTTTCCTCACACCAGAGCCCTTTATAAATTCAACACAATTCGCGCTTTTAATATGACTACTATATCTGTTCCGTTGTTTCGGTGCCCCGGCTACATATCTCGAGGTTCTCGACAAAATACAAAGAAGAGTATCTAACATTATCGTTCTGACCTTTAGATTTTCTTCTCTTTCACGCCGCCTTCTCTCTATCTTTTCTATGCATATTTCCATGGGAGTAGTTTTAATGAGCTCTCCTCCATGCCACATCGACCGCTTGAATTGAAACGTGGTATTTGACTCCCAGTAATGTGTCATCGTTTTACTATTGAAATAGCTTGGTGTGACTAAGATAGGATGCTTGTCTCCGTTGGTAGTTGCATAATTAAAAGAAAAAAAAGTTGTACTTCCGACGAATGATTTGGGGGGGAGAGTAAACCTCCATCAGAATTGACTTCGACCATCCGGAAATAAAATTGAAGAACCAAAAATATTTCAATCAAAGAAGAGTAGCTGAACAAATGGTAATATCAAATACAAAAAAATACCTGCAATAGGAGAGACGCAGCACGACTCCATCCTGTTCGGACATATCTGCGCCAAAGAAAAATATGATATGACAAAAAAAAAATAGCAATTCTTTTTTTTATTCCTAGACTTGCTATCACGTTGTAAACGTCATCAACTCCGATTGTTTTCATTGATTTGAATTCGTAAGCGTTTCTAGTTTATTTGCATTGTTTTACTCAAATTAAAGGAGTGACTAAGACTGGCAGCAGCTAGTTGAAATATTTCCATAAAATAAATAATTCGTTGGAAGTACAAGTTTTTTTCTTTTAATTTGATGTGACTAATTTCTGTTCTAATAGTATCGTCTCTCGCACTTCTCCCCGGTGGAACTATCTTTTGATTTCTTGTTCCTTTCTATGGACTCCCCAGAATTTCAATGCAACATCAATCGCAATGTTCTATCGTTGTGAGACCCCTTACTTAAAAGTGTTCACATTGCCTTTCTATCCCAATAACTCCTTGCCTCATTTGCGATTTGTTTGTGGTGAAATGATAAAAAGTGCATACTCACCCTATATATATACATATATATACATATATATATATATGCCCCATACACACACATATATATATATATATATATATGTATATATATATATATATATATATATATATATATATATATATATATATATATATATAGGTATAGGTTTGGAAAAGGAAAAATGAAATATCTAAATATAAGTAACCGTATACGCGCGTGCTGGCTTGTATACGCAGATAAGCAAATAAATAATTACCAAATTTTGCCAAGAGCTGTAAACATAAGAGTGCTCGATGTGATTAGACAGAGCCAGGAAATATATACTAAGTAATACACATATACTTACTTTTGGTGTGCGACTTATCTATCTATCTATCTATCTATCTATGTTTTAATATATATATATATATATATATATGTATATGATTTTTTCATCATATACATATATATATATATGTATACGATTTTTTCATCATATATATATATATATATATATATATATATATATATACATATATATATTGAAAAAGAGATTAATAAGCTTACATCAATAATTTCGTTGCGTAATGACGAAAAAGTATTTAATTTGCGCAGTAAATATTCATATTTCAAAATAAGAAATTCAGTTATAAATACAGCCGAACCCTGCTATGTACACACACACACACACACACACACACACACACACACACACACATATATATATATATATATATATATATATATATATATATATACATGAATATATGTGTAATGTGTGTGTATTTTTTCTTTGTATATGTTAGCGTGCATATGTACACATACGGCAATAAAGTAATACGTTGCATTTACACAAACACACAGTCTGTCTGTATATATTTTTCTGGTTTGTTTGTATGACGACAATATTTCTTTTCGGATAATGCTAAGGGAACTCTCCACATAAAAATATCGACAAAACTAAAACAAAATAATGGTTTATACTACAGTCTGTTTCCAATTAGAACGAATTTCTTGGGAAAGAATCTCCTGATTGCAAAGACAAAGTACTCCGGACAACAGGCATATTAAATAAAAGACTATATTAAAAATAAATATGTAGAAACATTTACAAGGACATATTAACCTCAGACTAAAAACACACGAACAAAATATTGCTTGTATATTAGGATTTTTTCCCCCGTTTCGAAAATGTTATTTATTTATTTCTTGAAGGGAAGCGTGGGTACAGAATTGATTACAGAACCAGAAAAGAAAATATGCCATTGTTATACAATTTCTCATTAATATGCTTACGGTCACGTCTCGTTGGAACATCGGTTCACGTACGATCAGCGACGTTAAGCAAAGTCAGACCTGGTCAGTAACGGGTGACCACATGGGATTTCCAGGTAAGGTTGGATGCGCTGAAGGTGTAATGGATAATGGCTAAGAATTATTAATGGGAGAGCCAAGTTCTAGTTCCCGTTGTGTACGTTATATTCACTTACGCGCAAATACCTTTGGAGAAGGCATGAATCCATCTCTTTGCTCACCAGTTATGGATTAATAAATAAGACGTGTTACAACGAAACCATTATTATCCCCCAAAAGTATTTCTTTAAAACAATAATATTTTTAGCTCTAAATAACCTGTTCTCATAAGCCCTTCACACAAAGGAAAAATGGAGAAGGAAGAGAAGTAACATGTAATAAGGTGGCAGACACACGCTTCCCACTTCTTCCGGTAAAACGATTACAAAATGCCGAGCTCGGAGCGGCCTCACTTTGGAAAAACAGCATGGTAAACACTCCGCCTCCCCACGTCTTACCAAGAACTGCGGCTTAGTAGAACAGACTCCCGGCAATAACTAAAGTGCTGTTTGATAAAAGTGACTCACCTGATTTTTTTTACTTGAAAATTGTTTCGCCTATTGTTTTTGGGGTCAAACTAATTTTTAATCTTACTAATATAAAAAAAAAACCTTCCTGACCCCCTAGTAAAAAAGTTGACTCACCCTAAAGTATTCTATTGATAATTATAATTTTGGATATAAATGAGATTTAGGGAAAAACTATGTGCAAAAAAGTGACTCGCTTATTTCCTGCAACTCGTAATCAATAGAAACATAACCGAACAGCTTCAAATAAAGAATAATAGAGATATAATTTATTTATAATAGGTAATATAGTTCGAAATATTTAATAATCTATGGGTCTTCCTTTATTTTGAATAACCTTTTCAACCCTTTTTGGCATTGACTTGATTAGGTTCTGGCAAATATCATCTCCAAGCATTGAATTCCATTCGGATATGAAATTCACTGCTTTCTCGAGAGCCTGTACTTTATAATGCTCCATAAGTTTTCTATGGGGTTGAGGTCAGGAGATTGGGGCGGCCATCTCATTGTACTCACCTGCTTCTCATCAAAGTATTCCTTCATCAATTTTGATTTGTGACAGGGAGCATTATCCTGCATAAAAATGAACTTGATGGGGTCGATTTGAGCAGAAGGGGGCAGACCAGACTCTAAAATTCTCTTGTACTGCTCGCTCCTGAGGGTCTTTTCAATAGGTTTTAAGAAACCAATTCCATGAAAAAAAAACATCCCCAGAACATTATACTGAACGGATGCTTGACAGTACTTACTGCTAAATTCAAAGAGCTTTCAAAGCTTCTTCTTCGGATTTTAGATCGCTTATCCTTTGAATTTAGCTCAACTTTCGTTTCATCGGAGAAGAGAACATTTAGTAAAAAAATCAGGTGAGTCACTTTTATCGAACAGCTCTGTACAATCTTCTTTTCGAGTCTCGTGTTAACCGGAATCTTTCCTGCATAGACCCATGAACTTTGACTTTTCTTGCATTCATATAAGACAAGGGAGTAATCGTCTATATTAATTAGGTCAGTAATTATATAAATTAACAACGTCAGTATAAAAAATATCTGTCATGATTCAGACCTACTGTTATTAGCTTTACTAACTGCAGAATTACGGGACAATTCTGTTTCCGATAAAGGGGAATCTCCAAGTGACAGAGGTGCAATCCTAAAAAAAGGGTGCTGAAAATATCGTGTCACAAGCGTGGAATATGAAGAAACATTCAAATGTCTACCCTGTTTTATGGCAGCGAATGCTGGACATTTTCCTCACTGATGTAAAGTAACTTGAAGCGACAAAGAGATATGTTCTACATAAGTTCTAAAATCACAGCCCCAAAAAGAAACTAATTCTGAAAACCGAGAAAGGAACAGTTGAAATTTCTAGGATATGAACAAGAAAACAAGTTTGGAAAATGTAAAACTCACAAGACATATTAAACGAAGTAGGTCAGTGAAAAACATCTAGTAAACTACGTAATTATTTTATTTGTATAGCTGGCTCTAAACTTCAAATATTCAAATGTAATGTCAATCGACATCTTGTCATGCCTTGACCTTCATCCTTGTCTTTCTCGTTTACCAAATACTCTTTTTTAGCCTTACTCCCACTCTCTAACTTCTTCTGTGCTAGTGGCATTCCCGATTTGCTTGGGGTGATTTTCTTTAAAAAATAAAAACGATATCAGTGTGAACGAAGATGAATTGTAATGAGTCAAACGAAGGAATGGAAGTTGTGGAGACCCCTGACTGTATGAACATGGAACAAAAAAAGGATTTTCTGTATGTTCCGCTTGTCGTGTTAATACTTTCATACGAATATTAGTGATTTGGGAATTATTTAATTTATTTTTGTATTTGATCTGAAACAAAATATTTTCTTTTTTTTTTTGCATTAATTATTTTTTTAGGAAAACATAATAAAGAAACATTACTTTTGACAATGCCTTCTTAAGTTTGGGTTAATTGTGTGTCAGTTAGTGCAGTGTTTGTCAAAGAAATATTTTTTAGCAAAAAACATTTAATACTTGTTAAAAGAAGAGAAATGTCGATTTTCGCGCCCAGATTCTTGAGTGAAATAAGATCAGATCAGATAATAATTAGTAAAGTAAATAAATAAACCAGAAAAGAAAAGAAAAGTAAAAATCATTAGTCATCCAAACTTCGTCGCCTCCAGATCGATATTGATTTTTTAATATAGAGAATAAAAAAGAAACATATCCTAGCTGGCTGAAATTAAAATAACAATCACGCCATCCTTCATGGTTCGAGATAATCAACTTTGTATTTTAGTAACAAAAGCGACCATTTTCTTTTAAATTTGACATTTTTACAGGTTTTTTCCGGGGAAAAAAAGAGCGATCATGTTCAATTAAATCTGTCATATTTTTCAATGAATATTCAGCCAAAAATTTTTTTTTTCCTTTTTTTTAACGTTTTAAAGCAAATATGAAACGTTATTCCACAGATTCTGTCGGTTGATTTTAGTTTGTTTGAAACATTTCCAACGCCAACTTAAGCACAATTTAGGAAAGACGTCTTTAAAGCAAGCTCAGATCTTTTTCGCTTGACCCAACTTGATTTTCTTGAAGATAGAATGTAATGCTGATAAATGCATTCCTATTAACTTATAGAAAGTTGTTTCGATCTGTACAAGACTTTAATTTAATATATTTTAAAACAATATAGATGAAAACACTAACAGACCAAATGTGATAGTAATATTCCATTCGTCCATGAATTCAATAATGCATAGTAATATGGGAACCCGTATAAAGAGTGCTGGAGAAAAGCAATGAATAACAACGGAAGGTTGCAATATATGCACTGGTAAAAAAAAAGAAAAGAAAAAGAAAAATGAAATGAGCACTGGTAAAAAAAAGCGGTTGATGAGACATTAGGTTTATAAGATTATTTATTTTGTAAAAAATACAAAATTGTGACACGAGGCCGAGGGGGAGATGGAGAGAGGCTGGTCTTCATTAGATATCTTAGTGCTAGTTAATCAGAATCATGACCCATCCATTCATTACAATTTGCCCATTCACAACAAGAACTCGTCCATCACCACTCAATCCTGCATCTACCATAATACCGCATATTCACGGGGGGGGGGCTACAGAAAATCCCATGATGTAAAAATTTCATTTCATTGTTCATAAAGTTTGTTTCTATGAAAATTTCATGATTTATTAAATGATGGGGGAGGGGAGGATGAAACCAGAAAAACAAACTAAAAATGAAACACAAAGATAAAACTAAAAGAAAACAATGTTAGTAGGACCCGTCCATCCCTCAGTATAATAAAAATAATAATAGCGGCCGCTGTATTCCGTCGATAGATGAAATCAAGAAGCACACTCGCTAATGGAATGAGAAGGGTAAAAATAAATAACGGAAAGGGGAAAATCAAAGTCTGGATGAAAAAGGGTGGCAAAAACAAACAAGGGAGGTTAGGTATCTCGACATGGGTCACAACAAAAGAGAATAACGGGAACAGGCCAGGAACAACACTTATTCACAGTAACTAGGAAAACATAATATTACCTAACTTAACCAGGGGAGAGTTCACAGGAAAACGCTGTGTTGCATTAAGGGGACTTAAAAGAGAAAAAATTATAAGTCCCCCAAAATTCATACACAGATGTCCTCAAAGACACATGGCCCTGTGGGTAAAGACGTTGGTTAGATTCAGTGACCAGACCCAAATAGATGTGAACCAGAACTTTGAGATTTGAGTTAAAGGGAAATAACTGAGACAATCTACACCGGTGACGAAATTCAGTTCGAAATTTCAATCACCTGAAGAATGCTGGAATATAACAAGGAAGGTGAGGATAATAGTCTGAATAATGTAAATAATGTAAGTAATCATAAGACCTCATCTCAGAGATTGATGTGTCGGAAACCTACCACCCCTCTTGAAGATGAACTTGTCTGCGTCTGTGAACAAAGACTTTAAATAGTGGCAGGTCAGTTGATATGGCAGAGACAGGGAGACAGAGAAGTTCTTGGCTGAGCTAGTTATTGACTACTCAGGCGATTTCTGTACCTTTTTACTAACCTATTAAAACCCTTTTTATTGTTACGTGTTATTTGGCGTTTGTATCTACTAACCTCAAATCAACGTCATAACAGAGATATAGACAGGCATTCAATAATGTTGTTACAGCTGGTCTGTTGCTTCGGCTGTGTATTTAAAACATTCTTGAATAAATCCAAAGAAGGATATGTTATATTAGAGATCCTGATAAAACAAATTCCCTCTATCGTCACCGCCGTAATGTAGCATTTTGGTGACAAGGTATCGTCACTCTGCAGTTGAAATAGCTTATATTCTTTCGGGGTCAGGAAATGCGCTGAATTATTTCGCTGGATCACAATTCCGGTCCTCATCTTGCAAATTTGGCACAGGAAACGACAACTGGAGATATGCAACTGGAGATACTTGCATTAGAAATATATTTTCCATAATTTTAAATTATATCTCATCATCTGTTTCAGTCCAGAAGAAACAGCTTGACTAGTCTGATATATCTGCAATTCAGAGTGAAATCGTTCTTTTATGATAGAAGACACAGTTTGATTGAAGGTAGGAAAAATTCTGGATAAAGTTTGCAGTTTTTAAAGAATAACATATGTTTAAAAAAGTGTTGGAAACAATACTTGAAAAATGGTGTTTAATTATAAGCATGGAATAACTTACAAAGTGTATGAAGGTTGAATGGAACATTCTGTGAAAAAAAAACACCATTTTTCTGGTACTAGTCATTCTAGAAATTTAACGGATTATCCGTTTATCGCAGCAACAGAACTCGGGTAATAAGTATTACTTAATTATGTAGCGCTTCTATCTCTACAGTGGTATTGCTTACTAGTAATTTATATTACAAGATTATTAAATACAATGCTACCTGCGGCTGTGAAACCCAATGGCTTGTTCCTGATTTTTATCCACGCTTATATTTCCAGAATATCAGCGATGTGCTTTTATAACGGCCATATATGCTTCGGTAGCAAACGTTTCCAAAAAACGGAATTCCACGTTTGAATTTGATTGCGAAACATGGCAATTAACGAAATCGATTGCAAACAAAATTAGAAACGGGCAAACGTCATTGGAACGAGCAGGGCAAGGGATGAGGTCAGCAAAGCTAAAAGATCAGAAGTGATTGAGTGATAAAAACAGATGTGGGCCAGAAATGATACAAAAGTTTAATAGGTCGGAGCCTAAGGGATAGTAGAAGTTATTCGAAAATCCACACAGGTCATGACTACTTGCAAGAGGTAGAAAAAAGCATAGAATTCAAGTTCTTCATAGAAAGAGTTAGAAAGATACAAGATACATATGTTCTCGAAATGGTAAATACTTAAAACGTAATGTAATATACCAAGATACAATAGGATCTCAAAACACCCAGAATAATATATGTCAATAACAGAATGTAACTGAAAACATAAAAAGCTACTCACAAGAAAAATTACTAAACAACCGAAGCTATACCAATTAGAGTATAAGACGACAGAGTAAAAAGCACAATTTATGCGGATATGTGTGTAAGAGTTAACCGTAGACTTGAACGTGCTAAGATTATAAACATCGAAAAAGTAATTTCATGGGAGTCGTTGCCAAAAGGCATTGGTTCGTTGAAAGCAGAGGAATTTGTATATCATCAGTTGTTGGAGTTTTGGGGTACCCTGGTATACTAGTGAGCCAGCCAAAATGAGCTGACTCATTTTATAGTTCACCAATAGAAGTTTTAACCAATCAGAAGGCTCAAAATATTCAATTCGACGTGTATAAAGGCGACCCTGTTTTTTCCGCAATATTGCACAGCCAGCCTTTGATATCGAAGACTGAAGAATTACGGATCAGCTACTGCTGGTGATATCGGCGATATAGTCAGAAAACACATTCCTCCTCCTGAACGTAAAAACATATTGATAGGTAAGGCTAAAGTAAAACATATAGATTAAATGTAATCAGTATTATTTTAAATAAAAATATATTGCGAACTCGGAAGATGAAATAATAAATTGTAAATAAAAGAAAATACGTAAGTAAACATGTCAAGGCTTAAACCAACCTAAAATATTAAGCCTAAATAAATCCGGTTCTAACTTAGCGTGCTTCTATTTCGCCCCCGCCCGTGAAGACTTTATTTGGAAACAATGGAAATATTATTAACAAAAGGATTGCAATAAGCATCCAGTATTGACGCAAGGGGTTACAGAGGATTTGGAGCAAGAGCAGATAGGAGTGATAGAGGATGTGGAGAAGGATAGTAGATAGATCAATGCAACTGGAGATGTCGATTGATGTTACATTTGAATAGTTGGAGATTATAGCTGTCAGGGAAACAGGAATAAGTAAGGGAGTTCCACAGGCGTGTTGTGCGAGATATGAAGCTACTGGTGTAGAAGAGACGTCTACATTTAACAGTTTCAACAGTGAAAGGGTGGGAACGGGATGCCAGCCTCGTACGACGCTTGAATTCATGGAGCCTGGGAACCAGCGATAGCAGCTCATCGGAGCAATTAACATGGAAGTATTTGTAAAAGAGACAGATACATATAGATTTAAATTTTTAAACAAACTAAGGAGAAAGTGACTTCAGTTTATTAATAATTGTTGCAAAATTACTTGAGTCTTGAAACTGAGTCTCCTTCAGAGGACCAAACGGCTTGAATAAGAAAAGGTCTTTTTTATTTACCCCTCTACACACACACACACACACACACACACACACACACACACACACACACATATATATATATATATATATATATATATATATATATATATATATATGAATATATATATATATATATTGTTAAGTATAACAAATGTCTAATGTGTTTGATCATGATCCGTTCTAAACTTCGTATATTTGCTTTAATTTTGGGTGGAAATAAAGAAAAAATTCCAACATCACTTTGGTCTAAGCTTTCGAACAGCATGAGAAATAATATCAAAATGTTGGACAATGTTTGTCCAAAAACAAATTTCTCCAGAAATTAAAGCAATTTTATAACGGCTCATGATCAAACATAGTAGACACTTGTCTGTTATATATAGTAATATCAGAATAATGATCTGCTGCCTCAATACTATATATATATATATATATATATATATATATATATATATAACAACATACATATTATAACAAACTATTTCTATTTCTAATTCTAATAGTTGAAATATAATCCTTGAAAATGGCTAAATGTATAGCCGAAAGCGCTCGGATAAAAGGAACATTTGGACAATTATTATATAATTTATCCTCTGAAAAGAAGAACCTTTATTAGATCGCACGAGAAATTATATAAAAAAATAAATAAAAGCACCTTGTCAGTCGTTTTTAATGAAATGTGCATGAAATAAGGATTGCTGCCTAAATACACAAATTATATATATATATATATATATATATATATATATATATATATATAATATATATATATATATATATATATATATATATATATATATATATATATATATATATGAAGAAATATAGTCTTAAGATATGCTATATTTATGGGATAAGGTGCACAATAATAGAGATAGAGCGTGTGTAAATATAAAAGTGAACATAGAAGTCAACACTGAGAGGCAACAGTCTGTTTCATGATAGATGCAATCGTCAGGCCTGACGATTGCATCTAGCATGAAACAGACTGTCGCCTCTAAGTTTTGACTTCTATGTTCACTTTTATATATATATATATATATATATATATATATATATATATATATATATATATATATATATATATATAGTTAAATCATACATTTAGATACATCAAGTGTGGTCTTCAGTGATGCACTGTTCATATCGCTGATTTCGGGTTTCGCATCATATCGGCTCCAACATCAACCCCGACGTGATTCTAGACGAGTCAGGCCACCTCCTTGAAAGTGTCGTGCTATGCACCGCGACATTGCAAAAACAGTAATCATAAGAACTAGCAAGGCCGGAGTTCGATCGTTCTTATTGACATATGTCAGTCAGCGTCAGCCAATGAAAATGGCTTTTCAAGCTCCTCTACTATATAGTGTTGTCTTTTTACTTCACCCGGTTTAGATTTGATTTACTACTTCCGGAATCCATAACGAGGCGTGCTGGTATCTTTATTGCATTGTTTAAGCCCATGTTTTACATACTAAATACTAATCCCATAGGGAGACTAAATCATATATAATACCGAAGAGGAGATATGTGTTCGAGTAGATATCCTGGAAAATGGTGAAATAAATGTCTACCGACGTAGCTATTTAATGTAATAACGATTATCTACCTCCCATATCTATCTATCTATCTATCTATCTATCTATCTATCTATCTATCTATCTATCTATCTATCTATCTATCTATCTATCTATCACAGTCTGCTGATATCTATCTATCTAAATATGTTAGGACGGTAGATTGTGAAATCTTCATCCCAGTATAGTGAATGTTGTTGTTGATGTGATTGAGTATTGTTTCGGTGTATTTTCCTCACAGGTCTCACAATTTTTTCTATCATCAAATGCTGTTATTTTCCTTGGATGTCCTGTTCTATGTCTGTTGCTCAATAGACCAGTATTGTGGTTCTAACAATGCCAGATGTTTGTCCAACGGCTCTGATCGATTGTCCTTCTGTTTGCATCTTCAAAATAGCTTGGTTTCTGCCCATATACAGCTCTCTCGTCTTCATGTTGGTTTATCCTTTTTAAAAAGAAATCCAGTCTTTACAGGTGAAACCCAAGGCTAAAAGCAAGAGTAGACATTCAAAGCTATTTAATATTTAAACAAGCATTCTTAAAGAAAACATCTGGGCACCAAAAAACAGGTGTCAGTCACGTGTTCCAAAAGGTCAAAATTCATATATAAATGAAATATGTGTGTGTAAAGGGTATTTGAATAAAGATAAAAGGAAAACATACACACACATTCACACACACATAAACACGCACACACACACACACACATACATACACACACACACACACACACATATATATATATATATATATATATATATATATATATATATATATATATAGATAGATAGATATAGATAGATATATGTATATATATATATATATATGTTGTTCTTTTCCCAGGATTTTTTCTAATATTTCATTGCATATCTGTCTATATTTCTGAGATGAGATATTGTAATTATTTACATTACTAGCAGAATGGCTCGGCGTTGCCCGTGCTTGATTCAAAAATCGTACGACTCATACAGCAATCGCTATGACCCTCTTGACTTAAAATATTTTTGCCGTTCCTTGCCTTTAAAGGAGTGTCCATTGCCGTACTGATGTTGCTGTATGAATTACTTCTTGCCTATCTCACACTGCGAATTTTTTCTAAGCTCTATACTAAACATTAAATCTGTTACGAAAAAAGAACTAAACAAAATGAACACAAAACGATCACCTTTAAAAAAGGACTCGTAACTGGAAAAACCGAATGAAAAAAGAATGTTAACAACAAATACTTTTTTACACCCAACCCAGTTCTGCGGAATCAGGATAAACGTTGAGTTTAAGCAAGCGAATGAGCCAATTGGAGTAAAGTGCCATGCAGATTTATATTTATCCCACTTGTGACGAATGCAGCTATCGTTTTTTTTGCATGTTAGCATGCTAGTTAATATTCGTTTCAGTCAGCTGTTGGCTCTCACGCTGGCCAATAGAATCTTCCTTCCTATTCGTGGCAGCCAGCTATAGGCTCTCACTCTGGCTAGTAGAAAATGACCGCAAACTACATGAAAACTGCCGTAGAAGCATGAAAAAATCGATTATTTCCACTATAGATGGAGTTGGGAAATGCAGTCGGTCTTGGCCTTCCCGCTAACTTGGAGCATGTGTAAATCCGTCGAAAATTGCGGCCGTGCATTTCACACACATCCTGCCTTTTATAGATAGAGATTTACATTGTTTGGACTGTTGTTCTAATATTTATTGTCATGTTCACTTGAGAACACGTGGCCTAGTGGATAAAAGCGTTGGTTGGATCCAGGGACTTGAATCAAATAGTTGTTAGTTCAATCCCGGTCTACGTCAGTGGTGAACAAAAACATGGAGAGCTGAGTTAGGGATAACTGAGACATCCGGGAGAAGCATAGCTCGTGAAACTAGAACAATTTACCCCGAAATACAAATCACCGGAACGTACAACGTCGAAGCGCCGAAACAGCGTGAACATGACAATAAAGATGACAACAACACTGCGAAATCATGTAATCTTTACACACTTCACTCCAAGCAAGGCTTGCGAGCCACTATCACGCAAGGGGTTACAGAGAGTGAGAGCAAGAGTAAAGAGGGGTGTTTGAGGAAAAGATAAAAAGAAGGAAAGGGTCAAGTCATCAGAAAATGTCGATTGACATTACATTTGAATATTTGAAGATTAGAGCTATCAGAGAAGCAAGGATGAGGAAGGAAGTTACACTGTCGGCAAGTGCGAGATAAGTAGCTGTTGGAGTAGAAGAAGCGGTTACATTTATCCGTTTCGACAGTGAAAGGGTTGGACCGAAATTACAACCTAGTATCACGCTTAAATTCATGCCGTTTGGGAACCAGTGAAAGTATCTCGTCAGAGAACTTGCCATGAAAATATTTGTAGAAAAGACAGAGGGAAGCCACATCACGTCTCTGATAAGGTGACTGTAGACGAGATGCCAGATCAAGACCTATCACATTGTATACCGTCTCTGGATTTTGTCGAGGACCTCGAGATAAACTGCGGGAGCACCATACCATATATTGCAGCAAGGACGAATGGTAGATTTTTAGATTTGAAGAATTGATTCAGACGAGATAACCCTTCCCGCGCGACACAGAAAACCAACTATCCTTGCCGCAGATGAAGCTATGGTTTCAATGTATTTATTCCACCTCAGCTCAGTGAAAAGCGTGAGACCAATCAGGCGCAGAGTGACGCTCGCGTGGAGTTGGGCATCAACCATTCTGATGAAAGGCAGGGAATGTTCTCTATGGTGAGTAAATAAGAGCAGTTTTGTCTCGAAGCCATTAATTTAATATCTAATGCACGAAAGTGAATATAATTATAGGTATTGCTAAATATTTTTATAATTGTCATGGTCCAGGTTAGGACCAAGGAAGAACAACACGAACACGAGAGTAGAAATAACGAAGTTATATTACACGGAATAATAATACAAGATGTGGAAGGTGTAAGTATGACTATCAGTCTCTGGTTTGGAGTGAACTACTATCGGCTCGACTCGATTCGTCTCTCTCTCGAGAGAGAGAGGCGTAGTATACATAGTGTTAAGAAGAGTTCATTCTGTAGTTATAGTAAGGACCCATAACAATAATGTACTTATGATTTATATTATTTTAGTTTAAAATTAATTTACGTAAAAAAATATTTAGCAACGATTATAGCAACATTTACTTACTTTCGTCCGTTAGATATTAAATTACATCACTTAGCACCTTCCATAATTTAACTTGACTTTCAGAAAGCTCATAAACAAATTTCAGGGTAACTACGAGCCTTCTGAAATTTAAAAGTTCTGAAAAACTAACATTTTTTTAAAACTTCGGCTTATAAATATTTGTTTCGAAATAAAACCCTTATATTTGACTTGAAATGTAGGATGTTTTTTCTTGTATGCAGGTTTATAAAACGCCAACTATTAGGCGCTAAGAAACGTTCCCTAGCACTCATATGACCACTCATATTCGACGATACCTGTCTAATATTGCAGACGCTTTCTCAGGTGCATTTGTGTCTATTCAACACCCACAGAGCCCACCTGTAGTTATTCTACAACTATACTATTACAGTTTCTGAGAAAGAGCGTGTTATCTAGCACGATCAACAATTTGAACATCACTGGATGAAACGCGCCGTGTTAGATAAATTTTTCTTTCGTCTTTCTTCCTGTTGTCTTTGTTCATATTATCATCTTTTTAGTGATATCTGAAAGTTTACATACACACATGTGACAATAAAATACATGCGACAGCAAGGCCTCTGATCAGAAGGTTTTGATCGGCGTGGAACCATATCTTAATTGCTATTGTTCCCAGGTCCAACGTAACCCTGATTGGTACCACCTGTTAGGGTCCCAGCTATGGGCATATAGCTAACTCCCAAGCTGAGCTAAAAAAAACTATGAAAGTATAACAATACATTTTTTATAGGAGAAATACCAGCAATACATTTTTGGAAAGAAAATACGAGGGTCATTGAATAAATAAGGTGAATCTTTCCGGTATAAGGACTTCTAATACAGATAGAAGCTTACTTTTTAAAAATTTTTCAACGTAGTCTCCCAGCACTGTCACACACATTTCCCATCTGTGCACAAGCTTCCGTATTCCCCCAGCGTAAAAATCTTGGACTGATGTCTCAGCCAGACGCTCACAACACTTTTGACTTCATCGTCACTTTTAAACGTCGTGCCTCTCGTGAACGCTTTCAAGGGACCAAACAGGTGAAAGTCTGAAGGGGCAAGGTATGGGCTGTAAGGGGGATGAGAGAGCAGTTCCCAGCCCAGCTCGTTGATGGTCTGCACCGTTTGGGCTGTTGTGTTGTTTGTGCTCAGCAGTAAGCATCTTTGGCACCCACCGGCAGCTGACCTTGTGTACTGTGCCAACAGATAAGCTCAAAGTCCTTGCAATGTCATCCCCTGTCACCCTTCTGTCAGACTGAATGAGGTCATTGACTGATTCGATCACCTCAGGAGACCTCACTTCTGTAGGCCTCCCAGGCCTGTCTTCATCCTCAACACTGCTCCGTCCTTCTTTAAACAATTTAGCCCACTTGTAGACATTTTGTTGGCTGAAACATGTGGCACAATACACAGTTGACATTCTCCTATGAATTTCAACTGGCTTTCACCCTTCAGCAACCAAAAACTTGATAACTGACCGCTGTTCAATCCTGGAGCAAGCTTCTTGGTCGGCCATCTTTGTTAATCGCCAAAACTCTGAAAGATTTTTTTTAAATCTGCAAAAAAGAAGTAAAACAAAACAAAATAAAAAAAGTAAGCTTCTATCTGTATTAGAAGTCCTTATACCGAAAAATTCACCTTATTTATTGAATGACCCTCGTAATTACCAGCAATATATTTTTGAGGAAGGTAAATTTCCAGCACTACATTTTCGTAAATTAAATTAGCAATGCTCCCAATGTTTGCGTGGTATTTCAGCCAGCCATATTTCAGAGGCTAAATTTTTGCTATGTTCTTTTCAATATATTATAAGGCTAATTTACAACAAAAATTTGATGAACCAGAGAACATTCTAACGATCTAAGAAAGTAACCGCTTATTAAATCAACATTTTAAATCGCAGTGTGGTAATTACCCTACCTTACCTGATATGGGCACGTGGCCGAGTGGTTAGAATATTTACATTCTGACCATGAGACCCGAGTTCGAATCTCACCATATTCGATTTGTCATGAAGGAGACCATAGCCACGGTTTGACCCAAGTCTTGTGTGTGAAAATGGGTAGACCCTGGCCGTCGATAGCTGTGCTATCACAAAGTCGCAAGTCATCGAGGTCTTGAGCGTGCTGTCCCAGTTCTAATTGTAGATAACGCTAGATAACGCGCTCTTTCCCAGACACTAAGGTCTGCTCAGCATATTTGCAGTATAAAAAAACAGGTGGCTTCTGTGAATAAAACACAAATGCACCTGAGCAAGTGTCTGCAATAGTCATTAGCTAGCGGCCCAAGTAGACGGGTATGAGAATATGACAGGCCAGCTATATATGCTAGGGAACCCTTCTTAACGCCTAATAGTTGGCGTTATATAAACTTGCATACACCTACCAAGGGTATTTGTCGTGGCAAAAATTGTCTCGTTTCTGGAAGGATTCTTTATCTTCAAGCGAATTACGTGTCGTCTATATTATAAAAGACCTTGTGTAATGATGATCTCTCCAATTCTTAACTTTCCACTTCCACTTTTCCATAAGCCTCTAGCAGATATATCAAAATGCCCATGGAAAGTGTTCAGACAAACTACATTCCAGAGTTCCACCAGTTTCAAAAATCACGGTCAAGACTGGCATGTTAGGCACATTGTAATGAACCACCCGCATTCCCTTTTATATCCCATGGTGTTGACCATGTTCACCATAGTCTATGAATATAGAATCCAGCACAGTACGTAATCTGTTCAATGAACCAACGTTAAAGGTTAACTCTCACGAGTCAGACACAACACTGAATCTGACTATATCGCCGATATCACCAGCAGTAGCTGATCCGTAATTCTTCAGTCTTCGATATCAAAGGCTGGCTGTGCAATATTGCGGAAAAAACAGGGTCGCCTTTATACACGTCGAATTGAATATTTTGAGCCTTCTGATTGGTTAAAACTTCTATTGGTGAACTATAAAATGAGTCAGCTTATTTTGGCTGGCTCACTAGTATACCAGGGTACCCCAAAACTCCAACAACTGATGATATACAAATTCCTCTGCTTTCAACGAACCAATGCCTTTTGGCAACGACTCCCATGAAATTACTTTTTCGATGTTTATAATCTTAGCACGTTCAAGTCTACGGTTAACTCTTACACACATATCCGCATAAATTGTGCTTTTTACTCTGTCTTCTTATAACAAGTGGCCCTTGGTCGATGTACAGGTTGAACATCATTTAAAAAAAAACAAAAAGGAATAAGTAGCGTATAAACAAGTTTCGGTTCCACTCGCGGCGACTTTTTGTCCCCAGGCGAACTACGTGTCATATACAACACCCTAGATTTTTTCCTTTCTAAAACCACAATATCTCCGCTACAAATTACCATATATATATATATATATATATATATATATATATATATATATATATATATATATATATATATATATGAGGGACGGTGGAGTAACGGATAGCGGCCTAGATTGAGGAATCGGAGAGCCAGTCGAATCTAATACATTCACTTACGTGCTAATACCCATGGGAAAGGTGTGAAAACTCTTCTCCCTCCAGCTATGGTTAAATAGCAGGACAGACTGGGTTATCTAGCCTTGGATGGCAACTGGTCTAGGAGAAAGAAGAAGGGCAACTCTGAATTCAAAACCTGCGGAGGATTCTTTCGATACCCTGTGGCACGTAGTGCACAAGGGTCCTGAAACCAGGTCTCTGTATTCGGCCCTTCAAAAAGTGTGGATGGTTCTACACGAAACCTTCACCACTATAATTAAATTTCATGCGCTGATCTGCTTGACCCTCATACGTCGAATTCGACGGGAGAGTATATATATATATATATATATATATATATATATATATATATATATATATGTCACCCTACACATATATATATTGTCATCCACACACACACACACACACACACACAGAGAGAGAGAGAGAGAGAGAGAGAGAGAGAGAGAGAGAGAGTGCATTATTTACATTATTCGGACTATTGTCCTCATCATTGTCGCCATATTTATTACAACGTTTCGGCCGTTGTATGCTCCGACCTTCTTCAGGTGGTTGGAGTGTCGAACTGAACCCTTTATTTCGCTCACTCGGGTAGACTGTTCTCATATTGCTATTTTTGCTGTTATCATTACATGTTTTTACCATAGCTCATATTGCATATTTGTTGTTATTATCAATTTTCTCTAGCACTCCTTATTACTGGTTCCCATATTGTATTCATTTTTATGCTTGGTCGGCTCAGCAGATTTTTGTGACCTAGCATATGTGCTAATTCCTTAAGTTTACGAATTTCCCAATGGCGTTCCTTGTCTATGATCTCAACCTGATCCCACAGAGGGCGGTGATCTCCCTTCTCACTCCATATGTGGTCAGCCACGCCTGATCTTTCCACTTCTCCTCGTGTTACAGCTTTCTGGTGTTCTTGATGCCTCACCTTAAGGGGACGGCCTGTCTCCCCTTTATATTTCTTTCCGCAGCTGCACTGGTAAAAATGGTTGCTGAAGACATTATGTTTATAATAACCAGAAATTCATACACAGATGTCCTCAAGGACACAATGGATAAAGGCGTTGGTTAGATCCAGTGAGAGGACCCAAAGAGTGTGAGTCCAATACTTGGTTAAGACAGTGGAGAACTTTCAGAGGGAAAAATTAACAGGAGATAACAGATAACTGACATCCATCAAACATGGCACGTGGAACGAGAACAATCTACCCCAGTGAACGAAATAAAGGGTTCAGTTCGACATTCCAACCACCGGAGCGTACAACGGCAGAATCGTTGTAATAAATATGGCGACAAGATAAAGATGAGGACAATAGTCCGAATAATATAAATAATGTACATAATACCGCATGTCAGAAATATAGACACACAGAGTACAATTCCAACGTTCGTAACATTTAACTTAAAAGAGGGCTCAATACAAAGCGTTCGCATGATGAGTTGCGCATCGAAGCACGACTGCAATTGTGTAGCGATTTTGACATGATTTCGATGTAATATCCTAAAATAAAGTTTATATATATATATATATATATATATATATATATATATATATATATATATATATATATATATTTGAATTGGACATAGTCCGACAATTTATTTAAAGACATTTGTATCTATAAAAAGAACGTTAAACATATTATATATATATATATATATATATATATATATATATATATATATTTACACACACACACACACACATACACACACATATATATATATATATATATATATATATATATATATATATATTTACACACACACACACACATACATATATATATATATATACATATATATATATATATATATATATATATATATATATATATATATATATATATATATATATATATATGAGTGGTTGAACATCATTGTAAAAAAAAAGACAAAATTTTGTTACGCCCAGTCCCGTTGATGGATATATAGAATGTTTGTATCTTTTACTTTGCCATTATAAAGTTTTCAAATGAATCACATTAAAGTGGCTTTTAAGTGAACTCGAACAGTAACTTCTGTCAAGTTAATCCATATATCTATTTTATCGTGGACTCAAGCCATTTCATTTTGTTATTCTCATAACTTCAAGTCCAGTAGTATAATATATTTGTAATGTCTCACCTACCTGGAATCCGGTAAACAATCGTCTGGCTTATTGAGATTATATATTACTGCTGGCGATATGAAACATCGCAGGTGAACGCGCAGCCATGCTGATAAAGAACGATCGGTAACATGAGAAAGGGCGGATTATTAGAATAAATATAAATTCTAACAAGGATTCTCATATGGTTACGAGGTGAAAAAGATGGAGGCAGATATGAAAACGAGGCAGCGATTTTAAATTCTCCGATGTAGCTCAGACATTGTTTCCGATGAAGAATTCTGTCGGTTCTGGAAAATTATTTAGAGATGAAGCTACAGATTAGATCACAGACAGACTTTGACACTAAGATATAATCCTGCAAGCAAATAGGTATGATGAGGCAAGTAGACAAAATTGTATTCCCAGAAGCAATGAAAGGAAAGTAAAGAATATCATATATTGGAGATTTATGAGATATTTTGAATTCAAAAACAGACTCGGATGTGACTTCTTTAATATATAAGAAAGAAACAGTAACTGTATTGAATTGCGTTAATACAGATTCTCTGGTAGAAGTACCGAAGAGTATTAAATGAAAATAGACACCTACTGTGTTTTAGACGTGATATTTCTTTAACAAATATGGCGCTTATTTCGAAAACGAGGCCTAAAGCTTGTTAGCCGGGGAGTATGTACTGCGCATACTCAGTTTTTTTTTATGCATAGCTATCTGAATAAACCCAGATGTAGAAGTTACTAGGTTATTTTTTTTGTTACAATGAAAACATATGAAGGAGCCTTGATTAAGATCTGAGGGTTAAATAATGGTAAAATTTGAAATAGGTCTTTCATAAATATTTTCAAATTTTCCATAACAACAATTATTGTTCAAGATATATATTGAGCCCTTTATTAACGAATATCTGCTTACTTTGACATAAGTTAAATTATATAAAATTTACGTAAATCAGTAGTTGCTATTATATGTACAGGGATCCTCGACTTGCGTGGGAGATGTGTTCCTATGGCGCGATATAACCTAATTTTCGAATGGAGATCGGAACTCAACTACATAAATACCCACGAGTTTGCCTTACTCTTGGGAGCCATAATGAATGGCAAAAAGTTCCCACCAAAAACGACAAATACGAGAGATAGCAAATATAGCAGAATCCAATACCGTCTTCCTCATATACGACCACTTGACAACGTATTATATTATGGGAGATGGCGCCGTAACCACGAATCGATGTACGTAAGCCGAATACCTTTATATATAATATATACCTTTTATATATAATATATACCTTTTATATATAATATATATATATGTATATATATGTATATATATGTATATATATATATATATGTGTGTGTGTGTGTGTGTGTGTGTGTGTATGTCGTCGACTCTAGCGTTGTATTCGACGTATGTGAGCCAAGCTTCTTAGTTCGTAGGAACCAACAGCCAGACACCAGCACATATGATTTGATTATAGTGATGGAGGCTTTGTGTAAAAACCAAACACACTATATCGATCTCACTCTCTCTCTCTCTATCTATCTATCTATCTATATATATCTTTATCTCTCTCCCCTATCTCTCTCTCTATATATATATCTATCTATATATCTCTTTATCCCTCTCTCTCTCTCTCTCTATATATATATATATATACATATATATATATATATATATATATATATATATATATATACACACACACACACATACACGCACACACACATATAATGTCTATATTGTGTCAAGGACACATGGCACAGTGGATAAAGGCCTTAGTTAGATCCAGTGACAGGACCCAAAGAGGGTGAGTTCAATACGTGGTTAAGGTGGTGGAATTCTTGGAGAGAGGAATTAACAGAAAATAACTGATAACTGACATCCATTAGACATGGCACGTGGAACTAGAATAGTCTACTCCAGTGAGCGAAATAAAGGATTCAGTCGAAATTCCAACCACCTGAAGAAGACCAGAGCGTACAATGGCCGAAACATTGTTATATATATGGCGACAACAGTCCGAATAATATATATATATATATATATAACATACTTAAAACAGGAAACATTTTATTAATCATAAAAAGTCAGATACAAAATTATAGGCTCGATTAAAAATAGAAATTTTAAGGTAGCGTTCGACCGAAAAAAGTAACAAACCTCTTTGTAATACAATTAAGAGAGACAGGGCGGAGTGTCGGTGTGAGGCCGAGCATGCACATGAGAATATCTAGTGTCTGGATATACGTAGACATGCTCCATTAGCATCAGGACAGTCACAGGCGCATGGATCTGCTATCGAGTAGCATTTATTGAGTTCTGTCACTTGTGGGTTCAATTATTCCGTGGATTTCATTTCTATTCTGCACACGGCTTAGACGGAACACATTCTTAGCATCTTGGAAGCGGTTGTTATCACCCCGTTTCGTTTGACTTTTGGCGGCAGATGGAGCTGAGCCATAAATTGGCAGTCTTTGGCGAGTCTTTAATTTTTCAAAACTTTTCCCCTTCCCCTTGAATCTCTTAATTCTATTGTAAGGAAGCTTGTTTCATTTCTGTAGATTTTCTAAATTCTAAGGATTTTTCTTTTATCGAAGCTTCGAACGAAAGGTACCTTCAAATTCCTATTTTCAATCGTGACGATACTTTTGTATCTGACATTTGTGACGGGAACACAAAAAATGTCCACTAAAAATAAAGTTGAAAGTGATATATATATATATATATATATATATATATATATATATATATATATATATATATATATATATATATATTTATTTATTTATTATAATTTTATCATATAGACAAAACCATTTTACTCACTACAAAGATGCACCTTGGTTTCAGTGCATTTTAACTGCACATCTACGGGTGAGGGTCGGAAATGGTCGGTCTACTACCTGTATCGAGCTCTTTTTTGAATGAATGCTGCGAACATTAGAATTTATATATTACTTTCGTTCTCATCGCATCGGATATATATATATATATATATATATATATATATATATATATATATATATATATATATATATAGTTATACTCGTTTGGAAAAACGTTAAGTTATTTGGCTTGTAAATGAACAAACCAATGCCCAAGGATAAAAAAAGAAAGAACTAAGAACATGAAACAGAGGCGAAAACAATCGTCCAGAATCCAAGCTCAGAGTCCAAAGAAAAAAAAACTTGCAACACGAGTAAAGCAAAGTAACTATGTAAAGTTCTCAATACACTAAGTAGAGCAAACCTAACTATGAACCTAAAGAGCCAGGTACACCTACCTAGGTTTCACCTACACGGATATATATATATATATATATATATATATATATATATATATATATATATATGTGTGTGTGTGTGTGTGTGTGTGTGTGTGTGTGTGTGTGTGCGTGTGTGCGTGCGTGCGTCCTGGGTAAGACGATAAACTACATCCGGCAGCAAGGCCTCTAATAGGCAGGATCTGAGGAGCCTGGAACCACCTCTTAGATGCTGTTTTTCCAAGGTCCACCCTGACCCGGCAGTAACACCTGTTAGTTCACATGTCTGGATAAAAAAAAACCCAAACTGGAGTCAAAATATGAATATGCAATGCAAAATATACAATGGCAATACATTTTCATACAAAGTAAAAATTTAAAATTAATAAAAATATATCAACGCTCACGAGTAATTAAAATTTTGCCAATAAATGACCCCTATGTAGTTGACAGGCCGTTAAACAAATATACCAAACCAAACCGAAATATATGTGCCCTCTTCATGTGCACTTATATACGTGTGCACTTTTCAATGGGCACTTTTATATTTACACACGCTCTATCCCTGACACCGTAACACTCATAGTATACATTAAAATTATATTTTATCATATACTAGCCGAGGTACCCAGCATTGCCTGTGTGTACCTGGCTGCAATTGTTTAACCGCATATACCCGCACCCCATCTCTATAAATGTCTGCCTGCGTCCCCGTTTGCATAAATCACCTCTTGGTATACTAAGCTACCCCCGTCATCTTTTTTACGGTGTGCCTTTCGCAAGTGTTTGATTGTTCTCAATAAAAGAAATTCCATCGATAAAACTTCCTTGTGCGGTCGTTGCTCGGGCGTTAAATTGTTTCAATGTTTTAGATATTCAGTAAATTTCCTATGGCCGAAATAACATTCAAATAGTAAGGCATTGTTCAGAAATCTAATAATCAAACAAAACCAGGAATGAAGCGTCAGAGCTTTATTCAACTGCAAGTGTAAACGCATAAACGCCCCTCTCCTTCTTAGCGCGTTTACTGTAAAGCTGGGGTTAATAAGAGGTTCATCGAGAATTTTTCCCTTTTAACGCTTCAATAATCCTTCTTAAACAATCTTTGCATCAAAGGTTGTTCAAATGCCAATTTAGGATGGAATTATATGAAAAAAGTATTGGCTATATGGCAAAAGCTGATTTTAGACCTAGTTTGTCGGAGATTTCGTTCACTTAAATGAAAAACTCTGAACCAAACATTCACCCAAGACATGTTTGTGTCATATGCAATTTACATGGCAAATTTGGAAAACATCGGATGAAAAAAACAGGGAGTTATGACCTAAAAATGTGATAAAAAATGAGGACTTTATTCAAGCTTCTATTTTAAATAGTACGAAAATCCCAATTTTGTTTTACAGTTTTTTGGAATTTTTTGTGTGAAGCCAATGTTACAGGAAATCTATCACAGAAACTTCATAACATGAGCTATGTTTTACATTAAGTGAAAAGAAAATCAGCTTATTCAGTAAAAATTTTTGTTCGTGTGTAATTTTGTTTTGGCTTTTGCAAAAAAGTCGTCTCCATCTTCAGTTTTATAGATTTTTCTGCCAAACCCGGGGGCGGGGTGGTGGTATGTTGGCTATGGGCTGTTGATTGAAAATTTGATTTTGAGCTGAACTGGTTAATTTGCAATTTGTGTGTAAAATTTCATCGAAGGGCATAGAGACATCTGTTATATATATATAGTTGTCTTTCAAACCTGGCTTGAGGCATTCGGAAGTTTAGTCGCACTGAGGAGCTGTGATACAGCGAAACAGTACTGTCTGTGAATGACATAATTTAGCTCTTGAAAATACATTTCAATTGAGCACTGTTGAGGGATAAGCTATTTCTATAAACAACAGCCACCTGCACTAATGCAAAGCTCTTCAGTAAAATGAATGGAGCACTTTGGCTGATTGGCATTTGTTTACATTTGTTAAAACACTATGCTAGATTTAGTTGTGTAACTCTACCGAGTGAAGATAGCTCTGGCTGACACCAAATTAGTTGTGTTTCAATCCTGGCTTGAGGCATTCGGAAGTCTAGTCGCACTGAGGAGCTGTGATACAGCGAAATAGTACTGTCTGTGAATGACATATATATATATATATATATATATATATATATATATATATATATATATATATATATATATGTATGTATGTATGTATTCATATATATATATATATATATTTGGGATAAAAACATATTTTTTTATCTAGAACAGCTTTAAAAGAAAGATGTATGACACAGTGTTGCGTGTTTCGTCCCTTTTGATTTCAACGAACTAGGGTTGTATACGTTAATGCTACTGCACATGCGCACGAACGAGGGACGCTGGGAATTTAAATGTTTCAAAATATTTTTGAAATCTTTTTTATTTACATTTTTTTAATAATTTTTTTTTTTTTTATAATTTGTTTTGCGTGTATGCTGCGTTCGGCGACAGAGGGGCGTATTCAACATTTGTTCATTTTGCAGCAATACGCGCTTAAAGGTTTTAGGCAGTTTAGAACAACAATAATTTTCAGGGTTAGCCTAAAGGAATTGTAGATGTACGACCTCCTTACACTTAAGTAAAATAATAACAATAATAACATTTATTAAGAATTTATTACAGAAAATATCAAATTTTACGGAATCATTGTTGACAATTATGTATTTAGTTAACAAATGAGTAAAAATAATATAAATTTTGATGCTATATTCGATTTGTTGTTTGGTATTTTTCATTTTCTCATTTGTTATTGGCAGCATTTTAGAATACTTTCGCTGCAATGCTAAGTTTCCTATGTTGAGAACAAACTGGAGCTATTTTGTTTATGCTTTGTTACCTCCCTTTTCCATTGTTCTTTTTAGATCGCTTTCTTCCAGTCATTTTGATGGGCAAAAGGACATTCTGAAATTTAGAATGATTTTATTCCATTTAAAAAAATAAAGCCTGTAAAAAGGAATATTTTAAATTAATACGACCAAAAATAAAATTCTTTTGACAAAAAAATCTTAATTATTTCACCATAATTATGTCACAATAGTTTAATAATATTCCGCAGATAAATCTATGGCTTTACCCCATCTCATGACATGGTCACGGACTATAAACCTAAACTGAACTTGAAATATTGTGTAATCGGTTCTCGTTTTTTTGTAAAATTCTTGATATAATGAAGGATTGGTAGTGAGAATACAGTTATCGAATTTTTTGTTGGATACACCTCCCCCTCGGGTGAACGTGTCATATGATCTAGGCAATTTCATTTAGATTCTTATCTTACAGTCCTTTCTATTTTTGTATATTCATTTTCTATCTATATGCAGGCGGTTTTCAGCTAGTATAAATTCTGAATTTTTCTAGTATTAATTTATTAATAGTTTTTTTTCTCTATTTGTCAATACTCTCTTCATTATTATTAATCTCATCCGTTTTATTGTAGTTTTTTGTTTTGTAAAAGCTCATCGGAGTTAAACACTTCATTATAAATATTTTATTCTCTGTTTTAATCCAGTTTATAATTTCATAGGATGAACAAACATTATGTGTCCTTTTTGGTAAAAACAAAGTTAAAATATTTCTATATAATAAACTATACATAATTTAACACCATATAAAACATTGTTCTATAAAAATAAAATTTAATATCTGTGTGATAACACACTGTTAATCTCTGATGGAAATTACATTTTACTAGAAGCAAGGATTCTTTCATCGGAATTTCATATTCTCTGAAACCAAGATATTTAAGCCGTTTCTTATTAATCAATAAACATATGCGAAATATGGTTCCGATGCCAATATTAGTGTTTAACGTGTTAAAAGCAAAACTTGCGGCTTCATGTTGGATTCGCGAGAAACTAAAATAGAAAATACCTTAGAAACAGCGCAAATAATAAAAAAATATTACAAAAAAGGCCAAATATTCTGGAAAATGTTTTTTTTTTACCGTAGGCAGTGAACAATCTTGAATAAATCGCTAATTACTAATTGTTAGAAGTAAAATCAACAAAACGGAAACACCAATAAATAACTGTAAACTAAAACACTTTAAGATCATTAGAAAAAGTGTTGTTGAAACGAGAAATGAAATTTATATATATATATATATATATATATATATATGTATATATATATATATATATATATATATATATAAAAAGAAAGAACAGTAAAGTATAAAATCCGGTGTTCTTATTATTGAAGTTACTTCAAAATTCGCTTGCCGAGGAAATGGAACTTAAATTTAATTTAATAACAAAATTAAATTCGAAGCTTTTAGCTTCCATTTTTGAAACATGGTTATCACTGTGTAGCAAAAAAACATATTTTAAATCAATTAATTTATAATATATATATATATATGTGTGTGTGTGTGTGTGTGTTTGTGTGTGTGTGTGTGTGTGTTTCTTCTCATAAATCAATTACCTATATAGGGCATACTACCACCTCCTTCAGTAGATGCCTCACATGTCGAATATCAGAGCAAAGTATAATAAAATTACATCTATCAACTCACAATGTACAAGAACCCTTAAGAAAACACAAAAGTTCTATGTAACTCAAATTACCGAAAAGACCTCGCTTATATGAAACTGTATATGAAACATACATTCACTTACGCGCAAATACCTTTGGGTAAGTTATGAATACGCCTCATCTCCCACCAGCTGTGGGTTAAATAGTAAGATTTGCATCAGTAAATCATTATTATCTCCAAAATATCCTGACAATATAAAAACATTTTCTGGCTTTAAATAAAATGCAAATTTCAATTAACCGTCCCAGAATTTCGGACAAAAACAAAGAAAATGACGTTCAATGTCCAGAAAGAGATTTACATACGACTTGAATTATTGTTATAAATAACAATCGCTGGGTGGGCAACGGTACGCTAGTGAAATGTCCATGTGGCGTTTTAGACATCCATGCTTTTAAGAATCTTAACATATTCCGGAAAAACGGTTGGGTATTTTCAATGACATAGCAAATCCTGGTCTGATTATCATGTGATCGCATTTGAGTATTTGAAAGACAAGTGAGATTATAATAATCACACGGGAAATAGAGCCTTATCATAATTATTTAGCTTTTTTTTGCTACTCATTGCAGTCGTAGACGTTGGCCACTTCCCATTTTATATTAAATTAGAGCTTTACTGATTCTACTTAACCAATCAGTTCCTTCCTTAGTCCCTTCTTGCCAGTTCTCATCCGATATTATCATCTCGGAATATATATATATATATATATATATATATATATATATATATATATATATATATATATATATATATATATATATATCAAGAAATTTTTATGTATAACATTCTTTTTTATAGATACAAGTATTTAAGTAAATGCACTGTTTATAATGACCGAGAAAATATTTCATAGAAAATATTCGTCCTCCGGTAAATTCGCCAGGCCGGTAAATGTTATTTAATACTGTTTATTATAAACAGAGCATTTAGTTAAATATTTGTATCTATAAAAAGGAATGTTAAACATGAAAACGTCTTTAAATAATTGTCGGACGTTGTCCATTTCATTTGTTTACATTTGATACGCCATGATCAGTTATAAATGTACGTGAGAGATTCATGGAAGATTGAAGTTTATAAGCAGTAAATTCGACCTTGCCAACCGAACGATCCTCAGTGGCCGAAACGGTTAAGGCACGTCAGGCTATATGACGGTTCCGTATAGAATACAGGTTCAAATCCTGTCGGAAGACGAATATTTTGTATGAAAATTTCTCGGACATTCAGGCCGGTAAATGTTATTTAATACTGTTTATTATAAACAGAGCATTTACTTAAATATTTGTATCTATAAAAAAGAATGTTAAACATAAAAATGTGTTTAAATAATTGTCGGACTTTGTCCATTTCATAATGTGATATATATATAGTGAGATAGAACCTACCTACCAAGATTTTACATTCAGGGATCTTCAGGGTACAAAGAACCAGCTGTACACTGACGTTGCGTTAGCTGAAACCTTGTTAGGTAGGTTCTGGCTCACATTAGGCTTTTTAGATTTTGTTCTACTTAGTGCATTGACCACTTTTACGGTTTGACTTAATTTACTCGGTCGGTACTTTTTTTCTTTTCACTAGGTGCTGATTGACTATTTTCGACCAACAGGGTTATCTTTAGTCTTTTCTCCTATTTTACCGATTTTTTCCCTGATATGGGTTTGTTCAAATCTATTTTTATTTAAAAATTGTATTATCCGAGATTTTCTCACACGGCCCGATTATAGTTGTTAAAATAATAACTGTTTGTATTCTTATTTTAACTGTTACCATAACTGTGTATGTAAGCACTAAACCCTTTTTAATACATGTTTCATTGAACATGAATGACAATGTACATAAGTTTAGTTATATTTGTTATATTTTATACACAAATTTGATCACGATGCACAAAAACTTAACGCGGAATTTTTTTACGGGTGAATTTTGCAACGAACTGGAAATTTGTTTCAAACTCAACATCAATAATGCTAATATTAATAAAATATATAAAATATAAATAAAATAAAAAATAAATAAAATAAAATAAAAAAATTAAAATATAAATAAAATACAATATTAAAAAATAAAATGAATAAAATAATAAAATAAAATATAATAAAATAAAAATAAAATAAAATAAAAAATGAAAATATAAAATATAAAATAAAATAAAATATAAATAAAATACAATATTAAAAAATAAAATAAATAAAATAATAAAATAAAATATAATAAAATAAAAAAAATGAAAATATAAAATAAAATAAAATATAAATAAAATACAATATTAAAAAATAAAATAAATAAAATAATAAAATAAAATATAATAAAAAACAAAATAAATAAAATATATAAATATGTTGTATAATAATATCAACCTGAGCAATGTTTATTTATATTTTTATTTTTGCATCTTCTCAACGTGAGATTATTGACACACAAAGTTGATAGTTGTGTTGAATTCCGAATCCAAATACATAAATACACTGACGAAAGGTAGGAATCTATCTCTTCTCATCCTCCACATACGGATTAAATAACAATTCATATAAGAAAGCTTTACAAGTATCAGATTAGTCTGAATATAAATTTTTACTACAATATGTTGACTGGAGGTGCTCATTTATCATTTTACATTGTTGATAGTCTTCATATCCGTTAATGTAGTATTGTTGGGTAAAACCTTTTTCATATTATGCGTCTTCTGTACCACAGACGCAAATTTGAAAGCCTGTCGCTACACTGTTGTATTGCTATGTTCAGACAAGCTACAGTGTTTAGTTCCACCTGCTCAGACGATTATAGCTCGGGCACAACATGTCATTTTCTAGGAGTTACTTCCTCGCCTTTATTCCGTCCGTACTCGAACAGCTTTATCGCAACAACTGTCACTTCGTAGAACAATTTAATATTCACCTTTTCAAGTCGGGGGGGGGTCAATTTTTATCTATCTTCCTTATTCTCATAAGTTTTACTTCCTACTTCACTCTCGGTGATTCTTGAATTCATATCACACAACTTATTCATGATCAGAGCTTCGACTTTAATTTTCTAGCTTGACTGGCTCTCGAGTCTCGGATTTGTAGAAAGTTAGCAAAAGATGGCTGAATAATGACGCTATGAATTACTATGAATAAAAGTTTCTGAGAAAAAAAAACTTCCTGTAATCTTTTGCGTCGACTTGACGTCTTTGTTTAGGCTCTTTATGACGGACAATCCGAAGGACTTTTGTCTCGATCGACCGACCGAAAGTAAATGGAAATATGAGCGTGTAAGTAGATAATAGTACTATAATAATGAAATTAGTTCCAGAAGAGGAGGCTTAACTGTATGGAATTTTAGGTATATGTCATCTTAGCAGAAATGCGTATAGTAATCTGATTTCTCTCGGAAAAAAAATCTAATCTCCGTCTGTAAAGGAACGGTATTGAAAAGGATTATTTTTGCGAGAACAGACGTTTTTCATTTCAAGAGAATTGGCGACGTCATAAATACAAACTAAAACGGCTCTGTTTTTCGCATTTGTTTTTACTGTAGAGACCACAGCTCCGTGGTAGATATGTTGGGGTTCGAATCAATATTTGCTATTTTTTTTAAAAGAAACATTTAAGTTCTGTCCGAAATTCTGGGATGATTAGTTATTATTATCTACATTATCTACATTCACACTTATATTCGCATCTTTGTTGGTATTATCACAACAACATTAAGCCATTGCGCTCTCCAGACTTCTTCAAGTATCTGCCCATCCAGATAACCTTCACAGAATTTTTGAACGATTTATTTGTCATGAAAACTCTCCAACGTGTGCTCAGGATCGCTTCGTCAGTGATGTTATGACTTGAGGTCATCACAAGTTTCGGCTATTCGAACATCATACTTGTTCGCCCAAGAGACCCTACCGAAACAGTACTATTCCGGCAGGTGATCCCGAGGCAAAAACAAAAAAAAACGCCAAGCATGCAACAAATGGACTCATTAAATAAATGCCACTGCTGACCAATGATTAACGACTTACGTCACTTCCTCCTCAGCCAAGACGATACAAAAAAGAATAGACAGCGTGCTCCTCATTTTTAGCCCACTCAGGTTGACCACGCGGAACGATCTACATTCTCTTTTATATATATGAGTAAATTTTTCGATCCGTTCCCCACATCTAAGGATATCATGTCTTTTAAAAAAAATAATTATTTCACTACAAGCAAGACAATAAAACCACTATGATACTAAGTCATATTAATTAAACCATATCTGAAGGGAGAAGAGGTGGATTTATAGAGTTCGCAAGGATGTTTGCACGTAAGGGAATATAACGGAGCCGAGCCGCATTGAGGATCGCACTCAGTCGTAATTGATCGAGGGAAACAAGCTTGCTAACCTTGCACAACGGTGATGCGCCAAAGAGATTTTCTGAGCGTAGATTAAATTTGGTACAAAGCCGAAAATAAGGATCACCCACTGCGGATGGAACTCACTACTCAGTCGTAATTGATCGAGGGAAACAAGCTTGTTAACCATTACACAACGTCGACGTGACAAAGTGATTTACTAAGCGTAGATTAGATGTGGTATAAAGCCGACTGTATGGATCACCCACTGTGGATCGAACTCACTACTCAGTCATGAGTAAATATAACGGACCTGAGCCGTTATCAATCATACCACCAACACATCTAAGCTTACAACAATTGGTATCCACAAGCCGTCAACTACCTAGGTACTGACTAGGTTCGATGTCTCTAAACTAGAACCCGAACATAGAAAACTCTCCACGGAAAACAGGTAATATATGAAACCGGTGTTACGCGTATTTCAGAGAGTAGGGCTGAGAAATTCAAGGGGTTTATACAGTAGACTCGATATTTACCCCAGACCTCACCACAAGGCGGGATGTGACACAAGGCCGGTTTTTAACATAGGGCCTTCCAGCGCGTACGCTCGGAAAAAAAATTTCCTCGTAGGCCCCGCATATACGGAATCGGATGATTTTCTGGTTTTCCCCAGACGTGACTCTGACCGCAAGCACAGCATCACCAAAGTTCCTCGCGGCCCGACAGCAGAGATTCCGACAAATTGAGCTTCCGGAGACTCTATACAGTAGACGCTGATGCAGCCTCAACATACACCAACTTTTCATTTTCTTTCTTTCTCTATTCACTCCACCCTTTCACTCACCCTACCCAAACCCTGTTTGCGCGTTTACACACACACACACACACACACACACATATATATATATATATATATATATATATATATATATATATATAGAGAGAGAGAGAGAGAGAGAGAGAGAGAATTATATAGATAGATAGATAGATAGATGTGTAACGAGCAATATATATATATATATATATATATATATATATATATATATATATATTTCAATGATTGTGAAATGTTTCAGGCTGTTTATTCCTTTCATTAGTCAATGATGTGAATTTAACGTTTAATTCGATAAATTCTTTGCATTGTGCTTTTGCATTTGAGCTCAAAAATTAAATCATATTAAATATTTGAATAATGGGTTGTGGAATATAAGACCTTGAACATATACGCAGCTTAATAAAAGAATATCACTTGTGTATAGCCTGTGCTCCAAGCTGGACTGTGCGAACGGTCTAACGGATAAAGGCACGGAATTGTTAATCTGCGAGTTCCAATTCCAGTCGCGTTCGTTATTATTCCATCACGTGCAAATACCCTGGACACTGGTATAAACCAACTTCTCCCCGCCACTGTTATGGATAAATTACTAAAACTTGTAACACTAAATTAATTATTATATAAAAGAAGTTATTATAGTCTAAAAATATTTTTCGGCTTTAAATAAGCTGGAATGGTTACTTACATTATTTACATTATTCGGACTGATATCCTCATCTTCAATGCCATATTCACAACGTTTCCGGCGTTCTTCAGTTGATTGGAATTTCGAACTGAAACTTGTATTTCGTTGTGAATCTGGCAATGGAGATGAAGATATATAGAGAGACATAGACATAAAGGCCGGAGCGTACAACGGCCGAAACGTTGTGAATATGGCAATGAAGATGGGGATAACAGTCCGAATAATGTAAATAATGCAAGTAATCATAATAGTTCATCTCAGAGATATAGACAGAACCTGGAATGGGTTGATGAGCCGTAAAAAAACGAATCTATTAATTAATGAAATTTTATGTTTTGTGATCCGTATCGCTGACCGTTTATGATAAAGCACAAATCAAGGCTTCAAGGGCTTATTAAAATATTCAGTGAATACATTCTTAGTAATGCAGCTCTGCTTAACGTCCAATAGTTATTCGACGATCACGCACAATCAAGCGGTAGTCAACTAGTAATCCACTTGTAAGCAATTCGTAATCGACACAATCATCGACTTGTAATCCGACCAATAGTCAACTCGTAATCAAAACATTCTCCGTTACGGCAGCGAATGTTGGACGGTTTCCTCAAGAAGAGACTCGAGGCAACGGAGGTATGGTTCTATAGAAGGATGCTAAGGATATCATGGACCGAGTGTGTGAGAAACGATGAGGTTTTGGAGAGGATGCAAACAAGGAGAAAGCTTATACTTAACATAAGGAAGAGGCAGTTGAAATTTTTGAGACACGTAAGGAGAAAGGAGGGCTTGGAGAATCTGATACTCAAGGGTCGAATAGAGGGAAAGCGCGACAAGGGCAATCATCGCATGACATACCTGGTGGACTTAAGTAAGTGGATGACAGAATATGGCATGGAGAAAGTAGCAAAGGGGCAAATCTTGTTGAGAGGTACAAGGGATAGGGTGAAGTGGAGAGCCATGATCGCACACTCGTTAAAGGCACTCGGCACATAAAACGAAAGAATCAACCAATAGTCAACTCATAGTCCACTACCGTAAGTAGACTGATATCGCTATTTGTACACCCGGCGGAAAACATAAGTTCAGAGTTTCACATTCGAGCCCCGGTGTGTGTAGTTCTCGTTTTCTTTCTATATGACAATATGTTATCTGTTACAAATATAATTATACATATGGCAGGTTTATTTTTGTCAGTATAGATTGCTTTAATACGTTTGTTTTTCACATTCAGCTAATTCTACAACAAGATTATGTACAATTGATTTAATAATGACAACTTGTGAAATACATTCGTATAGTAAATACGTCGATATTACCGCCGAGTACTTCCTTTGCAATACGAATACAACAGGAATATTAAAAATGTCCATATTCGATGACACCTCAGTAAATCTTAAAAGAGGACATTTTCTAAGGTGGGGTGGAGCTTCGTCCTTGTAATATCTAATATTTTCTGTTCGAAATGCTTTCTAAAAATTAATTGCGATTTTCTTTTTGGAAAAACAGAAAATACCAAAAATATTACATAAAAATTTAAAAAAAGAATCAACGTTAAAAGACACATTGCATGTAAATAGTTCTCGGCAACATCGTGACAGCGACAGGCAATGATTTATCGATCAACTGAGAGCGAAACTGATTGTTTATATTTTATTAATATCAAGTTATCATTTATGATAACGTCCATATCTGAGAGATCAATCGCTTATCGATCCCTTCGGCGACTCTAACCTGAATTAAATTTGATAAGAACCACGAATTAAATTTGGCAAATGAAATTATAGCAAACTAAATGCTGCTTGTAAAAATTGAATAAATGGCGTGTGTACAAAAAGGACATTTATCTATTTATTTTTATTAGTTGTAACTTCGACTGATGAATCACTAATAGGTCGAATTGGTAGTAGAAATGATTATATTGCAGCAATTTCTGTATAAAGCGGTGTAGGCTTTAAGGACCAAAGGGAACCTAGAATTTTAGTCGTTCGACAGATGCTACATTCATCACAAATTCAGTCAAAAGCAGATTATAAAAGACGGTTAATAGTCAAGAAAGAATTATAACAAGTATCTGGAAAAAAGCATTTGTTTGTTATCTAGAAGTAAGTTAAGGTCTACTGACAGAAAAAAAGCTATTCAAGCCAAAATCGGAATGACTTGCCATGTATTTTGATAATGGAAATGCATCGAAAATTTAAAAAAATCAAAGTGATTGCTTTCTTCTGGAATGAATTACCGAGAATAGAGTCATTACGAATATAGTAATGAACTTGAGGGCATAAGAGGCTCTGGACAAGAGGTAGTATCTTTTATGTCTGGCACGCTGCACTTTGAGGTAGACAGACATCACTGGTTCCTAAACATCTAAATCTCTCCCGTAATGGCCTCAACTTGCCATGCTCTGTTAAAACAATTCAGCTGGTGGGTTAGATTCATGTAAGATTGGCGGGTAACATTTAAAATTTTAAGAATAAATTTTAATACTATAGAAATTACCCAGGGCATATACGAAAATAGCTCTGTCAAGGTAATGACATTTTATTCTAATTCACTATTCTTTGTTGTTCTTCAGTTAAAACTTGCCAAAATAATATTGCTCATGAAAGACATGAAGACATGATTGTGTTTGATCAGGAATTAATGTAAGCGTTGCTGACAGAATAAGATAATTATATGTATAATATGAAGTCATTCCTGTAGTAAATTCATTTACAATGCATTTACACTATACATATAACAACCCTAATCTACCAGTAAGTCTTAAATTAATTTCTGACCCCTGATAACACCCTTCTTCTTGATTTTCAATGAATCAATAGAGTAAAGTCATTTGAAATGTATTTATATTATACATATAATAGCTCTATTCAGACATTAATACTTGCAATAATTACTGCCAATTGAAAATCTCTGCATTCAGATTATCAGTGCATCCTTACAGTAAAATTATTAGTAATGAATTTACATTATCCATTTAAATCTCTCATTCGGTCAGCAATTAATTCTAGATCACCGACAATGAATTCTTTTTGATTTTCAATGTATTTCTACTGCATTATAGTTTGCAACGCATCTCACTTAACACACACACATATATATGTATATGTATACATATACACACACACACACACACACATATATATATATATATATATATATATATATAGATATATATATATATATATATAGAGAGAGAGAGATTGATAGATAAAAAGAGAGATATTTAAAGAATTAATGCAATTTGATTTATTAATCCAATGTATTTTATTTTAATTTAAAATGACATTTAAATATAAAACTGGCTTTATCTCTCTCGCTTCTCTCATGCACACACGTATATATATATATATATATATATATATATATATATATATATATATATATCATTATTATTATCATTATTATTATTATCATTTTTGATTTCTGCGTATATTCATATTTCCAGGTCCCAACCAGTGACCAAAGGTCAAAGATGACAACTTGACATATCCCACAGAGCATTTTCTGAGGTGGAAAACATTTTATTATTATTATTATTATTATTATTATTATTATTATTATTATTATTATTATTATTATTTGTGTTTGTTATGCTTCCTGCTTTGTATCCTGTAGAGCCGGGTTCAATCTATGGTCCGTAGGCCCTATGAGAGAATTGTCATTTAACTGATAGCACATTTCTTAGTATATGTGATGTTCCTAGAAGGGCGATCTTCTGGGCAACTTGTATGTTGATGTTATCTGACACACTTTTAACAAAATTGTCCATTCCTTTACTCGCGCGGCCCAGATTTCCGATTACAATCGGTACAGTCTCAGTCTTTATTCCCCACACCCTGTTAATCTTTAGGCCCTTGTATTTGAACAATTTCTCGATAATTGTTATAGAGGTGTTTCTCTCAGATGATACTGCCATGTCAATCGGCATACACTTCCTGAACTTTTTACTTTTATGATGATATCAGGCTTTTTTGGCTTTTATTTCCCTGTCAGTTTGAATTGGCATGTCCCAGCGGATAGTTACATCGTTATTTTGGGTAAATGAGTCTTGTTGGTACTCATACCATCTCTCAGTGGTTTCGATTTTGTGTTTCTTCATATCTTTCAGTGCACATATGTCGCTAACTTGTTATTTATGTGGTTATATTCTTATTTTGCTAGTTCCGGACATCCTGAGATAAAATGGCCGACAGTGTCATCATATTTTCCGCAGATCCTGCATTTCGGGTTAGTTCTTGATTATGTGGCGGTGATAATATCTGGTTGCGAGGCATTGGTCATGAGCCGCAATAATTAGACCTTCCATCTCAGCTTTCAACCTAGTGCGCCTCGGCCTCGGATGTTTTCTGTTGGTCCGCATCTGCTTCTTTCGTTCTTCTTATGTATTTGCCATGCAACGAATTGTCCTCCCAGTTTTTTTTTGTAATTTCATTTGGCCAAGTTATTTTGCTTTCTGTTTTACTCGTTTGGCGTAGATGACATTCGCTTCGTTTTTTTTTCTTGGTCAGGTTTCAGGTGTATTAAGCTGCTTCTTGAAGAGTTCACCTTCTTTGTTGATGGAATGGACGTGGTCTATTTGTAGGAGAGGGTCATTGCTTTTTTGTGAGCTATGCTTCCAATCCGATTGTTGTAGATTTTAGAGTTAGTTCTGGTTGGAGGAAACCTCGTCTTCCTAAAGCTCTGGTTACGTAGATTCTATCAACATTTGATTTCAGGTGGTGTATCCTCATTTGAACAGGCATTTTTCTGAATTTGGCGCCAAACTTTTAATCTCATTCGTCTTGCATTTAATAACATTAAATCTGTATATTACTAACGGTATAGCTAATGTTTTGGTGGCTTTCATTTTATTAGCCCCATTATCTTCCTTTTCTAGTATCAAATACACTCTTTTATAATATTATTTTCGGATTTTTTTCTTCATAATTGAATGTTGTATTCCGTCTCCTTCGTTAATTATGTATTTATATGCACCATTTTGGTTGAGTTCATAATCATGTTGTTGCTATCAAGGTATAAATCTGTAGTTTCCTTTAGTTTACTGCCTTTGAAGAGAGCTTTGGTATTATTATTATTATTATTATTATTATTATTATTATTATTATTATTATTATTTTTATTTCCTTTGATATCTAGCGTTTACACATTTCTTTCCTGGTCCTGCCCAGGGACTTAAGGTTCGAAATGGCATCATGACACTTTCCACAGCAAAAAAAAAATAAATAAATTAATAAATTAAAAAATAAAAAATTACTTCGTAAAGTGTGGGCTGTACTTGTCAGAACAATTTTTTGTATCTCTTTGAGGCATTGACTTCCAGGGATCCCTTCAATCAGCTTACTGGAATCTTTTCCAACCGGTCCAAGAGCTCCAACTACAACAGGGATTGTTGATGTTCCCATGTGCCACATTTTTGAGATTTCTATTTCAAGTTCCTTCAAAGATGCATTGCAGTCTGCCATATCAATAAGGAGGCACTTATTTTGTTTGTGGTCTTTAATAACAATGTCTGGGCGGTTGGCTTTGATTGTTCTGTCAGTGTGTATTGTGTAGTCCCATAGAATTGTAACAGGTCCTATCTCCATAACGGGGTCAAGATGGTGTTCGTACCAGTTTCTTTCAGTTTATTATTATTATTATTATTATTATTATTATTATTATTATTATTATCATTATTATTATCGATTGCATCCCTTGCCAACAATTGACAATCGTTTCTTCATGATTGGCAATGTATTTTTACACTTAAATCATTTGGGATTTTCACACACACACACAAACACACACACACACACACACACACACACACACACACACACACACACACACAAACACACACACACACACATAACACCCACATACATATGTATCTGTAGAGTTCAATACATTAAAATTCGCACTTACTACCATTCTCTCACATGCACTCACACACACATACAGACACACAAACACACACAGACATATATATATATATATATATATATATATATATATATATATATATATATATATATATATATACATATATATATATATATATATATTTGTAAAAGAGTTAAATATTTAAATTGCTAGCATACATCAAATTAATTTCTCCGGTGATTTTTTAAACATTTAAATTACTATCAACCAATAAAATCTGTTTTTTTACATAAATTGCTAAAAATTACCACCCCTCCTCTCCCTTCGTAAAACCAAATTATAGCTTCTTTCTCTTTACTTCCCCTTTCATTCTTTCTTTCTTTCTTTCTTTCATTCTTTTTATTTTTTTCTCTCTTCTCCCCCTTCCCTTTGAATATATCACTTCCGTTAAGTTAACCGATTAAACAGGTTAATGTCTGGTCCCTCCTCCCCTAATACAAAGTATGATAGATAGAAATATCAAAATAAACCCTCTCTAAACTTGATCATGTCTATCACACCACTCCTCACTACCCTCTCTGTTAAATTACAAAAAATTAATACTACCCGTCAAAAGTGTACATGTTCATTTCATTTTTCGTTTCACCTTTTGGAAGTGAAGTGTGATGATCCAGCGCCCTATAAAAAGGGCTATGGTGAAATAAATTATTACATGGAGCCTTAAAGTGGTCTGTTTTTCTATAATATATATATATATATATATATATATATATATATATATATATATATATATATATATATATATGTATATATATATATATATATATATTGTCTATATAATAGCTTTATTATTATTGTTATTATTATTATTATTATTGATAGCCTATGTTCCTAACCATTGTCAATCTTTTCTTCGTGATTTTTAATGTATTTTTATACAAGAATAATTTGGGATTTTGACGAACGCATGCCACCCATATATATTGCCTCAATTCCTAACCATTGACAAAGCTTTCTTCCTGATTTCGAAAGTATTTTTACAGTAAAATTATTTCCAGTTCAGACTCTCACAAACGCTCACATCTTCTACATAAAATTGCGTCACATTTACCGGCATCAATTGCCTTAATTCCTCAGCACGGATACTGACTGTCATTCAATTAATCTTAGTATAAAATTATTTACAACGAAATTTAAAATGACATCGTTTACAATGCATTCATGTAGTAAAATCATTAATGTTGTCCACTCTTAGTTTCTTTTCAATGTGGACATGACAAACACACTGGTAAGACGCAACAGTAATTCTAAGAAGACAATGTGTGTCTCTTTTATAATGTGGTAGATTTTTATAAAGTAAATTCCAATATTTTATGGTTAGCTTCTTATTGTTTCAGATTTATTTTAATCAAAGAATTCAGTGACTTTTAGTTGAACACGAGAGAAAAATACATGAAGAAAAATCTAAAATCAAAATTGAAATACCCGTTGTATGAAAATCTGTCTCAACAATGTCATAACAGTGACAGGCATCGATTTATCGATCAGTTGGCAGGGTAGCTGATTGTTTATATTTTATCGATATTATATCATCGTTTACCGTAAAGTCTATATATGAGAGACTAACCTGTTATCGGCGATCATGTCTCTTTTGATTCATGACTCATTAAGCAATAGGTTTCCCGAAGTAGGCTATCTTTTTTTGTGGAGTAGACGGGACAGATACATGAAGAAAGATCCAAGCGTTTGAGAACAAATTCAAGAAAAAATTCCTTGGCATTTTTATTGAGAACGAAACAACCAATGAGTATGTGCGGAAAAAGGGTTGAAAATTTTGTGGAACACAAAGAACCTCTTCTCGCTACTGTCAAATGGAGAAAAATGGCGTGGTTTGAACACATTTATAGACACGACAGCCAGTGCATGACCATAGTGCAAGGCACCGTTGAATGTAGACGTAGGAGGGGACGCCAACGCAAAAAACTGGTTGGACAATGTCAAACAATGGACAGGTATGACTGTACCAAAATTGCTGATGGCTGCCTTTCATAGACCGTCGTGGAAAAGAGTTAGTGTGGCTTCTGCATTTGGATCCGCCCTACGATTACAACAGTCAAGGGCATGATGATGATGATGATGATGGTGATGGTGATGGTGGTGGTGGTGCTGCTGTTGATGATGGCGGTGGTGGTGATGATGTTGATGATGATGATGATGGTAATAATGATGATGATGGTGATGATGATGATGATGATGATGATGATAATAGTGATAATGATGGTGATGATGATGATAATGATGATGATGATGATGATAATGATAATAATGATGATGATAGTGGTGGTGGTGGTGGTGGTGGGGATGATGATGATGATGATGATGGTGATGGTGATGGTGGTGGTGGTGGGGCTGTTGATGATGATGATGATAATGATGATGATGATGATGATAGTGATACAGATGGTGATGATGATGATAATGATGATGATGATGATAATGATAATAATGATGATAATAATGATGATGATAGTGGTGGTGGTGGTGGTGGTGGTGGTGGTGGTGGTGGTGGTGATGATGATGATGATGATTCATTTGCAATAAGGGTTCATATGCAAAAGTGAGTCCATGATGACAATTGCTAACTGATGGTTTCTACTGTTCCTCGAGAAAAATAAAAACGATTTGGTTTGCTTAACAGCCAAAGCCTAGCATATCTTTTTTCCCTCCTAAAATCCAACCTCCGCTTCACGTCCTGGGAGGTGGTAGCAGGGTAACAGAAGTGGAATTGCTGGCTATCGTCAACATACTTGACAGCCGGGCAACACCGGGTAGTCGCTGCTAGTATGCAATATATGAACAATTCAACTAGACAAAGTGAAAATAAATACAAATTGGAGACATGTCATAATAGATCATTTCATTCTTAAATAAAATCAGTAATGTTTTGCGGCAATTTCTCAACTTGAGATTTTCTTGTTAAAAATTGAATAATTTAACACATTCAACATTATGAATAAGAAATAGTGTGCTTATATCGAGACTTGGCCTGAACGAAACAAATTCACATATTTGGACAAAAAATAGAATGATGTCAAAATCCGCGAAAAAATGTCATCCTTTAATCGTTGGGCTGAGTTTAATCTGTAACGTATATAAATGTAGGTAGAAAAATGTTGATAAGATAGACAGGGTCACAAACCACTGTCCGAGACATCCAATCAGGCATGTCTCTCCCCTACTTCCGTTCGGGGGACTTAGGAATACTACGCACCGACCATGGTTCTACTAAGAAAATGCAGCTTTCTTGAAGAAAGAGGTTTCCTTTATTCAAGAATTTACACGGACGTTAAAATTAGAATATGGCTAATATATCTAGAATGCCAATGCATTACCAATGATTTTCATATACTCCTTCTATGTCATGTATCTCTTTAGGATATTGGGCGTTATAGTTCTCCACAAACTCCTATTCCTTTTGGCCATTGGCAGCATTTGCCCGGTGTCGAAACCTTCCACTCTCATTCCGCCGTCTTTACACAAATATTCGTCAGATTGGTGTCCCATTGCCTCTCCCAGTCCTTTTGCCTTTTTATATATCCTGTGAGTGTCAACTTCTCCAAGCCCTCCTTCCTCATTATATTTCCAAAAGAATGTGTCATTTTTGTTTCCATTTTCCTTAAGAGTCCGTTGCTTACGCACTCATGTCATAAAATACTCAGCATCCTTCTGTAGATCGAAATTTCGGTAGCTTCCGTTATGGCATTCAAAATAAGAAGCTTGATATATCTGGGAAGGATATTAGAATAATCCCAGACCTATACTAACAGCAAACCGCCTGCATAAAGATAGAAAATGAATTCAGTCAATAGGCAAAAACAGAATGATGTCTAAGACAAGGATGAATCTTCTCACCAGACTTATTCAACCTTTACAGCGAGGCTATTCTGAGATAATTAGAAGTCTTACCAGGATTCATTATTAGCGGCCACTATCTTAACGACATTAGATATGCAGATAACACAGTTTTTGTAGCAGATGCAGAAAGGAAACTACAGGAACTCCTATAGAAAGCAGTGAAGGAAAACGAGAGAAAAGGAGAAGATTGTCAGGGAAAAGTGCACAGCATGAGAATTGGAGCTTGGAAATTCTGCATTTTTTAAGGGAACTCTCCCCAAGCAAAGCGGGGGTGCCACTAGCACGCAAGCGGTTACAGAGGATTGAGAACAAGAGTAAATAGGCATATTTGGGGAAAGGATACAGGAAAGGACGGCGAACAAGCTCAGGGTGTCATATGTCGATTAACATTAAACTTGAATATTTGAAGATTATAGTCATCGGGGAAGCAAGTAAGGGGAAGGTAGTTCCGCAGACGGGAAGTGCGAGAGAAGAAGCTTTTTGAGTAGAAGTGTCGGTTACATTTAACCGTTTTGACAGTAAAATAGTAGAAAATAAAAAAACATATTTAAGAAGAAGGTTAACGCTTTAACGGAAAGTGCGATAACGAAACTTGAAGACGCATTGAGATTGCCACAAATGCCTTTCAAAAGCTAAGGTAAGTATTAAAATCCGCTAGAAATAAATGAAAGAATACTGAACTGTTATGTAATATCAGTCATTGTCTCCATGCTGAACAATCTCCACACAGTTGGAAAAAGACTTCAGGCAAGAAAATGAGAAGATACAGAAATATCCTTAGAATACCATGGTGGCATCCAATTGGTATATATCTACACAACCTTCCTGACATTTCAGAAACTCCTTCAGCGCCGTGTTGACGGCGTTATTTAGGTGATGACCGGAGCTACGCATTGCTAGTTGACTGATTTTAATTCGTCTCAAGTCAGTTTATGCATTATATTATATACTAGCTTAATAACCGCACTCCTTGCGGACTTTTAGACTCACTCCTGTGGTGAGATACTTGAGCCTCCGAACCCAAAAATGTGACCTCTAGTCCAGTTTAAAAACCAGCAATGATTATTTTGAAAAAATAAATTTAAATTCCTCTATTCACTCCATGGAACTGCAAAGCTCTCTCTGACTCGGATTCAGGCTATACTTAAAATTTCGGCTGAAAGTCTGATCGAGACGAAATACAGATTTGGAACGTAATTCTTATTCAGACCGAAAATTGAGTTCTTCAAATTACTATGTCTGTGGAACTTCAATTAAGTTGTATTCTTCAAATCCCAAACTCTGCAGAACTTCAAAACCTCACGACACAAACCTTTCATTTTACCTCTGATTCCTTGGTATTTTGAATAATTAAAAACTGATTTGCACAATTCATAAAATTTAGGAGATATTTAAAAATGGATTTAAAACAAAATATTTTAAACTCAATATAAATTAAATCTTTTAAAACCACTAATTTTCTTCAGTTATTTTAAAATTTGATTAATTAACTGTTCCCTCCTGATCTGGACACGAATCCCAACGCTGGATGTTCAAGCCCGAGATAAAGGGGAGACTTTCAATGCTGGCATCATACTGATTCCAAAAAGGTATAATATCTCTATGCATAGTAAGTGTGGCCCGGATTACAGGGGTTTCAGACACACGGACAGACAGACTTTGCACTTTATTTATTCAGATTATATAATATAGCAACGAAAATGAACTGAAAATCATAAAAAATGATGGTAAGAATGTGATTATGATTTGTATATTCCCATATCTTTCTTATATATATATATATATACCAATACAATATCTCTTCTATTGAAAATCCTGAAAACATAAAGATCTATATAGGTTGCACAACCAATGTGTTAAAAAAACGTTTCAACCAACATCAAAGTTCATTTAGGATAAATAAATATAGAAATCAAACATCTCTGTCGAAGTACTTCTGGCACCTGAAAGAATCCAATAAAACACCTACAGGAAAATGGAAGTTAATAAGAAAAGCTAGAATATGTAGGTCATTAAATGACCCATGTCCTTTAACCATACATGAGAAACTATAACTATTACTACGTTTATTAAAAATAAAAAAAATTACTGAATCAGAGAAATGAAAAATTTGCCTTAAAAATATTTTAAAATAAAATTAAATAATCTGACCTGGTAATATACGTACTTATATTTGATATTAAAAATTAATTTTATATAATGTAAGTAATTCTATTACACATACTTGTTTTAAAAAGAAATATATTCTATTAAAATTAAGAGTGAAAATATTTTTAAATTGTAGTTAAATAAAACGTAGTCTAACCTAAATGTCATTTAAAAATTGTAGTTAAATAAAATAAAACGTATTCTAGCCTAAACATATCTCTCAAAGTACTTCTGACACTAAAAAGAATCCAACAAAAAAACGCCTAAATTAAAATTAAATATGACGGCAAAAAATAGCTAATTTATTTCTCTGATTCAGTAAACTTTTGTCATGAATTTAACTTAAATAATATTTATATATAAAATTTTAAAAAAATTTGTGACCTGTTACTATACATACTTATATTTGATATGGAAAAATAATTTTATATACTGTAAGTAATTCGATTACATTTACTTGTTTTAAATAGAAATATAGTCTATTAAAAAATTAAAAGTGAACATATTTTAAAATTGTAGTTAAATAAAATGTATTCTAACCTAAACATCCCCCCAAAATCTTTAAGTATACAAATAGAAAAAATGCCGAAAGAATTTTTGCCGTTAACAATAAAATTTAAAAATAAAAAAAAAAACCCAGACGACATGCATTGAACGGATGTCAGAATTCGTTGAAAAATACATCCCCACCCATACCTAAACTGAACCGCTTTTTCGGACGTAACATATAACTGATACAACAAAAGTTAATAATAATGAACACGCTACCACCCTTGTCTGGATGATTGGATTTCTCTGTATCCCTGGTAACCGTAAATTATGAATTTCCCTTACAGTTAAAACTCTGTAAATTTAAAAAATAAGTTCCTCCAAAATTCGCTTGAGGATGAAATGGAACTAATGTTTTTAATTTAATTGCAAAATTAAATTTGAAGTTTTTAGCTTTCATTTTTGAAACAAGGTTATTATGTGTCGTGAAAAAACATTTTAAATCAGTTAATTTATAATATTTATGCTCTGTAAATATACATTGAGCACTATTTTGTAAAAAAATAAAAATATCAATAAGAACACCGGATGGCATATCTTAATGTTCTTTCTTTTTATTTATATATATATATATATATATATATTTAAATAAAAAGAAAGAACATTAAGATATACATATATATATACATATATATATATATATATATATATATATATATATATATATGTATATATATATGTATATATATATGTATATATATATATTTAAACATTATATATATATATATATATGTATGTATATATATATATATATAAACATTTTTTAAAGTAATGTGTATTTTTTATTTATGTATTCATCATATTTTATCACTTAGAACGTTATTTTTAGTGGATACTCATATTTGAGTAGACACTCTGTTTCTTTATCAAATATGTGAAGCATGAAGGCTCTTATGTTTTTAACGGCTTCATCAATAAAATTGAAAAAAACTGTTAAATTTTATTTTTTTCATTTGTAGCCTCTTTCTTCTTTAAGTAATAATTACTTTTTGCTAACTACTTAAATTACGAATAATGAATAATTTTACTGTGAATCATTAAAAATGAACAGATGTAACAATCATATTATATAACTGTATTTCTTTCTATCTCGCCATAAATTTTAATTCGAAATTAAATCGTTTCGCATGTCCTATATTAGGTTTCTGGTTGTTCCTTATATTTATATGTATTTATAATATATGCATTTATACAGAGAAATATTATAATTAAAACTTTGTTACTTACAAGTGAATTTTCAGTGATTTTTCTACGATTGAATATCCAATTTTAAGTAACACAGTTTTAATATTAATATTTCTGTATATATATATATATATATATATATATATATATATATATATATATATTGTATATAAATATAAATACTAGGAACTTTTTCCTAATCGTTATACAACAAGATTTTGTACAGATTCTTTCTAACAAATACATTTTTACCTCTGTATGTATATATATATATCTCACTCCATATATATATATATATATATATATATATATATATATATATATATATATATATGTGTGTGTGTGTGTGTGTGTGTGTGTGTGTGTGTGCGTGTGTGTTTATGTGTGTGTGATGTGGGACGGAGAAGCTAATTTAATAGTACGCTTATATTTATGATTGTTATTGTAATATTTTGTTAAATCTTAATAGCTCAAATATTTCACAATGCAATGAGCAAACTTTCAAGGATATTTTGTAAGCGAGTAACTCGCAAAGGGCATAATCAATCATTACACAAAGAATTATGATTAATCTGAAAATTAAAACAAGAAAAGCTTGAATATTTATGACCATTTTCGGATATTTTTCATCGGTAAACTTCATCACACACACAAGCACAAACACCCCCCAACTTCTTTTGCTTTGACTGGTCATCTCTTGTGAGTAAATTAGGTAGGTGTTTTTTATTTGTAAAATGGTTAGTCTCGTAGGAAAACACAAGCCATCCTAATGAAATAATCAGCTTATCCCCATAATATGTAAGTCAGTTCCAGTTACCTCTGTTGAGAGTATAAAACATAGGTGGACTCTCTGGGTGTTCATAAGACACAAATAAAGAAACAGAGAGACAGGGAGAAGAGAGACAGAGATAGGTAAAAATGCTTGGATAAATAATTCATGTGAATCCTAATAATATAAAATATTAAAACTGTGAGAGCTCAAATTATTTATTACAGAGTATATATAAATAAATTACATATGAGAAAAATTGAAAAATGTATTCTTGAGGTGGGGAAATGGCTATACATATGGGTCATTTTTTAATCTTTTATATGCAATTTTTTTAATATATATATATATATATATATATATATATATACATGACATATGAAAGCGAAACATATAATCATTAATTTTTTTTCCATTTTGTCCCATTTCGTACACGCACACATACATGCATAAATACATACAGAAAAATCAGGTAAATATATATATATATATATATATATATATATTATAATTTTTTCATATGGAAGAAAACAATGTAAACAATGTAGGTGAGTAAATTGTTTTTGTCTATATGAAAAAATTATAATAAAAAATTATTGCTCTCCTATCGGTATTGAGCCCTCTTTTGAATTAATGCTGTGAACGTTAGAATTTATATATTATTTTTGTTCTCATTACCTTCAATATATATATATATATATATATATATATATATATATATATATATATATATATATATATATATATAGGTAATGAGAACGAAAATAATATATAAATTCTTGACGTTCACAGCATTAATTCAATATATATATATATATATATATATATATATATATATATATATATATATATATATATATATATATATATATATATATATTCACAGTGAGAGGAAGCTAATATTCGTACACATACCATTTTTTAATTTATTGTATTACCAACTAATGACTAAACATTATTTTCATATAATTAACTTTACTCAGGGGCATAATAAGTAAATATGCAGAGAAAACAGAAAAATTGAAATATGTCCCATTTATCCATTTTAATGCGTGAAAAATTTCTTCGACAATGCAAATCTCAGATTTTAAAACTTATAAATTGCTACAATACTCTAGATTATTCAAGTGTAATATTCTAGAATATTCAAATAATGTGATCAGTATTCATTCTTAGGCCCCAAAGTACAAACAGAACATTCTGTGATTGATATTCGTGCAAGAAGGTTTTCATCATGGCAAGAGATAATAATTGACAAATTCGCAAAAAGAAGTTTTTAAGCTCTGAAAAGTAGGTAGTAGTTAGAGGAAAATCTCAGACAACCAAAGTATTCCATTTACTACCATTACTCCATTCACTGCAAGGTATAACAACCTTAAAACTATTGAAAACAAAAGAAGGCCAGGTGCTCCACGGAAGATTTCTGCAAAATATTCGAGGAATTTAATGCGTCAAATTAAACAAAATGCAATGGTAACTCGTCAAAAGTTGTAGGATGATTTGAATTCATCAGGAATCTGTGTCACTAAAGTGACAATAAGTAATAAAATTCATAGGAACAATAAAAAGTCCCCTCGGAAAATTCCACTGCAATTGAAAAGACACAGAGATGCCAGGTTGAAATTCGTTCATGATCATAAGTATAAGGAAAGGTCGTATTGAGAAGGTGTTTTATGGTCAGACGAAACCGAAATTGAGTTGTTTGGAGGTCATTCTAGAAAACATGTATGTAGGAAAGATGGTGATGCCTTCAAACAAATGAACACATTTCTAACGGTAAAATTTGCTGATGGCAGCATAATGTTTTTGTGATGTTCTTCTACAAAAGGTACTGGTAACATATCAGTAATACATGGTAGAACTTATGCCGCAGCATATCAAAACATTTTGGAAGCCAATTTAATGAATTTGATTGAGGATAATATCGTTTTATGATAAAAAATGATTCTGGTTTTCACTACCTGCACAACTGTCTTGATCGAACCGGTTAAAATGTAAAAATCAATGGGAAGTTTATTTGAAGAAATGTGATGGTCACCATCATCTTTACCTGATGCGACGTGTTTAAACGTCGAAACAAATATTATATATATATATATATATATATATATATATTTATATTTATATATATATATATATATATATATATATATATATATATATATATATATATATATATATATAAGTTTAGTTTGTTCATTATAGAGTAGAATCGCTGACAACCGAACTAAGAATACATTCCGGGTATTAGGATTTGGTTACAAAGTCCGGATATGAGGGCTTACATTTAGATTAAAAAGAATTGAAATCAGGTTTAATATTTATTTTCAATGTTTTAATGTAAACAAAATAAGCTAATGGTGAGTGAAATATAACGGAATTGATTTTAAGGGAAAAAAAAATGATGTAATGTTAATGAATATTGATTAAGACTTTGCAACGTCTGCAAAACAAATAATGTAACGAGGATTTATTTAATCGCAGTTGCATGACGATTCTTTCTCTTCTAATGTCATTCTCAACTCTTTCCGCATTTCGTTTTGCTTTTGTTCTTGAAATTTTTTAAACGAAAGACACTTTTTAGCTCTGCCTGCGTTATTGCAATCTTCAAAGCTGAATGTTGTCTTTCTTTCCATAAAAATGACAAATTCTTCAATATTTTTTCTTTTTAATTTATAGTCCAGGTTTTATTGCAATCATGTTTTTCTTTATTTCCCTGTTCATTGTGACAGTGTGAACGCTGGAGAATAGTTTCTTTGGAAGATTTTATATCATACAATGTTGACTTTCCTATATTGAACTCAGCCATTAGTTACAAGGAACTTTCACCAGCATCTAGTCTGTTTGAAATGTCGGCATTTTGCGATAACTCCAAAGTTGTTCTTTCCCTCTTATCCCGCTTCAGATTTTGCACCAAATACAAGCCATTAGGGTGAAATAAACATGAGCAATTATCCAAAGTAAATTTCATGAAAAAACAGAAATTTCAAATCAGTTACATATCACCCAAATAGTTCAAATATACACATCAAAATTGTGTCCGAATATGCGGGATTCCGGATATGAGGCATTCCGGATATGAAGGATTCCGGATATGGGGGATTCCGGATATGAGGTATTCTACTGTATATATAAAATTTACGGTCTTTTGGTTCGCCGACGTATGATATTTCAATAGCATGTTCCTCTATTGATGCACTAGATGTTTGCTGTGTTTTGACGACTTGAAAGCTACAATGCGAACTACACAGCAGTATACATAAAGAAAACAAACAATGTCTGAATTCTGCAATAATTTTAGAACAGTGTTTCGTATTCTGCTTTGTAATACGTACATTTTCAATGTGTGACCTCTGAAAAGATAAAATTCCTTTTGCGCACATGAGCCTCCATTTGACACGATCAAAAGCCACTTCCTCAAAGGACGAAGGTGGGATGTCAAAAGAATTTAGAGTCGGCTTAAGTTTATCCTTGCACCAAAACAGGAGTTGATCTGTCATGTCTGTACAAAGGATTTTCGGTTTCCTTTCATTAATCATAAGGACAACATGACCAACCTAATGAAGTTTATATTGAATAAATGTTTGCGTGCCGCGAATATAACACTTTGAAAACAGATTAATATCAGATATTTTGTCTTCCTGATTATGGCAAAATATTGTTACCACATCAAACCGCCGAATATGATTCCGGTAGAGAGGCCAGCATTCGGAGCCAGAAAGCAGTTATGGAATTACTCCACGCGGGTATACTATAACTTCAGTTTTCAAAGCAATTCCTCTGAAATTCCATAGAAGAACAGACTCTAGGTTTGTAAATACGATTACACACACACACACACACACACACACACACACACACACACACACACACACACACACACACACATATATATATATATATATATATATATATATATATATATATATATATATATATAATTTAAAGAAAAACAGACCACTTTAAGGTTCCATTAGTTATAATTTATTTAACCAGAACATTTTATTTTTCTCTGGATCTTCAGACTTCACTTTCAAAATTAATATATATATATATATATATATATATATATATATATATATATATATATATATATATATATATATATATATATATATATATAATATATATATATATATATGTGTGTGTGTGTGTGTATGTGTGTGTGTGTGTACTCAGTTGTATAGATATAAGTTTGTGACGCTGCATTTCCCTATTTTGCGATCATCAGACAAACTCTGATCTGATGATCGCAAAAACGTGAAACCCAAGGTCATATGCAACTGAATATGTAAGCTCTCTCACTGAAATTGAGCGGTTTCAACTAAGTATTACGCACATAAAATAATATATATATTTGTGTGTGAGAGTGTGTGTCTCTGTGTGTGTGTATATGCATATATATATATATAGAGAGAGAGAGAGAGAGAGATTTATAGAGATTTATAGAGATATATATATATATACATATAGATATATATTGCATTGGGACAGCTGATCATTATTTAAACATATATTGTTAAATATAACAGAAATCGAATGTCTCTTATGTTTGATCAGGAGCCGTTGTAATCTTCGTATATTTCCTTTAATTTCGGGTGGAAATAAATTGAAGAATTGTCTAAAATTTGGCTATATTTTTATTAATCTTAAACATGAGTCATCTTCAGAAGGGTTATGCGAACACTGAAACAATGATATTCACCATCAAAGATGATGTTCTCTTATGTTGACATAGAAGATTACTATGCGACGATAGCGGTCGCGGAATAGCAGACGCAGTTCGTAAATTCAGGATGCGCTTCTATGAGGTCGTAACACGTGAAAGATCGAAAGAACCATATGTCTAGATGCAAATTAAAATGTTATGACTAGATGAAAATGTCATTTTGTTGAGTGTGGGTTGATTTGAAGAAGATTTGAGATATTCACTGTATTTAACTTAACATAGCACGACTCCCCACAAAAGACCTTGACCTACTTTATAAGGATATTTTCTCGAAAAAAAAGATAGTATGTTTCATGATATATTTATTGAAATATATTTTAAGTGAAATAATAGGCGCGTGGTTAGATAGTTTGCTTTCTGATCATCAGACCCAGGTTCGAATCTCACCGAGGTTGATTTATCAGGAAGGAGACTTCCTGACGTTATCGGTGTGGAGTGGGGCGATCCCAGCGTGCAGCACCTTTGGAAAGTGCCTGTAAACCATGACGCAAGTTGTTCAAAGCCTTTTGTGTGAACTTTGTTGGACAGAGGTTCGTCGATAGCAGTACGAGTCATCGTGAGTTTTGAGTGCACCAGCTTTGTCCAGATTGCTAATCATGCGAGATATCACGCCCTCGCCCAGAAACTATAAATATGATCTTCAGTATAAACCGCAGGTTGGCTCTGTGGTTTTTAAACTAACTCAAATGTGCCTGTGCGATAGTCTGCAATAGGGATTGGTTATTGCACTAATAGACGGGTATTTTCGAATACGTATGGCCAGCTATAATTATTATTACATGTAAATAAAGTAACTTGATATAAAGCAATCAGCAAAGAATTATCTATGAGAATATATCTGTATAAGCAGACAAAGCAAAATACTTCACTTAATATTAAAAATAGTTTTGAACTGAATACCTTCTAAGAGAAACTGCTATTTCAGCAAACAGCACAGACAACCATTACATTGCAAGCAGCAGAAAATCTTAAAAATTTGTATTTAATCATCATTCACACCAACTCGGTCGTCTCCCATCGTTAATATGGCTGTATTAGGCGAAGGGCTTGTTGTTGATGATGACGGTAGTCTTTGAGTATGGAATCCAGAGGTTGGCAGTGAATATTTCGAAGACAGTAGGGAAGCGTAGTTCAGGTTAGCAGTGGGTATCCCGATAAAGTAGCACAGCGTAGTTCAGTAGTTTTTCCTTTTTTTCTTTCGCCTGACAGGTTGGCACTGGATATTCGGAGAGAGTAAACAAAATGGCTGCCTTTATACACGACGGATTGAATATTTCACGTCTCCTGATTGGTTAACCTTCTATTGGGGAACTATAAAGTGAGTCAAGTCATTTGGATTTGCTCACTAGTACATAAGTACACAAAATAATCTAATAGGGCTGTTTTTTGTACAATTAAAAGTAAAAACGTCGTCTTATACGAAGGAAAACACTGTACTTTTTTTTCTTAGCAATAGATATGTTGAAGTGTCCATGAGCGAAACATCAATGTCTTTGATTGATCATGCAGGGCAGTTGTTTTTTTTTGTATTTTCTTTTTATTTGCCATGCCCTTTCAGGACGTAGGCGATCATGGCTTTACACCTCCCTCTATCCCTTGCAACTCTCAACAAATCCCTTTCCTCTGCTTCCTCCCCCAGACCACGTTCTGTCATTCACCTATCCAAGTCCGCCACGTATGTCACGCGCTGTTTTCCCCTGTCTCTCTTTTCATCTATTCGACGCGTGAGTATCAGATTCTCCAGGCCCCCCTTCCTCATTATGTGTCCCAGAAACTTCAGCTGCCTCTTCCTGATATTAAGTATAAGCCTCCTCCTTGTTTGCATCCTCTCTAAGATCTCATCGTTGCTCACACACTCGGTCCATGATATCCTTAGCATCCTTCTGTAGAACCACATCTCTGTCACCTCGAGTCTCTTCTTCATTTTTGAGGAAATTGTCCAACATTGGCCGCCGTAAAGAAGGACAGATATCACGTAACAGTTTAGTATTCTTTTCTTTTCTCGTCTTATGAGAAAGAAAACACTGAACTTTATGTTTCTAAGCAATGAATATGTTGAAGTTGCCAAGAGACAAAGCGAACGTCTTTGATTTCTCAAGCAGTTACTAAGAAAGAAAGTGTAGGATGTAATTTATTTTTTTGACCAAAAAATGAAATTTTATAAACATTTTTGATTCCCATATTCCTCAAGAACAAAGCCAGCTTGCTTTTGGATTTTTTTATTCGCATAATATTTGCGCTGAAAAAGAACGCCTCTATTAAAATGAATAAGTTGACTAAAAATCAGTAAAAGACGTCAATTATGGCACACAATGCATTGAACTGATCAATCTTGCTTTTGTCTCTTTTTCTTTTTGTGCTTTTGCGACTTCATATTTTACAATATGCGTTTTATTGTTGCAAATGTGCCGTTACTTCGATAACCTTCTTTTTTGTTCCAAGCTAATCAATCTTGGCTAAAAACTAATAAACAAATATTTAATTTAAACATTCGAATTTAAAGAAATAAAGATTAATTCGTGCTTAATTTTGTGGTGCGAGAAAAGGCCGCCATTTTTCTTTCGTTTACTCATTTGTCTTCGTCCGTCTCTTCTGTTCATACTCATCCTTCTACCCCACCTTACTACTACTACTACTACTACTACAAAGAAGAAGAAAAAGAAGACGAAGAAGAAGAAGAAGAAAGAAAGAAAGAAAGAAAGAATGAGTAAGGGAGACGCATACTAACAGATATACTAATAAACCTGGCCATAAGCAAATATGATTACTAAGTTCAACAAAACTACACGGGCAGAAAGAGTATGATAAATGTTTGTCTTATCTACGAAAAAGTAATTGACAATCCTAAATTTATCCATCAGGACACGCAGTGTTATAGAACCCAGTCCGGGGTGATATTTTAGCCATATGACACAGTGTTAATAAA
>OZ038492.1:10754957-10757457 GCA_964036315.1 Acanthosepion esculentum | reverse complement strand
TATATATATATATATATATATATAGCAAAGCATGATTATATGTTATTATATGGCTATACATTTTCACCTGATCTAAAACTATGAGTGAAAATATTCATAAAACTTTATAACTAGTTACGTATATTTATACATATATGCATACACAAAGACACACACAAAGACACATACATATATATAATATATATTCTTAAATGAATATATATGAATTTGGATATACATATATTCATAAGATTTCTACACTCATATATATATATATATATATATATATATATATATTCATACATATATATATATGTATATATATATATATATATATATATATATATATATATATATACGCAAGCACATATATTTATATATGGATATTCCTGTGGGAGATTGTACAAATGAATATATATATATATATGTATATATATATATATATATATATATATATATATATATTTGTCTGTTTTTATGTGTGCGTGTATATTATTCTCTTATGTGTATAGTCCATAATATATAATTGAACATATATATTCGTATCTAAAATATATACTTTCTATAATTATATTTATATATGCATATAGATATATGTATATATTCGTATGCAGCTTTATATATATATATATATATATATATATATATATATATATATATATATATATATATATGTATATATATGTATGTATATATGCTGATTTTCTTATATATATATTGTTACGTGCATACTTATATATAATTTCTAATAATTTTCCTACAAGTAAATATATATATATTACATATGTACATATATTTATGTATTGTTAATCAATTTTCTGTCTCACACTATATATATTTTTAAGCTAAAAGCTTCTACATACGAATATGTGTGTATCTGTGGTGCATGCGCGCCTTTACACACACACACACACACACATAAATAAATATATATATATATATATATATATATATATATATATAATTGTTTACATATGAAAATTTATGATTCATTTTGCATTTATGTTCTCCTATTAAGGCAATAACGTCGACAAAAAGAATTGTTGCCAAATTTTCGCAGGGGAGACCTATCAAGAGAAAAAAAAATGATTCAAAATGGCGCTTCTGAATTCAGATGATGAGTTCGAATTTTCAGTAACCGGCGGCAAATGTTTGACTAATTAGGATGAGATGAACAATTCAGTGGAGAGAAAATATCGTAGGGAAAGTTGGGACTCGGGGTATGGATGCTAGGACAATAGTGTTGGCTGTTTCCAACCAGATAAAAACATTCAGATAAATTCGCATGCAAATAATAATACTAATAATTATGATGATAATAATAATAATAATAATAATAATAATAATAATAATAATAATAATAATAATAATGATAATAATAACTGCGCATTTAAGCCTCTGTCTGCTTTTATCTCGTAATTGTGGTGCATAGCTGTATTCATCGATGTGTACAATATGCAGAACTTCTCTCAAAACGATACATACACATTTTATCCTACCAGTTAATTAAACGAATTCATACATGATTACAGACACCATCGACAAAACCATTAATAACTGTGCGATAATTCGCACCCAGTGTATAAAGATCTATACACAAAGTCTACAAATGGAATTGCTTCGCTAACGTGAAGCAAAATGAGCATCCGGCAGAAAGTTATGGAATTGCTTCGTTTGTAGGGCAACATTCCTTGTACACATTTTATCAAGAAAAACAAAAACAAAATAAACATTTATACAGTTTTATGGGCACTTTGAAAATTTGGTATAAATTTTACATGCCGTGTGTCTCAGAATTGACTATCGACAGGGAGCGATAGGTAAATTGTAGGAATTATTTATTTTTAGTTTCGAGCATGCGCGTTGTTTGTTTTTGATATTTTCCATTGGACATATATAGTCAGTTTCTGTGAGAAAAAGAAGAGCACCATGACACAAATCACACAGCCAGAAATATGGAAACGACACGCTGTACTGCTTGGCATTCGCGACGGAAACTCCAATATGAACACTTCAGTATGTTTGTGTATCAATCTGATGACAGTGCAGAGAATTCGGAAAGAGTTGGATGAGTCGAATTGTGATCACGAAAGTACGGCAGCTGGGAAATCAAAACTCTAATCATTCTGATAAGAAAAGAAATCCCTAGTTTTTTTGTGAGGGCCTCAGCCTCAACACGGAGGTCTATATCAAGTGCCTTGAGGAGATAGTCCTGTCCTGGGTCCAAAGGGTAACATGTGGAAGACCCTATGTCTGGCAACAGGACTCTGCACTATGTCATACAAGCCGATGAGCCAAGTTATGGCTGTCAGACAATTTTTATGGTGATATCAACCCTTACATCTGGCCTCAGACTCCAACTCCCTTGATTATTATGTGTAGGGAGGCTGTTGTGCGAGAGACCAAAAAGAGTCCTCGTAGCACCAAACATGAACTGAAGACAATGGTTATCATTCAGCAACTTAAACAAAGAGTCTCTCCAGAAGAGTTGCAGGAGACTGCGAATTCGTCTGGAGTCCGT
>OZ038492.1:10719957-10749957 GCA_964036315.1 Acanthosepion esculentum | reverse complement strand
AACATTACAACATTGAGGGTGAAAAATCGAAAAAAAAAATTGATTTTTTACACTTTGCGCAAAAATCAAAATCAAAATTTAATGTTGTAATAAACAGCGTAGAATCAATTTAGAGAGTTGAAATCTAACGCAAAAGATTATTAGAATTATAAAAAAAAATATATTATAAATAAAAATGATCGTATATTATTATTATTATGACGACCCATGGAAGGGGTTCCTTCCTTGCAAGATTGAGAACGCAAAACGGCCCTTTACAGGCCCCCACTTCAAATTGTTAAAATTTTGGGATGTTCTCCAGTTGCACCCAATTGTTTTTACTAATATTGATTTTCAGGAGGTCCGACCTTAAACTTAAACTGCTCCAGTTGAACGGCAAAAATTCCTAGTAATGAAAGAGCCGCTCAAAGACGGGTTATATTGCAAGTTCTTGGGCACCTCGTCGTGGTGTAATGGTTAGCACGCTTGTTTCGCTAATACAGATAAGACTGAACAGTGAGTTCGATCCTCATTGGGAGCCTCTACTTTCGGCCTTACACTAGGAAAATTCAATGTACTGCTAGTTCTTTAAATATTTTCTTTATATATTTCAAAAAGAAGATACGTTTCTTTCATACGACAATATATTTAATTATATAGATAATATATTTGGTTCCTTATGCCGAAAATGTAAACTATGTCATTCCAATTTGATTAAAATAGACCCGTAAAGTTATCTTTCTTTCTTCAGTCCCGATTTCGGTCTTCTTTATATCAATGATTCTCAGATCATTAGTAACTATATATGTCGCTGATACCCCGCTTCAAAATCAAAATGAGCAGCTAAACCCCCCCTTTGACGATACTTGCACAGCTCAGTGGAGGAGGAAATGGCTTGCAACATTCAATATCTCCCAAAATAGCTGGGAACAGATCTCGCTATCACAGAGCACACTCGACGTTCTTTTACAGTCATGAGGATGTGGACTACTCTCAATGGGTCTCGTTGCCTTGAACGTTCACTTCTTAGCTAATGATGCTGGAAAAAGGGCCAGGGCCTTAGACGGCTCCAGAAAATACCTCCCTCTTGCCATACTGTATCTTTGCGAGAGTCGGACTATTCAAATTGTTACCCCCCCATTTGTGGATGTGCCTCAGTTGCACCCAAATGTTGGTACTAACATTGATTTTCGGGTGGGCTGACTTTAAACTTAAACTGCTCCAATTGAACGGCAAAAATTCCCAGTAATGAAACAGCCGGTCGAAGACGGGTTATACTGCAAGTAGAGGATAGAATTGAAATAACGATCGCATGTCGTCAGTTACTTCCTACATATATGCGTCTCCTCTATGGTCATGTGGTCACTTAATAATGCGATCGCCTGTGTTTGATCACCGGAGATCTATGTTCAAACTAAAGTGTCGGCAGCGACACTTTATTCCTATAAAACACTTAAACGTTATCATTCACGTATAACCTATTAAAATGCACTTCTTGCATGCTCTTAAAATCATGCACCAACACACCATGGGTCTCTGCCTAAAGTGGCTCTTGAACTCTGTATTGGGAGAATATTCGCAGTAGAACAAAGAAAAACCGGTTAAGGCACTGGAAGTTGTTGGAAAAGAATAATTATCCACCCTCCAGCCTCTCTAACACATGCGGGATGTCCGAGCTTCTCGCTGCTTTATGGCTACTCACATGGAAAGTGCTCGAAGAACTTTTTGGCTAGGAATCGCCATGCCACTTGCATAGCAGCAGGCCACCCACATGTCCTCCGATTTTTATAGGCGAGAAGTTCCACTCAAACAGCTTATTCCGTGAACCACTGCCCTGTGGAACGGACTCCCAAGAGGATGTTTCCGCGATCACTACAATGTTAACCTGTACGAGTCTAGATTCAACCGTTATTTTCCGCTCTTCCTTGTATAAACTACCCCTTTAACGTAACCCTCTGCCCGAGTGTCCCTGGGTTTGTACAAAGGTGAAACTTACTGTTAAAAAAAGCATTGGATATCAGTTAACATCTGTTAATATAATACAAATATATTCCAATCTCTTTTATGAATACGTCGGAAGTTTAGACACTTAGTGCCAAAATAAGGAGAATTAACTAATCTCTGTGAAAAAGAATACTTTCGTATGTTCAGATAATGGAGCTATGGATGAATTTTTAAAAAAGATGCCCGCCTTTGGACTTCTACAGTCTTTTACTCAAATATTCCTTAGAATTTTGGTTATCAATTGAATTTACTAATACTAGACAATCTTCTCACAGAAGAAAGAACGGACTGAAATCCGAGGACCCAATCGCATAGTGAAAGATTGCTTCAAAATGCTGGGTATTAAGAAACAGCAACATTTCACCAGAAATAAAGACGTGAGCACTGAACTTCTATCTACTATTAATCTTCCTATATGGAAGTGAATGCTGGACAATATTCTCACGGAAGAAGAAGAGGCCTGAAACAACAGAAATGTGGTTCTACAGGAGGATACTGAGAATTCCATGGATTGAACATGTGAGCAACAATGAAGTTCTAGAGACAATAGCAAGTTGAAATATCTGGGGCACATAACGAGGAAAGAGGGCTTGGAAAATTTAACACTCTTCAGTAGATTGATCGGTAGAGGGCCAGGTGAAAACCATAAAAACCTATCTGGAAAACTTGATCGAATCGATAGTGTAAGAGATTTGGGGAGAAATGATAAAAAATACAAAAATCTTAATGGCTACAAAGGACAATATGTTGTAAAAGCCATGATCGCCATTGTCCGAAAGGGCCACAGTGCATAGAAGAATCAAAATCCTTGTGTAGGCATAGAAAAGACGATTATCTTCCTTTGGTGGAGACGAAGTCACGCAGTCACGTGAAGGCTTCTTAGTGACGTCACTTCTTAGGGACCAATATAGCAGTCACTGGGTCCTGCGCTCAGCCAGTTTCCAGGCGTCAAACCGATCTGGTCCTTTTTTGACTAGGGTCCTTGGCCCGAGCTGTGGGTATATCTACCTCCTCTAACTCGTGGTGCAGCTTACAAGTCTATGGCGCCGTTTTCGTATGGAAATGTATCTTCACCAGATATAGAAGATATCTCCGATTTGCAGTCCTTATGTTGGGAGAAACAAAAGACTCACCGTTTCTTCGTTTACGGAATATCTCCTCGCTAGGGACATAATAGATAAATCCGCTACGCTTGAATCCGATTTCTAAATATTGCTTCTCCAGAAACATATAAATACCTTCACAAATGCAGAAGGATCGCCATATTATATTTAAGACTCTAATGTTTTTCGTTTTTCTTTCGCAGACGGCTTGTTATTGCATACATGTTATATTTTCTCAGTGTGGGGCACGTAAATATGTATTTATAATTTTGTATATGTCTTAGCGGTATAAAACTCTCTCTGTCATTCCTTTTTTTTGAATACGATGTTATTTAATCATGGATATAATATTGCTCATAATGGGTGAAATACAAATGGGATTATTAACCTTTCTTTCGTACCTCACCCATTATCTGGATCAAACCGAAGTTAAATGATATTATTAACCTCATTTATCTATATTGATTCAAGTTTAGTTTAAAATTAAAAAATGGTTAAATATATTTAATATCTGTTAAAAAAAAACTCAGTTAAAAATATGAAGATATAAAAAGGTGAAAATGTAAATATAAAACGAAAATATTTTAAAATAGTTAAGACGTTAAAAATAGTTTTAAAATAGTGAAATATAAGATGAAAATTAGTTTAACAATAGTTTTAAAATATTTAAAAAATAGTTTAAAATAGTAAAATATAGTTTAAAAATAGTTAAAATAGTTTAAAAAGTTAAGGATTAGTTTAAAAATAGTTAAAATAGTTTAAAATAGGGCCAAATCTTTTAAGTTTCTCGGAAACAGTTTTTAATTTCAGAAATAATATTTTGTAAAACGCTTCTGTACCTATTTCTTGCAGCTGTTTATAAGTCTGTGGACAAAGCGAACATCCGAAATAAGGATAAACTAAAATAAGACGAAATTGTTAACTTTAGTCTATGTTGTGTGGAAAAGACACTTTGTATTATATTAAAGATAAGGACAATTTTTGACAGTCCTTTTGATAGTCATTTGTTCCTGATGCAAAGCTAGTTCTTCAGTTTCCTCAATGATTAATTTTTTTTCTCTTTTTCTGTTGTTTTATTGCGATATCTTCATATTGACATTTCTTTCAATTTCTGTTCTTACGGAGTAGGTAATAAAATGTGCGTTTTCGTTATAAAGACTTTTTGTCTCTAATTTTATTATCGTGATATTGTACAATAGATTTACTGATCAAAATAAATGCGTTTTTTTTTTCATCATTACAAATATTTTATTAAAGGAAACTGTACAAATATGGCTGCCGTCTATGCTTGCAAATTGGCGCTCCAATGTTTTTCATCGGCATATAACGCTAATTGATCCTCGATATTCTAGCTGATAGCCTTGAAATGAAACAAAGAGAAGAAAAAATGAATATATGTATATATATATATATATATATATATATATATATATATATATATATATATATATACATATATATATATATCAAAGAAAAAAAGAAAGGAAGACATGTTTTATTTCATCCTCGATTCTGCAGTCTTTTTAAAAATGAAATCTAGAAGATAATCTCGTTATCGAATATTCAATTTAAATAAATGGAATATAAGCTTTTGACTTTTAGGAAATTATGCCAAAGATTAATAATGAAAGCCGCCTAAAAAATGTTAATGGTACGGCTTCTAATGTGTTGTGACGTGTTTCGTCGGTTCCGAAAGAAACGAGTCAGGGCATTGCATAGTTTTCTATTTAGTTGTTTCAGTACACACGCGCGCGCACACACACACTCATACACGTACGCATGCACGCACACACAAAGACACACACATATATATATTGATGCATGTTTCATTAAATAATATAGACAAGTGTCGTCTATTTATTTTATGTAAATTCTTTTAGTATCGTCTGATAAGCTTAATAACATTATCATTAAACGAAGAAAATCACAATATTGATACATATATAGTTGACGAACAAATAAGATACTTTCTTAGAAATCTCAATACTAATCAAATATACATAATACTGCTTCTACTAATCTCAAACATTAATTTCCTATATCGTAATCAAATGCATACTAAGTATAAACAAGATGAAAATATACTAAAGAAATTAGTAAATACTAATATATCTACAACAGATCATAGCAAAAAAAATTGAGTTAATCATACACTACATTAAATCTAGTATATCCAATTCAATTATTCCCAATGATTCTTCTGACCCCGGCAAGCGATTTTCAAAAAACCAACATATTTTACAAATTCAAGAGCCCTTTGGGTGATTGTATCTCCAACGAATTAAATAATATTTATGTTGGTCACAAGAGAAACAGGCTTTCACGACGCTTGACACTACATTTGAATGATAACTCTAACATTTTTAGGCATTTAAAACAACATGCCTGGCCGCATACACAATTCCAGAAAATCTTTGTTGAAAACACAACTATACTTAAACATAAAAACAATAAACAAAGATAAAAATTCTTGAAGTTATATACATAAAAGAGTTGAAACCTAACCCGAACAAAATAAACTATGAAATATCCACAAATATTCTTAAATGCTTATAATTGTTAAGCGAAGCCATTGGTTTATACCAATGGCTTCCCATACTTAATACTTCCCGTTTTCACTCTCGCGTGGCCATGTGTGACGTCATGAGCAGCGGTGCGATTTTTGCTTCCAGCGTCTTGTATGCACGAGTTTGTCGTTGCTTGGTAATTTTCCATGTAAACAGAAACATACTATCATAACTTTTTTGTCCGTGTATTGCTTAATATATTGTAATGTAATTGTTATCTTTGATAATGGCTTATGTAAGCCGAAAGCTTAGATTGGATTAAAAAATATGTATCAATATTGTGATTTTCTTTCTTTGTTTAATGATAATGTTATTAAGCTTATCTGACGATATGAAAAGAATTTACATAAAATAAATAGACAACACTTCTCTATATTATTTAATGAAACATGCATCAATATATATATGTGTGTGTCTTTATGTGTGCGTGCATGCGTACGTGTATGAGTGTGTGTGTGCGCGCGGAAGGGTTAATATAGTGATATTTATTCACAGAAAATAATCTGTTGTTTTTTTTAAACATTTTTACTTTAACTTTTTCGCTTAAATTTTCAAAAAGTTTATAACTGTTTCTATCTCCACGTGTTGATGCTTATGTTTTGTAACAATGAAAAAAAATGAAAATAAAGGGTCGTAACTGGATATATATGTAGTTTATGGTAAGTGGAATTTGGCACAGTTTTCTATTTATTTATTTCGTTACACTGGCACTCGCGCGTGCGCACACAGACACACACACATATATTTATATATAGGTAAAAGTTTTGCTACAAAGATTCGGTACAAATTTAAAATAAGGATTGGAAAAATAAGACATCTAATATTTAATATACTGATACTTATTGATAATATATGGATTTTTACAGAGATGAATTGAAACTTTGTTACTTACAATTGGATTTTCAGTGTTTTTTTTTCTTAGAAAATAATTTGTTGTTTTTCTACTTTTAAAACATTTTTACTTTAACTGGTTTCACTTAGCTTTTCAAAATGTTTATAACTGTTTCCGTATCCACGTTTTGATGCTTTTGTTTTGTACCAATGAAAAAAAAAAAAGTAAAAATCAAGGGACGTAACTGGATATATATGTCGTTTATGTTAAGGGGAATTTGGTAGAATCGGTTTATGTAATGAATTAAGTATGGGTTTGAACTTGCTGATAAAAAATGTTTCCTTGTTAATCTGCCTGCGTTCAGTGTCACTGTAGTTGCATTGGTAGAATGGGAAGACATTAAAATTTGTCAGATTTTGTCCTCCGCATTCCTCTGTATGTTGGCTAAGGGGTATTTTTCTTGTGCGGGGTCCCTAATTTGTTGGCGATGAACTGTCATCGTTCGTCGGAGTAACTGGCCGATTTGGTCACTGTAATGTTTGTGGCAACTTTTGTTCCGTCTTTGAACTGAAATTCATGACCCTCTAATAGGTAGTTGCATACCCCGCAAAGTGGACGCTTGTATTTTTTCACAGGAGGGTCTTTAAATGTGTTCTACAGTTTTGTCATATATATATATATGTGTCAATGTCTGAACCTCCTCAAGTAATATTAAGTATGAAAGAATAGAAATATTAAATTACATCTAACCCAATCATGTCTCTCCCCACTCACTTCGCTAATTTACATATGCTTAATACTGCCCGTCAAAAGTGTGTAAATTTCTATTCATTTTTCGTTTCAACCTGGGGAAGTAAATTCTGATGATACGCAGTCCTTTAAGAGGGCTGTGGTGAAATAATTTATTACATGCAACCTTAAAGTGGTCTGTTTGTATTTAATATATATATATATATATATATATATATATATATATATATATATATATATATATATATATATGTATGTATGTATGTATGTATGTAAATTAAAACGAAGAGAGAAACCGCAAACATTTTTGGTTGTAACGTGGATTTAAAAAAAAATATATTATGCTTTATTTTCCATAATTTTGATACACGTGTTTATGAAAACTAGATCAGGAGGTGACGGAGAATTCTAGTAATATATCATTCATTATTTCCAAGTTACAACTGTTCAAAGTTTAATCGAACTTTTGGACAATTTTGTTGTTACACCTGGTATATATATATATATATATATATATATATATATATATATATATATATATATATATATATATAAAATGAAGATAAACTGCAAACGTTTTTGGTTGAAATGTGGATTTTCTTTATTTTAAAATACATATTTTAATCTATTCTCCATAATTCTGCTACACGTTTTTCAGGTTTCGCGAACTTCTTCAAGCAAAACGTAGATGTTTCCATATATTACAAAAATGAAATTTTTGCGTGGTAGTGATTCAAATGTTTATCTTCGACTGGTGATACGAGTTTATATGTATATTGCACAGAGTTCTCATTTTAATATTACGTTATTTCGCGTGGTACACATCATATAACTATAACCTCCACCAGTATATACTCTTAAGGGAAAAGTGCTCAATATCAGAGATAGAGCGTGTGTAAATATAAAACTGAACATTGAAGTCAACACGTAGAGGCGACAGGCTTTTTCATGCTAGACGCAATCGTCAGGCCTGACGCTTGCGTCTAACATGAAACAGCCTGTCGCCTCTGAGTGTTAACTTCAATGTTCACTTTTATATTTATATTTACATACGCTCTATCTCTGATATTGAGCACTTTATCCCATAAATATAGCACACCTTAAATCTATATTTCTTCATATGACGTCATTTCCTTAAAAACCTGTAGGAAGCTACGCCTTAAGAGGAACTGACAGCGTAAAGAAGATATGTATCTATCTGTATACACACACACACACACACACATATATATATATATATATATATATATATATATATATATATATATATATATATATATATGTGTGTGTGTGTGTGTGTGTGTATATATATATATATATATATTGCATGAATCATTCATACAAAAAGGAGATAATGAAGTTAACTTCACTATCTGCTTTTTGTATGAGTGATTCATGTAATGTAAATTGAACTGCACCACATACTTTATATATATATATATATATATATATATATATATATATATATATATATATAATATTCAACAAGGACAATTATAATCACATCCACAACGTGATGACAATTTTCGGAAATTTGAAGCACACCCGTCCCTATATATATATATATATATATATATATATATATATATATATATATATATATATATATATATATATATATATACATATATATAATTTCCGAACACTGTCATCATGTTATGGATGTGATTATAATTGTCCTTTTGAATATTTCCCCTTTCTTCGATATTATTAAGGCTTCCATTATTTGTAATCGTTTTGCATGTGACTAAAATTGTGTTTCTTTGTAGGTACTGATTGCCATACAGTACGTATCCGTACATGACTGACTTCCAATTAATGTAGGTTCACTGCGTACTACTCCCAAACCTGATCGGTGGGAGGTTAAGCCTGTTTGCGGGCCCCAGACATGCGACTTCGTATCCCTCGCTACCTTATCAACATTTGCTTTATCCTACATACATTTATATACGTTACAAATTAAACTCGGCACAACGGACTTAAAGGATGACAAACTTTAAATTGATGAATTTGATGTCATCCTGGAGTCTTTTATTTTTTGTTCAAATGTGTGAATTTGTTTTTCTCATGCTAAGCTATTTACTTTATCAGCTATCTCTCTATACCCTGAAAGAGTGGATGGTAGACTTTAAGTTAATTAGCATGCAAAAGTTATTTAATTGTTTTAATGTACAGTTTGCACCACAAAAAAAAAGAAAACAAAAAAAAAAGAAAACAAAAGGAAATGTGGCACAGTTTATTTAATTATTGGAATTTTTGTTACAGATATTTAAAAAATAATTTATTAGAAGGAAATTACTGGAAAGTAATTGAAACTGACCTGAAGCAAACAGAATGTGAAATGCTCCTCATGCCAATGACATTTCCACCGAGCTTCTCTACGGCATATGACTTCACTGAATCTCTTTTGATATGTTCCTCTCGAATTTATATTTAAATTGGGGAGAGAATGTGGACCGTTTCGGGGCCTTCCTCTCAACGGTTTCACTTGCACACCGGCCCCACTCGCTGATGTGAGGCCCCATTATAACGATATACAAGTGTGTTATAGATAAACTAGTTCAAATGTCTAACGTGAATTATGATTTACGAAAAATTCTGAAAAACGCTTAAACCAGAACAAAAACATAGATGTTAGATGTTGCGTCCAAACTAAAGAACTCTGGCAAAATTTCTTGGTATTCTTTACCGTCTCCAAGATATTTGTTCCTATAGAGACCAATCACCTGATACTGAAAATGCGAATCCTGGATCAAAAAAAGGTTAGATAATTTATATATTAGTTAATGTTTTAGTTCATATATTCATATAGTATAATATATAGTTATTTTTCTTTATATGTTAGTTAATTTACTTTCGTCGTATAGAAAATCTAAACTTTACTATTTTTCTGTGGAGCACCCTGTAATATTTAGCCTTGTGCGTTAATTTTTACTCGTTGAGCCTATTTTTTCGTCTGGAAATCAAATTTAACTGGTGTTATAATCCTCGCATAAGCTCGTATTTTTGGCTAATAATATTCCAAGTAAAAAACACTGGCGCAAAAGATTAGCGAAGAAACTGTTTAATCACATGGATAAATAATACAATAATAGAGAATACTGGCAATGTGTACGACCCAGTTTGCGACCCACTTTGCAGCATTGGTCAATGGAGCTTATGTTTCTGTCATAGTTAATAAAAGAGTCTATGTTCAACAATTTAGTATATCGATTGTCTTTCTACACAATATCTAGAAAGCAAGAAGCTGGGAGAGAGCTCCACAAGCGAGAAGTGTGAAGGACGAAACTCTTAGCATGCAACAAACGGTCACATATTGCCATTTCAACTGGAAAACGATGACACCTAGATGGCAAATAAGCGATACGCTTAAATTAATAAACTCTAGGTAAGAAGAAGGAAATCACACCAGAAAAATTACCATGAAAATATTTAGAGAAAAACAACAGGGAAGCTACGTTATGGCAGATGACAGACCCCAAAATATTAAACAAAGGCAATGATAACCATGATCAGCGCGTACTCCCAACCTCCCCGACAACTCTGACCGGTCGGCCTTATTAGGGGCCTGCACAGTGCTCTGCGACCTTCGCTATCTGTTAATTTTTTCTTTCTACATATTTATAACTTACATATTAAACTATATACAACTGACTATTCTTTCTTTGTTATGTGCCGTGTCCCTTCAGGACGTTGTAATCAGGCCCTCCACATCTTCATCTCCTTGTAGCCCTAATAAGTTTTATCTTTTGTTATTTCTCCCAAACCCTGTTCTAGCATCGATTTACATCAAGTACGTTACGCACTTCAATGTGTCCTGTGAGTATCAGATTTTCCAAACACTTCTTCCTCAATACGTGCCCCATAAATTTCAGCTGCCTCTTCCTGATATCAAGGACAAGTTACCTTTAATTTCCATTTCCTGTATAACGTCGCCATGACTCACTGTTAAAGGATTAAAACAATGTTTTGATTTTGACGTCACTACCGTGGAGTAATGAGGAACGGAGAGCCGATTTCGAATTCCTGTCGAATCCATTACATTCACTTACGTTCTAATACTTTAGGGAAAGCTATGGATCCTCTTGTTCTCCTCCTAGCTATGGGTAAATAGCAGGACAGATTGGGTTCTAGAGTCTTGGATGGCAACTGGTCAGAAAGAAATGCCAACCTACTGAGGGAAAAGATCTGCCCCAGTCATGTATCAAAAGATACCTGATCGCCTAAGCGTGTATCATGCATGGCACATAACTGACTGATGCCATATAACTCCTTGATAATTAGACAAACTTGATCTACACGGAAAGAATATATAAATAACTACTATTTTTTTATTATGAATAAACAGCTTTCATGTGTTTAGAAAACGTTAATAAATAAAGATAGCAATAATAGGAAGACAAGTGTCTGTCATCTTACCGAGTTCATAGATTTTCTATGAAGACTAAAACACCTAGCAGGGTGGATGATTTATTCAGCAGAAAATATCCTAGCTCTATTAATATACACCCTTTGCGCAAATGAATTGAAAGTAAACGAATAATTCCGTTATTATTTGCTTTTTTTGTATTTCTCTAATGAATCATGACCCAGTGCACATGTTAGTACTTCATATGTACATTCCACGAAGTCTTTCCTTGCAGAGTGACCACAGATTCTCGATTGGATTAAAATCGGGAGAATTCCTATGGCACATAACTGACTGACTTTTCATTCAAATCCATAAATTTATTTGCTCACGCTAAGACTTGAAAAAACACTGTATAATATTTACTATTTTTTATCAATAATATTGAATATGATAACAAATTTTCAACTTTTTAACAAGAAAAATCTCAAATTGGTGTTAAAAATTGCGGTATTTAAGACGCACGTGTGTATAAGACACATCCCACTTTCAGCAGGGCAAATCAAGAAAAAATAGTAATTAATGAAATTATTAAAATTATTAGTAAATAGTACACCTTAGGCTATATTTATGAGGTATTATTTTGGTTATAAAAGCCATGATTACAATTAAACGAAAAATAATAGGAAAAAAGATCATGAACCTGTAAAAACAATAGCATATACAAAGGTAAGAAAACAAAATCAAGCAGTTATCACAATTTAGCAAAACAGTACAGTTACCTTTATAATTCAATCAAACGTTTTCCATTACATTATCTGAACAACCTGCGTCTTGTAAACATCTTAGTGGAATAATTAGGATATAAAAATTATGATTGTATATACGAATGCAACCGGAAGTTATGGAAAGAAAATATTAATGAAATAAATATATTTTAGAAACATATAATTTGAATTTATTGCATATAATTTTAGTGAAACAAAGTACTAATATTAAACGTGATGAAATTAATATAAAGAATATTATCAATGATAACACTTTTAATCTGAATAATAGTCTTTTAAATAATGACAATAGGTATATAAAAGTTACTCTAAAGTCTAAGTTAACAGGAGTTGCCAGGTCTCTAATTTCGGCCGACTATCGCGAATTTTAAAACAACATATGGCATATAAGACGCAGGGGGAATTTTAAAAGTTATTTTTTAGTGAAAAAAAATGAACGATAAATGAGGGTCGGCATTAGATGGTGTCTTTCATTTTTCACTTATGCATACTATCAGGGGCTATTGTAGAGAATATCACATATGACACGATGACTGCGCATGCTGTCAAATACGGTAACCATAACACGACGATAGTACAGACCTTGCACAAACAGTCTACCATATTTATATAAGACGCAGGGGAATTTAAAAATATATTTTTAGTAAAAGAGTGCGCCTTATATGCGGTATTTAAGATGGAATCGTCTATTATGTCATGTTTAATTTTTAATTTTAGATACATTGCATTTATTTAGAATTTTTCTACTAGAATTGTTCGCCTATATTGCATATGATCCATTATTGTAGATAATTAGGTTACGATAAAAGTTTCACTCTATATGAATAAAACTTTATGAGAATTAAATGTTGTAGAGTACGGGGCCCTCGTATTATAGATACGCTGGTGGACACCAGAATTTTGTACAGGTACATGTGATAGGCAAACTCCGTTTTCTTTACTACGGTAGGCTATACGTTTATCTTTTATTATTATACATTTTATCGGTTTCCAGTTCCTACTTTCAGGCTACTTTATACTCAATCATATTTTTCTTTTTGATGGTTTCAGGTTCTCTGCACAAACTTCATCAGTCTTGCGAGTCCATTCGAAAAGGCAACCTCCAACCAAGCGTCATCAATCATTGGCAACCGAACAATGTCCAGAATTTGATAGAGCGTTGTGTCGTCATTTATCATAGACAAATATTTTCGGACACGGTTAACAGAAAGAAGTTTCCTAAATAAAGAGAAATAAGGTCGTATGCATCGAATCCTGTTAATGCACCTTCCATTCGTAAGTGGCATATAGATGGATGACACACGAATATTGGCTTTACCTGAATTTTTTGAAAAAAAATACCCCCCCCAAATATCCGGATAGCGCTCAATGTGTGTTCTGATGACGTCAATTTCGTCCATACTTTAAAAACGAATTCCTCACACGAATTAATGATATATATATATATATATATATATATATATATATATATATATATATATATATATATATATATATATATTGATTCGTGTGAGGAATTCGTTTTCAATATACTTTCTTTCTATCTTTCGACATTCTTTCATTCTTAATCTCTCTTCCTTTCATCATTCTTTCTTCAGGTTTATATATATATATATATATATATATATATATATATATATATATATATATATATATATATATATATATATATATATATAAAACTGAAGATATATATATATATATATATAAAACTGAAGATATATATATATATATACATATATATAAAACTGAAGATATATATATATATATATATATAAAACTGAAGATATATATATATATATATATATATATAAAACTGAAGATATATATATATATATATAAAACTGAAGATATATATATATATATATATAAAACTGAAGATATATATATATATATATATATATATATATATATATATATATATATATATATATATATATATATATATATATATATATATATATATATATATATATATATATATATATATATATATATATAAAAATAAATAAATAAATAAAAAAAAGGACACAATATCGAGTGTGATTCGCTGCCTCTACGTCACCGAGGTCCGTTGGAACAGTTGGTATGGCGTTTGCTTGATAACATAACTGTACGGGTTTCAATTCTCGGTAGTGGATACGCACTACTGATGAGCCCCAAATCTAGTGGATGTTGCATTCTGTCGAGGTTTCTTGTCGATTCGATGAATTACTAAATTATAATTATCTCAAATCCTCCTAATTTCTATCACATATATATATATATATATATATATATATATATATAGTTGAATTACTATGCGTTTGTGACTCTGAGTTTCACGCTCTCTGCGATCTTCAGACAAACTGATTAATTTTCAAATTGTGGATTTATTTATCGTTGCGTATATCGGTGTTTTATGGTAGTGGGAGGAAAACTTGTTGTAGAATGCCACTCATACGTACGCAGACATACATTCACGCACTGAAGCTAACACAAAGTTAAACATATATGAACAGTGTGGGACTGGGCGCAAAATGTGCCTCAAAGTGTCGTTGTGAGAGCGTGAAACCCAGGGTCTCAAACTCACATCAATCCAACTAAATATGTTAGCTCTATCACTGATATGGAGCACTTTCCAATACGTACCGCGCATATATATATATATATATATATTAGGATATTACATCAAAAACATGTAAAAAAAACGCTACACAAATGCAATTATGTTTCGATGCGTATTAACACATCTCATCAGGCGTTGGTAAGCTTACCACACAAATGCAGCGTTTTTATTTTTATATGTTTTTGATGTAATATACCAAAAGAAAATAAAAATTACTCTACTTTTGCATTGAGCCCTCTCTTATATTGAATGTTACGAACGTCGGAATTGGATTCTATTCTTTGTCATTTTGCATATATATATATATATATATATATATATATATATATATATATATATATATATATAGCGAGAGAGAGAGTATTGGTATAGCAGATGGTTATTTAAACATATATTGTTAAATATAAAACAATGAATGTCGATTATATTTGATCACGAGCCGTGCTAATTTTCGTATGTTTGCTTTAATTCCGGGTGAAAATAGAAACAAAAAATGTCCAAGATTTGGTTACTTTTTTATTAAGCTATTCTTTTATAGCTCATGTGAGCCGAAAGCTTCAGAGTGGTTATGCAGACACTTAAATAAAGATATTCACCATCAAAGATGATATTCTGTTATGTTGACATAGCATTTAAGATATGCCTCTGCTATTTCGCAACCGTTATCGTCGCATAGCAATCTTGTATGTCAATATAAAAGATGAAAGATGAAAGAAAACTGACGAAAGAAAGAAAGAATGATGAAAGGAAGAATGATTAAGAATGAAAGAATGTCGAAAGGAAGAAAAAAGAAAGAATGATGAAAGAAAGTATGATGAAAGAAAGAAAGAAAGAATGTCGAAAGAAAGATAGAAAGAAAGAATGATGAAAGAAAAAAGAATGACGAAAGAAAGAAAGAAAGAAAGAAAAATGACGAAAGAAAGAAAGAAAACAGAATGGCGAAAGAAAGAAAGAATGACGAAACAAAGAAGGAATGACGAAACAAAGAAAGAAAAACAGAATGGCGAAAGAAATTTTGAAAGAAATAAACGAAGAAAGAAAGAATGAAAGAAAGAACGACAAAAGAAAGAAAGACAAAAGAAATAGGAAAGAAAGAATGATGGAAGAAAGAAAGAATGTCGAAAGAATGATGAAAGAAAAAAAAGAATGACTAAAGAAAGAAAGAAAGAATGACGAAAGAATGACGAAAGAAAAACAGAATGGCGAAAGAAAGAAAGAATGACGAAAGAAAGAAAGAATGACGAAAGGAAGAAAGAAAACAGAATGGCGAAAGAAAGAAAGAATGACGAAAGAAAGAAAGAAAGAACGAAAAAAAGACTGACGAAAGAAATAATGAAAGAAACAAACGAAGAAAGAAAGAACGACAAAAGAAAGAAAGACAAAAGAAATAGGAAAGAAAGAATGATGGAAGAAAGAAAGCAAGAAAGACGGAATGATGAAAGAAAGAAATAATGACGAAAGAAGGAAAAACAGAAAGAATGACGAAAGAAAGAAAGAAAGAAATGCAATAAAAAGAAGGGAAAAAGGGGTACGATGAAAGAAAGAACTTAGGAAAAGAAAGACAATGTGTAAAAAGATAAATGACTATATAAAAATAAATCTTTGAAAATGAAATAGAAGTTTTATAAAGAAGGAAAGAAAAAAATAAGAAAATATGTATAGAAAGAAAAAAAAAGAAGTAGGAAGGGACAGAGAAAAACAGACGAAAGGAAATGCTATAAAAGACAGAATGGAATTTCGAAAGAAAACACGAAAGAATGAAAACATGAAGAATGTCGCAAACGGAAAAAAGAAAGACTAGCATGAAAGATTAGAAAAACGTAAAAGAAAAAAGAGAACGAAGGAAAGAAATATACTTATGAAAGAAGGACTTTTGATAATGGACGATATAAAGAAACTTGATAAAGCAAAAGTAAAAATGTTTATGAAATCAAAATACAGAAGACGAATCAAGAAAGACTTTTTATATCTTTCTTAAAGAAAAAAAAAACAAATTAAAAACTAGAAGAAATAAAATAAGGAAAAAAAAAGCAACCGAAAGCAAATTTTCTATTTAATTTAGAAAAACGTTCTCAAGAAAAAATAAATTCAAGACAAGCGTGTAAATAATCTAAACCTTTTTGAACATTAAATTATCGAAAACAGCTTTGATGTCAGAGAAATAGCGATTTGAATCGATGTTTTCGTTTGGTCTTTGTGTATCAGATTTATCTCCCTTTTTTTCTTAAGCTTTTCATCGAAGGATCGATAAGACTGACCCTTCTGTCGCGGTGTCGAAGTCAGCTTTGAGTAACTGTGAAATTAAGTTGGGACGGACGAAGCACATTTATTGAGGAGTCACTGGGAAAGATTTGATGGTTATTGAAGTCCGCACTAACTGAGCCTTGTAAAAAAAATCACATAATAGGCGGCTTCAAGTTAATTTGGTTGGATGATTTTGTTTAGCGGCATTACAAACTCTATGGGTAATTTATTGCCGATCTCTATATATTTTGAACAGAATTTTATAGCTTTAACTAGAGATATTTTGTACATAATTTTATAGTTTCGGTGTTTTTTAGATATATATTTGATCATAAAATGCATTGTTGGTAATTTTACAATAAAAATGTATTTGTATATTTTTTTTAGTGTTGCATCGACTGTCATTTTGCTATAAAAATGTACTCTTGTTCATTTTATTATAAAAATGTACTGTTGATTTTTGTTTGGGGGGGGCGTCAGTTTTCCCATAGCTGGGACCTTAACAGGTGCTACCACCGCAGGTGATGGTGGATCTGGGAATAACAGCAGCTAGGAAGTGGTTTCGCGCTTCTCAAATCGTACAATATCTTGATCAGAGGCCTTCCTTTGAGTTGAACGTCAAAAATATTCAGCTATGTGTTTAGCGATATAAGATATGTTATAATGTTCCCGTTGGCACAGAAAGGTAAAAACCTAAAAAAAATATTTGGTTGTTTTTTTTTTAACAATATTGAATGGCAACTGGTAATCTCTCGTCGTGATAATGGCTTAAGGAGAAAGGGACATGTTCTATGAATAGATGGTCTGTCGGCACACAAATATCCAAAGAGACGTCAAATATAACAAACATTCTTTATTTTAAAAACGCCCGAAGCCAACAAGTAGAATGATTTCACCACCCTCTGTGTGCCGTTCTCGCTCAGCACGTCGGTTTTTCGCAGTATTTGTGTCTTTGTAAACCTTCCTGCTCAACGTTCTGTAAATTCATTTGCATATGCTCATTAGGTATGTTACTTGCGGTTTCAAACACAAAACGCCATCTAACACTGTGCAACACGACAGAAAAAAAATCAGAATCTAAGACAAAAACGGTACTACTGTAGCAGACTTACCAACCTGTAAAAAAAAAAAGGGGCAACATATTTCAGAGAATAATTGACGTATATTAACATGCATTAAACATACCGGAAGGAATTGTGGGACCCATAAATGTCAAAGCTTCCTTTTCTAATTTATGTATACCTGAATCTTAAAAGAAGAACTTGGCCATTGAATTTGATAAATATTGAATAATATATATTTTAGGGACAAAAATACGATGACAAAATGGAAACAGTTTTCGTGTGGCGTGTTTCGAGCTTTAGGGCTTCAACAGACTGAAGAGATGCTCATGATCAGCTGGGACACTGAGAATTACAAAAAGAAAATATACAATAATTTTAAAAAGAAAAAGAAACTAAGTGAAACCGGCCAAACTATATAGCGAAAACTTGTATTCAAAAAAATTTTTAATTCTCGGCGAACCCTTTCCATCATGCGCATACCTAATCACATCATCACAACTAGCAATATAACGCATCTTCTACTTGGTGTTTCATTACTGGAATTTTTGCCATCCAAATAGGAGTAGTTGTTGTAATGGAAGGCCTGGTTTAACCGACGGTCACTGCTGATCGTTGGTATGCCACGCCGAGCATCCCTCCGTGCGCTACCAGTTGAACACCAGTTGAAGAGGAGTTTCTCTTTCACCATTGAGTCCTATCATTAGAATTCTCAGTCTCATGCACAGCAGCATTTGAAGAGACGTTTCACATCAGTCGCGGAGTCCTTCGATCAGTAGTTTTAGCCTCACGCGCTGCAGCAGTTGGAGCGGAGTTTTCTCCTCAACCGTTGGGTCCTTTGATCATCATTTGCAGCCTCGTGCGTAGAATCGTTCATGTATGATCTTCTGGGAAGCCGATGGCTACGTTGATCTTCGGACTCAATGGCTCTGAGTGAAGCATTCCAAGAGGAATTTTGAGACAGGCAAACTTAACGTTCTAAAGACGATTCGGTAACCCTTATTCGCATAGCGGACCTGGAGGCAGCGGTTTTGAAACCTAGGCAATTTCTTTTCTTTGGTCGCATGTCTTAGCCAAGTATGAATTGTCAAATGGAATGCGTGGGAAAATACCAGAAGAGAACGCTGAAAAGCTACAGGAATCACTAAGTTCGAATACGTTTACGAAATTTTGGAAAAATAAATGTCGAGTAATAAAAAGCAAGCTTGCTTATTACTAAGTTGAATGCAATGCAAAAACTGACAGGACAATATAAAAATAAATTGGGAACGACTATAAACGACAATGAAAGCAACGCCTTAAAACTGTAGTAGTAGGAGTTTCAACGGAAAAGGTAACCTCACTTGAGAGAGATTGAAACTTGGCCAAGAGATGGGGAATGTGTAAGCAGGGCTAGGCGCACAGAAGTAGAAGCGTGATTGCAGGATTAAACAGTAGCAATGAGCTTAGGACTGCGTAGACAATCAGTATGAAGATTTCCAAAGAACGGAAGTGTGGGAATATTTGCTCCGATAACTGTATTTCTGAATAAAATTTTTTAGTAACACCGTGGTTCCCCACTTTATGAGTCGTCTAAAAAAGGTTTTCCCTTTTTTAACGTTGAAATAAAATGTACAATTTGTAGTGGATATGTGCGTGTTCTAATGTAACACTGCATAAGACACACACACACACACACACACACACAAACACACACACACACACACACACACATATATATATATATATATATATATATATATACATACAAATCAACCATTCGCCTTTGCATTGAATACTGCTGCTATATAGGGTCTGGTGCCACCGCTGTTCATCTCGAGGTCCTCGACAAAATACTGACACGGATATGCAATATGATAGGTACTGATGTGGCATCTCGTCTGCATCACTTTCTCACAGACGTGCTGTGGTTTACCTCTCTTTTTTCTATAAATATTTTCATGGCAATTGCTTTGACGAGATATTTTCACTTGTACCTCAATTGCATAAATTTATGCGTGCTACTAGGTTGGCATCTCGGTCCCACCCTTTCACTGTCGAAACACTTAAATGTAACCGCTTCTTCTATTCCGGCAGCTTCTTCTCTCGTACTACTAACAGTGGAACTCCCTTCCTCTTACTTGCTTTAATCTTCAAATATTCAAATGTAATGTCAATCGACATCTTTTGGTGCCTTGATCCTGACCCCCGTCCTTCTCTATATCCTTTCCTCAAACACCTCTGTTTACTCTTTTTCTCACTCCCTGCAACCTATTGCGTACTAGTGGCACTCCCGCCTTGCTTGGGGTGACATGCTTCAAAAAATATGACATTGAGGTCAACACAGAGTGTTAACAGTCTCCTGGATGTAATCATCAGGCCTGAAGATTGAATTCAAGCTTGAAAGAGACTGTCGATATTCAGTGTTGATATCAGTGTCCATTTGCATGTGAGTAAGTTATATTTAAACAACAAGTATTTATCCAAACAAGTTCGATAAACATGAAGCTAATTTTTTTCGTAATTTTTTTTCAATTTTCGAATTAGGTATTAAATATTGTACTCGAAGTTTTTGGCAAACAGCTGTCTACTTGAACAAAAATGGCAACACAAAATAAATATCGGACATTCATCAATAATTTCCATTACAATACTCCACACCTATATTCAAGTAATTCTTGGAAAAAGACAATAAATTTATGCGTTTCGTGTTCGGTTTTGTTTTCTTCACATCGGAATATATAACAAAACTGAGTGTAAGGAAAAATGCGTTTGATACGAAGGGCGATAATCCATTTTCTTTCCACATAGTTTTGTCTTTCATTCGAACCTGAAAGAGCCGAGACCAACACCGGTTGTCGAAACACGTCGTTTATAAGGTTTTCCTCTTTGTCTCATCATATCTATTATTATTCCTCCTACAAACGTACAGATATATCTATATATATATAAATATTCTAAAGAACGCATAATATCATTCAATTATATGCGCGGGGAAGCCAGTAAGAGAAATTCAAATATCAAATACTTACATTTATAACCGTTTTCGACTACACGTTGTTATGAACTGACAAGCTCGTAACTTTATGACAATGCTTTTATGCTGTAATCAATAATTTCAGTAGATTTAAATGCTAATCTCAATCTGCTTCCTTCTTTCTTTCTATCAATCTATCTGGGGACGTGACATTGTGGTTGGATCGTTCACTTCCGGACCATGAGGCCTTGGTTCGAATATTACCGTTATCGATTTACCAGAGAGGTGAGCACAGCGAGCTGTATACTTGGAAAGTGTCTGAAAATCATACCACGGACTGACCCTAGCCTTGCAAGTATCGGATTAATGGTTCACTGTCATAAACCGTTCTTGATCGCATTCTGAAACGGACACTCGAGATAATCCTTTCCTGATCCCTTAAATCTTAATCTCTTCGAGATTAGGGCCAACTATTATATATAATATATATCTTCAATATACGCATGTCTTGCTTCCTACCTAACATTGTTAAACCAACCTTGAGTGACTCTTATGTATGGGATTCTTCATCATATGTGGTGTCACGTAATACATAGGCGATCATGGCTCTCCACAATTTCCTGTCTTTTGTAGTTCTTGATAAATATTATATTTTTGTTATTTCTCTTAAACTTTGTAATGCCATCCATTTACTTAAACTCACTATGTTATGTATCGTTTAACTACTGTCTCTCTTGTCCTCAATCTGTCCTGCGAGTGCCAGATTTTCCAAGCCCTCTTTTCTCGTTATATGTACTAGAAATTTCAATTAGTTCAAATATTAGTTTCAAGTATGAGTTTCCTAGAATGTCGACGTTACTCAGATAATCAGTCCGTGCAATCCTCAACATCTTTCTGTATAACCAGATTTCTGTTGCCTTAAGTCTCTTTGAGGAGGTTGTCCTGCATTTATTGTTATACTAGAAGACAGATATCACATAACAGTTCAATACTCTTTTCTTTGCTTGTAACGAAGTTTACCTGTTGATTAATACCCTGCTTAGATTCTTGAAGACACCTTTGGCTCTGTCAATGCGCTTTCGGATTTCAATGTCGCACTTTCTGGGTTTTTGTTTTTTACTTGTTTGATTGTGGTAGTTCCGATGGGTAATTTACATTTAGGGCTCATCTTTTTTTGAAATCGTCGCATTCCTTCATAACATTCTGTCGGAGTTCTTAGGGTTTTCTTTCCGTGTTTACTCTCAGCTCTGTGTCATTTGTATATCTGACGTTGTTAATAATGTGGCCGTCAATAATGAATCTGGTATGATTTCTAATTCTCTACGAATCTCCCCAATTAAGAGGTTGGATAATTCCGGTGAGAAAACACGTCCTTGTCTTACACCACATTCTATTTTTGTAGGCACGGTCGGTGTCATGGATAGCGGCTCGGATTGCGGAATCAGAGAGCCGAGTTCGAAATTCAGTCGAATCCGTTACATTCACTTACGTGAAACGTATGAATCCTCTTCTCCCCCTACCAGCTATGGGTAGCTAGCAGGACAGACCGGGTTCTATAGCCTTGGATGGCAATGGTCTAACAAGGAAGTAAATGGCAACCAAACTGCGATGAAAAATCTCATCAGTCATTGATCGAAAGATGGATGATCGCCTAAGCGGGTATCACGCATGGCACATAGCTGACTGATACTTGCTCAACTCTTTCTATCCGCATGCAGGCGGTTTGCTGTTAGTAGAGGTTCTGGATTATTTTAATATCCTTCCGAAATATGTCAATGTTACTAAACAGTTCCAAAGCTCTTTGTGGCATACGTCATCGAACATGATTTGCGTAATCTATAAAGTACAGGTTCTCTTCTGAATTTGTACTGCTTTTTCTGGTGACCTTCTGAACATAAATATCGCATTTCTTCTTTGACGAAGCCAGACTAGCCTTGTCCTAATTCCGACCGGATACTTCTACGTACTCTATTCATTAGTATTCGGATGGATTTTCTTTTGTTACACGATTCAGGAGTATTAAAAAATATAACGTGATTCGTTCAGCATTGTTGCAGTATAAAGCAGAAGTGAGATGCGCGCGTCTTGTTTAAACACATATATGACTGTATAGGATCTTCCAAAAGGTATTAATTTGACGATATCTATCTATCTATCTATCTATCTATCTATCTATCTATCTATCTATCTATCTATCTATCTAATCATGTACATAGTGATCTATCTATCTATCTATCTTATCATGTGCATAATTATCTATCTATCTATCTATCTATCTATCTATCTATCTATCTATCTATCTAATCATGTACATAGTGATCTATCTAGCCATCTGATCATTTACATAGTGATCTGTCTATCTGATCATGTTCATAGTGATCTATCTATCTATCTATTTATCTATCTATCGGAATACATAATTATCTATCTATCTATCTATCCATCTGATCATTTACATAATGATCTGTCTATCTGATCATGTTCATAGTGATCTATCTATCTATCTATCTATCTATCGATCGGAACATGTACATAATTATCTATCTATCTATCTATCTATCTATCTATCTATCTATCTGATCATGTACATAGTGATCTACCTATCTATCTATCTTATCATGTGCATAATTATCTATCTATCTATCTATCTATCTATCTATCTATCTATCTATCTGATCATGTACATAATTATCTATCTATCTATCAATCTATTTATATTATTCTATATCGTGATCTATCTAGGCATCTATCCATCCATCTATCTATCTGATCATGTACGTAGTGATCTATCTATCTATCTATCTATCTATCTATCTATCTATCTATCTATCTATCTATCTATCTATCTATCTATCTATCTAAACCTGTTCGTATGTAACTCACAGCTATTCAAACTGGTTATATCACCACACCGTATCCGTTTAGCATTGCTATAAATCCTTGTAGTGAACCATAATCATTCAAATCGTATTTCATAAGTGAGATGCAAGTTAAACTCGACCAGGAATCCGATGATTCGCCGATCACTACAGTCTTAACCTGTTAAAATCTGAGGTTAGCATCATCTTCCCCACATATCCCCAGAATCTGCGCCTACTAATATGTAAACCTCTAGCTCGAGTGGCCGTTGGGCCTAGTACAGAGTAAACATTATTGCAAAAAAACAAGAAAAAGAAAATGTTTTCAAATATTTACACCTTAGTATGTATGCAGCTATCTATCTTTGAATCAGTGCTGTAGTCTACATTCTAGATAAAAATATATTTAGTTTCTCTCTGACGTCAGTAGACATCACTCGGCTTTACAGGAAGAGGAATTCTTTAAATACAGAGTTTTGATGAATCCACTTGGGAAAATTCCACCATCTTAGAGATGTTAACTTTCGTACGCACGTATATGTTTGTGTGTATATATATATATATATATATATATATATATATATATATATATATATATATATATGCATACACAAACATGTATCTTCGATTTTATTATGTAAGACGTTGTTTTCATAATAAATTTGTATTATGCAAAGGATTCTGTTACAGATTTCTTGGTGTATTTAATTTTCCTGAACAATATATTGTGCCAACTTCAGTTTACTAATTCAACTCTCATTAAAAAGACTGATAATAACTTGATTATATGTGTGGTCAATCATAAAATAAGCCATCACTGCTCGGTATTCACGTCAGTGGCCACCCTTCTTAGGTTTGCACACGCTCCATTGCGAATATTGACCTCTATTAGGCGATAAATAAAGAGTACATTAAAACTAAATTTTATCAAATATATACATGATGTCCCAAAGAATTGGATTCACTATTTGGCTCAGTCGTCAACTCGAATATTTATAAACACGCATTTCATGTAATATTTAATTTAATCTGTTTGTTTTCTTTCATGTCAATGTACAATAAATATAAATAATGTCAATGAATATTTTCATTTTAAGCATTATGTTTGCAAATCAACAAGCTCTGCATTTAGTTTCTTTTATTGTGACATCCTGTACACACACACACACACACACACACACACACACACACACACACACACACACACATATATATATATATATATATATATATATATATATATGTATGTTAAGACATGTTTCGTTGTACATTTGAGACTTATTCTGTCTACTCATTCTCCTCTCGGATAATTTTTTGTGTCATTACTGTAAGAGGAGAGAAAATTGCCGTGTTTACACATACGTGTTTTTATTACCAAGTACTTTCGACATATCATCCTCATCAAGGTATTGATTATAATAGAATGGATATTATATCCATTATTGTTAGAGACAAATTGTTGTTTTAGCTGTAAAAAATATTTTTTTTACAAATGGAGTGAGGATTTATTTTATATATATATATATATATATATATTATATAACATATATATAAACACACAAATACAGAAAAAAGTCACATATACACACACATATCTATCTATCTATCTATCTATCTATCAATCTATCAATCTTTCTGTAAATATATATATATATATATATATATATATATATATATATATATATATATATATATAATACATATATATATAATATGTTTAAATGGGTCCCAATTGAGCTATGACTAGAGAAGTGTATTGTGAGTCTTCTTGTGAGAAAGAGTGAGAGGGAGAGAGAAAGAAAAAATGTCAATTTTTGCTTTTGTCATAATTTGATTAATTGATGACGTTGCATTAGGTTTATGGACCAAACAATTTTATCCTTGCAATTTATTGAAAGATCTATCAACATGAAATAAACCGAGGACACTAGATTTTATAATCTGGACAAAATTTGAAAAAAAACAAAAAACAAATTAGACACTGTTATAAAGGAAGTCAAAAGCGGGATAATAATAATAATAATAATAATAATAATAATAATAATAATAATAATAATAATAATAATTGCAATAATAATAGCAATACTGATGATTATAATAGTAGTAATAATAATAATGTTAGTAATAATAATAGTAATAATAAAAATAATGATAATAATAATAATAGTAATAGCAATATTAATATTATTAGTAAGAAGAAGAAGAAGAAGAAGAAGAAGAAGAAGAAGAAGAAGAAGAAGAAGAAGAAGAAGAAGAAGAAGAAGAAGAAGATGATGATGATGATGATGATGATACCCATGGAAAAATGGAAAAAATTAGCGAACTGTAATGTTGGCATGCTTTAACAAAATTCCAAAAAAAGAAAATCTCCAAGAAATGCCAAATGACCGTATTTTTTGGATGTATCATCCCTCAGCAATCCATAAACCTTTGAACAAACTTTATCAATGCTTATAAGTAACCCCCAATAAAGCCCCAGAATCGATCACTGAAGGTATGACATATTTCCTGCCATAAACGTAGGAAACAGATGATCCCAAAAACTTATAGGCCAATAACGTCTGCCTGCCACATATAAATTGATCACGTCTGTTCTAACGAATTGTATGTATTCTTTTCTCGAAGAAAACATTCTCCCTGGAACAGAAAGGATATCGAAGAGTTTCATATAATTACAAAAATCAATTACTAACAAATAAAATGATGCTGGAAAATTGCAGGAAAAAAGTAGAAATGTCTGCAGAGCTTGGATAGTTTACCATAAATTTTTTGATAGTGTGTCACACTCTTGGATGGTTAAAGCTTCGGAAATGTACAAAATTTCCTCGGTTACACTATATCAGAATACTTGAATATCTGACGAGGAATCTTTCAAAGAAACTCCCTGTCACCCCTTAATTTCCCTTTCCCGTGAGCTAAACAGTATGAATACAAAGTAAATGAAGAAAGTGATTTGTCAACTATTCTACATAGATGATCTCAATCTCTTTGCCAAAGACGACAAAGTGTTGAAGAGTCTACTCAATACTGAAAAATGTTTCAGTAATGACATTCGTATGGATCGCGGATTAGATAAAAGTTCATGAGTAACATTCAATAAAGGGAGAATGACAGAAACACACACAATAGATTTTACTTTTTCGTTGAGTATCCGGCGTTTCGTTCGAAGTCCTCAGATTATCGAGTGCATTCTATAGGCACCGATAACGAACCGGTCAGTATTCAGAACTGTAATCCATAATATGAATTGCGTATTCACTTAATAATTCGGCATGAGATGTCCGAATTTAAGGACAATTCTATCTTGTATGCGAAGCCTTCATATTTGTATCTACTGCTCTTCTTTAAGGCCGTGTATCCATCGAACGTGGTTTAAAACATGCATTTTGTAGCCGATATATTTTAAGGAATAAAAAACTACTACTACTAATAATAATAATAGGAGTCATATATATATATATATATATATATATATATATATATATATATATATATATATATATATATATATATAAAGAAATGAGATGATCTTTAAATGCAGATATAGAAATCATCTCAATTTAACTCACTACTTATAAAACCATGATTTTCGTTACTTTTCGATTTAACTCACTACTTATAAAACCATGATTTTCGTTATATATATATATATATATATATATATATATATATAGAGAGAGAGAGAGAGAGAGAGAGAGAGAGAGAAAGAGAGTGAGAAAGAAAGAAAGAAAGAAAATGGCGGATGATCTCAAACACTTTGCCAAAGACGATAATGAGTTGAAGAGTTTCCTCAATATTACAAAATGTTTCAGTGACGATAAAAGTATGAATTTCGGATTAGATTAAAATGCACAAGTAACATTGAATACCGAGCTGAATTCACAAAACAGAATATCAGCCATAAACACTTTGGGTGCACATGTGGTGCAATACAGTTTCAATATCCCTAAATCTTTGAGCCCTGACCACCGCTTTAGCGGTGGTAGAGAAAAATGACGTAAAGCCCAGCCACCGGCTGAACAGTGGTAGAGAAAATGATTTAATGCCCAGCTACCGTTTAAACGGTGGGTAAACACTTGTAAGTAGTCTTATGTGTAACGTGAAATATGACATCCCAATTTTATTGAAAAAATTGACTTAGTATCTCAGAGTTAAAATTGTTCAGGGACTCAGGGCTCAAAGGGTTAATTTTGCAGGAGCTGGGTTCGTCAAAACGAAAAAGCTTCTCAATTGCCACCGCATACATCATCCTAAAGCTGATGTTTATTGTCTGTATGTGTCCAAAACGAGGTAGAGGGTTAATTCAAATGGCAACTGTCTTACAAAACCACAACAATCAGTCTTCAAAGATACCTGGAAACTACAGAAGACTGGATGTTGATCTGTGTCAAAGAATATAAAAGAAATGAGAAACTTTATTCAGTAATAAGGGAACAGTTGCGTGAAGAAGTGCAAATAAGCCATAATACAACTATTGCAACGGCGAAGAAGGTAAAAGAGAAAGCAAAACCAAATGCAATGTACGAAATGCAGAGACGATGCCAAGATAAGCCTCTTCAGAATCGATACTCCGCCCGTACCAGAGAAGCTGATATAAGCAGACTCCGTATCCATCAAGGGTTACGTAATGCAGGAATAAAAGCTGAAACCAAAGGTTTTATTCTTGCTGCAAAGAACCAATGCTTGCTAACTAAAAATTACAACACACACATACAGAAAAATCGTGTTCGCCCGAAATGCTGATTTTGTGATAAATATCCAGAAACAATTGACCCTCTTTTATCAGGTTGCCCACTGAATATAAAACTCGGCATCATATAGTGGGACAATGACTGCACTGGAAAATATGCAACTTTTACGGGAAGGGAAACTGCAAGGATCTGCAATGAACGTCACCCAGATCCGGTTACAAAGCTAGGAATTGTAACAATTTTACAGAGAGAACAAAGCTATTCGTCCAGAAATCGTGGCTAAAGACGACAAGAACAAAATGTGCTCTCTTATTGTCACGGCAGTCCCTGCAGATGTTGATGTATCGTTAAAGATATTAAAATAACTATCAAAAGACATGGATCTTAAAGTGTAAATTTTTAAAAAACTGGCACATAAGGACATCAATAATTGCAGTCTTTGAAGTAATCCCTGTTAAGACATGCCTTGAAGAAATACAAAAAACTTGTAGTCACAACTGTAGCTCATATATTACGAAGAGCTTTTTCTATGTAAATATATGTGGACTTATTTTTCTTTTACATTATTTACATTATTTGGACTATTGTCCTCATCTTTGTCGCCCTATTTATTACAACGTTTCGGCCTTTCAGTATCTGTCTATATTTCTGAGATGAGGTATTATGTACATTCTTTACATTATTTGGACTATTGTCCTCATCTTTGTCGCCCTATTTATTACAACGTTTCGGCCTTTCATCAGGTGGTTGGAATGTCGAACTGAACCCTTTATTTCGACATTCCAACCACCTGAAGAAGGCCGGATCGTACACCGGCTGAAACATTGTAGAACTGGTGGAAGTAAGGAATGTAATTCGTCTGACCACCTTCCATCGAAATAGCACTACAGAAGCAAAAGTCTTGCATCGTTCCGTCCGTGAGAAAGGGATGGTAACGGGGGGAATAATTCATCAACCACCAGGACGCGTAGACGCGTTTGGAATCGATAGAGACCGGAAGAGTGAAGACTAAGCATCACTTATCTATATATGATAACAGTGCTCGATTTTTGGACTGATCTGACTCTTAGAAATCTTGAGATTATCAGGAGAAGTCAGGTAATTACTGAAGCGCAACAGCGAACAGACAAATGCAGCATCTTTAGCTATGGTTGGTATGCACTAGTTCCACTTGATACATACATACATATATATATACCATACTTATCTGG
>OZ038492.1:10647457-10714957 GCA_964036315.1 Acanthosepion esculentum | reverse complement strand
AGCAGTAGTAAAAGAAGAATAGAATAAAAAGAAGTTACAGAAAAAGAAGAAAAGAAGAAGAAGTATAACAAGCAGAAGCAGGAACACCAGAATATGAAGGGAAAGGAGAAGAACAACTAGTTGAAGAATAAAAAAGAAGAAGCAGAAGCAGCAGCAGAAGAGGAATGAAACGATAATGAATATGAAGCAGAAGCAGCTGCAGAAGAAAAAGAAAAAGAAGAGGAAGAAAAAAAGTAGAAGTAAAAGAAGAAGCACAACAGAAGAAGAAGAAGAAGAAGAAGAAGAAGAAGAAGAAGAAGAAGAAGAAGAAGAAGAAGCAACAACAAAAGAAGAAGCAGGAGCAGCAGCAGCACAAGAAGAAGAAGGAGAAGTAAAAGAAGAAAGAGATCGAATAAAACAGAAGTATAAGAACTAAATGAAACACATGAAAATAAAGATGATAAAAATTAGAAGAAGAAAAAGAGAAATAAAAAGAAGAAAAAAGAAAATAATTACAATAAGTGGAAGAATAAAAAGAAGATGAAAAAGAGGAAGAAGGAGAAGAAGAAGCAGCAGCAGAAGCAGGAGGACAGCAAGAAGAAGCAGGAGAAGAAGAGGTTTAAAATAAAAAGAAAAAGATGCAGAAGAAAATACAGAAGAAGAATTAAAAGAAGTAGAAGCAGCAGCAGCAGAAGAAGAAAACGAAGAAGACGAAGAAAATGAACCAGTAGAAGAATAAGAAGAAAGATGCAAAATAAAAAGAAGTACAAGAATCAAAAGAAGAAGAAGAAGAAAACGTAAAAAAAAACAAGAATATAAACGAGAAGATAATCAAGAAAAGAAAGATGATACAAAATAGAAGAAGAAAAAGAAGAAGGAAAAGAAGAAAAAGACCAAGAGGAGAAATAAAAAGAAGAAAAAAAGAATAAATACGAAGAAAAATATTAATAAGAAAAAACAATTAAAGGTTAAAATAAAGAAGAACAAGATACAGAATAATAATAATAATAATAATAATAACAAAAAGCAGAAGCAGCAGCAGAAGCAGCAGAAGAAGAAGAAATCAAAGAAAAACGAAGGAGAACAAAAAGCAGGAGAACAAGCGGTTGAAGAATAACAAAGAAGAAGAAGAAGAAGAAGAAGAAGAGGAAGAAGAAGAAGAAGACGACGACGACGACGACGACGAAAAAGAAGAAGATAAAGTGGAAGCAGAAGAAGCAGAAGAAGAATGAAAAGAAGAAAAAGAAAACAACAAAAAGAAGAAGAAGAAGAAGAGGAAGAAGAAAACGAAGAAAAATGAAGAATAAGAACTAGAAGAAAATCAACAAAAGATTATAAAAAATTAGAAGAAGAAAAAGAAGAAGGAGAAGAGGAAGAAAAAGAAAAGAAGAAAAGAAATAAAAAGAAGAAGAAGAAATGTATAATAATAATAATAAGAAGAAGAAGAGGAGAAGAAGAAGTAGAAGAAGAAGAAAAAAAGAATAAGATGAAGGAGAAAATGAAGAAGAAAGAGAATAATAATAATAAGAAGAAGCAGCAGCTGCAGCAGCTGCAGCAGCAGTAGCAGAAAATGAAGAAGAAGAAACCGGAAATCATGTAGATGAACATTAACAAAAATAATAATAATAAGAAGAAAACGTAAAGAGTAAAAAGAGGAAGAAACAGAAGAATAATGAGAAGCAAAATCATTAGCAGCAGCAATATGAAGAAAACAAAGAAGAAAAAAGAAGAGAAGAAAAAAGAAAAAGAAAAAATTAGAAAAATAATAATTAGATTAATAATAATAAAAATAATTATAAGAAGAAGAAAAAGAAAAAGAATCAGAAGAATAATAAAAAGTAGAAGAATAAGCAGAAGTAGACTTAGCAAAAGAAGAAGATGAAAAAGAAGAAGGAAAAGAAGAAAAATAAAAAATAAAAAAAATAACAAGAAGTAGAATAAAACCGAAAAAATAAGAATAAGAACTAGAAGAAAATTATGAAAAAAAAGATGAAAAATTAGAACAAGAAGAAGAAAAATAGGAAGGAGAAGAAGAAAAGATGAAGAGAAATAAAAAGAAGAAAAAGAATAACATTAATAATAAGAATAATAATGAAAAGAATACAATGAAGAAGAAGAAAAAGAAGAAGAAAGAGAAGAACAAGAAGAATAATAAGCAGAAGCAGCAGCAGCAGAAAAACATGTAGAAGAAGAAGAAGATTAAGAAGAAGAATATAATGAATAAGATGAAGAAGAAGAGGACGACGAAGAAGGAGAATAAGAAGAAGAATAGGCAAAAGCAGCAACAGAAGGAGAAGAAACAGCAGAATATGTAGAATGAGACGATTAAGAAAAATAATTAAAAAAATAAGATGAAGAAGAAGAAAAAGAAGAAGAAAGAGAAGAAAAAATAATAAGCAGAAGCAGCAGCAGCAGCAGCAGAAAAAGAAACAGGAGAACATGTAGAAGTTGAAGTAGATTAAGAAAAATAATAAAAAGAAGAAAACGAGAAGAAACAGAATAAGAATAAGAATGAGAAGCAGAATAATTTGCAGCCGAAGAAATATGTAGAAAACAAAGAAGAAGAAGAAGAAGAAGAAGAAGAAGAAGAAGAAGAAGAAGAAGAAGAATAATAACCAGGACAATAATAATAAGGAAAACTAGAAGAAAAAGAATAAGAAATAGAATAATAATAATAATAACAACAAGAAGAAAAGGAAGAAAATAATCACAAGAATAATAATAAGAATGAAAAGGAGAAGCAGCAGCAGCAGCAGCAGAAAATGAAGAAAAAAAGAAGAGGAAGCAGCAGCAGCAACAGAAGGAGTAGAAGAAGTAGAAGAAAGAATAAAACGAAGAAAAACCTAGAAAAAGGAAAAATAAGAACTAAAATAAAATCAAGACGAAAAAAGATGAAAAATTCGAAGAAGAAAAAGAAGAAAAAGAAGAATAACAATAAAAAGAATAATAACAATAAGCAGAATAAAAAGAAGATGAAGAAGAAACAGATGAATAAGAATAATAATCAGAAGCAGCAGCAGCAGAAGAAGAAGAAGAAGAAGAAGAAGAAGAAGAAGAAGAAGTAGAAGAAGAAGAAAAAGATGATGAAGAAGGAAAACATGTGAACATGAAGAAGTAGTGGAAAAAGGAGTGTGATAAAAGAAAAAAAACGAGAAGAGGAAAACAATAATCAAAAGAATAATAAAAAGTAGAATATAAAGGAGAAGCAGAAGCGGCAGGAGCAGCAGCAGCAGAAAAGAAGAAGAAGAAGAAAAAGAAGAAGAAGATGAAGCTGAAAAAAAATAAAAAGTAGAATAAGTAGAAGTACCATGAGTATAAAAAGAAAAGGGAGGAGAAGCAGAAGCAGATGAAGAAGAAGCAGAAGAATTAAAAGAAAACGAAGGAGCCGCTAGCAGCAGCAGCAGCAGAAGAAGAAGAAGAAGAAAAAGAAGAAGATGAAAAAGAAGAAGAAGATGAAGAAGAAGAAGAAGAAGAAGAAGAAGAAGAAAAAAGAAGGAAAAGAAGAAGAATTAAAACAGAAGAAGAGGGATCAGAAGCAGAAGCAGAAGCAGAAGAATAATCAGGAGAAGAATGAAAAAGAATGAGAAGAAGCAACAGAAGAAGAAGAATTAAAAGCAAATGAAGGAGCCGTAACAGCAGAACAAGAAGAAGAAAAAAGAAGGAAAAGAAGTAAAAAAGAAGGAGAATAAAAAAAGAAAAAGAATAACAAGAAGAAGAAGAAGAAGAAGAAGAAGCAAAATCAATATCAGAAGAAGATGAAGAAAAGGAGAAGCAGAAGAAGAAATAAAAGAAGAAATAGAAGAAGAAAGAGAAAAAGTAAGAGAAGCAGCAGCAGCAGTAGAAGAAGAAGAAGAAGAAGAAGAAGAAGAAGAAGAAGAAGAAGAAGAAAAAGAAGAAGAAGAAGAAGAAAAAGAAGAAGAAAAAGAAGAAGAAGAAGAAGAAGAAGAAGAAGAAGAAGAAGTAGAAGAAGAAGAAGAAGAAATAGCAGAAATGAGTTAAAGTTCGAAATTACGAAAACCTTACACCGACGAGGGAGAAAAATATTAAGTTTCCGTTTCTCTGTTATATTTTGTGTCGTGGCCTGTTCGATTGTTTCCCTGGCTCTTGCCTGCTAAACATGTAACAAGTTATCTCGATTTCAAGCGTGCCGATGTGTTCCCATTTCACGCGTGATCGGGACTTGAGCCGAAAATGGTGTTTTTCAACTGAACAAGATGGCTGTTCTCTCTGTGTAAATACGTTTTAAGGAAGCGGAAATAAGAGCCGTGAGACAAAAAAATCGATCCACTCTTAAATAAGTCGACTCCCCGCAAAAAGGAAAATGGAAAATTAGAAAGAAGACACTGTCTACAGGAAAGGATGCAGTGAATGGCGAAGACGAAGATGAAAGCCAAAAAAAGAAAAAAGAAAAAGAATAAAAGAAGAGGAAAGAAAGAAAAAGATGCAACATTAAAAGCACTGAGGAAGACGTTGAAGTCTTTCATCAAGTTCAGAGAGCACTTCGCCAACAAAAGTATAAACAACTGAACTAATAACATATCAACCTATAACACATATGAGGCTTCCCCCAATTTCAAAAACATTGTATTCCAAGCAAACCCATTGTCAGAAGCCGAAGAGCATCATTCGCACATCTTCAGTTAAATATTCTCATACCGATGATACATATGTCTTCAACATATCAAAGTAACTTACTTCATTTAATGAAAATACGAATGTCTATTATTAAGTAAGGATGTCAGTATTATATAACGATTTGTATAACACACAGAAAAATGAACAAGGTAACTATATCTCTTTTTACATATAGCAGGATTAATGTGACGCGCCGTATCACATGGAATAAGTTTTAGAGCAAGTATAATAACGAAAATGGTATCAAACTGTAGGAAATTTATTTCTCTTTAAAATGCTGAATGTTGCTTGAGAGTTAAGTTCTCAAATCCTATGAAACAGATTTTTAAAACAAGATAGAATAACTAAACTTGAATCAAAACGATGTATATATATATATATTTTGCTTTTAAATTACGAGGACGGATTGATAGGTTATAGTTCCCGTTCTATAAAACACGTTGTCGTCCAGTAAAATTGGCAGCTGGTCTCAAAATGATCTACATTCTGTGGTTAAATGAGGCAAGCAGTGACATGTTAGTTTAACGCCTCGAAAGCAAACTGCACTCTGTTATTCTCTAGGAGAATTTTATGCGGATATCTAGGTTAGGAAATTTTTGACTCTAGAATTGAACAGGTTGTAAAGAATTTACAAGGAAAATCCATTAGTTTGCATTTAAAATCGTCATGTGCGTAAACTAACTCATTTTAAAAATAATTACACACCCTGTACAGGTGCAACAGTCAGTCAATGTAGAGAGTTACAGAGTAAGAAGTAAGTGCTACACTTTATAAAGATATGTAGGAAAGATGACGGTACATCATAGATTTGAACAGGCTAAGGTTGTAGTGGTCCTCTTGGGAGTTGGTTCCACAAAGTAGCGGCTTATTGGAAGAAGGTATTCGAGTGGAACATGCATTTCTTCAACGGAATACCAAACGTTGGTTCTTTACAAATTGCGTGGTATAGCGGGTCTTAGCCGTGAACGTTAGAACTGTAGGAATGAAAGAATGTAGTAGCTAGATGCTTACAAAGTTTCGATAATGAGAAAGTGGTTCCAGAGAGGGGAGAAATGTTCATCAAACTCAAGGCCGCGGGGCCTTTTTAAAACTCTGTTGAGACCGGTCAGCTCCTGCCAATACAGAGCAGAAGGACATCATTCTGACCTTGTCTAGAATTTTCTCGTCTAGTTCTTATTCCTACACATAAGCAGTGGAACGACAACATTCTACCCACTCCCATCGTAGATTAAAGTTCAGTTCGGAATTCCCTGTAGGTTACTAGGATCGGTATAACCCTGATGAAGGTCGGAAGGTACAACGACCGAAACGTTATAACAATAAATAAATAAATAAAACGAGCCGAGTAGTCTGCATTTATACAGTGTAAATAATGATAATTCCTCATCACAGGTATTCAAATAGAAAATTTTAATTTACATATTTCTGCAAGTTTTACTTCTCCAGCCATTTTATGTGGCCTTTTAATTTTTGTTTACAAAATATAGTATCTGTCTATATTTCTGAGATGAGGTATTATGCACATTATTTACATTATTTGGACTATTGTCCTCATATTTGTTGCCATATTTATTACAACGTTTCGGCCGTTGTACACTCGTTGAGTGTTAATTTCCCTTTTCAAGTTCACCATACAGTGGCACAGTGGATAAAGGCGTTGGTTAGATCAAGTGACAGGACCCAAAGAGTGTGAGTTCAATACCCGGCTAAGGCAATGGAGAACTTTCAATAATAATAACTGACATCCATTAAACATGGCACGAATAGTCTACCCAAGTGAGCAAAAGAAAGGGTTCAGTTCGACATTCCAACGGCCGAAACTTTGTAATAAATATGGCGACAAAGATGAGGACAGTAGTCCGAATAATGAAAATATAATATGATCATTATTTGGTGATAATTTTTGTACCCTTCGAATTAGTATCACACTTGTAAGGTTTCCATTTATATTAATCATTTCATGAAGTCTAAATAAGGAATAATAATTAGGTTTCCCATTTTTTTACCTACACAATAAAAAGGATCTTGAACACTAAACATGGGTTTATAGTACCCAGCGCAAATTTTCCTATTTTTAATTACAATTTTCAGTACCTGATTTTCTTACCTAAATAATGTTTTTCAGTTCCTATTTCAAAGTACAAAGTTTGAAGTGCTTGCATGTAAAATATTTCAAATAAAGATTTATATTTAATATTTTTTTTATATTTTCAAAATCGGATATGATATACCCATGGGTAGTAGCGTAACTTTAACTGATGGTAAATGTTCTAGGGTTAATAAAAAAGTTTTCGGAAACTCACTCAAAGGGGCATAAAGTGCGAAATTAATTAACATGGTGTCCATAATAAGCTCAAGTCTTGGGGAAATTTCTTTAGAAAAAAGTATTAAATGAAAATAAACGATCCACGTCTATCAGGCACTTAAGAATAATGAAAATAGCAAAGAATTCTTCGTTTTGAGTTTAATCAATTCTGTATCTGTAAATATTTCTTACTTTTTTTTTTATATCTGCGTGTCATTCCAACAGCTGGTCTAATTCTGTACCAAGTTTCTTAACTGTTGAAAATTTTTATCGGGTAATTATCGCCAAAAACACCACCAGAAAAGGCAGCTTATCAAATGTTCTTTACAATAATAAATCTGTTCTTAAGTCAGCATTTTTATCAGGGAATATTTCATCGTTCCTTAAGTGAAAATGTTTTTTAAATGCAAGTAGGAACCCAACTAAAATTATAAATACTGCTATATATAATGTGGAACAGTGATAGGATAGGCAACGAAGGAAGAAGCCTGCACCAATTTGTGAAATTGAAGCTAAAACTGGAGGAGTAAGAGAAATTAGGAATGAAATATTACTTATTTCTTTAAAGAGCTATTCACCTATTTATTATTAATTTTCCTCAGGTGTTTTTTTCCTTCCTTTTTTATAGGTCTCACTGAAAATCTGTCTTTCATGATAGCCAAAGGGCTTTTTAAATGCTTAACTAAAAGTTCCCAATGCCTACATACAGTTATACAAGCCTGTTAAATATTATTATATTAATGTTGACCTGGATGTAGTCAATGACAATTCTGGTTGTACCGTATTTTTATTATGTATTATGATTAGCAACGACATTAAAAAAAGAAAGAAAAAAAGACAATATTTTATAGAACAAAGAAAATCCGCAAATATTCCCGAAGAAGCAACAGAGCAAAACGGTCAAAATTATCAAAGAATTCTGGAATGTAATGCATTCCATCTAATTATGAAATCGGACAATTTTAGTGTTCGCGATGGCAATCTATGGGTTAGGAGATAAGACATATTTTATTTTATTTTTTTTATTGTAATGACCTCCTTTTCCATACGTCATCTTGCAGTTGAAAGAGATAAATTTGACCGTATGTTCTATGGTAACAGTTTCTTCTCTCTCCCTTCTCGCTTATGGAACTCTCTGTAGTTTGTTTTCCAGTCGACTTTGATATAATAAATCCGGATGTCAGTGTGTCAGACTTTTTAAATTAAAGGGACATAATTCTCTAACCTTCAATAGCTCATGTTACAGAAATATCGGAATCCCAAATTTTCATTACTGCGATTGTTTTCATGCGATTTCTTACGTGACTTTTGCGACGAATTTTTTGTACGATAACAATTTTTATAATTTGGGAATAAATTTGGGAATAATCGAAAGTATTGAGAATTTCCGTCGAAAGTCACACATAAAATGAAAATATTTTTTGTACGGAAATAAGGACCTACGTACATCAAATTGTCCTAAAGTTATGTGGTGGCATAAGAGTTATCGTTGAACCTTTAAAACGTAAGCTTAAATGTGAATGCAATACTTAAATGCAGCGATCAATTTAAAGTTTTTCTCTAGTTTATTCTTGCCTATCGCATACGGCAGCAGTATGCATCGCAAAAAGAAATCTCCGTCAACAGAGGACCAGATTGCAATCGAAAGAGCCAAGGCTGCTGTGAAGAAAAGAAAGCCCCTTGTAAATTAAAATCCAGATCAAAAGGCAGCTAGGAGAGCTTAAAATGCTGAGAATATTCAAAGACTCTCAAACTCTTGAACAACCGAAGATCCAATCAAGTGTCCTTCTCATTTAATCTAGTTTCTCATATTTTCTCACATTCAATAACTCTATTCTGTCTTAGTGATTTTATTGCCTTCTTTCTTCCCTTCAGTTGTTCAATGCCTCTCTATTTTTATATCGATCTGTTTTCCAATCGACCTTCTGTTTGAAGGAATGACAATTTTGATATGCTTAAAAAAATAAAAATGAACGGGATTATTTAAAAGCATAACTTCTCAAAAAATTAAAAATAGTTTTAAGAGGAAAAACAAAAGTCACTCTTCAAAAAAGAGACGCATTTCCATCCTTCTTTTCTTCTTTTTTTTTCATATTTACAAATCTTGTATAAAAAGAGAAACAAAATTGGTTACTAAATAAAATACCTGTCAGACAGACGCTCAATAAAAGATGAATATATGACAAGAAGCGAGAACTGAAGAAATCAAGCTAAGAAACTAAAGTAGCGAAAAGATGGCGGCGGTGGTGTTGGCGCGGATGTGACCTTCCTGCTTTTAAAATTACAGATTTCTTAAACGAGTTAATGGACTCCGACATTCGCGATTTCTGTTGGCCAAACTATATCAGAACTGTTATTATCATAATCAAAGATAGTCGTTAGGACGAGGTAATGAAACCAGAGTCTGGCCAAGATGGACCGCTAATGGCCAAGTCTGTGATGGCGATATCACTTTCTATCACCTGCTCCACCCCGCCAGCAATGCAAAACATGAACCAACACCGCAACAACAACTCTATACTTCCATATTAATCTAGCTTAGTATATGTTTATCATTATTTTGTACTGTCATCTTTTCATATGGTAAACCGAGAAGCGAGGTTTACATTTCATGTTTGAAGTTTAGAAGATGGCTGGCGGATTTTAGTGAAGTACTTTATCCGATATAGAGAGGCGAGTAAGCTAACGCATTCTTTTTTTTTTTAAACCGCCGTCCAATAGAATTTGAAACAATTTTTATATTTCTTTTTTGAAGAGCATTTCTTCATTGTAATCGTTTCTATAAACATTTATTCAATCATTAAAGATTTAAAAGTTATTAATATTATTTTTCGTCTATCTTTGTTTTTTATAAGGTCCCTAGTAGCGCATATCCCGTTCAAGGAAAAAGGACACTTCAGCATAGAAGAAATAGAGAAACTTGACATTTCTGGGACACACAATTAGAAAAGAGGGCATTGGAAAAATAAACACTCACATGGTATATTGAAGGCTCGCGGTCGGAGAGGGAAACGATGAGTAACAATGATTAACATAACCTGATGTAAGAACATGAACTGGGTGGGATAGTAAAGGAAAAATGGCATAGTTCTGCAAAGTATTGGAAGTTGTGAAGGGTCATCGTCCAAACCCTGGCAGGCTACTTCAATTAAGAAAAATAGAATATTTTTTATTTCATTTTGATGTATTCGTATTTAAATATTATGGCTGATGTTAATTTTTAGATACTAAGTGATCTTGAGCAGCTTTTTAAATATTCTTGCAAACTCCGCAAAATCCTATCGTGGAGACAGCCTCATTGTTTTATTAAAATATTACAGTTTTCTCTGGTTATCTTTGTAATATCCTATGTACGAAATTAAGTAAGGCTAATGTTTCTTCAGATACTATAGTCTAAACATTGGGAACATTGGGTGTATTTATGTATTTTAGGCCAACTGATATCGTTCCGAAATGAATTATTTTGGTTATTAAAGCAAAAATTTGCAATAATTTCACGGAATTCAAATAATCTAACATTAATTTGCACAAGGGTGTATATATAGATATATACACGCTTGTGCAAATTAAATGAAACAAAACCAATAAATCCATTATTATTAAAAGTTTTTTTTTTGTATTTTTCCAATGAAACATGACCCAGTTCCGATGTTAGTACTTCGCATGCCTATTCCATGAAGTCGTTCCTTGCAGATTGACCACAGATTCTCGATTGGATTTAAATCAGGAGAGTTTCCCTGTCAGTCTATAGTACTTGGATTTGCTCACTGGTAAGGCTTGCCAATGTGTTCGTGCAGCGTTACAAATTTTCGTATGCTTCCTTGGAGTAACGTCCATGGCTGTAGGACAAGTAATCGAAAGTTGAGACAGTAGTGTGTGGGCGTGATAAAATCTGATGCAATCACAGATGACGCAATTCTTTTCAATACCAAACAAATTTCATCATACCCTCCTCCCGGATCATATTACTGCACACTACTGCAAATGACCTAATCTGAGGGAAAAATCGAAATCAATTACACACTGTTACTCCTGTACCTAAAACTTACCGTATGGTGAAAGAAAGGAAACTAAAGCGGTTGTTTTAATTAATTTGTACAAGGGTGTATAATGCAAGTCAAAAATTAATAAAGCAAATGTTTCACAGATTACGAATAGAGTCCATACGCATAAGGGATACAGTTAAGTTGATTTCCCGTTCTGGTATTAAGCATAAACGTACAAAGATGTGTTTATGAGCTCGAGAAGTTTACATTTTTTTCTAGGGAGAATTCTCAATATTCGTTTGTAGGCTTTGTCTATAACACTGGGCATTGGAGGTTTCTCGCTGTCTTTCCCAGGTTTTTTATTCTGTTTAACTTATCTAGGGCATAAAAGTACATAGGCCCCAATTATTTTTCTCCATCAGAGTTTTTGATTTTAGACCCGTTCCCTACGACGTTCGAATGACTAGTATTTTTTTTGCATTGTTTCATTCACTTAACTGAGCTTATAATATTTCAGATTTTCCATTTGCCTCATCATAAGTATTAGAACATCATTGTCATACTAACAGCGTCTCACAATGGAAGGAAGAACGAAGACGGCTGAAAGAATTTTATAAATGCCAAATACGCATTTTCCATAAAGGTATTTTATATACCTTTATATCATACAAGAACTTATATAATTGGAGCAGATAGGTTCGCCTATGGCCCGGTTCAGCCTCCTCCATGTTCTTTTGAACATGAGTAGAGATTTAGTCCTGGTTTCCTGTTTAGGACTTAGTTTCCAATTACTTCTAAAGACTTTTCATTCTCTTTCATTCCAAGTAGTCTCTTGAGTCTTAGTGGCATTGTCGACTTGATTGGGGTGAACTGATTATATATATATATATATATATATATATATATATATATATATATATATATATATATATATATATATATATATGTTTGTGTATTTAGGTAACAATCTTTCTCTCATGCACATTTCATTGAAAATGACAGACAAGGTGCTTTTATTTAGATTTTTTATACAATTTACCTGCGATCTAATATATTTTTTTCTTTTCGGATGATAAATTATATAAAAAGTTCTAATTAGTTCATCAACGATGCAATTAGGAAAGTTCTTATTAATAAGAGATTGTTTAATGTATTTAGTCCGGTGCAGAATTATTCTCCGTGGAGGATTTATCCTTTGTTTGGTGTATAATAGCCTTTTTTTTAAATCAGGGCATCCCCTTTTATAGTTTAGAGTGCAAGTGTTTATGCTAGTTGTTTTCTTTTATATGTGGAGTAAGTAAATGTATTAACATTAGTGTCCATTAATGCATAAAGAAAAGGTATTTTATTATTAATGTTAAGTTCATATGTGAACTTAAGAAGGAATTTTTAAAGTTTTTTTTTTAGTTCATGTACTTTATCTGTGTGTTTCTTCTATCATAATTGAATGTAGATCTTATCGCAGTTATAATAAGTTTGTAATTTACCACTGAAGATAATCTTAGAAAACGTCGAATGTATTTGGCGTAAAGAAATTACGGAAATTCATCTTAACATCAAGAAACAGATTATACAACTGTAAAGGATCAGTATAAAAATAAGTAGACACAATATGTCTGTATTAATCAATGAAATATATATATATATATATATATATATATATATATATATATATATATGTGTGTGTGTGTGTGTGTGTGTGTGTGTGTGTGTGTGTGTGTTTGTGTGTATGGAGGAGAGCACTTAAAGCACTCTATGTGTGTGTGTGTGTTTACGTGTGCGTGTGTGGGTGTTTGTGTGTATGGAGGAGAGCACTTAAAGTATGTAGAGGTAGGAAAATATGGCTAGAACTATAAGAGTAGATAGGGTTGCCTATAGTCCCGTTCAGACTCCTCCCTGGTATTTGAACTGGAATAGATATTAATCCCTTGTTTTCTGTTAAGGATTGTTTCACGATTCCTTATAAATTCTATTTCAAATCTATACTTCTAATATCTCCGCCTAAACTCAGAAATGTAATTTAATATTTATTTACTTCTCCACCAGTTCCGATAAATGTAGATAGGTTCGTCTATTGCTCAGTTCACACTTCACCTCGTCTTTTGCGCAAGAGTAGAGGTTAGACTTATTACAAGTAAGACTCTATGTCTCAGGAATTTTTACACTGCTTGTTGGTGTATACGTGTGTTTTAGTTTCTCAGTGTGATGGGAAACGTGTAAATATTTGTATATAATTTCATATATGACTCAGTAGTATAAAATATCTTAGTAGGTTTGGCATTCCTCTTCTTTCAGATATTTTGTTCCACCCGTTTATTAGAGTGTCGTGATATCATGAATATAGTAATGCTTATCAGAAGGGAAATGAAAACGGCGAATATTCCTTTCTTGCTTAAAAATACTATCAATCTAATACCACCCTGACTGTAGAGTAATGGATAGCGGCTCGGATTGAAGAATCGGAGAACTGAGTTAGAATTCCAGTCGAATCCATAACATTCGCATACATGCTAATATCTTTGGGTAAGGTATGAATCCTCTTTTTCTCCTTCCAGCTATGGGTAAATAGCAGGACAGACCGTGTTCAAACAGCCTTAGATGGCAACTGGTCTATAAATAAAAAAAATCAGATTATAGGCGGATACGTTAGAAGTATAGAGTTGAAGTAGATTTTAGAAGGAAACGAAAACACAAATTGTATATTGGCAACAAACAATAAATCTCTACTGCTGTTCAAAGGAGCAGAGGGGAGTGTAGACCAAACGATAGGTAAACATATCTACACCTATTTAAATGAATATTTAAAAAAAGAGATGATAAAAACTGAATAAGATGATTGAGTTCCCCCAGCTATGGGTAACTAGCAGGACAGACCGGGTTCTATAACCTTGGATGGGTAACTGGTCTTCGGCAGAAAGAAATGGCAACCTACTGCGGGGTAAAAATCTGCCTGGTCTGTCATGTATCGAAAGATAGATGATCGTCTAGGCGTGTATCACGCAGGGCACATAACTGACTGAAATATTTGTTTGATTTTGACGTCCCCTACACATGAAGAACTGGCTCTCTAACTGATAAATATTCTGAAGACAAGATAGTTTAGAATCTGCTGGCCGATTTCAAATTTTAATTAGTGTACACTTAGTACCAGTGCTTTTGGTGAAGACATGAACCCAACTCTTCCCTATCTTAGCCATCGATAAATATCAGCGCAATTGGTTGCCAACTAAACTCGGAGAAAGGAAATGAATTTAAAAATCATCATATTTAATTCGAATTAAACAATATTACTTAACCTGATCGCGATTATGCCAAAAAAAAAATATTAAGATGCCAGATTCAGAAGATTGTGCTGCGCCTAACGATAATGGAAACTTTAAATGTTGAGAGAACTACAAAATTTCTCATACCCTCTTGGTTCATATTGTTACTCTCTCTCTCTCTCTCTCTCTCTTGGTCAATATTTACTCAGAATCTTTTGCTCTTTCTTTCTCTCATTCTCTTCATCTATATTTTACTCTGTCTTTCTCAGACAATCGTCTCCCACAACCTCTAATTCTTTAGGTTTATATTCTACTATGTATTTCTCTTGGTTCATTCTCTCTCATCCTCTCTCTCACTCTCTCTCTCTTTCTCTCTCTGTATTTCAGTCAAACTTTCATTCTCTTTGCGTATCTTCACTCTCTCTCTCTATATATATATATATAGCTCTCTCTCTCTCTCTCTCTCTCTCTCTAAATCTCGGTTCATATTCTCTTTCTATCTAACCGTGTCTTGATCATATTTCTGTTTCTTTCTTTGTCAATGGTTCCAGCTCTTTCTTGTTCTGATTTTCTATTCTACTCTATCAACCATTAGCTTTCACCTTCTCTCTCTCTAACTCTCTCTTTCTCTCACACACACACACACACTCCCCCCTGTGTGCTTGTGTGTATGTCTAGTTTTCTTTATCATCTATATGTCCAACTTTCCCTCTCTCTTGCCGTTTTCTCTCTCTCATTCTCTTTCTCAATCTCTCTATTCACCTTCGCTATCTCTTTCTCGGTAACTTCTCTCGCCCTCTCTTGTTCTTTTGATCTATATTCTTCTCTATATCCCCTTCTCTCTCTCTCTTTCTGTGTTTGCATGTGTCTTTATCATATCTCTGTCCACCCCCCCACCCTGTTGCCATTTTCTCTCTGTCATTCTCTTTCTCACTCTCTGTTCATCTTTTATCTCTCTTTCTCGGTCGCTCTTCTCACGCCGTCTCTTGTTCTTTTGATGTATACTCTTCTCTCTCTCTCTCTCTCTCTCTCTCTCTCTCTCTCTCTCTCTCCTTCCCTAGGTTCAAATTTCAATGCTTTCTTTATTACCTCTCCCCCCTTCTCTCTCTCCCGGTACATCTCTCACTTTTTTTCCGGTCTCTTGGTCATTATCTTATGCTCTCTTTTTCTGATCTGTCAATTTTCTCTCACTCTCACTGGTCATTTAGTTTATGTTCTACTCTATCTTCCTCTGGCTCTATTCTGTCTCTGTCATTCTCTCTGTATATCGCTTTTTCCTTATCATCTCACGGTCCAACTTCCTTTCAATCTATTTGTCGATTTAATCCTTCTCTCTCCGTCCAACTTACTTGATTTTCCGTATCTATCCTCCATTCTCTCTCCTCATCTTTTGCTCTTTGTCTATATTTTTTACTGATAAACTCTCCTCAAACGATTTGTCAATGAACTTCCATCAGAGGCAATCTCGTCTTTTCCTGCTATTTCACACCCCCTTGATCTCGTCTCGTGCGTAATCCACGCTCTCTATCATTCGTTCATTGGCTGTTTACTAAGCGGGAAACACGCGGGGGCTTCTCAACATGGTCACTGTTTACGGGCCCACGCTATCCTCTTGCGAAAGAACAGTATCACGCATTTAAAACCTGCGCGTCTAGCTTTACACGCCTGGGGAAAATGCAATATTCTGGCTGTAAAATGTAGTCGTTTTGCGTAAACAAATCCTGCTATTCTTCACATATCAAAGACGCACCGAACCTGGATTGCGTCCTTATCTGATAAACACTTTTTTATTTTTCATGTTCTTAAACTTCTGATGAAATATACCGCCCATCAGTTATACCTATGATTTCTTTCAGGATGTGGGTGATTATGGCGTTAGTTCGTGAAGTGAGCCGCCGTTTACCTCTGCAATATGTTCTGAGAGTGTCAAATTCTCTAGGCCCTCTTTTCTCATTATGAATTTTCGAAATTTACACTGTTTCTCTCTGAGTCGATGTACAAATTACCTGTTGGGTACTGTTTCCCTTAAAACTTCTTGGTTGCTAGCATTCTCTATCCATAGGGTTTTCAGCATTTTTCTATATAACCACACCTTTTTGTCCGAATTCATCTCTTCCCCTCTGTGGAAGCTGTTCAGTTTTCACTGTCATATAGGGGTCGGCAACCTACGGCACACATGCCACATACGGCCCGCCAAGCAATGTCCAATGGCAGGCAGCCACAGATGACATCATGAAGTCCGAACCAATAACTTCTACATAAAGAAGATATTTAACTGTTTCAATTTTAATATATATTAAAGTATATACACCATAAATTACTATATAAAATATATTGTATATCAGGTATATTGACCTTTATTTGAATAAAAAAACGTATGGGATTGGTATATTGAATGGTTTTAAAACCCTAAGTCGGCACATAGTTAGCAAAAGGTTGCCGACCCCTGATATATGAGGATTATATGAGCGCCTGACTGAGAGTTTAGAACGTTCGCTTTCCCCGGTTCACCTTCCCATGGTCTATTTGTCAGGAAGGTGATTTCTTAATGTCATCGGTTTGGAGGAGGCTATCACAGCTGAAAACCATACCACGGTTTGACCCAAGCCTTGTGAGGGAATTTGGGGTGACGGAACCCTTTCGAATCGTCGATGGTTGTGTTAGCACCAAGTCACAAGACATCGTGACCGAGGGTTTCTTCTTCTACTCTCTCTCGCTTTCTTTCTCTCTCTCTCTCTCTCACACACACACACACACTCTCCTTGTTTACTTGTGTGTATCTCTTTTTTTTTCATCTCTCTGTCCAACTTTACCTTTCTCTTGCTATTTTCTTTTTCATTCTCCCTCTCTCTCTCGCTCACTCTGTTTATCTTTTCTATCTCTCTCTCTCTCTCTCTCTGTGTTTGCATGTATCTTTATTATCTCTCGGTTCTCTGTCACATCTCAAATGAATGTACTAATCGAAGACACCGATCCGGATACCCGCTTCCCCGATGCTAATGTATTGATGATGATGGTGGGCGCTACGCTGACGACCTAGGTATCCATTGTTGTGAAAAAAATGATCTTAAACAGAAAAATCACCATCTTCTCCCAAGTGTTCTAAGAAACAGAACTCAAGATAAACCTTTCCAAATCATAACCTATGATCTGGAATTGGAAGGAAGCATCGATGACACCTATCCCGAATCTCTGAGATGAGGTATTATGATTATTTACATTGTTTACATTATTCGGACTGTTAGCCACATTTTCATGGCCATATTCACAACGTTTCGGCCGTTGTAAGCTCCGGCCTTCCTCAGGTGACTGGAATTTCGAACCGGTGTAGATTTATCTAGTTCCATGTGCAATGTCTCTCACATATGTCTCTGTTATCTGTCTCGAAGTTTTTTGGTTCACAATTGCTGTAGCCTGGTATTGAACACATACCTCTTTGAGTCTCGTCACTGGATATAACCAACGCCTTTACCCACTGAGCCATGGGTCCTTGGGATAAAGGCCAGTGTGAAAGGTGTAAAACTTTATGAATATAGCAATGAAGATGAGGATAACCATCCGAATAATGTAAATATCATGAATTCATCAAAAATTAAATACCTCGATGTATGGATCTTTTAGTATCCGTCTATATTTCAGAAATGAGATATTATGTACACTATTTACATTATTCGGACTATTGTCCTTATCTTTGTCGCCATATTTATTATAACGTTTCGGTCATTGTACGCTCCGGCTTTCTTCAGGTGGTTGGAATGTCGAAATAAAGGGTTCAGTTTGACATTCCAACCACCTTGTTACATCAAGGACACATGGCACAGTGGATAAAGGCGTTAGTTCGATCCGGTGACAGCACCCAAAAAGTGTGAGTTCAATACCTGGTTAAGGCGATGGAGAACTTGGAGAGGGGAATTAACAGTAGATAACTAGCATCCATTAGACATGACACGTGGAACTAGAACAGTCTACCCCAGCGAGCGAAATAAAGGGTTCAGTTCGACATTCCAACCACCTGAAGATGGCATGAGCGTACAGCGGCCGAAACGTTGTGATAAATATGTCAACAAAGATGAGGACAATAGTCCGAATAATGTAAATAGTGTATGGATGTTTTATAACAAATTTAGAATAAGAGAAAAGGAAATTGAACATAGAATATTCTGCACCAGAGGTAGTTTTAAACAACGCCGCATATTGCTCCAAAGCCAAAACATCAACCTAAAAATTGGAATCTTGTTCTTAAATAACCTCGTGAGATCCCGACTTTGATGCGGATGCCATACATAGCGCCAAACGTATACAGCCGCTTTCTAAGATCAATAGTGAAATAAAGGCTTTGAACGAATGAAGTCTGGGAGTCTTTGCAGAGGTCATCCATCTTTGAACATTATGAGCTACCGCCACAGATTCAAAAACCGAAAACTGTACCAAATAAGAGAAATCGCATCACTTGAGGACGACCAACAGCAGCAACAACTAGAATGGATAGAAGAGAAAATAATGACATAATCAAAATGATGAAATATCACATGACTTCATATAGAATGTTCGGAAGGTAAACCGATTAAATTATGTTAAGAGTGACTAGACTTGATCAAATTGTTTTAAGTGAAAGATTTCATAAATTTCAACTGGATGATGTACTGGCTACTCGATCAATGAATGCCAAATTAAATTTAACAATATGTAGATCAAACGCCAGAGCTCAAACAGCCCAATCCCTATTAGACGATTTAGACAATAATTTTTCAGATTCCTTGGGAGATTTACTTGACCTTGAGTGCAATAAACATTGTAATTCTTTCATAAAACGCTTTGAACAAATACTACTAAACAAAAGTTAGCAGAATACAGTCAGGACATGAAGACAATTTGGAAGTTCGCTATGCAATAAAGTTTTGTGTTTGTTATAGCATACCTATGGACGATAATGCGTACGTCCCCATTCCTATAAATACAGTGGTGAATACTGTACGTTGGTAGACCGTTGGAGATTCACTGTGGAATTCACTTGACTCAATTTTAGCAGTTGACTAGTTCTATGTGCTGCTGGCGAATCTTATATGTGTTGTTTTTGTCCTAAGTTTTATCGTTCATCACCAAACTTCATTTGATTATTCTATTTAGTAAACCTTTCTAGGTTACAACACTGTTAAACTGGGCAAAACGCTATGACGATAGTTTAATGACGTGTAATATGTATCACCTGTAATTTTGTTTCTAAATTTTAATCGTTATTAATAAAAAGAAACAATTCTTGAAGAAAACTAGAAGCGTACATCCTTGTGCAAATTAACTGAAAGAATCAATTTAGTTTCCTTTCTTTCTTCATAGGGTCAGTTTTAGAACTACTGGAGTGACAGGGTGTAATATATTTCTATTTTTTCTCAGATTAGGTCATTTGCAGTTGTGTGCGATAATGTGAATCTATTTTCTGAGTGTATGATGACATTTATTTGGCCTTGAGAAATATTACCTCATCTGTGATTGCATCAGATTTTTATCACGACCAGACACTATAGTCTCGAGTGCCGATTAGTTGTCGTACGGCAATTGTCTGCGATGGTCGTTACTCCAAGGAAGCGTACGAAAATTGTAACGCTGCACGAACACACTGGCAAGCCTTACCAGTGAGCAAATAAAAGTATTATAGACTGGCTTGGAAACTGTCCTTATTTTAAAATCTAGTCGAGAATCTGTGGTCAATCTGCAAGGAACGAGTTTGTGGAATGGACATACGAAGTACTAACATGTGCGCTTGGCCATGTTTCATAGGGAAAATATGAAAAAAAAGTAAATAATAACGGAATTATTCTTTTTGTTTCAATTAATTTGTACAAGATTGTATATGTTTAATCATTTTATCCCAAGAATGGCGGGAATTCTACCAGTACGCAGGGGTTTTCAGGGAGTGAAAGTGAGAGAAAAGACTGAGTATAGGGGAGATTGGGGAAAGGACAAAAGATCGATGGGGTTCAAGAAGGTAGAAAATGGCAGTTGAGGTAGAATTTAAATTTTCGAACATTGTACAGGGCTGTCCTAAAGTCTTGTCACCCCAACATCATATAATTTTCTATTTCAGATGGTTGTCACGAAAATAATGGTGTTCATACAGACCTTATCGATATGTAACAGCTTTAATGAAATGAATAAACTAAATTCAGTACATGGACTTTGTATTACTGTATTACTTGTTCTTCTATTGTTCTCATTAATTTTTGGTAGCAGGTGACAAGACTTTCGGACCACTCTGTAGTTTTCTTGATGCAATATGGATGCGGAGTCCGAGTATCGAAATATTTTATTCTCTATCGCCCTTCATCAGGCAGGCAATAACAACATCATGGATCAAATTTCTGGGTTCAGAATGGCCAATAACCCCAGATGAATTAAGGCGATGATTCGTGGATTTCATAGCATAGTATGTTTGAGTTTAACTCCTGCAACTGGTAGCACAGACTGATACGCAGGACAGAGAGCTGAAGAGGGCCGGAGTTAATAACAGCCGAAACGTTTTCTTAATAAGACAAGTTGTAATAAGTTATAGACGAAAACGTTTTATATGCAATACTGAAATGTCCATGTTAGTCCGAAAGTCATGTGACACTTTTATAGTATAATTTCAGATGGCTGACACAAACTACTACAGTTTGAAGCGAGGCTTCTTGATGTGTGAAAGCGCCAATGAAAGTGAATAAAACTGAATCCAGTACATGGCCTTTGTATTACTGTATTACTGGTTCTTCTATTGTTCTCATTACTTTTTGGTAGGGAATTACAAAACTTTCTGACCAGCCTGTAGTTATTAGGGATACAAGGAAACGGGAGTTCCATAGGCAGGAAGTGCAACATGAGAAACTGTTGGAAGTAGAAGTGGCGGTTGTTTTTAGCTATTTCAACAGTAAAAGGGTGGGATATATAAGCCAATTCAGTAGCCCGCTTAAATTCATGTAGTCAGCGCACTAGAGAAAAAAAAGCTCATCAGAACAGTTGCCGTGAAAATACTTGAAGAAAAAACATAGGGAAGCCACACACACGACTTATAAAACAACGCAAGCTATCGCCTGTCAACGTACAAAGACCATTCGCGTCTCCCTATAATTTTACAAGGTCATGGTCATCCAGTTGGATTGCTGTATGAGTTGGTTAACTTTTTGCCTCAGTCGAATGGTCGAATGGTGAACAGTGTCAAATAATTGGATAAGATTCAGCGGCATTTCTGGCTGACTTTACGAAAACGAGTGTTGCGATCACTACTTCTAGTTCGACTGAAAGTAGTAGTGTAGTGATTACTACTATGTTTTACCACGCCTAAATTTTTCTCAACTGTGATTGGTCAAATAATAAGTACTAACTATCACAAGACAATTTACTGATCGCATTCACCTCACTGAATTTTTTTTACTGTTAATTCACAAACATGCTTTTGTTATAAAATCACCGATTGGGTAATTTTTCATCGAATCAGATATTTTTTGTTTTCTCTCGAAATTTCTCCCGTCGTTGTCCTTGGAGCCTACCGATAGTAATATAAACCAGGATTCGTTACAAAAATAGACAGTAGAAGCAGAACTCAGTAGAACTCAGCAACTCACACACGTCTACACAGACTATTCATTCTACTCACTGCATACACACACACACAGAACTTAAATATCATTCGCCATCAGTTCTATGTAACAAGCGAAGTTTCAACAGCTGTGTTAGTTATATATAATCCACAACTGAATTACTACATGTTCTTCTGAAAACATCATTCTATCTAATACAGAACTTTGAACATTCTTATTCAGAAAACTTGTTTTATTACATTTAATCTTTCAGCTAACAGATAAAGGGAAACTACTTCTTCTTTCTTATTGTTTCACACATTACAAAAAATGTTTTGTATTTGTTGATTTTAATATAAATTTTATCGTAAAAACAAAAATCGGTTTTCCATTGTTTTTCCTTAATTCAAAAATGTATAATTGTTAAATGCTATTCAACAAGCATCTACATCAATCTTTTCAACACACCTAGCATTTACAGTAGCAACCAAAATCGTCACTTGTAAATGAGTGTCGTCATCTGTAGAAGTGAAAGGAGAAAAGCGATTTTACTTTAAGCATTTCACTCCAAACAAGGCGGTAATACCACCAGTACGCAGGTTTTGTTTGGTTTATTTTGTTTTACGGCATATCAACCTGACCAGCCTGTAGTTATTAGGGAAGCAAGGAAACGCGAGCTCCATAGGCAGGAAGTACAACATGAGAAACAGTTAGAGGTAGAAATGGCGGTTGTTTTTTAGCTATTTCAACAGTAAACACTAATGTGGGACGACCGAGGTGTTAATTTAGTAGCAAACTTATATTTATCATTGATATTTTGATCTATTTTGAAGCTTAAACCATTCTAGAAGAAAACTAGAAGCATATAATATTTTGGATTAATATACAAATCAAAGAAGTGTATTAAAAGAGAAACCAGAAATTTAAAGCACACTTAGCAACCCTTTTAAAAACCGTCATTTTCCAACGTTGAAATCGTTATAAATAGCAACCGTTTCCTGAGAATCTATTTTCTGCCATTGATTGAGTTGAATCCAAGGCCTGAAGACTCACTAATGATAAAAGTAAAAAGAATTTTACGATTTTAATCGTACTATTTTAAAAATTACGCGCCAACTTTATATTTTATTTATTTTTTAATTTTTTTTTTAATTTTTTAAAATTTCATTTTCGTCGAATTAGAAGGAATTCTCAGGCATCATTTTAATATTTGCTTTGAAGACAGAGTTCTGCCCGATGAAGAAGTTATTTTGATCATTTGTTCTTCGGGCTACCGGAAGACTCACGTGATTCCGTGAGGAAGTCGGTGGCGGGGAAAGACAAGGGAGACTTTTTTTCAAAAATCAAAAAAAAAAAAAAAATTGCTAAACAACGAAACGTATCTGTTAAAAATAGCGAAAACATTAGATTGTATTGCATCAGATCAGATGACTGTTTCTATATTAAAAAAAACAAGCTATCAAAGTCTGCACAATTTAAAATCTTGTATATATTCTGGTTTTCTCCCCTCCCTCTCTTTCTCTCTCACTATCTCTCCTCCTCTATATCAGTATCTCTATCATTCTCTAACATAATCTCTCTCTCTTGCTATCCCCCTCTCTTTATAACTCTCTCCCACTCTCTATAAATTTCTCTCTCTCTCTACGACTCTCTCTCCTTCTCTATCACTCCCTTTCTATGCTTGTGTGTATCCCTTCTTCTTTATTATCCCTCGGCCCAACTTTCACTCGCTTTTTCCATATTCTCCTTACATTCTCTCTCTCTCTCTGTCTTTCTTGGTCTATATTTTATGCTCTCTTTCTTTACTATATCTCCCCCTCCTATCTCTCTCTCTCTCCCCTCTCTCTCTCTTTCTCTGTTTGCAAGTATTGTCTCTCCCTGGAAGATATAGAGACGATATATCCACACGGGAATATTTTTATTTACTAGAGAAGTACCAACTTATCTAAACTTATCTTCTTTCTCTATTACTCAACCCCAAAAAGGATTTAGACTTTAAACCTTACACGAATGAGCCAAAAGCATCGTACAATACCCTCCCCGTTATTATCCGACGATTTGCAGCAACTATTCCAGAAGTAGTCGGATGATCGCTGAAGAGATTTTAAACCAGGCCGCCATGATAGGTGTCCATTCATCTCAGGTATTTGTACGCGCATGCTCCTGTGTATATTATAAGTTTACCGAATACATTGTTCAATACATTGTTCAAGAGCCACTAATGTAAATATAATTGTAGTATTAGCCGTTTCCTTGTAAGGAAATATTGGCTTGAAATTTATAAAATTTCTCTTAAAACAAAGGTAATTTGTTTTCTCATTTCCAGTAGCTGTTATCGCTCTTTCCAGTATTGATGGGAGTTTCCTTCCTAACATTCTATTTGATGTAGTTTTGTGGAAAGTCAGTATCTTGATTATTTCATTATTTTCGCTTTCTTTTGTATGTGATACCAATTTCAGTTTTTACTTTTGTTGAAAGTCCCGAAGTGATGTGGTTTCTGATATTTAGTACAGTTTGCTTGTGATTATGTAGCGTCAGTCCACGAGGTCCGAAAGAAGGATATTTTATACAGTAACTGGTCACGGTTAACTTTAATTGGTAGAACTGCCAAACAAACAGAATTGATAAAGTTTGCAATAAACAATAATAAGAGAAAGAACAGAAAAGAAAAGGGTGAATATAATATTAAGCAAACAAACGATAAATGTAAGGCAAAACAACAGTAATAACCCCAAAAGTTAACAGACTAAGAATGGTGTTAACATACAAAAGGGGATACAAACAAGCGATCGCAGCGTTGTGGCTTCGAGACAAGAAAGAACACAACTAAATCGGATGAGACCGAGAAGACGTCTAATCTTATTGGATAGCAAAAGATCCCAGCATGCATTTGTATCTTTTTGCGTATAAATTAGTAGGTAGAATTATTTTGCAGTCATTCTCATTATGGGTTGATAATTTTTATCTCTTTTTATAGAAAAAATATTTAATGTCTCCCCAGCAGCCGAAGCACACTGTATCTACGAACCTGTCAGCGTGAGCATTAGACAGACCCAAGAGAATACTACGCGGCATATACAGGAATAAACTCCACAACATACCCTCTATATCGGAGGCGGTGGTCACCAGAACAAACTCCCTGCTGAACACGGATGTTAAATCCAGCAAACTAATCGGCGTCAGCAGGGTGGTAATGGATGAGTCTCTGAAAAGACACAACATAGGGGCAAATGTGTTGGACAAAAGATACAACGCCATGTCGCAGCGAAGACATTTGGTGACAAGCATCCTCACCACCAAATCGGTGAGGTTGCAAACGGAATGCATGATTACCCATATGATGACGCGAGTTACGCCGCATGTGGTGTCAATGGACATTACCGAGACAATTTGGGGCTTTTATCTTGAAATATGGAACCGTCGTGGCTGTCTCACCGTTAATTAGCAAAGAGGGATTTGCCATTGGATACTATTTGCTCCAAGTGATGGTGACCCGCAAAAGCTTCATTGACATTCCCGACCCGCTAGCCTACCGGGTACGACCGATCGTGAGCATAGAGGGACGAGGTCCATGCCTAATACAAAACCCGGCGCCACATGCCAAACCAAAGGAACATCACCAAAAAATGAGGGATAAAAAGACCAGCAAATCCTAATGGATGGATGGAAGCTGGTGAAGTGCATGATGTCCCAGGAAAGCAGCGACAGCAGAAAAAAATTGTTGCAGCAGATGATGAGTGAACGGCAGTGGCAACTGCAGCAGCAGTCTCAGCAACAACAACATGTACATCCAGCAGCTTCAACAACAAGAGCAGCCTAAACAGCAGTAGTAGTCATAATATCGGTGAGGGATTATCTATCTATCTATCTATCTATCTATCTATCTATCTATCTATCTATATATATATATATATATATATATATATATATATATATATATATATACACTTCTGGAAAAACCTTGGGTGTTTTGGCTTGTCAATGAACAAACCAATACCCGAGGTAAAATAAGGGAGAAAAAAGAAAGAACTAAGAACATGAAATTGAGGCGAAAACAATCGTCCAGAATCCAAGTCCAGAGTCTAAAGAAAAAAATCTCCAAAGTAAAGCAAAAATGACTAAGTGCTCAATACACGAAGTAAAGCAAATCTACTTATGAACCTAAAGAGCCAGGTAAAGTTACCTAGGTTTCACCTACGCGTATCGTCAGGGTGTACTAGAAGGGCCATATTTATCTGGTCAGTAGGCACATTTTCTTGCTTGTATAATTAAGAAAAAACAAGTGTTTCCATTCAGGTGTATTACGGCAAAATGTTCATTTGATATAAAAAGCATGTTTTAACCCTTAATGGAAATTGTTTGTGACTCCATTTTTTCTTGAAGATTTTGAGTTACACCCTGACGATCCGCGGAGGTGAAATCTAGGTAGGTTTACCTGGCTCTTTAGGTTCTTATATATATATATATATATATATATATATATATATATATATATATATATGTGTGTGTGTGTGTGTGTGTGTGTGTGTCTGTGTGTTTGTGTGTGTGTGTGTGTGTGTTTGTGTGTGTGTGTGTATAAGACAAGTTTTGGGAGCCACAGTAAGACAAGAAAAACTTTTAAACTTTTAGTCATAATTTATTGCCAAAATAGGATACAATAGTAACATACCGAATAAAATTATAACTTAAGGTATCTTTTGATCAATTCCTATTCAGAAATATATCAGCGGTATAAAATTGAAAAGAAAATTTGTTTTCAACAACTGATAATATGTTCAATAGAAACTGATATATATTTAAAATAGCACAAAATGGGAATGAGAGAAAATGAAATATTTTGCGTAATTAAGGCCCAGAATTGCCGACGGATTCACCGAAATGTACAATTTCATGCTTCAATTCTCTCTCTGACTACATAGGGTGGGACGTTGTATAATAATAATAACTGCCTCCAAGATGTTAAGCTGGAGTCTACTCCGTGTCCTATGCAAAACAGTGGAGATATCCTCGCAGTACCCAGCAATTTAGTTCAATTTTGTTTTTAGATTTTTTCAGATTACTTTCGAATGTTGCTACATACCTTTTAAATGATATCGTTCATAATCTGTTTCTTTTTTGTTTTTTTACTAATTCCCGCCTTTCCTCGTTTGATGGAACCGATTTCAAGTCACCTAACGGAATTTCAGTTTACAACGATCAAACTTAAATTTAACCCGTATTTTCACACACATTTTAATATGCAGTCTCGTATAAAGAAGCATATCCTTTTTAATGTCATATATATATATATATATATATATATATATATATATATATATATATATATATATATATATATAAAGATATTTTTTATATTTATACGTTATTTTTATAAATAATTTTTATATACAAATATTTACGTAAATGCTCTCTTTATAATAAAGAGTATTAACGACATTTACCCTTGAATGTCCGAGAAATTTTCATAGACAATATGCTTCCTCCGACAGGGATCGAACCTGTATCCTATACGGAACCGTCATATGGCCTGACGTGCTTTTACCGATTTCGTCACAGAGGAGTCCATTTGTCCATTTCATAATATATATATATATATATATATATATATATATATATATATATATATATATATATATATATATATATATATATATATATATATATATATATATATATATATATATATATATATATATATATATATATATATATATATATATATATATATATATATTCTATCTCTTACTATGATTTCTGGCCATTGATCTTTGAGCTTTTCATACTTCATTCCCTACAGATTTTTCCTAAATTTCACCTTTTCTGTCACGTATGTCAAAACTTTCAAGATATAATTATTATGAACGTTTCTTCTTAAACATTTTGGCAAGGACCGCTTCACTTCGGCTCTACATTCATAAAAAAACAACAAAAAAAACTTTATAGAACGTGACATTGCACGATTCTTTTGTTACTTGTGCAAGTCAAAAGCTTCAAGAAAAAATGAAGTCACAAAGATTTTCCATTAAGGGTAAAAACATGCTTTTTATATCAAATGAACATTTTGCCTTAATACTTCTGAATGGAGACACTTGTTTTTTCTTAAATATACAAGCAAGAAAATGTGCCTACTGATCAGATAAATAATACCCTTCTAGTACACCCTGATGATACGCGTAGGTGAAACCTAGGTAGGTTTACCTGGCTCTTTAGGTTCATAGATTCGTTCTACTTAGTGTATTGACCACTTAGTTATTTTTGCTTTACTCGTGTTGGAATTTTTTTTCTTTTGACTCTGAGCTTGGATTCTGGACGACTGTTTTCGCCTCAATTACATGTTCTTAGTTCTTAATTTTTATCCCTTATTTTTCCTTGGGTATTTGTTTGTTCATTTACAAGTCAATATATATATATATATATATATATATATATATATATATATATATATATATATAGAGAGAGAGAGAGAGAGAGAGAGAGAGAGAGAGAGAGATTTTTTTATCTTACTGTGGCTCCCAAAACTTGTCTTACACACACACACACACACACACACACACACACACACACATTTATATATATATATATATATATATATATATATATATATATATATATATATATATATATAAGTACCTAAAGAGCCAGGTAAACCTACCTAGGTTTCACCTACACTGATCGTCAGAATGTAAGTCAAAAGCTTCAGGAAAAAATGGAGTCACAAAGAATTTCCATTAAGGGTAAAAACATGCTTTTTATATCAAATGAACATTTTGCCTTAATACTCCTGAATGGAGACACTTGTTTTTTCTTAATTATATACGGAGGAAAATGTGCCTACTGACCAGATGAATAATGTCCTTCTAGTTTAAACTGAGTACGCTGATTACGACTCTGTATTTATACCGATGTTGGTACGCCTGCTTTTTTATGTATGTCTCTCGGAGTTACCCCTCCTTAATTCCCATATTGTCACCAGGGGTCTCTCTTCCTATACTATGAATAAACTTCTTGCCGCTTGCTCTTCTTTCACTTCAGGCATCGTGTCAAATCCCACCTCGCGTGGTGTTGAGGTAAATCTCTCTTTCTTATTCATTTCAGCGACAAGATGTAAGCTCTTAGAAGGTCAGCGTTTCCCATTTCTAGGAAGACGCTATGAACATTACAAACATTCACCAAAATATGAACATTCACCAAAGAACAAAAACAAATGTTGACTGTCTATATGCTTTATAATTTATTGTTAATACATATATTTGTTTATATATATATATATATATATATATATATATATATATATATATATATATATATATATATATATATATATATGGTGACCCAAAAAAACGGGAACTTTTAACAATCCAAGAAAACCAAGAGTGATGGAAGAAAAATATTTAATTCCTAGTAATTGAAACCTTGAAACTTGCCATTTAAGAAACAATGATAGAATTTTCATTTTCTTTAAATTACGTCCTGTAGATGGCGTCCTCCTGTACGAATGCATTCTTGAAATATGCTGTTGAGATTCCTCATTGACTGCTGCAACATCTCATCTGGGATACTGTGAATTTCATTCTCGTTACTAAAATGGCGAAATGTTTACTTGCTCAAGGTCACTGTCTCGCAGTCTTGCCACTTGTTCATGTCTGGCAATACGCACTTCAAAAATTCCCGTTTTCTTGGGTCACCTCATATATATATATATATATATATATATATATATATATATATATATATATATATATTGGTCTTGTTTGTTTGTCTTCTTTATCTTCAGTTGGACTTAATTCAAGCCCGACATTCTCTTGTAGATCGACCTTCTTCTAGCGGGAAATATAAACGCATGTGTTTTATTTTCATCTTCACCCCCCCGGTCCTCTACGTCCATATCATTTTTGATGTTAATCATAAATATTATAGTACCATTATATGAACTTTCACAGTAATATTATATGAATTAATGACGTCTGAACATATTGATTTTCAATCTAAATTTTATAAGTTCGAAAAATAATGTCCAACTTTAGAATAAACGTTTTAATTATGTTCTAATAGATTATTATATTAAGCGAACAAAGATATATTACACATTCTTAATTATTAAAAGGTCGTCTTAATTTTCTTATCTATCACATTCAAAATTTATCTGATTCGGTTGTTTTGAAAATACGTCCGATTTTAGAATAAACCTTTTACTTGTATTCTTTTGCCTGTATCTAAACCAATGTTATATTAGTTTCACAAAGATATATTACCCATTCTTAATTATTAAACAGTTGTGTTTGTTAATTTTATACCAATGCCATTCAGAATTTAACTTAGGTAGTTTGGAAAATAATGTCCGATTTTAGAATAAACATTTTGCCTTCTAATATATTCTTACAATATCTTCTGAAGTATATATATAACTAATTTCTAGTTATTACAGTGTTCTCTTTGTTAATATTATATTATAGACTGCATCAACAACCAATAATTTTCTGTTTTTTTATCTTGTTTTATTTTTTGTTATAGCATCCTTTCTAGGATAAAGAGAGATGAAAACACCAATCAACCAATTGGCCAAAGTCTAATTCCCATTGCCTGTCTGCTTTACTAACTAATCTGTGTAAAGGAGATATCTTGATATTTCTAATTCTTGCAACCGCCTGAGTGCCTTTGCACCTTTTTGGTCTTATATCAAAGCTTACACACTTCTCACTGTCAGAACCCTATGCCCACGCTGTTTTAACCATCCCAATCATCTGTTCTGACCAATAGTTTTCTATACTGGGCCAGCTATGCATTCTATATAATGTTCACCTACTGTAAGTAAATTTAGTTCAGGACGTCGTCCAGTGTTGCAGATTACTTCTATATGGTCAGTTTCGTAATGTTAAGACTTGTATAACACCTTGGTGAAAACAGCTTTAACCTACACGTGTGGAACTTGGAGCCTTACAAAGAAAGAACATCAGGAGCTAGGCATTTTCATAGAGGACAACTTCACATTCTGATAGGCAAAAGATCTCCAACAAGAACTTGTACAGAAGATGTCAACAATCTTATTTGTTTTTGTTCATTTTGAAAGCAAGATGGAAACTTGTTGGACATATTTTGCGAATGGATATAGAATGCCCAGCTAACAAAGCCATTGAGTTTTACTTTTAAAAGACTGATTGCAGAAAGTTCAGAGGTCATCCAAGAATCACGATAGTCACAACGCTGAACTGAGACATTCAAAGAACAAGGCAGAAAGATTCCACTTTTACTTTGGAGAAGTTTACAATCAAGGAAGATCTGCATCGATTCCCTAAACTCGCAGAGGACAGGGAAGGCTGGCAAAATATTGTCGAATCAGTAGACAATGTCTTTGGAGATGAGAGAACATGTTAATTAACGACATCAATTCGAAACAGTTTTGCTAATGATGATTATGATGATGATGATGAGGAGGATTATGATGATAATTATGTGATGTTGTTGATGATTATGATGATGATGATTATTATTATGTGATGTTGATGATGATTATGATGATGAGGATTATGATGATGATTATGATGATTATTATGTGATGTTGATGATGATGATGATGATGATGATGAAGACTTATTTCTCTATATATACACATAGTCTCCACCGTTTAAAGTGAAACTTATATAGTAAACTAAGTTCTTTAAACGTGTATGCTGTCTCAAAATTTTACAAAATTCCGATCAAGATTTACTTTGGAACATGGAAGCTATAAAAAAAACACTCACCCTGGATGTAGAATAGCCCGTGTCGGTAGTAATTGAAAATAAGCGTCACTTACCTGAAAAAAAAAAGAGAAAATGGTATTAATTTTATTTAACAAGGAATTTTCTCGAAAGAAAATGCAAAACAGATAAACATGTAGGACTAACTAAAGCAAAAATGAACAAGTGTTTTCTATATCTCCCTTAAAAAAAAGAATTTAATCAATTTTCAATTTCAACATCCTCCAAATATTTTTGGTTTACTCTTGAACTCAAAATACATTTTTATACTTCTGACACCATTCCAAACATATGCTTTTGGTCGATGTCATGACATAAAAACACCTGCAGGTTTATCTCATGTCGAAATAATCTTTTCCGATTTATTATACTTGAGGTAAATTCTCATCGAGTAAATAGTTTAATCTATAAATAAATACTGGATTCATAGTTAAGACGAAGTAAAATTATTACACACTTACATACATAAAGCAATATTTACGATTTTCAGTTAGGCTGGGAATCCGTAGATATCTTGGAACTTCGAAGGGTCGTGTCGTCTCTCCTTGAATTTAGAAGGCCACAAATTATACTAACGTTGTTTAATAAGTCGAATGCACGTGATTCATGATTAACCGATGAAAGTCAAACAACACGAAAGTAAAAATACCAGAATCTATTTATTCTTTTTCTTCATATCTCATTCTCTGATGAAGCAGTAATAAAAGTGAAACATGTTAGATGGATGAAGGTTTCTTATCCTTTATCTTTTTCTGGTGGATTTTGATCCATATTTGATCTATATTTATCCAAAATCAGGATTAAGATTATTGGTAAACCTTCGTCGATTTTATACCTCATAGTGTAGGTAAATATTAATCGGGATTGTACTTGAGTCTGAAGTTAAGATTGGGTGAATTTATGCTTGAGTCTATAGGCAAATTCCGTGTTGTTCCTTCAGTCCTTAAATAATTATTATTTGTGTTCATACTTGAGTCGATAAATAATCAACGGTTGTATTAATAATTTAGATTATAGCGAAATAATTATCGTGTTTATACGTCTATTTGAAACTCGAGTTTATTGTTTGAAATTTACATGCGTTAAACATGGGTTTATACTTAAGTTTGTAGGTAAATCTTTGTCGGTTTTATTTTTTATCTATTTGTAAACATCGGTTGCATTCTCATAGGTAAATGCTTAAAAATGCATTTACATTATACATATAATAGCCTTATTCTACCCCAAAAGCCCTTTTTAATTCCTGACCACTGACAATACCTTTTTCTTAATTTGAAATCCCGCCCTATAGTTAAATCATTAAAAGTGCATTTACGCTGTAGTCATAAGAGGCCTGTAAATTGTATTCAGCTGCTGAGTGTGACAGAATACGAAAAAAGAGAAACTTTTTTAAGTAGTAAGAAGGCAGTCGATAATGATTGACATTGCATTTAAATTTTTGAAGATCAAAGTAGGTTGGTACGTTTAGAGAAGGAATGGAATTATAAATGCGATTAGTGCAAGAAAAGAAACTTATATTCTTCAGGTTTAGTTCCCCTGGTGAAGCCCATTATTTATTTGTAATATATACAAAATGTGGCACAAGGCCAAAAAGGGAGATGGGGAAAAGGACGGTCTTGTTTTGTTTTAACGATAAACTTAGCCATCCCTAAACATAAAACAATATTCCTTACACCAAAACAGCGTATTCTTACTTAGCATTCTTACTTCATCCAAAATAATATCTCAGAACCTCCATGAAGTCTTAATTATCCCCATATTTACTATTCATTGTCCGTGGGTGGAGAAAAAAAAAACAACAATTTAAAATCTAGTAGCCGGGTGAAGAGCAATATTTATTCTGATATATACAGAAATGTGGCACAAGGCCGAAGTGGGGTATTGTGGAAAGACGGTCTTCCTCTGTCTTAAGGATAACTTAGTCAGTCACTAACACTGACCCAATCGTACAAACAATGTTCCTTACACCAAAACAACATATTCTTACGTACCTTTTTTACTACACCCACCATAATACCTCAGTGTCTCTATAAAAATACTAACTAGTCCCCATATTTACAATTCATTGTCAGTGCGTGGGGAGGGGAATAAAACAAGAATTCTAAAAAATAACCCTAATGCCCAAGCCGGGTGAAGAGCTCATACGAACAGTTGCCATGGAAGTATTTATAGAAAAACCCAAATTTGCGGCGGTGGAAAATGACTGAAGCTGAGACAGACGCCAGATCAAGACCTATAATATTGCTGATTCTTCGTTGGATTTTATCAAGAATATCTAAATACACAGCAGGAGTACATATATTGTAACACTATTCAATGCATATACGAATGGTAGACTTATAAATATATAACATAGATTCAGGAGAGAAACATTGTCTAATACGACACAGTGAACCGACTTTCTTGGCGGCAGACCTAGCAGTCGATTCAATATAATCTTTCCACTTCATATCAGACGAGAATTGTAGCCTGAGGAGGCGCAACTGGTCATTTTCATCGGGTTTAGTAACAGTCATGTTGATGGGAGGCAGGAAGCCGTCTTTCATGTGATTAATAGAGAGAAGTTTCGTTTTGGAGGCGTTAAAATAAACAAGGTATTCTTTACCCCAGTTGATAAAGTAATGCAGGTAATTTTATTAGATCTGCTACAAATTTGAGTTTATCAAACTTAGACTTATCAGGGAAAGGATAAATGCTGGTACCTATACAACAAGTTGAGAACGGATGTCACGAGCGTGGTCATTAATAAAAAAATACTCACAAAGTACGTCAAATGATAAAACCCTGGGAGACACCTGTATTAGTACAAAAATAACTAGACGAATAGCCATTCGGGACAATTAAATTTGTAAAACGACGAAATAGCGTTAAAATAAGTACTGTAGAATAAGAAAAACTTGATTCGATATTTCACGCATGTCAAATGAAAGCTTTTGAAAATAAAACTTAATAATTTTTTACAGTAGTTCTTCAGGTTTCTCTTCTAGAATAAGAAAACGAAAAATAAAATTGATTTCCAATCTTGGTTGCGAACATTAACCTTTTTGTCTATCCGTACGTAAGATTGGTTAGATGTCGGACTCCAACTGAAAAGAGATTCCAAATGGAAGATAGACTGCGCATGTGCATCTGCGAATCGTCTTCCTGTCAGAAGAAAAGACAGCTAACACCAAACCCAGCCGCTGAGCTTCTGCAGGTGTACTTAATATTTCATTGTCTTTCCGACTTATTAACGGTCTATGTCCGACCACCAGGTAATTTGTACGCGCGTAGTTATTGGCTTTAGTGTGTTGCGAGAGAAAAAAACGACTTGCCAGAGAACTTTTTTTTTAAATTGATGACTTGTTTTCGTTTTTTGTTTTTAATGTCCCCGTTTATCATTTATCACTAACAAAACAAACACACACACACACACACACACACACACACACACACACACACACACACACACACACACACACACACACACACACATACATATATATGTATATGTATATATATATGGTTTTATCATTTTAACGTTATTTTTAGTGGATACTGATATTCTAGTAGAAGCTTCGATGAAAAATTTAGAGCATCTAAGACGAGAAGAATTTCGCTTAATGGTACTATTCCAACTTGCTTGACCGGTGAAGCTTCTTCATGGCCAATTCGGTTAAAGCGCATGGAATATAAAAACGGTTCTCTCTACCAAGTGCGGGACAGGTTTAAATCCTGCCAGAGAGGATATATTTTTCTTTGATAATATTTCTGGATATTCGGTAAACGAAAATATAAGAATATATTTTTTAATAACTACTCAATAACTACTACTGGTCTACATATATATATATATATATATATATATATATATATATACATATAAGTCTCTGTGTGTGTGTGTGTGTGTGTGTGTGTGTGTGTGTGTGTGTGTGTGTGTGTGTGTGTGTGTGAAGAAATATACTCTTAAGGTGTGCTATATTTTTGGGATAAAGTGCTCAGTATCAGAGATAGAGCGTGTCTAAATATAAAAGTGGTATTTCAAGTCAACACTTAGAGGCGACAGGCTGTTTCATGCTAGAGGCAATTGTCAGGCCACGGATGTTGTTTTTATCTCGGTTATTCATATTTACAAAAATAAATGAAAACAAGTAAAATAATCTAACCCAAATATATAAATAAAAATATAAACGACTTCCGGTAAAATAACCGCCAAAATAGAATACTCACAATGCACCACTGACCCGTATATATAAATAGGCGAAGAAAAAAAACAATACTAGTGGCCTGACGATTGCATATATATATATATATATATATGTATTGCTTATATTTTGGCAGCATGTTTCATTAAGACGTGTCTCATTAATTTGTCTACTTATTCTTAATAGGATCCTCTCATATTTACGATCAAGTGCTTTAGGAACTTTATTAAATGAAAAAAGAATTTACCATTTCATTTTGTTATTCTGAGTTATTTCGACATTAGCTCAATATCATTTTCAGGGACTTGTTTTATCTCAAACGAAATTGTTGTGTTCTAAAAATTAAAAATTTTTATATATGTAGTGAAAGACGCTAAATTTCATTTTCAGACGAACACAAGAATTTCGTCTGAAATAAAACAGGATCATAAAAATAATATTGTGCTAATGTCAAAAATACTCGGAATAAAATGAATGTGTATCAAAGGGAAACTTGCTTTTTCGTTAATAAAGATACTAAGAAATTTGTCCGTAAATATGAAAGGATAATATTAAGAATAAGTAGAAAAATGTGTCTAAATTATTTAATAGCACACACACACACACAGACACACACACACACACACACACACACACACACACACACATATATATATATATATATATATATATATATATATATATATGTATATGTAATATGATCTCTAGGAACGGAAGTTTGTAGTTGGTTTCATATTTCAAATACATAGATGACTCATTATTAATATATCAACAAATCACCAATTTAACGGATATTCTTTCCAAACTTAACAACGTTGAACCTACAATAGACTTCACTTTTTAAACTGAAATCAACTACAGTCTTCCTTTCCTAGACTTCATATTACACAGAAATAATAACGAACTCAATATATATATATATATATATATATATATATATATATATATATATATATATGGTATAAAATGACAAGTGGAAAAATCTTAAATCTTGCCGATGCGGCGTTTCGTCTTCCGACTTTTTCAAGGCAAAAATGAAATCGAAATATCTCTGTTGTTATAGTTGTTATAGTTACATTAAAATCCAAATTTAAACACATAGACGCTTCTGTCCAAGCCTCTTTATTTGGTTAATGTAAATTACATTTATGGTAGGAGATTTTTTTTTCCATGTCGACAATATAGTTAAATTCCCAGATCAACTCTGTGGACAAGTCATATTGGTATAAAATGACAATTGGAAAAATCTTAGATCTTGCCAACGAGTTTCGTCTTCCGGCTTTTTCAAGGCAAAAATGAAATCGAAATATCTCTGTTTTGCCTTGAAAAAGTCGGAAGACGAAACACGTCGGCAAGATCTAAGATTTTTCCAATTGTCATTTTATACCAATATGTCTTGTCCACAGAGTTTATCTGGGAATTTCACTTAATACATTTTTAAACGAGAAAATGGCCTATGGGTGTTGTGAATACATCTGGCTTGGTTTTGAATGAATCCTACTGTGTATCTTTGTGAGGTGTGGCTGGTTGTAATGGACTTCAGACGCTATCCCTCTCACACATCTCCTTCCAAACAAAATGGAACTAATCCTAACACAGGCTTATGCATTTGTCACACCGAAAATAATTATTCGAATGTGCATTTGTCTTTCTTGCCATGTTAAACAACAAATGAGCATCGCTTAATTGGGAATGGACAGTTATTATGCCACTGTATTATATATATATATATGAGAAAGAAGAGATAAACGTCTATTCATGTTCAAAAGATCGGGAAGGATATATATATATATATATATATATATATATATATATATATATAAGTTAAATTCAAATGTCAGCACGTCATTGTGTCACACTTTTTCAAGTCCTACTCCGAGAGGTCGTAGCCCAACATATCATATCATTTTTGAATCAGACCGACTCCTACGAACTCAACCCCAATGCCATTTTTAGAACCGTGTCAAAATGATATCTTTGCAAGAACAATCCTGTACGCTGAAGTTTAAAAATACTACACCAACAAGGCTGGATAATTTTAGAGGACAAGGCAAAGAGAATCTCATCCAGCTCAACCTGGAATCAAAATGGGAGATGTACTTAGAAAACTATATACAGCTCATCCAAGAAATCCAAGAGTGCATTTTTCTCAGATTGTTGCTTCATCACATAAGGGGCCTAACATCATTTTAAGACTTGAGAACCATTGCTGGAATTGTCAAAGAGACTTACAGACAAGCATGTATCGGTTTTGGTCTTACAGAAGATGATCATCATTGGGATATGACTCTGGCGGAAGCAGTTGCAATAATGTCTCCAAATCAAATCAGAGATTTGTTTGCAGTAATGATTGCCAACTACAATATTTCCAATCCTGTTACTCCTTGGGAAAATATCAGGAGCTCTCAGTGAGGATATTCTTCATCAAATGAGACTTTTTCATATAGGATTCGAATTGATCCCTCAGATTGCAAATTTAGCTCTCTGTGAAATTGAAGGCAAAGTGATGAGGTAGGATCAAAGAGATTTCAGCAATTTTGATCCGCCAAAGCCTAACCGTGAACCTTGGCAAATCAACAAAGAAATTTTGAGAGAAGCAGGATACAACATGGACGAGGTCAGACATTGTGTTCAAAACAATGAGTCCCTTTTGAACCAAGACCAACATCAATTGAATTCCTGAACCCACTTCGTCATAATTGCATAAGCAAATGTCAGTACAAGGTCTTCATGTATTTCTTTGGCTTTCATAACTTTCTTTTGAATATAAGTTATGACTGTTCAGGCCTCGGTTTTTTTTTCATTTTGAGATTTGTCGCACAATTGTCATATGGTCCACAGCTGCACAGAAATTAAGACAGAAATCTGAATTCGTTTTTTCTATTATTATAAGAAGTGATAGTGGGTTTCCATAACAAAGATTTTCAGCTGTGGCTCTTCTTTTTGGGTGATGCTTAGAAACTTTTGAACGACCCTCGTAACTGAAGGGAAGAGAGTTCAGAAAATATTTAGTGACTTAACTAAAGAGCTTGTGTAAATGAATGACAACACAATGAGCGAAAGAGATAGTCAAAAGACAAATATTTCTTGACGCTGCAAGGGTATAGGAAGTTGTGGAGAGGCATTATCGCTCACGTACAGAACGGCGATTTCACATGAAATAAGAATAGCGATTTCTTCTTCATCACATCGACTATTATGCGTAATCATTCTTTTAATTTACTTTCTGAATTTGTCATCATCTCAATGTCGCCTGAGTATCGTACGTTGTCATGGTTACGTCCTGCGACACTTATCTGTCTTCTTTTCCTCTTTGAATTTGTTTGTTGTGTATAGTAATCCAGTGAGAAATCAGGCCCTTATTGTACTACAGACAATATTATTATTCATTCACGTATATCGTTCTCTTATTGGAGGCATGCAAGCTGGTTATTCACTTTGGTGTTAATGGTATTATATATACAATAAATAAAATATGGCGGCTGCAATCAAGTCTCAAAAGCAGTAATATATATTTTTCCCGAGGCAAGCATTAGCCTTATATATTCATTTCACATTTTATACATTTTACGACAATATTTCAATTAAGTTTTTGTTGTGGCATTGTTAGGGCCAGAAATAAAGACACAAAGAGAGGGATTGAGTTAAACAAATATATTAACAGAAACAATAACACAAACATATACAAACGAGAGTGTTACAGCAAGAATGTTCGGTCCTACTCTCAGAGCTCCTTGCTGGAAGCTTCCCTCTCCAAAAGGCAGTACCTGCTCCTATTTATAGCTGGGGGAGTCTATGCGGGTGTAGGTAAATTACCATAACAAATATATAGATAGATAGATAGATAGATAGATAGATAGATAGATAGATAGTTTTGTGGTCTTGTTAACAGAAACAATAATACAAACATATACAAACGAGAGTGTTACAGTAAGAATGTTCGGTCCTACTGTCAGAGCAGACTGCTATAAAGTTCCCTCTGCAAAAGGCAGTACCTGCTCCTATTTATAGCTGGGATAGTCCCTGTGTGCGTTGGTAAATTACCTTAACATTTTTTTAATCATTTTCTCCACATACAAGGCGATAAATTTAAGAAAAGTTATTGAGGATCAACGGCATTAAAAGAACCGGATTCAGGAAAACAGAAGATGGCGATTGACGTTCCATTTACAATTTTGAAGCTTGTAAGTATCAAGGTAGAAAAACTGTATGACGAATGCGACTGATAAGGTAATTATACTTATAGAAACTATATATAACTTTTTTAATTTCACCCAAGCAAATCGATATTGCTCTTAGGAAGAAAAGTGATACACTGAGTGAAAGAGAATTAGAAGTCTTTTTGCATTTACACTTTTAAACTTGGAGGTAGCAGAAAATCAAGAATCTAGATGAGAGTTCGACAGGCAAGAAGTGCGAGAAAAGAAACTCTTAGAAGTGTACATCTAGTTCAACAGTAAATGAACGTGACTAGCAGTCAGCTTAAATTCGTGCAGTCGAGGCAGCAAGGAAGAGAGTACACGAGAACAATTGCCATGAAGAAAAGACAAGGTAATGCTACGTCATAGCGTGGGGTCAATGACAGCGATCGGGATCATTTGCACGACATTTGCGTAAAAGATATACTAATCTACTGTTAGGAGACCTTGCCTTATTCCGTGACGACAGACTATACTTTCCTTTTCGTTGTCAATACATTCATGTAGTAAAATCAGCAACTGTCTCGCATTCTGCATATAGAATTGCTTGACATTATTCCTGAACGTTGACAATCCCTTTCTTCGTTTACTGCTAGGAATTTCTGAACATAAAATCATTACCAATGCATTTATATTATAACCTTATAATGCGTTAACAGTCAGCGATGGACAACACACACGCCGATATTTATCTATGCATCGACTGATGCAACCCCATATATATATATATATATATATATATATATATATATATATTTTGTTGGATTAATTTGAGTATATATATATATATATATATATATATATATATATATATATATATATATATGTATATATATATATATATATATACATACAAGGTAACCAAAAAAGTTCTGTCCGTTTTTAAAGGAAAAAAAGAAAACGCTTCACAGTATGTGTAAATTATATTTAGTCTTCGAAGTAATCGCCATCGGCATCCAGCACCTTCTGCCAACGTATCTCCAGCTGTTCAATGACCCTTGCGGTCAAATTCGGGGGTTTTGACGCAAAGAAGTTCGTGAGGGCTTTGCGCAAGTCTGCTTCATTCAGATATATATTTTGGTGAGAGTCGATAGCGGCACTTTCAAGAGATTTCTTTTTAATGGATTCATTAGATCGAAGTTGTGGTCGAACTTATTTCAATATATAACTAATGCGTTTGATAGTGTGTTGTGCAGTAGACCATTTTTATATTCCTTTTGACTTTACTCTTCAATACAAACATATATATATATATATATATATATATATATATATATATATATATATATATATATATATATGTATGTGTGTGTTTGTATTGTTTTTGATATTCAAATATTTTTATTCTTTTTGTCTTTATTCTTTATTCTTTCAAATATTTTATTATATGTATTGTTTCTACGTCATCTACTGAAGCAACTCCTATATATATTCCTTTTCTTCTTTTTATAGATACAAATATTTGAAGATATGCTCTGTTTATATTAAATATAAATGATTTTAATACGGTTTATTATAAACAGAGTATTTACTTACATATTTGTATGTATAAAAATAACGTATAAACAAAAATTTATTAAAATAGTTGTCGGACTTAGTTCATTTTTCAATACATATATAGTCCATTTCATAATATATATATATATATATATATATATATATATATATATATATATATATATATATATATATATATATATATATATATTGTCTATGTATTTAGGTAGCATATTTTCATTGAATAATGTTTCATTAAATAATATAGAAAAGTTTTGTCTATTTTATGTCAATTCTTTTCATATCGTGTGATAAGCTTAATAGCATTATCATTAAAAGAAGAAAGAAAATCACAATATTGATACATATTCCTTTAATCTTACATAAGCCATTATCAAAGGTGACAATTACATTACAATATATTAAACAATACACGGACAAAATGATTTTGTCTACATGGAAAATTTCCAAGCAACGACAAATTCGTGCATATGAGACGCTGGAAATTTTCTTTCTTCCCTTAATGATAATTCACATTAAGCTTATCAGACGATATGAAAAGAATTTACATAAAATAAATAGATAAAACTTGTCTATACTATTTAATGAAACATGCATTATATATATATATATATATATATATATATATATATATTAAACATAGTAGAATCATTTGGCTTATATGCGAATCTCACCCACTCAGCAAGGTTTAATACTTGTCTGCTGTCAGTCCTTTTCTTCTTGATTTGCACTGATCTACGAAATTGCTGAATACTCTATTAAAAGTAATTTATAATATATGAATTAAAACATCCGAAAGATTTACGTTAAGGCAAACGGCTATTACTCGTCTATATTTCCGATTAAAAAATATGGAAATTCATAGAAAATAAATAAGCAGAATCCCTGAAAAACCATAAAGTCTTTAAAGAATTCTTTAAATCTAGGAAGATAAAAATGCTTCCTGTTGATTATATTAAGATATATTCCTTCAAAAATGGAACTCATTCTATCGATTTAACGATTAAAATTTATTGTCTGGAGAACATAAGCCGAAACGGAAGAAACTGAATGTGAAAAGCTAGGCTGATGCAGGCTACAGAGGAATCAATGATTCACTTGAAATATTCTCGAATCAGTCCATCAGTTCCCGCCTTTTATTGATCCATTAAATTATCCTACACCTTTGTTCGCAATCCAAGGTCGTTCATCAGGCCTGTCCACTATCTGCGTGAATTCACATAACTTTAACGCCTGAGTCTCACGTGTCCATGGATGAGTATTGATCCGTGACAGAAGTCGCACTGAATCGTTGTCAATCGAAAACAAACTCATGCAGACTGCACAAAAACATTGTGAAACATTTCAGATATCAAATCCAAAAAATAGCGCCTAGAATGATCATATGACCATTTTTTTAATTAGGCTGCTGGACACTATTTAAAAATCAGTGTCTGTTATATTCGCTGATTATCTCCTCAGCACGGACGATAGTCGAGCGGAATTTTTTATGGGTGTTATAAGTTACGAGACCATTTAAATAAGCAGGTCGAGGTCCAATGAAAACTAAAATAGGTTTGTTATAGTGATATTCCAAGCGTAGCTTAGATGTGGCACAAGGCTGATAGTATGGGGCAACCAGTGAGTATCGAACTCACTACTCATCCATAATTGTTTTTGCTAGACAAGCTTGTTAACTATTACACCGCCGCGGGGTACCCAATGCGTTTGTTATATATAAAGCAACTTATTGCATTCAAACCCCGTGCTGGTTTCTACCATTCTTCTTAAAATCTATTAATAGAAAAATTATAATCTTTTCTCCCCAAGCAAGGTAAGAAAGTCACTAACACGCAGGAAGATTACTGAGTGCGAATGAATGTAAGACAAACATTATTAAGCCGCGAGAACAATAAAGGAACATATATTGAGATGATAACGATTGACAATGAAATTTGACTGCAAAGAAACAAGATGGTGGGGAGTTCCACAAACAACAAAAGAAACTGTTGTATAGAACTATTGGTATCATCTATTTCAACGGTAAAGTGATTAGATTTTACCGCTAATCTATTTCAACGGTAAAATGATTAGATTTTACCGCTAATCTAGTATAGCACTTAGAATCTAGGTACACTTCAGTCGAGGTATCCTTGTGGCGGAGAAAATCAAGTCTTACCTCGAAAAACTCGTTTTTCTAAACTGTCGAAAAATGCAAATCAAGTTCGAGGCGACTTTAGTAGGACTGGAAATATGGTAATTTTTTACGCTTCCTTACCAGTCATGACCAATCACAACCTTTGCTTGCCGTAATAAAAGAACTCTATTTTAGACGCGAGGATTGCTTAGATCTTCTTGGGATCGCTTCTTCGCATTTTGGCTAAGATTCGATCATTCGATACTTGCCGGGCTCCGGCCCTGTGCTGGTAGTATCACGGCTACGACTAGCTTGGACCTGCTCTGACCAGCTATAGACAAGCCAAGACCAGCTATAACTAGCTTAGACCAGCTTGGACAAGCTACGACTAGCTAAGACTAGGTTAGACCAGTGGCCTGAGTGAAAACACTCGGGTCCCCACTTTAAAAACTGACCATGTGTCACAACCAGACTCAGTGGGGGGGGGGGGTCAAGTAAATCTCGCTTAGTTCTTGGGTGAAGAGGGAGTTACGCGTTCCTAGTTGTGATGTCAAATTTTGACCCTTTCTATTTACATCCCCGGCGTTTTCAGCCATTGAACTCGCGAAATAAGTTTTTGAACCATGAAATTACGAACGTGGATTTACGATTTTGAAAAAAATCTGAATCTCTCTATTGTTAATTAACTCAGGTACCAAAGAGGAAATCCTCACAACAATTTTCATGAAAATATTTAAAGTTGAAAATACAAAGGGATGCTACATTACCGTCGCGGGAATGTGGCTGAAGCCTAGATGCCATGTTAATACTAATAGCATTGCAGATTCTTCTACGGATTTATCAAGGATCTCTAAATACAGGATGTTTCATAATGATGGAACACACTAAATGCAATGATCTTGGATTATAAAAATGACATAGAATACAAAATGTATGTATACGTAAAACTGATATACAAGGGTGCATCATATTATATAGTATTTTGCTATTTCCTGCAGGTATCTGACATCACTTTTGCCGACTGTCGGCCCTTATGATGTCTGTCTGAAATGAGAGGGATATAAAATACAAATCTTCCCAAGGGCTGTTGTTTGGTGAAACAGCCGCTCGAGAGGATGCTTTCCTGAATGCTTTCCTGAATGCTTCAGTCTTACCCTCTTCATATCTCGACTCAACTCTTATCTGTCTTTACAATATCAACTTATTCCCCGTGGTAATTAAAAGTTTTGTTTTGGAGGTATTATAATTGACAAGACAGTGAGCTAATAATTAGCGATCCGTTTCGAGAACAGTGGCCAGTTTTACTTTGTCGGGTCTGTCGGACTTGCTACTCAGGAGTAAATAGCCGTCATCGGCATCAATATCTAGTTGGAAACTGATACCATCGGGAAGACATCCCTTACCCCAGTGAGCTAATAATTAGCGGTCCGTTTCGAGAACAGTTGCCAGTTTTACTTTGTCGGATCTGTCGGACTTGCTACTCAGACAGGAGTAAATAGCCGTCATCTGCATAAATATCTCGTTGGGAACTGATACCATCGGGAAGATAGTTTAGGAAGATAAGATACAACAGTAGATTTTAGTTGCTTACCTTTGAAGTGTTGGGTACGTACTTTCCCCTTTGCTTTTTAGCATTTCTTATACATTTACGATATATTGCATGAATTCTATACTTTTTATTTCATTTACATATTGGACAATCTGTTTTTGTTTTAGTAGTTTCGAAGATATGTCTTGCCTCCTACCCCCATAATAACCTTGATAAGAATATGGAATTTAGCAGAGAATGAGATATAATATTCTTTACTTTATTATTTTGTTAAATTTTCAAAATGTTATTGACTTTGGAAACGTATTTGGTTCGGGTTCAGTTAGTCTTTGTCCGTAAATCTGCTTAGCGCTTGTAGATGAACAAAATTCAAATCGATTGTGGATGAAAAGAAAAGATTCTTTTTAAATTCCTGATATGTAGAAAAATGATTTTAAAAATGCTGAATACAGTTTTTTTTTTCCTTTTTGTTTTCTGTTTTTCCCTTGTCTAAAAAACGGAATGGTTAAACGAAAAGAAACAAAACTATTTATAAAGTAATGTATTCAAAGAAACAAAGAGATTATTGAAAAAAAAAATACGAACAAATTAATATACTTAAAAAATGGCTTTAGATGACATGGAAAATTAATAAGAAAATGGAAATGTGGAGAATTAAGAAATCGTAAAGGAAAAATGGATGAAGAAGCCTGGGAATCCACAAATGGAAACCAGGAAGGTGGAAATGCGAAAAAGAGAATATTGATGAAACGAAAGTTAGAATTTTCTGAAAATAGCCTGAAAATGCGCGAAAGAAAGAATGTATCTATGCAATACAAACATTTTTAAGAAAAAGCTATATATATATATATTGATTCAAGGCCGGTGCAAGAATCTCGTTCCCCCTCATCGAATATATGACCACAGCCCCTCAAAAATATGGTACGTGCCACGAATCTATGAAACGGCTCCACCACTATAATACTTATCATATTTCGTCAGGTAGTATTCACATAAAATACAACTTTTATGGAAACCTAATTATGTATAATAATGGATTATATTCAAAATAGGTGAACAATTCAATTAGAAAAATTAAAAATAAATAAAATGTATGTAAATATAAATTAGAGGCGTGTCTTAATAGATCATTACATTTTAAATAAATCAATGTTGTGTGGGAAATTTTAACATCAACTTGAGATTTCTCTTGTTCGAAATTTGACTAATTTTAACACATGCAACATTATCGATAAAAATTATTAATTTAGTGAATTTTATATCACGGTTCTAGACATATAGCATAATCAAAACAAGTTCACGGATTTGGGCGAAAAAAAGATAAAAAAAAGGTACCTCAACTTTGGACAAAATCCACGAAAATGTTTCCTTCAATAATAGTCAGAATTGCTTAGTTTAATTTACACCGTATATAAATCTAAATGGAAAAATATTGATAAAATAGTGTGGGTCCCAAAGCAGTGTCTTGGCTAACCAACCAGGCTTGCGTACTGGGTAAGATAATAAACTACATCAAACAGCAAGGCCGCTGATCAGGAGGTTTTGAAGAGCGTGGGACCACCTCTCAATTGCTGGCGATCCGATGTGGTAGAAATTGTTAGGGTCCCAGGTGTGGCAAATAGTTAACCCACAATATGGGGTCTAAACGTGTAAAAATAGGTTTTAATACCAGCAATACATTTTTGTAAAAATAATAACAGGAATAAATTTTGAAAGAAACAATGTTACCAGCAATACATTTTTAAAAATAGTAATATTACGCGCAATACATTTTTGAAAATATTAGCAGCAATACATTTTAAAAAATATTACGAACAGAAATGTTGTCGGTATTAACCTATTGAGTTTGATATGCCGTAAAACAAACCAAAGCAAACCAAACCAACCACGCTTCTTCTTCAGTTGGGACTTCGCTTGGCAATACACACCTATCATCTATGGGGTTTCACGTGGACCAATGTTTAATAATGTAGGAAATCTAATGTGAAATGAGTTCAAATCCACACGCAGGTAGTTTATGGTCATTACACAGTTGCGTCCTTTGAAAAGACGGAAATCCATCATTTCTCCTCATCTAGCTATATGAAAATAGTAGGGAAGACGTTGTCCTATAGCCTTGATTTGCATTAAATTTTAGGAGAAAAGACTTTGACATAGAAACTATGTAAAAGGCAAAGAAAAACCGCTCCCATCCAAGAATTACCATGTGCATTGACAATGTAAGGGCGTAAAAGAAAATTATGATTGCTCGTGTCTTTGCAAAACGGCATATGGCCACATCGCTTTAAAACACCTCTTCCCGTAAGATCATCGAAGTTAAGCAAAATTGATCCTGTACGGTACATAGATGGGTGACCACTTGACAATACTAGACGGTGTAAGCTTTTGTGAGCAGGTAGTGTAATGCGTAGTGCCTCAGAATTTTTAATGGGAGAACCGAGTTCCAATTTCAATCGTGTTCGTTATATTCAATTAAGTACAAATAAAATTGAGAAAGGTATGAATCCACTTCTTCTACTCCCACCTATAGGTTAAATAGTAAGACTTCTATCATTAAATCATTATTATCTCCCCAAAAATGGAAAAATATATTCCGGCAATAAATATCCTGCAAAAAGGTTGATAAACCGTAGAAAACGAATCGATGAATCTTTGAGAAATGTGCCAATGAAGGGGGAGATCCACCCCTATATCAGCATATATATATATATATATATATATATATATATGCTTGATGATTTTCTACGTGCATGAATCTCAGTTAAAGTAAAATGTGTTTAACAAATGTACATTTATTTTTAATATAAATTTTAGCGCTCTTATTTTACATAGAAGACTTTCAGTAACAGCGGCACTCTCTGCGTGCTATCATTGAAGATGGAAGCCAGAGTATGAATATTGGTACCATTACAGAAGACCAGAATGATCATTTTTTTCCTCTCACGATTTTGGCCTGTTCTCTTTTAGCTTAGTAACTCAAAGGATTATTCAGTGATTCTTACAAAAAATGGTGTCAAGATGGCTAAACGTTTTATCTGAAAACCTGTTATAAAGAAACTTAATTAGATCGTATTATTTTTTAGATATTAAACATTTGTGAGATGTTTTTTTTATGCTGTTACCCGATTTGGCCAATTTTGCTGTTACACACGATATATATATATACAGTCTGTCTGTGGATGACAAAAATATTGGCTCCTGAAAAATTAATTTCGGTTGAGCTCTTTGGTTTGAAGTGTGGATTTGTAAACAGTGACTATTTAAGCTAATATTGCACGACTCTTCGGCAGAATTGAGTCACTGTCAGTCACTGTGTGTTTATCTAAATCTAAAAATAAACACGCTAAAATCACCTTCATTCCTGACCGTGCGCTGACGGCTTAGTGGGAGAAGTTCCGACTGACGCAAATTCAGTCGGGTTTCGATCCTAGCTAGAGGATACCGGACGTCTAACCACACTGATGAGCTGTGAAACAGCGAAACACTCTGTCTGTGGATGACAAATATATATATATATATATATAGTAACACTCACGCATATATATATATATATTTGCGTGAGTGTAACTATATATATATATATATATATATATATATATATATATATATATATATATATATATATAGAGAGAGAGAGAGAGAGAGAGAGATAGGTAGATAGACAAAAATCCAAATAGATACCCTAGCAGTTGATCAAAAGTAAGCGCAAATACAAAATAATTTACTAACAACAAAAATATAAAAAGATCTATACAAATATGTGTGCGTGTGTGTGTGTGTGTGTGTGTGTGTGTGTGTGTGTGTGTGTGTGTGTTGTAATTTCACCCCATGCAACGGTATAATGGCTCTAAGACGAAAGGAGTTTCTGGGAGTGAAGGAGAAATGGACCATTGGAGAGGGAAGAGGAAACTCAGTCTTAAACAGGTCGAAAAAAAGAGATAAACATCTGCTTCTGTTCAAAAGACCCGGATGACTTGTGAACTAGGATAGAATCAGATAGAATTAAATTTACAGTAATTATCTGCGTTTCGTGTTTAACAATCTTCAAATCTTCGGATTGGATTGATTTTGTTGATTAGATAATATTTATTTTATTATTTTATAAGCGGTTATTTATTTGCTTTAGCTTTCAGATTTTCAACACATCCATATTTTTTCTTTATCAGCAACGGTCAAGATTTGGAAGTGTTTTAAAATCGTACTCTTAAAATACATGTCAATTTTTCACAAAACAAGCAAATACCTCGACATTCTCTGTCCTTTGAATAACAAAAATATAGAGTATATCTCATTAAACTATCAGCATCTATCAATAAAAATGATTTTCTTAAGACTTTGAATAATATTTGTATAATATTTATGATTTGAGAAAATTATTTGTATATTTTTAATAAAGTAAGTCGTAAATAAAATTATCTTTTAATAAAATATATATACATATAAAATAGTTAAATAAAACATACTTGTATTTAATCATTTTTTAATGACGTAAATCAAAAAATGTAAAACAAAATTTTTTTGTTTGTAATTGTTTCTAATAAAAAACAACTTGCCTCTAGATTGGTAACAATATTTTACTGATGAAATAGCTACATGTAACCGTAAGTTCTATTTTAATGGATTCTTTTCTCGCACTTCTCCTCTGTGGAAAATCACTTCCGGCTTCTTCCTTCTCTGTTATATACGATATCCAAAAATTTAAACGCAACATCAGAATTCCTAAATTCTGTTATTTTATTGTCCTTTCGTTTCACTAAATTTTTCTTGTTTTCCTTCACTACTTATACACGCTTTGCGTCTCAAGGGCCATTATCTCCTTGTCTGCCGTTAAATGACTGTAACAAAGAATATTCCAGATGTTTGTGCACTAGATCATCTGAACTTTCTTAACTAGTCATTGACCAGGATCGATGTTGCTTAACTTCGGTAATCGTACAAGAACCGTTGAATTAACGTGATATGAAATGAAAAATAACGTAAAAGAAAGTAGAGTATGAGGAAAGAATGAAAAGAAGAAGTAATATTCATAACAAAAAAGACGAAAGAAAAACGAAGAAGAATTATGAAGATATTTCTTGAAGAAAATATTTAGAAAAAAGCAATTCTTCAAAAGATATTTGAAACAAACATAAAAAAAAATATTTGAGAAGAAAAGAATAAAGAAATTGTGACAAAAAAGAATTAATTGAGAAAGGATGAAAGAAAACCGAAAGAGAAATTGGGAAAGAAGACGAAACAGAAAAAAGAGAAAGGCCATAAATAACGAAAGAAAAAATTTTATCAGGGGAAAGAAAGAAAATAAGAAATAATTTACAAAGTAAGGAAAGAAAAAGAAGAAAGGAATCATTTTGACGAAGAATAAATGAATGCAAAACATAATGAAAAAAAAACCTAATTGGAATTTGAAAAAGTTTTTGAGAAGGAAAAGAACAAGATTAAAAAGAAAAGAAAACTATAATAAAAATGAAATACAGAGAAAAAGTGTCAAATGAGAAAATGATAGAGAAATGTAAAAAAATAAAAGAAATGAGAAAGAATGAAAACTGAAAAATTGCAGATTCATTTAGTATTTATAATTAGTCTAAAAAGATCTGTAGTATTTAAATTCCTGTTCTTTTTATGAATAAACCCCTGTTAAAACTTTTCAATTATCAACATATCACTTTCCTTGTTAGCATTTAGGTTTCAGTCTTTTAACATATCAATCAAATTCCCACTCTTTTTTTAGAACAATAACATTTTTAAATGTTTATTCCAAATGTGTATGATTATTGACACGCATTTTTATAACTTGGAAATAAAATATTTTTATTAAAAAAGTAAACAAAGCAGCATTTATTATTAATAAATAACTTGACTAGAAGAACGCCTGATAATTATGCACCAAAACATATATATATATATATATATATATATATATATATATATGTATATATATATATATGTGTATGTGTGTTTGTATATATATATATATATATATATATATATATATATATATATATATATATATATATATATATATATATATATATATAAGAAATAAAAAACGAATATGGCAGGAAAAATAATGACAAAATTCATCCATTTCAAAGGAGAGTAAAAAAATTGCGTTTATCTTGAGATGAAAACCAGAGTACTGCATAATGCAAACAAAGAATTCAAAATCAACCTCAAAGAAGAAAGAATTGGAAAGGAAATCGGCGGAGATAGAAATCAAACTAATCCGAGAAAGGATTTAAAGAATGAAAGCCAGTCATGTGGAAAAAAAAATCATAAATCGAATTTTAAGCGCATATAATTGAAAGAGAGGATTGGACTGGATAATTACTGCATAATCGAAATAAAAATCCATGAAACAAAGAGAACAAATGAAAAAAAGGACTAAGCTTGATCCTTGGAGTTGTCCTGAGGGACACGAACCAATTTAATGTGGTACCAAAACGTTGGAACACACTACGTTACCAAAGGTCTGCTAGATAGACAAACCTGATGCCATGGACATTTCGTTTTTAGTTAAAATTTAGCAGATAATTTTTGTAACAATTGAAATCGTTGCTGTTTGTTAATAATATCTCAACATGAGACCAACGGGCAAATTTTCTTGGAAATATAAAAGACGAACGACTTAGGTTCTGAAACAGATACTGGTAGTTCGATTTAAAGCCACTGGTTATTTCCACACACCTGCCCAGTCTTTTGAACAGGTGTAAAGCTTTATCATTTATTCCTTTTATAGAATTGAGTTTCTGGTTCCTTCTGAAGGTTTTTGCTTTATCTTTCATTCTCAGTAGCCCCTTGCGTCTTAGTGGCATTATCGACTTGCTTGGGGTGAATTGATTAAAAACAATTATGAATCCTCCTCTCTTTTCCTGCAGCTGAGGAGTAAGAGTTTGATCTACATCAGGATGGTTGGGGTATTTGCCGGCCTGACAATTGAAATTCTTATTAAACAAAATGTATCTTTTCCGAATCTGCATTATTATGATTATCCCGGAAAATCTGTTTAAAACCACGCGTGCTTAACCGTTAGGCTAAGAGAAACGCCACAGCAAAGCAAGATTCGTTCTCCCTTTTCGTCTCTCCTTGGGAGGGTTGAAACTCTGTAACTGTTAACTATTTCGTTTTCGAAACGAAGGCAAAGTCATTTTTAAAAAAGCAATTATTTTAATCCGATATTATCTCGTTATATTCAGTTTCTTATTTGAGACTAAATCCTACCAGCCGCTGATGGGTATTATTATTATTATTATTTTATTTCATTTGATTTCTGGTGTGAACTCATTTCTCTCCGGGTCACGCCCAGAGACCTAAAGTCAGAAATGGCATCATGACATTTTCCACTGAGAAAAAAAAACAAAACATTTATTTTACATATATAAAGCCCTTCGTAAGGTTCGGGCTGTCCTCGTGAGAAAATCTTTTTGCATATATGTAAGGCATGGGTTACCAGTAATCACATAACATTTTCCACTGGGCAATTAAAAAAACAAACAAACAAAACAAAAAAAACATATTTTACATAGATAAAGCCCTTAGTAAGGTGTGGACTGTACTCGTGAGAACAATGTTTTGTATATATTTAAGGCATGGAGTTCCAGGAATCCCTTCAGTGTGTCTGTTGGAAACTTTTCCAACCAATCCGAGGGCTCCAACTACAACAGTGATTTTTGATATTCTCATGTTCCACGTTTTTGAGATTTCGGTTACAAGGTCTTTGTATTTTGATAGCTTTTTGAAGACCTTCATATATAGACTGCAGTCATCAGGGACTGCCATATCAATAAGGACACATGGCACAGTGGATAACGTTGTTGGTTAGATTCAGTGACAGGACTCAAAGAGTGTGAGTTCAATACCCGGTTTACGCAGTGGAGAACTTGGAGAGGGTAATTAACAGGAGATAACTCATAAATGACACCCATTAAACATGGCACGTGGAACTAGAACAGTCTACCCCAGTGAGCGAAATAAAGGGTTCAGTTGGACATTCCAACCACCTAAAGAAGGCCGGTGCGTGCAACGGCCGAAACGTTGTATTAAATATGGCAACAAAGATGAGAACAATAGTCCGAATAATGTAAATAATTATACATAATACCTGATCTCAGAAATAATGACAGTTACTGAAGGGCCGAAACGTTGTGATAAAGATGAGGACAATAGTTCGAATAATGTTAATAGTGTGCATGTCGTATTATAATACTATTTATTATCGATACATCTATCTGGCAGTGGATGTCTGCTAATCTTCTTGTAGACGAAGAAGAGATTTGACTCAACAGAAATGTGTTTCTACAGCAGGATGCTGAGAATATAACGGACTGAACATGTGAGTAACGAAATTGTCTTAAGGAAAAATAGCGTGTTTGGTGAATTTAACACTCACGGGACATGAAAGTCAAGAGTGGCACGAGAAAGTAGCGAGTAACCATTATAAGGGGCTTGGGTAAATAAACGCAGAACAGGGGGGTTAATAATAAGATAAATGTGACTGATTAGGTGGACAATTTTTCCGCAGTAGATTGCCCCATTTCTTTCGGAGGTAGACTGACTGCCATCCAGGGCTATAGAACGCAGTCTCTCCTGCTATTCAAACCGGAGCTGGGGTTGGGGAGAATAGATGGATTCATACCAAGGGTATCTACGCGTAAGGGAATGTAATCAACACGAACTCCGATCTCCGAGTTATACATTACACTACAACGCAGAGATGAATGATGAAGAATTAAATTTCTTTTTTAAATGCAAAAAGACTATGAATAGCGTGTTATCTATCACCCACCCCACCCCGAACTTCCCCGCTTTTTTTTGGGGTGGGCGTTGATTTTCATGAAATTGTCTATTCAGTCACCTATTTCAATTTCAGTCTTTTGCGTTGCGCCTTCCCGGTCGAAAATTTTCAGTTGAAATGAAGTGGAAAGATTATTTTAAATTTATTGCTCGGTCCGCGGCTAACAAAATTCGTTCACTTTTTATTTGTCTCTGCTGAATCTATCTTACTTGTTTATAAGTCTAACATCCCTTCATTCATTTAATATATGGTCCGGTGATCATATGTATGCATAGAGATTCTTAATAAAAATTCAAATAAGAATCAGCAATATTATTAGTCTTGACCTGGCCTCTTGTCTTGAGTCACTTTCACACAGCCGTAATGTATCTTCCCTGTGCCTTTTCTATAAATACTTTCATGCTAATTGAATTGTTATATTCTTCTCTATGGTAACTAGGTTTATGAACGTAAGCGTATTACTAGATTGGTAACAAGGTATGATAAATTTACAGTAGATTTGGATAGATGCAACCGTAGGTTCTATGCTAACTGTTTCTTCTCTCGTACTTCTTGTTTTTGGAACTCTCTTCCGGCTCTATACTTTCCAGCCAGATTTGATCTTCAAAAATGTAAATGCAAAATTAATCGTTAACCTCTTCTATTATTCTCGCTACTTAATAAAGTTTTTTCTTTCTTATTTCACATTCGGTAAGTACCCCCCTATGTCTTAGTGGCTTTACTACCTTGTATCGGTTGATATTAATAAAAAAACTTACAGAAGATTTATGCTTTGCGCCTCACTGTAAAGAAATAGTTTTAAATTCATGCGAGGCTTTCTTCGCATGTAGTGAGAATCGTTATCTCTCAGTTCATAATCTGAAATTTAATCCAATGATACATACGTTCATACATACATCCACGCACGGTTTTAGTCATTTTACCATAAGCGCAGTACTAGATTGGCGTTTAGGTCTCATCATTTTACAGTTGAAATTGCTACATGCAGCCATAACTTCAGTGCTAACAATTTGTTCTCTCGCACTTGTCGCTTTTCCAACTGCCTTGCGGCGTGTTGCTTTCCAGTCAACTTTGACCTTCAGAGATCTAAATGCATTGTGAATCTGGCGGTGATTGGAAAGTGAGTGAATCCGAGATGCCAGGTCAGACCCGATAAGATTGCAGATTTTTCTTTGGATTCTGTCAAGAATTTCTAAATACATAGCAGTAGCACCAGAATGTGAGAGAAATATTCAATGCGTGGATGAATTGTAGATTATAATGGTGTAAGATTCTGACGAGGAAAATTGTCTAGCCTGACAGTAATCCATCTTTCTTAGCAGCAGATCTAGAAGTTGATATATTATATTCGTTCCACTTCCTGCCAATGCAAAACGTTAGCCGGAGAAGGCGCAGTGAGTCACTCTCCTGCTGATAAAAGACTAAAATGTTTGTGTGAAACGAACAAAAAAGAGGGAAGTTTTGATTTGGAAGAGTTAAAATTAACAAGTCTTTTCTTGCCCTAATTAACAACAGATTAAAGGGCCTTTTTTTAGACCACCTGACAAATATTTATCTTTCACACTTATCTAAACGTATATTTAGGATTTATTTCTGTTTTTGCAATTTAAGTTTAAAACGTACACACGAATAATTCAATTATTATTTACTCATTTTCGTATTTTTTCTAATGAAACATGACCCAGTGCACATATTAGTACTTCGTATGTCCATTACACGAAGTCATTCCTTGTAGATTGACAACAAATTCTCGATTGGATTTAAATCAGGTGAGCTTCCGGGTCAGTCTATACTTGTAAGACTTGCCAGTGTGTTCATGCAGCGTTACAATTTTCGTAGGCTTACGTGAAGTAACATCCATTTCAGACAATGGTTTTAGGACAACTAATCGACAGTCGTGACAATAGTGTCTGGGCGTGATAAAATCTGATGTAATCACTGATGACGCAATATTTTTCAAGGCCAAATTTCATCATACACTCCCAAAATAGATTCATATTACTGCACAACGCTGCAAATGACCTAATCTGAGGAAAAAATAGAAATCGATTACACCGTTTCACTCCAGTGGGTCTACAACTGACCGTATATCGAAAGAAAGGAAACTAAAGCGGTTGTTTCAATTAATTTGCTTAAGGGTGTATTTAACAAGATACAATCTATTAGTAGATAAAGGCTCCTTGTAGACCATTCTTACTGAATTTGGTCCTCCCTTGGTGTATCAGACATAAAGAATAAAGAATATTACTCAATGGTAAAAAAAATATCAGTTTTCCTCAACAAAAGAAAACCAGACGTTATTTACATTATTCGGACTGTTGATCTCATCTTTGTCGCCATATTTATAACAACGTTTCGGCCGTTGTACGCTCCGGTCTTCTTCAGGTGGTTGGAATGTCGAACTAAACGTTTTATTTCATTCACTGGGGTAGACTGTTCTAGTTCCATGTTTAATGGATGTCAGTTATCAGTTATCTCCTGTTAATTTCCCTCTGAAAGTTCTTCACTGCTTTAACCGGGCATTGAACTGATGCAGTTTGGCTCCTGTCACGGGATCTAACCAACGCCTTTATTCACTCTGCCATGGACCCAAAAAGTGTGAGTTAAGGCAGTGGATAACGTGTGTGTGTGTGTGTGTGTGTGTGTGTGTGTGTGTGTGTGTGTGTGTGTGTATAAACATCTGAACAGGAAGAACTAAAGAATGGAGCTCCTCTGAGCATTGACATAAACTTACGATGCTATATTTTTAGGTAATGACTTTACCAAATGCAGCATGCCTTCCGCCAAATTATTATGTAATTTTTTAAAATTCTATCATACTTGGAAAGCGTACCTCGGTAAGACGGTAAACTCCATCTAACAGCAATGTTTGGAATGTCTTATTCACCTACTGAAGGGAATTGTACAACACACACACACGAACGCAGACACACAAACACACACACATATATATGTATACACACGCACGCACGCACGCACGCACGCACGCACACACACACACACACACACACACACACACACACACACACACATATATATATATATATATATATATATATAAAGTGTGACGGTAAACTACATCCAACAGCAAGGCCTCAGATCAGGAGGTTTTGACGAGCGTGGAACCACTTTTTAATTGCTGGTGTTCCCATGTCCACCATAATCCGGGATGGTAGCAACTGTTTGGGTTCCAGCTATGGGTCAACCCCCAAACTGGGGTCAAAACGTGTACTATTGGTTACATTACCAGCAATACATTTTTGTTAAAATTCATTACCAGCAATGAAGTTTTGAATAAAAAAGATTAGCAGCAATATATTATTAACCCTAATACATTTCTTGAAAATTTTTTACCAGCAATACGTTTTTGAAAAAAATATTACCAGCAATACATTTTGAAACAAAAATATTACCAGTAATAAAAAATCTTGTCGGCATTAAATAACTGATTGAGGTTGATATGCTGTACAAACAAACCAAACCAATAGATATTGTACGGGGGTAGTCAATCGTTATTAGATGTCTGTAAAGTCAGTTTATATTTCAAATGAATGCTACTTTAGGTAAAGTAAAAATAATAAATGTATTTCGAACTCATGTCAGCAATCCCGTTTTCTTAAGAGTATCACCATTTAGCACATTTTATATACATGACTTCCTGCAGGTGTTCTGGCATCAATAGTACGACTTGTCATTCGGCAAACGTGTGTAGGTGTAAGCGCATTTGAAGAAGCTTTTATAACAAGAAAATAAATATCTTTTTTTATATACAGTAAACATTTGACTTAAAACTTTTGTAAATTTGGATCTAAGATCCGAGTTTCTCTTCTATTTTTCTTGTATTTAGGCTTTAAGTAAATGTAATCTCATATAAAATATGTAAATCTGATCATAAAAACATTAGAACCAACCCACACTTTAAATATATATATATATATATATATATATATATATATATATATATATATGTGTGTGTGTGTGTGTGTGTGTGTGTGTGTGTGTGTGTGTGTGTGTGTCTGTGTGCGTGCGTGTGTGTTGTACAATTCCCTTCAGTAGGTGAATAAGACATTCCAAACATTGCTGTTGGATGTAGTTTACCGTCTTACCTAGGTACGGTTTCCAAGTATGATAGAGTTTAAAAGCGTTTACATAAGAATTGGGCGGAAGACATGCTGCATTTGGTAAACTCATTACCTAAAAATATAGCATCGTAAGTTTATGGGAATTCTCAGAGGAGCTCCATTCTTTAGTTCTTCCTGTTCAGATGTTTATGCACACACACACACACACACACACACACACATATATATATATATATATATATATATATATATATTGGCAACATGTTTTCATTAAGACATGGCTTATTAAATAATTTAGACAAGTTTTTGTCTACTTATTTTTAATAGGGTTCTCTCGTAATTACGGACAAGGTTCTTGGTATCCTTGTTAAAAGAAGAAAGAAAATTACTATGTTGATTCATATTCATTTTATTCAGAGTACTTTCGACATTAGCGCAATGTCGTCATCAGGCTCTTCCTAAGACAAAAATTGTTGTGTTCATCTGAAAATTAAATTACAAGAGGAAACTCTTAAAAATCTTGTCTAAATTATTTAATGAAGCATGTCTTCATATATAATAATAATAATAATAATAATAATAATAATAATAATAATAATAGCTGGCCACTCGTATTCGAGGATTCTACTAGGGCGGCTATTCAATCCCTATTGCAGATACTCGCTCAGGCAGATTTGTGTTTGTTCAAAAACCAAAGAGCTAAACTGTGGTTCATACTGCAACTATGCTGAGCAGACCTTAGTTACAGTTTCTGGGAGAGGGCGTGTTATCTAGCATGATCAGCAATCTGAACAACACCAGCACAATCGGTCACGATGACTTGAGACTTCGTACTAGCACACATATCGACGGCTCCCATGTATTCCGTCTAGCCAAATTCTATCACAAGACTTGGGTAAACCGGTGGTATGGTTTTCAGAGAAATCCAAGGATGACACACTCCGGGATCGTCGCCATACAGACCAATAACGTCAGGAATATTCTAGACAAATCAAACGTGGTGAGATTCGAAAGCGCGTCTCATGGTCAGAACTACTCGGGAACGCGCATATATATATATAGAGATAGATAGATATAATATAAGGCAGAGATATATATTCCATAAAATATTACACTAGACTATCAAGGAATCTGAGTACATTAAATGGTTGAGCACGAGATATTCTCAGACGCCAGATATAAGAGCACTAACCTCAAAGTTGTCTCCATTTTATTCTAGTGTAGAAAATATTTGTAATATTCGCGGTTGCGTTCGGTTGTCTAACGCACTGATGAGCTCTGATACAGCGAAACAGGCCTGTATGCGAATGACACTATACATATATATATATATATATATATATATATATATATATATATATATATATATATATATATATATATTATGAAATGGACAAAGTCAGACAATTATTTAAAGACATTATCATGTTTAACATTCGTTTTATAGATACAAGTATTTTAAGTAAATGCTCTGTTTATAATAAATATTATTAAATAACATTTACCGGCCTGAAGGTCCGAGAAATTTTCATAGAAAATATTCGTCCTCTGACAGGATTCGAACCTGTATCCTATACGGAACCGTCATTTAGCTTGACGTGCCTTAACCGTATCGGCCACAAAGGATCGTTCGGTTGGCAAGGTCGAATTTACTGGAAGATTGAAGTTTATAAGCAGTAAATTCGACCTTGCCAAACGAACGATCCTTTGTGGGCGAAACGGTTAAGGCACGTCAGACTATATATATATATATATATATATATATATATATATATATATATATATATATATATATATATATATATATATATATATGTGCGCGCGCGCGCGCGCGCGCGTGTGTGTGTGTGTGTGTGCTAAACACCCCTGGAGGAATTTGGGGTGACTGTCATATATCTCAGGCAAGAAATGAAGGCTTGACATATATTAAAAAGGCATAGTAATGCTGTTACCGAGAGTACCTCTCAAAGACATGGCACCTTCTCTGGCTAATGCTTTCCGCTGGCATTATGTGTGAAGATTTTATTGAATCATTTGCTAGGTCTGCTGCGAGTATTTTTTGTTCGATTTGTCGTGCTAGACGATTTTTCTCACCTGAATCTATCCTTGCACATTTATATGTTTGCGATTCGTCAATGCTTCATATATTACTGGCACATCTGGTTTAAATCTTCTGATATGTACTTAGAGATTCTTGATAAAATACTAAAAACAACCTGCAATATTATTGATCCTGACCTGACATCTCGGCTTCGGTCACTTTCCCAAACTCATAGTAACGTACCTTCTATAAATACTTTCATGGTAATTGTTCTGATGAGCTTTACACTATAGACTTTTTGAATTTAAACCTATTGGTTACAAAGTCTCTTTCCTATACAATTGATTTAACCGATGCTAAAAGTTTCTTCTCTCGTACTGATGGAAATCTGTTTACCCATTGCGTTTTTGTGGCTACATTGAAATAATGTTTTAACAAAATCAGTTCAATAATCTTAAAATAAAAACAGAAAGTATCTTGTTATTTTATGGTCACCCACTTTATAGTACATGTGAACATACCTATATGTCTTTGTATGACCGTAAGTTTTTTCATAGATTTGGAAAATGCACAAATAAAATGAATATATATTTATTTATATACCAAATCACTATCCCTCTCTCCCTAACCAAAGAATGAAATTGCTTTCTTGAACCTTCTTAAGACTTCCAATTGTTTCCGTTTTTAAGTACGCGCCTACGCCTTCCGTTTCAGCAGACGGTCAATCGCATATTCCATTAGAAACGATGACAGAAACTGCATCAGAACCCATACAAATTCCTTTTCCGTTCTTCAAACTCCAATTACATTTGTATCCAACAGCTCGTCAACAATAGTCCGAATACGCTGCCTCTATTGGCTTGGAGACAGCCTAGTGCAGCGTGTTGGGTTAATGTCGATCCATTTCCGGTTCGTCTGCACACCTTCGTGTTCCACCGGAAATCGAAGCTTTAGCCGCCATGATAAGACGCGCACAAAACGAGGTAACAGACACAAAGATCGAATTCGCTCCGAGAGATTGATTGTCGAGAGAAGGCCGGACCTTTGTCATGACTTAGGATCAATAGTCAATGAAAAACGTGGATCAATAAACACTTACTGAAGTATTGACCCCTGTTTGGAATGACGAAACTTTATTCAGCCGGTCAAAATTAGATAAGAAAATTCTAAATACTGGTAAAAATATTCACATATATTTATTAGTTATGTCGTGTTCCTTTAGGACGTGAAGGTTATGGCTCGCCACAGCTTCTTGAAGAGTTTACTCTGATCTTTTATGAATATCTATGCTAATGATAAAACTATACGGGTACACCTCTAAAAGTCGAGATCAACAGAACCTGGCAGTTGATCTCTCTTTTGTCTACCAGCTCACTGATAAGGGAGAAGCTGGTTGGTCATATTGAATACCTCGATAATTAAACTAGTTACGTTAGGTCATTACCGACAGGAGCCTAAATTTTCGCGAATTCTTGTTTGATTTTGCAAGTTTATTTGGTACGTTGTTCTGGAATTGTCATCATTAGTCGACTGAATTTGTTTTGTTTCAATGACTTTTGTTTTGTTAATATTAATTACTTTATACCCATTATTATTAAAAAAAATCGGCTTCCAAAAATTAAAAAAAAAAAATTCTCAGCACTCGACGCTTTTTCTCAGAAATAGAAACTTGACAAAATAAATAATTATAATTTATTCATGAATTAATGTCAGTCTCTTGAATTATTTATACCGTTTGAATTTAGATTTCGGTATTAAATCATCCTTACAAGATTATATGGCGATAAACAAAAAACAAAAACAATAATCACCCAGATATGACACAGATTCTTTGACTGCTGGAAACTGAAGTCTCCAAATTCTTAGGTCATAGTAGGCTGTTCCTCTTGCTGACAACCATGCATCGAAGCAGATTCCGTTTTCTTACAGTAAGTGATATATATTTTTTTCAATTTCATTTATAACATTCACTAGGTGTTCATAAATTTTTCTTTCTGTGGCTGACATCAACCGAATGTCATGCGAATAAAAAAAATATCGTGGCTCATACATGAAATGCAATATTTTTTTTTTATTCGTTCGAGCTAGATCAGACATTCCGCATCAAGGTCAGAAGGTTATTACGGTGGCATTCTCTGTCATGACATAGCAGGTCAATGTAGGTGGTTGCTAGGCGGCCAACCCGTCTTGGGTAGGTGTTCAGCGCAGTAGCTCACTGGCGACTTATTGTTTTGCTCGCCAGCAGTGTCCTGCAAAGCGCATTCTGCGTTCGCGTAAGATTATAGAGATATTAGGATGAATCTATGATGTGGAAATTCGCAGAGTGAAAGCCCAAGTCGCCTTGAATAAAATGGATGTAATCTAGAAAAACCGATCTACCGTAAAACTTCAAGCGGAGATGTTTTCGAGCCGCTGTAGAGACTGTTTTAATATATGGTGCCATTGCGTGGACATTAATGAAAACCGTAGAAGTTAAGCTTGATGGAATCTACACTAGGATACTCATAGCTATGTTTAAGATCTCTTGGAGAAAACAGCCAACTAAGACATATTTCTATGAACCCATCTCTGAATGCAATAAAAATATATATAATGACAAGGGACAAGAGGCAAATTTCAATTGTTGAAGGCACACAAAGTTATATCTTAAAGAGAAAAATAAAATAAAAAAATACTGCATAATGAAATAACAAGTTATCGCTCCTCTCTCATCAGAACTCGACCGAAAAAATTTAAATATTGTTTTCAACTAGTAAAAATAGCAAAGAAACACGCATCAATAATATATTGAAAGCGTTATATGTTCAGACAGATTATACTAAGGCCAAACAAGAAATCCTTTTATATTTTTGCATAAGTACGGTTGTCTTGATTTAATATTGTCTCGAGAACTTTTAATTAATAGTTGGTGTTTGACAGGCTCAGAACTTAGAGGAGGAAATCGTATTAGAAAAGGTCAACTGGAAGATTTGCGGAGGTTTTCCGTCACACCTGCGATCTCAGAATATCTTAATAATAAGTGGTTATCTCATTCTCTCTTATTTTTATTTTCGTTTGTTTTTCTTTTCGCATTACTACCTGTAGTTGAGGTTTACGTATGGTCCATTTTAATTGTTTTATTTTTTAAGGGTGGCAGCACTTTTAAGGGTTCCATCTATATGTAAAGAGTAAACCCCTAAACATAACAAAACCCTATGGACGTATAAAAATACAATTGTATTGTAGAATTATGCGCCATGCATGATAAACGCTTAGGCGATCATGTATCTTTCGATTCATGACTGACTAGGCATATTTTGTCCCGCAGTAGGTTGCCATTTCTTTCTGCCGGAGACTAGTTGACATCCAAGGCTATAGAACCAGGTCTGTCCTGCAATTTACACATAGCTGAGAGAAGAAGTTTCATACGTTTCCCAAAAGCATTAGCGCACGTAAATGAATGTAATGGTTTCGATTGGAATTCGAAACCGGCTCTTAAGCTCCTCAATCCGAGCCGCTATCCATTACTCCAAGAATAGATACTTATAGTAAAATTGCCAACAATATATATATTTAGTGAAGAATTATCAACAATACATTATATAGCAAAATGACAAAACATTATATCTGAAGTTGAAGACAACTGCGTTCAAAATATATTTAGTTGAAGCCATAAAATCGTGTTCAAAATGTTTAGATTTCGGCATTAAATGACCCATAGAGATGTTGATATGCCGACAAACATAATTTACTAATAAACCAAATCATTTTTTATTTGTATTTCCAGATATCAAATGGGTCGAATATACTCGCTCTAACGTAAAGACGCTGGAAAAATTATCAGTTGTAACGCTTCAGTAACTATCTATCTCCTTCCTACTACGTTCGCGTCCTGGGTTAAGACGATAAACTACATCCGCGTCCTGGATAATAAACTACATCCAACACCAAGACTTCTGATCAGGAGGTTTTGATGAGCGTGGGATCATCTCTTTATTGCGGGAATTCTCAGGTCGTCCCTAACCCGGGTTGGTAGTACCTCTTAGGATACCAGATATGGGCAAATAGCTAACCTCAAAACTGTGGTCAAAACACTATGAAAGTGTAAAAATAAGTTTTAATACGAGCAATACATTTTTGCTAAAAATTATTACCAGCAATGCATTTTTGGAAAAAATGTTACCAGTAATAAAAAACTTGTCAGCATAAAATAACCCTTTGAGGTTGATATACCGTAAAAAAAACTACTATGTTCTACCTTTACAGACGCAGCGAACGCGAGAACGGAGTATTAGTACCATATCTGGGACAGCGTGCCTCAGGTTTCATTTTCCAGTATTCAGTTCAAAATCGTCTAAGGGGCATCGTGGGCAATGGTTAGTTTTCCGCCTTACAAGTCCTTTCCCACGGATGAAACGTCGCAAACAGCTCGCTACTTCATCGTTATTTGTGAGCCAAATATTCTGACAATCTGCATTCTTTAGATCCACCAGTTCAAACCTTCAAAGCTTATAATCGGCAAAACTGACTCTTTTGGCCCCAAAAGCGATTTGCAGTGGAAAAAAATGCGTATGTGGGAGAAAGGATCAACCGATTTCAAGAATTTTCTTGTATTATTCTTCTGTATGTGGCCTTGCCGATTAATGGATATAAACCAGTTCTCATATATATATATGTTTTTGAATTGGACAGAGACCGACAATTTATTTAAAGACATTTTTGATATGTTTAACGTTCTTTTTATAGATACAAGTATTTAAGTAAATGCTCTGTTTATAATAAACAGTATTAAATAACAGTTACGGCCTGAATGTCCGAGAAATTTTCATAGAAAATTTTCGTTCTCTGACAGGAATCGAACCTGTATCCTATACGTAACCGTCATTTCGCCTGACGTGCCTTAACCGTTCGGCCACAGAGAAGCGTCCGGTTAGCAATGTCGATTTTTTTTATCTTTAAACTTAAATCTTCCATGAATCTCTTCTATTCATATCTGCTCTTAGCGTATCAAATGTAAACAAATGGCGTCATATATTTTTGAATTGGACAGAGTCCGACAATTTATATATATATGTATAAGCCAGTTCTATAATATATATATATATATATATATATATATATATATATATATATATATATATATATATATATATATATATATATATAGATAGATAGATAGATAGATAAATAGATATATTAAAAAATAGACTTTTGTTTATACGATATTTTTAGAGATGCAGATATTTAATTAAATGTTCTGTTTATATTAACATTATTAACAATATTTCCCAGCCTGGATGTCCGAGAAATTTTGTATTCATGAAAATAACGTATAAACAATAAATGCATTAAAATAATTGTCGGACTTATTTCATTTCCTTATATATGACGTCATTTGTTTACGTTAAGATACGCTTCGAGCAGATATGAGCGATCGAGTATAATCATAAGAAATTTGTAGTTTAAAAGCAGTAATTCGATAACCAGACGCTTTCTCTGTAGCTAAATGTTATAGCACGTCAGGCTATATGACTGCTCTGTGTAGGGTACAGGTTCGATTCATGTCGTAAGGCCGAAATTTTCTATGAAACTTCTAGAAAATGCAGGCCGGTAAATGTTGTTAATACTGTTTATTATAAACAGAATATTTACTGAATTATTTAATCCATAAAAATAACGTATAACAATATATATATATATATATATATATATATATATATATATATATATATATATATATTTAAAGACATTTATATTTTGTTTAACGTTCTTTTTAATATAATATAAATGTCTTTAAATAAATTGTCGGACTATGTCCAATTTAAATATATATATATATATATATATATATATATATATATATATATATATATATATATATATATATATATTACGCGAATCATTCATACGAAAAGCAGATAATGAAGTTAATGATATGGCAAGAATCACTGTCGCAAACAATTTTTAATAATAATAATTATCTGCTTTTCGTATGAATGATTCGCGTAATATAAATTGAACCCGCACCACATAATTGATATATATATATATATATATATATATATATATATATATATATATATATATATATATATATATATATATATATGGGGGGGCGTGTTTTATTGAAGATGTCTGAAAAAGAACTGCAATTATGATGTTATTAAATTTTTCTTTCATTTTTACAAAAATCAAAACATCTCGACTTTAGCCACTTTCTCACCGAGGTGACGTGGCTTCTTTCTGCCTTTTCTACAAATATTTTCAGGGCAACTACTCTGACGAGCTTTTTTCTCCAACTCCCTAAATTTAAGCGTCCTATTAGATTGGTCCCACCTGTTTGATTTTGGAATAGGTACATGCACCCGCCACTTCTACTCCAACAGTTTCTTTTCTCGTATTTTCCGCCTGTAGAATTCCTTTCCCTTTATTTGCTTGTCTGCAAAATATACTCTTCAACAAGCGCAACCTCAATCGCCATCTTATGTCTTCTTGAATCCCATTCATCTTATGTCCTTTCCTCAATCTTTTCTCTGTGTAAACCATTGCGTACTAGTGGCATTTATCCCTTGTTTGGGGTGAAATGATTACAAAATGATTTATCTATTAAACATAGTCTTGAATGTACTTATTGGTATCTCTCGGACCATAGCTCCATTAGGCCCTATTTAAAAACTGACGAACCTGCGTTCGCAACAAACTTGTGGAAAATACGTTTGTTTATGCTTTCCCGCTCATTGTGTGTGAGTAACAAATATACAACTTATATCTGTATTTCGATGTGATATAGCCGTACGCCACTGAGAAATAGGGAGAAGCAATTCTGTAATCTTTTATTTTTTCTTGCCAAATATATTTTTATTTTTTTTAATTCATTTTCACGGTACTAATAAAAAATCCCAGCGTCCGGCTTTCATTAATCCAGCTATAACGATCTTTTTTACATTAAGCGTTTGTTATTCTATTAACTCGTGTAACAGATGAAAGATCTGGAAAACGAACGGCTATAAATCCAACAAAATGGAAGCATGTTTTTTGTTCATAGTTATTAATTATTTGTAATCTTCGCCATGCTTAATGCAGGTTCGCTACTGTAGTCCTAATTTCGTCACAATATATCAATGCATTTATAAATATAAGCCTGAAACCTTTGTGCAATTTTATTGGAATTCACAAATCATAATTGATTTTAGAAAGGATTTCCCGCGTCTGTCTATTGAAATCTATCTATCTCTCTATCTATCTATCTATCTCTCTCTCTCTCTCTCTCTCTCTCTATATATATATATATATATATATATATATATATATATATATATATATGTCTGTCTGTCTGTCTATCTATCTGTCTCATTTTCTATCGTTCTTTGTATTATTTCTTTCTTTTAATATTCATTAATTTCTACACATCTATGCATCTACCAAACTATCTATAATAATTCGTTTCTCTCTTTCGTTCTTTCTTACTCAAGACATTAATACCTATACATTAATGTATCTAACAAGTATAATCGTTGATTTAGATTTCTTCCTTTCCTTTACTTTCTTTCTTTAAATTCTTTCTTTCTTTTTCTTTCTTTATTTCT
>OZ038492.1:10637457-10644957 GCA_964036315.1 Acanthosepion esculentum | reverse complement strand
GCCGAGAGCTAATGCCTTAATGAACCAAGAAACAAAGTAGGACTAAGGTTAGCGCCCTTAAGGGCATTTGGATTAAGGCTAAAAGACTGAGAAAAGTGGCCGTTCGGGAGGATGCTAAGGACATCATGGACCGAGCGTGTGAGCAACGGTGAGGTTTTGGAGAGGATGCAGACAAGGAGGAAGCTCATAATTAACATCAGGAAGAGGCAGCTTAAATTTCTGGGAAACGTAATGAGAAAGGGGGGCTTAGAGAATCTTATACTCACAGGTCGAATAGAGGGAATGAGAGACAAGAGAGAGCAACTCGTGACATACCCAGCGGGCTTAAGCAAGTGGATGACAGAACATGGCCTGGAGGAAGTAACAAAGGGACAAAATATTGAGAGTTTCAAGGGATAGGGGGAAGAGGTGAGTCATGAAGGGTCATGACACCTAAAAGAAGAAAGAAGACTGATTCGAAAATCTGAATATGAGACATGGTGGTGTGACACACACACACACACACACACACACACACACACACACACACACACACACACACACACACACATATATATATATATGTGTGTGTGTGTGTGTGTGTGTGTGTGTGTGTGTGTATAAAAATAAAAGTGAATATTGAAGTCAACAATCAGGCGGCCTGACGACGATTGCGTCCAGCATGGAACAGCCTGTCGCCTCTGAGTGTTGACTTCAATGTTCACTTTTATATTTATATTTACACACGCTCTATCTCTGATATTGAGCACGTTATCCCATAAATATAGCACACCTTAAAACTATATTTCTTCATATATATATATATATATATATATATATTTAAGTCGTTTGTTTAAAATTTATTTTTAATGAGTACTCATATTTGAGTGGGATTCTCTGTTTTTATTCATTTATTAAAAAGGAAATTTATTTATTTACATTTACCGGCCTGAATATTCGAGAATTATTGTTAGAAAAATATGCGCCGTCCGGCAGGATGCGAATTTGCGTTTCCTAAGGGAAATCGTCATTAGATCTGAGGTGCCTTGACCTTTCGTCCACATGGGTCCTCCTGATCACACCGAGCCTAAATAGTACTTTTGAACATTCGGTGGTCTTCGGCTGTCGGTCAAGAGGAGATGGAAACCGCCAAGTTATCTAAAAGGCCACAATGTAGATGAGTCAAAGTCTGTGCCTTTCGCCTTTAGTTCCACCTCCCGTCGGATGATTGACGCAGTCGAGGAGCTGATGAGGATTTTATTGATAACACACACACACACACGCACACGCACACACACACACACAGACACACACACACACACACATATATATATATATATATATATATATATATATATATATATATATATATATATATGTGTGTGTGTGTGTGTGTGTGTGTTTGTGTGTGCAAATATAAAAGTAAACATTGAAGTCAACACTCAGAGGCGACAGGCTGTTTCATGCGAGACGCATTGAACAGTTTGAACAGAGCTAATAATTTAAATAACCTTAAAGTGGTCTGTTTTTATTTATATGTATGTATATATATATATATATATATATATATATATATATATATATATATATATATATATATATATATATATATATTTAATAGTATATTGATTATATTTAAAGGAAATTAATTTACCTAATTTTTTTACTATAACTTTCACTCTATAGTTAAAGATGAATGGAGTATTATTAACATCTTTTTTATAAAAGTATTCATTTTAAATTCTTACTCCCATTCTATAATAATTTTGCATGCCCTATCTATGATATTGAGCACTTTATCCTAACTAAAAGCTACACACATACATACATATCTATCTATCTATCTATCTATATATATATATATATATATATATATATATATATATATATATATATATATATATGTTATTTAAAATTTATTAATAGATATTAAGTATTTGAAAATTTATTAATATTATATTGATATAATGAGATTGATTATATTTAAAGGAAATTAATATATTAATAATTTACTTAATTTTTCTATAACTTTTACTATATACTTAAAGATGAATGGGTTAATATTAACATCTTTTTATAAAAGTATTAATTATAAATTCTTACTCCCATTCTATAATAATTTTAAGCTCCTCTCCAAAATGTTTCATAGCCATTTTATTGTTCATTCTTTTTCCTTGCACAGGTGTTGATAAATTACATTTATGTCAATGTCGCGTTTATTTGACCCGACACCACCACCTTCACCTTAGGTCCCTTAACCCTTTTTACCTATATGTCTCCCTCCTCTTTTTTAGGCCAATTCTTACTCCATCTCATTTTATTCTTTCCTTTTTGTTTCCTTGTTTCCTTCCTTTCCCTTACAAATTTCCTGTGAAGAAACGTTTTATTCATTTTAGTAAATGTGTTTCCATTGATAAGTCCATGGGAATGAACGTTTTTTTTCCCATGGACGAAATGATCATCTGTATGAGGTAAATCTTTTGGATCTCATTAATTACACACACACACACACACACACACACACACACACACACACACACATATATATATATATATATATATATATATATATATATATATATATATATATATATATATTCAAACATTATAGTGGACACTCGTATTTGAAGTACATCTTACATTTTAATCTTTATTTTACTTTCTGTCCCCTCGAGAAAACTTAATAACGGCAATATACTCTGCAACTTAACTATCTTTTATCAGATATTGATTTTTCCTCGAAAGAAAAAACACAATTCCGAACCCCGCCCGAGAGCACATTTTCTGTATTAAGTTTCCCAAGTGGGCAGGGGTATAGACATAATAAAAAAAGGCTTCTATTACAAACACGGTCATCTACTAAAAATAAAGATTGAACTCGTTGTTCTGAATATTTCGCGTTATGAACTCTGGTGAAAATCTGACCGAATGATCAAAACATTTTAACTTTTTGTAATAGGCGTATCTATTGGGCTGGGACTAGCTTTGTTAGGGCACTTTGATTTTTCACTTCTTTTAGAAATCAACATTGCACTGTATGTAAAAGTTTTGGTCTGATGTGATAAGTATTGCCTCAAAAGCATAGGGAAGTAGCTTGTATCAGTTTTTCAACATTTAATTTTAAATATCGCCTGAAAAAATGTACAGAAATCCATAATTTCTGCGATAGTTTTGCTTAAAAACAGGCTTTAAAATTTTATTATTTCTGGAATAAATCTTAATAAAGTTGACATATTTTGTATTAGATATACTGAGAGGAAAATATATTCAAACCAGAATTCTAAGTATGAATCACCACAAGCAAAATATGCAGTTTTTTTTAAACTGTATTCGATGAGCAAAACCTGTATAAAATTTAGAAAATTTTACAAAAAGTCTACTCGATAAATAAGATTTATTAGATTATAATTAATAAAAACAAAAAAATAGATATAAATGTATATAACACTATAATACTGCTTACCACAACTTATGAGTCAAAATGTTTTTAAATTTGCATTGTTTACTGAAAATCACACTAAAATTACCTCACTGTATAACATATTACTCCGTAAAACTAAATTGCTCAGCATAATTTCCCTTTGAAGAAATGAAAGGCCTTATTTGATGACACATTTATTTAGTAAAAATGTGCTTATGCCATGCATTTTGTCCTTGTACAATTTGTACAGCTTCATTAAATTAGAATTTTTATGAGGCTACCCTGTAAGCTTTCACTGGCCGCCAGAATTAAATTTCAACGCTACGAATTTGAACCTAAATGTAATCTTTAAACTCATTTCCCCAGAAAATGGTAACGATTTGTAAAAAATAAAAAAACTATTTTGTGTTTATATTTAGGATGTCAAATCGCAACTTTCAAATTAAGCGCAATACCACGCTTCCAAAATCGACCTGCCCTAATGTACGTCTACTTTGTGTATGTATGAGAGAGAGGGGGAGGGAGGGAGAGGGGGAGAGAGAGACAGAAAGAGATAGAGAGACTGAAAGAAAGAAATGGAGGCAGCAAAAGAAAGAGAGCAGTTTTTGGAAATTTATTGAAATTTCTAAGAGAGAATCGTACATGGAATGAGAAAATCGGGAGAGCCGTATTAGAGAAATGGCACAGAGTAAAAACTTTCAAATCTTATCGTCCCAAGACGATGCAGCCGGCATTGTCCAAAGAACGTCGGAGCGCGCCGTTCTGAAACTGTAGTCATAAAAATATTAATGGATTTGCGTCTCTAAAGAATTGCTTCCTGCAACGGTTTCTTCGATTTCACACTCCACATATTGCAATTCCTCTTTTCGTCTTCTTTTTGCGCGTTTCTCTCTCTCTCTTTCTCGTCCCACTCTCACGAGATTTCCCTTCTCTAAATGTAAGTTAGAATTAGGTAACATTTGAATTCTTATGAATATTTCAATATATTGTGTAATCTGTTAGCAAGTACATAGTCATAAAAGCCTCCTTATGCATCAGAAGCCCATATCTTCTGGAAGCAGAAATATATTTCGTCCGACGAAACATCCATACGAACATATGTTAGTTTGAATATGGTTAGTTTGAGATGTTACCTGAAACTAAATATAACATCTAAATATAACAAACTTTTTTTAAACATTTTTTCTCTAAAATTCACACAAAACAACGCGTAAGAACCACGGAAGTTAGAGTGTTACTGAATGACGTTTGAAATATGAACGTAAGAAGCGAAGATTAGAATGATATGGCGAATAGATAACGATTTACCCTAAACTAAAAGAGGTCAATATTGTAATATTAAGTGATGCATCCCCGTTCTATTTTGTTACAAATATTGCGATTCTTGTGAGGAAAATTTCGGAATGAATAGCCAAAATTAACAAAGGAATACGTAGGAAATGAAAATGATTCGACTCTGTGGATGTAACAGATCTCAGACTTGGATGTAAATGTCCGAACCAGTGAAACTACAGAATGCCAAATTTTGGGAACTTTTCCCATTGAAGTTTGACTAGACTAGCGCCGAGCTAGAAACATTCTGTCTGGGGGAAAGTGTAGAAAATATGTCAGCCTCCAAAGTCCCGCTTAAAATAGATCCGTGTAGACATATCCTGAGCTGCTCGAACCCTACTTTCCAGCCTTGATCGTGTTAGCCCTAATCCCGCTGACTTTTGCTGAGAGACAAATTTTCCACTTTCCTAAAATAGCCTCTGTCTCCTTCCTAAAGAAGCAGTTTTGCAAGCCTATCTCTACGCTATCGTTTTTTTTCCGTGGCAAAGATTCATTTTTTGTTCTACTAGTTCAGACATTTATGTCCAGAACATGCTCTGCCACTTCCACGAAATTGATTCAGCCTCATTTTCCGTATTTCAAATCTATGGTTCTTTTTTATTTATTTTTTTATTTATTTATTTTACTGGCAGAGCTTTTTTTTCAGCAACTGATACATTTTGCAACAAACAGCTCCGGGGGTGCTTCACTGGAAGACAAAAATTTTAGTCTCTTCAATTCAAAGGCCAGTTATTGCCTATCCTCCATTAGCCTCCATAATCTTCACTTCCAAGTACTCCTTTCATTCATTATTTTATCATTTTCCCCAAGACAATAAAATCACTAACACGCAAGGCGTCCCCTCCTGGGTATGACGATAAACTACATCCACGTCCTGGGTAAGACGATAAACTACGTCTAACAGCAAGGCCTCTGATCAGGAGGTTTTGAGGAGCGTGGAACGACCTTTTAATTACTGGTTTTCCCAGGTTCAAACTGATCCGGGGTGGTAGCACCTGTCAGGGTCCAAGCTATCGGCAAATAGTTAACACCCAAACTTGTGTAAAAATAAGTTTTAATACTAGAAATAATTTGCAATAAAAATTATTACCAACAATATTTTTTGAAGGAAAGGTTACCAGCAACTTTTGATATGCCGTAAAACAAAACAAAACAAGAACAAACAAAAAAGCCAAATACAAGGAGTCGGTGAATATGATGTAACCAAAAAAGTCCTGTCCGTTTTTAAAGGAAAAAAAGAAAACGCTTCACAGTATGTGTAACTTATATTTAGTCTTCGAAGTAATTGCCATCGGCATCTAGCACCTTCTGCCAACGTGTCTCCAGCTATTCAATGACTTTGCGGTAGAACTCGGGTGGTTTTGACGCAAAGAAGTCCGTGAGGGCTTTGCGCAAGTCTGCTTCATTGGTGAAGGATTTCCCACGACGATGATTATCCAGGGAGTGGAAGAGGTGGTAATCGGTTGACGCAAGGTCAGGTGAATAAGGTGGCTGGCATAAAGTCTCCCACCCAAGTTGGTGTATGGTATCCCTAACCACTCGCGCGATATGCGGCCTGACGTTGTCATGGAGGAAAAGCACACCTTTACGATTCACCAGTGCTGGCTTCTTCTGGCGCAATGCCTGTTGCACACGTTTCAATTGCTGCGAGTATAGGTCTCCAGTGACCGTTTGTCCCGTTGGTAGCAGTTCATAATGAAACACTTGACGACCTCTCCACCAGACACAAAGCATAATCTTGCGTGGGTGCATAGGCGGTTTTGCAGTGTGAGGGACAGCATCCTGAGGAGACAACTAATGTCTGGAACGCTTGGGAGTTTCGTACAGAACCCACTTTTCATCACTGGTAAGCACTCGATTGAATAAGGATGCAGTACGGTGGCGAGAAAGCAGCGATACGCAGGCTGCCACTCGTTGTCCCTTGTGTACCTCCAACAGCTTTTGCGGAACCCACTTGCTCAGTCTGTACGTCTTACCTAGGCGGTGCAGGTGAAGTCTAACTGTTTCATCGGAAACGTTGAACTGTCTTGCAAGTTCAGCACGTTAGACTACTGTCCTCTTCAATGGCCGCCTTCAGGCCTCCGTCATTCAAGACCTGTGGTCGTCCACTGCGAGGCTCGTAATGGAGAGACAAATCTCCCGACTTGAATTTTCGAAACCAACGCCTTGCAGTACGTTCATCCACAGCACTATCCCCAAACGCTTGACATATGCGGCGACTTGATGCAGCTGCTGATAAGCCCACTTTGAAGTCGTAAAGCAAACTGCACCGAACGAGATCACTAGACACTTCCATCCTTCTCACAGCTGTCCGGATTATAACTGATGGCCGGGCACGGTACGCGTGTTTTTTATAACGGCTGATGTTCCTACTTCCGGCTGTCCGAATTTGAAAACAATTGCTACGCGCATTTCGTATACATTTCAACTTCATTCAATGACTAATCAAAAAACGGACAGAACTTTTTTGGTTACCTTGTATAAAAGAAACAGTGAAGAAGACAGAAGATAACGATTGTCGATCAGTTCCCCGTAATCAGAGATTCCAACGCATTTTTCCGTAAATAGTTTTGTCTTTTAAAGAGGCCGATGAAAACAAATGCTTTCAGCAAAACGCGTCGTTTATAGATTTTGCACTTCGTCTCAGTTGGAAATTTCTATATTTATCAACTTTCTCTAATATCGGACGCCATTTTCTGTATAGGTGCTACGAAAATGCTGCTGAGTACTCGTGTTTTCTAAGGATGAAAACACGCAATACTTTGTAA
>OZ038492.1:10629957-10632457 GCA_964036315.1 Acanthosepion esculentum | reverse complement strand
TTTGATGTATATATGTATATATGTATATATTTACACATTCGGTTTAAGTTAATGAAACCCGAATTTGAATCCCACGAATTGTCAGGAAGGTGAAATCTTGATGTAGTGACGATCTTTGAAAAATGTCTGAACCATCCCATGGGTTGCCTCAGGCCTTCTTAATAAAATTCGGTATATGGAACTACATGGAAACGCTAATCATCGTGACTATGGCTGTGGCTATGATAACAGAACTAATGTACGGAGATTGAAGCCGGTTAGCACTGATTGAACTTGAAATCATTCTATGGATATTTTCGCCTAGGAAAATGGGAACAAGATCGATAATTTGAGCGTGCTGGCCTTGTCCAAACTGTTAATCACGGCAGATAATGGGATACCTCCCAGAAACTGTAACTAAGGGCTACTCAGCATAGTTGAAGTATGGACCACAGACATTATCGAATACGACCGGCCAGTCATTACTGATATATATAGAACTAATTTAGCATAATAAAATATATTGTACATTAGGGTTTGTGTTGTTATAGCGTCTTTTATTACATATAAGCTACCGTTTTATTAAGAAATGCCAGGTTCGATATGAGCTACGGAGCAAAGAGAGTAGCCGTAAAACATCTTCATTAGATACATCGATAACGACATGCCGAAAACTGCAACAATGTGATATTAACGCCATCAAGAAAAAGTAGTCTCAAAACTTAATGTTTTAAGAACATTGATGGAGCTTTCATAGAACTTGCTGTCACATAATCTTCGATACAAGCCACAAGGCACGACTTGTAAACACACAGTAGAGTGTGCAAAATAGCTTTATCGATCTCTGAGCATTTTAATATTCGCATGATCCAGTTGTCGGAACAATCCCTTAGTAATGACGTATTCAGCCCTCTTCGACTCCGCCCAGAGAATAACACCCATAGAAAATTCGTTCATTTAAACATTCAATAAAGTTTTCTTTTTTTCTGTTCGTTCAGTCAAGCCGGGATATGAATAAACAGAATGTTGTTAAATTGAACAGACGATCAATACCTTTTGTTCACTGACGGCTTCATAGAAATTATCCAATTTTTAACATTTTTTCAAGAGAGTTCTCTTTATGTTACCAGTTTTATTTTCATGTTTTATTAGCGCGACAAAATTACTGATTGAATGTTGAAATTTAATTTTGGAATGAAAAATCTAAAGAATTCTGTTACTGCAAATCTGGTTGCGAACGATGTGATATTTATGAGAGAGAGAGAGAGAGAGAGAGAGAGAGAGAGAGAGAGAGAGCGAGCGAATAAACAACGGAAATCGGTTCAGCTGTATATTTTTATTGAAATTTGCAGACGCATTAATTCGATAAATAAGTGTGGAATGCATCTGTGAGATAGAAATGGATTGGTGGATAAGCAAATAAAAATATATCGTAATCAAGTCAAAACCTAGAAATAAATTTACTGTAAATCTACGAATAGCTTTATGAATATGGCCAAGCCGAAATATCTTAAGCAGATAAGTAGCTATCTATCTATCTATCTATTTATCTGCATGTATATATATATATATATATATATATATATATATATGTGTGTGTGTGTGTGTGTGTATGTATATATATATATATATGTGTGTGTGTATGTATATATATATATATATAAATATATATATATATATATATATATACAGAGCTGTTCGATAAAAGTGACTCACCTGATTTTTTTTACTAAATGTTCTCTTTTCCGATGAAACGAAAGTTGAGCTAAATTCAAAGGATAAGCGATCTAAAATCCGAAGAAGCTTTGAAAGCTCTTTGAATTTAGCAGTAAGTACTGTCAACCATGGAACTCGTTTCTTAAAACCTATTGAAAAGACCCTCAGGGGCGAGCAGTACAAGAGAATTTTAGAGTCTTGTCTGCTCCCTTCTGCTGAAAGGGTGCAAATCCACCCCACCAAGCTCATTTTTATGCAGGATAATGCTCCCTGTCACAAATCAAAATTGATGAAGGAATACTTTGATGAGAAGTCTCCTGACCTCAACCTCATAGAAAACTTATGGAGCATTATAAAGTACAGGCTCTCGAGAAAGCAGTTGAGCAACAAAGAGGATTTGATTGTGATTTTCATATCCGAATGGAATTCTATGCTTGGAGATGAGATTTGCCAGAACCTAATCAGGTCAATGCCAAAAAGGGTTGAAAAGGTTCTTCAAAATAAAGAAGGACCCATAGATTATTAAATATTCCGAACTATATTACCTATTATAAATAAATTATACCTCTATTATTCATTATTTAAAGCTGTTCGGTTATGCTTCTATTGATTACTAGTTGCAGGAAATAAGTGAGTTTCTTTTTTGGAACACAGTTATTCCAAATTATAATTATCAATAGACTACCTTAAGGTCAGAAAACTTTTTAACTAGGTGGTCGGGAAGGGGTCTTTATATTAGTAAGATTAAAAATTAGTTTGAACCCATAAACAATAGGCGAAATATTTTTAAGTAAAAGAAATCAGG
>OZ038492.1:10604957-10622457 GCA_964036315.1 Acanthosepion esculentum | reverse complement strand
CTTTAGCAAGAGTTTCTTCCAAAGAAACATTTTATATGCAGTATACACATACACACACACACACACACACACACACATATATATATATATATATATAATTATAATTTATTTTACTAATGTAAAAGTTTTCGATAGAGTTCCTGAGTTAAATATTATTGTATAGAATTTAGTTATCATTTTCTCACACGCATACAAACACACACATATGTATATAAACACACACAAACACACATACATATATATATATATATATATATATATATATATATATATATATATATATATATATATATATATATAAAATGGCAAAATCCCTTCGCAAACAAAATTTTAAAGTTGCATTAACCTACAAATCACTCGATGAATGTTTACCCATCACCTGGTTTGTACGCATCAATTATCATCATTTGGAGGATCATGTAAACTTCCACCATCGTCGCCATGCTTGCAGAATGAATGAGTTATTGTGATACGTGGTACTCATATATTGTCTTCATTAACTTTTAGAATGTTATAGAATCAGGTCAATATTTTCAAAGGGTGTTTGTATTAAATGTCACATTAAGAAAAATAATTACAGTTGCCATAGAGTAATATTATTTCATAATTTCCATAATGGGGACGAATAATGTTGATACTGCACAGAATTCTTTGGTTTGTTTTACGGCATATGAACCTTAATGGGTCATTTAATGCCGACAACTGTTTTTTCTGGGTTTTTATCAAAAACCTATTTCTGTTAATATTTTTTTCCTCAAAAATATATAGCTGGTAATATTATTTTTTCAAAACGTACAGCTGGTAATACTATTTTTCCAAAACGTATTGCTGGTAATATTATTTTTCCAAAAACGTATAGCCGGCAATACTATTCTTTAAAAAAAAACGTACAGCTGGCAACATTATTTTTACAAAACCGTATTATCAGAGGCCTTGCTGCTGGACATAGTTTATCGCCATACCCAGGACGAGATCTGGGTTTGGAGGTGCTGGTGGACGTAGTTTATCTTCTTACCCAGGACGCGGATGTAGTTTATCGTCATACCCAGGACGCGGATGTAGTTTATCGTCATACCCAGGACGCGGATGTAGTTTATCGTCATACCCAGGACGCGGATGTAGTTTATCGTCATACCCAGGACGCGGATGTAGTTTATCGTCATACCCAGGACGCGGATGTAGTTTATCGTCATACCCAGGACGCGGATGTAGCTTATCGTCATACCCAGGACGCGGATGTAGTTTATCGTCATACCCAGGACGCGGATGTAGCTTATCGTCATACCCAGATCGCGGATGTAGCTTATCTTCATACCCAGGACGCGGATGTAGTTTATCGTCATACCCAGGACGCGGATGTAGTTTATCGTCATACCCAGGACGCGGATGTAGTTTATCGTCATACCCAGGACGCGGATGTAGCTTATCGTCATACCCAGATCGCGGATGTAGCTTATCTTCATACCCAGGACGCGGATGTAGCTTATCGTCATACCCTGGACGCGGATGTAGTTTATCATCATACCCAGGACGCCTGCACAGAATGTTTGAAAGATCTATAACTATAAATATAATTGATCGATAATAAATTTTACGAATTATTCAAAACTAAATACGGAATCAACTATTTTTGGTAAATTCATTAACTTCATGAAAATATTCGCATTTCCTTAGAAAATATGCAAATACTCATTGGCGGGGGCGGATAATTCTGTCTACAACTATTATATTTATCGTATAATGGCGTTTTTCCCCTTCAATTATGGATGTATGCTTGTCTATGAACAAGCTAATCGACATAAGTCGACATTCGCGCACCTGTACGTTCACATAACTTACCATGTTGTTATAAGCGCATATCTGTTTACTTTCTGTTCGTCTATCAATATTGTCTGCACTCAGCCAGATATTTAGTACAACAAATCAAATGTCTTGTTACCGAATTCATGCCTATTGACCATCTTCTGGTCAAGTCACGCAACAAAAAAAAACAAAAAAACAAAAATAAAAAATACCGGCAAAAAACGAAAACGTTTCCAAAGCCCATCATTCGATAATGTGCAATTTATTTCCCGCTCTTTTTATGTGCCGGTTCAAACTACCACTCCGGCAGTCCCGTGTACTAACCTGGTAATCGTTTCGGACATGACCTCAATTTTCTCTATCGGGAGAAACCTCTCTGCCAACTCTATTATTTTTCTCTTGTCTAGTTAGAATTTTGCACACCTTCACGTATTTAATAACAAAAAACGTTTACTTTTGCTAATGCAGATATTTTCGGTAAAATTGCTCAGTTAAATTGCGTTACTCTTAGATTAAGATCGAATTATTACATTCTTTTATAGTTTTTGTTCAAGATGTTAGTTCCCCTTGTACTTTTGTCCAACTTTCTGTCTAAACTTCTTAGCCGACATCTTGCTATTATTCCTTGTGTATTCTTTAAAACCAATTCTCTCAGCTTCGTCGTCTTTATGCAAAACGTATATATATATATATATATATATATATATATATATGTATATGTATATATATATATATTTAAATAAAAACAGACCACTTTAAGGTTCCATATTATAAATTATTTCACCACAGCCCTTTTAAAGGACAGCGGATGATCAGATTTCATTTCCAAAGGTTGAAACGAAAAATGAAAAGAAATTTACACATTTATGACGGGCAGTAATAAGTAAATTAAGTGATTTACATTGAGTTCTCTGGATTTTATCCTCCTTGGTTCTACCCATACGGATTACCTAGTTTTTCGTAAACTATATATATATATATATATATATATATATATATATATATATATATATATATATATATATATATATATATATATATATATATGGGTTATTTAATACTAAAATCTAAATAATTTGTACACTATGTTTTGTCTTCAGCTATGGATATTTTATACGTTCAGTGTAAACGTATGTTTTATAGATATAGCTCAGTAAATGATCTGTTTATAATGTAATGTTTTCGTATATACCTATTTTTTAAGATAGGACATTATGTTGACAGTTTTAGTGTTTTCAAATAAACTTATGTTGTTTTCTATATAGCTAATGTCTTACAGGCACTGAGTGATTACATTCAGTTAAAATACGTTTCATCGTAAATACAGCTTAACATGTTGCACATGTTGGTTGATCTTCGTTCTTCAGCAAGTATGAATGGGCGGGGTTCACGTTGCCTATGTGTAGTCAAGCTAGTGTTAATTCACTTTTTCTTCTTTTTCTATACATCTGTTTTGTTTTGTTTTTTATTCACCTCGGATTTGTTTGTTAATATGTTTTGTAAAGAATTAGACCAGAGAACAGTAGTATTAAAAAGGGCTCAATACACGGGAGAGAAAAAAATAAGTAAAAATAAAAATAACATGTACAGCTTTTAAGTTTAAATATCAGGAGGTTAATTAAAACACGCGACCACAGTTTCGACCTGACTGTCTCTTCGAGCGATACTTTTAAAATGACCACTTTAACACTTTATTAAAAAAATAAACACAAAGAACGCTACATAATTATCTTAAAAAACAAAACAACAGGTGTATGATTATTGAAAGACGGGACATTGGGTGTAATGAGAAGGGAAGTGGGAAAAGAGGTGACGGAAAGAATGGAAAGGCACAGGAATGTAACTGTATTGTAAATGTATACAGTAATGAGGGAAAGCAAATATGTAACTTAATTGTTATGGAGGATGGGGGCGTGTCTATAGGGTTACAGTGGGGTTTTATTTTAGATTATTTTAACCGGCTTCATATTCACTTAATAATTTTTTATATGGGGGCAAGGGCTTAAAATTTCTGATTTAAAAGATTTTTTGGATCCGGGAATGTCATAATTGCTAATTTCTCATATTGGCATAGTGTGCAAATGCCGGTATAATTGTTATATGTTTTTACCTTTTCTTTTAAAATTGTTCACTTGACGATCGGGTCCCTGTTATTTTTTTTCTTTTAAATTCCATATGTTCCTGTCAAGTTTGCTGGAGTATCTAAGGTTTGCTAGCTTAAAACTCGATATATGATTGTACCATCTGCGCTTTAAAGATAATAATACAACATAATATAACTGTCATTACATAGCATATTTAAAAAATATATATTTCGGTCTATACTACACATATTTCCTCTTAGGGCTTTGCCAGCATATGGAAGAATTTCGATCCGAAGATAACAATTTAAAATTCCATCTGACAACAACTCAAATATACGGATCGTATTATTCAAGGAATTGATAGTAAGTCAGACCCTCATTAAGTCTTGTTAGCGAAGTGATTTCGCTTTTAATCTCATTAATATTGCTAATTAATTCTTTACATAAATTACTTCTTTATGATATAATAAATAAGCTGCACACTCTAATATCTATCTATGTATCTATCTATCTATCTATATATATATATATATATATATATATATTCGAGGAGCGTGTAACGACCTCTTAATTGCTGGTGTTCCAAAATCCACCCTGACCCGGGGTGGTAGCACCTGTTAGGGTTCCAGCTATGGGTAAATAAACAATATGAAAGTGTAAATAAAAATTTAAAATCAGAAATACCTCGTGAAAATTTTTACCGGCAATAGATTTTTGAAGAAAAATTATTACCAGCAATACATTATTACCTGCAATACATTTTTGAAAAAGATATTACCAGTTATACATTTTTGAAAAAAAAAAAAATTACCAGCAAGACATTTTTGAAAAAAAAAAAAGAAAACAAATCTTACCAGCAATAAAAATCTTGTCGGCAGAAAATAACCCATTGAGGTGTTGATATGCCGTAAAACAAAACAAAGCAAACCTGCACACGCAATGCAAATCTGTGGTTTAGGCAATAAATATGCTGATCATAACCGGTACAGCTTCTTGGAGAGAGCGCATAAACTGTTGCGATGGCTGGTGATTTCGAAGGCAACTGACCGCGTTCTAGGACAACAATCAACTGCTTCAGAATACTTTTGCCCGATTTCATGACAAGGGTTTAATCAAATATTAATATGATTGACAAGACAAAGACTTCCCAACATTTGTGCAAACTAGAGCAGTTGTCTATATAGCAACCGATATGGTCGGAATAGGTCTAATGGTCGGAATAGATAATAGAAAGCAGACCGAGATATCTATCTATCTGTCTGTCTGTCTATCTATCTATCTATCTATCTATCTATCTATCTATCTATATATATATATATATATATATATATATATATATATATATATATGTCTGTTAGTTTTCTATTATCTCTCTTTATCTATCTATCTATCTATCTATCTATATATATATTAGTCTGTTTTCTATGTATCTCTAGCTATAGCTAGCTAGCTAGCTAGCTAGATAGATAGATAGAATCTGTTACAACCAAGAGTTAGGCAATACCTATTTAGATAGATAGGTAATAGAAAACGGACCGAGATGCATAGATAGATAGATAGATAGATAGATAGATAGATAGATAGATAGATAGATAGATAGATAAAGAGAGATAATAGAAAACGAACAGACATATATAGATAGATAGATAGATTAGATAGATAGATTAAATCTGTTCTGTAGGCAGGCACCCACATCAAGATGTAGACAATGACTTGTAATCTTCTCCTTTTCGGCTGCCTCCAACGAGAACGTCACAAACTATTGACGTGGAGCTGTACACAGTTTAAGGCAATTTGTCAAATGAAGCCGATTCTTTCGTTTCTCTTTACTTTCTTATTGGAACCTTAATAGCATTTCTTGTTCTTGTCAAATAAACGCACATCCCTCCACTTTAAAAAGAAGAAAGACATTAATAGGAAACGGTTGTCGGCAGTCTGTGGGCATTGCTTGTTCGATGTGGCCGATTGCAATCTAAACTTGTCACAAAAACGAAGTGAAACAAAAAAAGCTAAGAAAGAACAAATTGCGTAAACATAAAAAAAGTCCTAAAATGACCCGACTTCTCTTTGCTAGATTTGGGGATTTTCTTTTTTAGAAATGAATAGACCAAAATAAATACCAAAAGACGAAGACATATAACGCTTTTTTGTTTCGTATTTAAAAAAAAAAGTATCTTATTGCAAGATCTTTGACACCCTTAATCGTCCTATCGTTTAAGGTAACTGTGGTGGTTTTTTTTTTCAAAATGAATTTTCTTGTATAATTTTGGACTGCATTTTTAGAGCTATAGTTTCTCCAAGAAAGCTTTTATTTGCTTCCTTCCATATTATTTTTCTTTTTAATTTTTCGAATACAAATCTTTAAAATGGGCTCGATTATTATCGCGATAAAATGAGCATTGAGGAGAAAACTATCAAGAAATATGTGTGAGTTGTTTGAATGGTAAACAAATGAAATGTTTTTCTTCTGCACACTAGAAGGTATAACAAACGATTATATAACACAATCATATGTTAGCGTTTGGGTTTTAATGGCTATGTGTAACATGAACTGAGTTCTTATTTTCATAGAAAAGAAATGCTATATTATATATAAATTTTGCTCTGTTAGACTTTAAATGTGTGTACGATATTAACTAAAAACAAAAAGTAAATATCCAATACTTGAATCATAACGATTAAAAAGAAGATTTTTTTTGCTATTCTATTTACTTTATAAATAAAACCTTTTAAAAACTAGAAAGTTTTTTTCCGGGAGAAAAATATCAGATTCATTCAAAACACAATATATACAAAAAATGTTTTAATAAAAATATACGATTTCAATTTAAACGGATCTTGTTTCACTTTTCCTATTTAAAAAAAAATACGCTGAATTAAAAAAAAATAGATTACTTCATTAGGATTTAATTAATACAGGGTGAGGCAGAAATCCCGCCCATAATTTAAACTCTCACTTAGTGTAATTTGTAATTCCAACACAAGAAGTTTGTGATGCTAATTTCATGTTATTTCTGATTGGTGCTGGTCCGGATAGAAAGTCGATACTACTCTGGGTCAACAATTGTGTATGGCAAAAAGGCCACGATTTGGAGAGGGTCATTTTTAAAACCAAATGAATAAAGACATTAGACCTTTGTTGAAACACCACTGATTATTTTATTTAATAGCAGTTACTTTAGACTTTTTGCCAACCTTTAACATATGGGGGATCTTTCTGCCTGTTATGGGAACTTATCTATAAGGAAAATGCACTCTTCCTGACTCTATAAATGCTGCGCCTCTCTGAGAGAGAGGGAAGGAACGAGTCGAGTCGCAGTCTCTGACTGTGCGCGACTCTTCTCGAACTCTCTGCTTTGGCAGAGAGGAACCCGGACGAGGCTTTGTCGTCCGGGGAGGTAGACAGTCCCTGAACCCGTTTATACGGGTTCTAAATGGGCATATTTTTGGCCGAGCCTACGGGCTCGGAGCACCCACATTAAGCCGGCCTTGTGCCACATGCGACCCACGTGGGAGGATTGTTAAATATAGGAACGAGTCGAGACCTAACGAGTCAAGACATATTCGTTCACTCTAAACCAGACTGACAATTAATACTAACACCTTCAACTTCTTGTATTATATTTCTGTTGTAATATATCTTTGTTATTTACTACTCTTGTGTTCGTGTTGTTCTTCCTTGGTTCTACATTGGACCATAACCGTGGTGCGAGGATATTGGACCATAACACTGGCGCACCATGAATCTGGTCTTAGAAAGTACAATTCTGCATTTCAATGCATTTGCGCAGAAAAAAATTTCCTAAAACGTTTTCCATAAGAGATGAGCGTGTAAAGATTATTGGCGCCGAAACTGGAATGCTAACGGCCATTGATTCATTCACTTAGCACTTACTCTTGGAAAATGTATGAATCAAACCTCACCCCATTTTAAATAATTTCACCCCAAGCAAGGCGACCGCAATCCTTATCATAGATTCAGAACACCATAAACTTTTACGTGAGTGGTTGGCATATGATTCCCTAGGCCTAGATACGGATTATAATTCAGATTTTTTTTTTTTAGTCATTTCATTCCAAACAGGGCCACTAAAAAGCTAGCGCTTCTTTACAGTGAAAGCTGTCATGATAATGGAGATTTCTATGGAAGAAAGTTTTATTCTCCTATTTGAATTTCCTTCATTATAGGCATTATTATCTCCATGATACAATAGCACTATATTTCACGAACAGAACGGATTGGCTGAAAGGGGGAAAAAATCTACAAGTGCGCTTACATTAGTAAAGTCGAAGTACCAAAGGAGGATAGGTTATCAGAAGAATTAATATGAAAATACATTTTTTAGAAAAGGCACAGGGAAACTAAGGTATGGTTCTATGGTTACAAAAGCAGTTCAAAGTTGACTAAGATAAAACATATATAGCAAAAATCAGTGAATCAAATTTTCCTGTCAGCACACCTAGCAATTGATTCAATATAATCGTTACACTTTCATGTCAGTAGATAGACAGACAGATAGATAGATAGATAGATAGATAGATAGATAGATAGATAGATAGATAGATGGACAGAGAGATAGATAGATGGACAAACAGATACATAGATAGACAGATAGGTAGACAGATACATAGATAGACAGACAGATATATAGATAAACAGATTGTTAGATAATGAAATGAGATAGATAGATAGAGAGATAGATAGATAGATAATGAACTGAGATAGTAGATAGATAGATAGATAGATAGATAGATAGATAATGAACTGAGATAGTAGATAGATAGATAGATAGACAGACAGATATATAGATAAACAGATTGTAAGATAATGAACTGAGATAGTAGATAGATAGATAGATCGACGGAGAGATATATAGATAAACAGATTGTAAGATAATGAACTGAGATAGTAGATAGATAGATAGATAGACAGACAGATCTATAGATAAACAGATTGTTAGATAATGAACTGAGATAGATAGATAGATAATGAGCTGAGATAGATAGATAGATAAATAAAAAAATAGATAGATAGATTAGATAGATAATGAAATTAGCTAGATAGATAGATAATGAACTTAGATAGATAGATAGATAGATAGATAGATAGATAGATAGATAGATAGATAATGAATTGAGATAGCCAGACAGGTATATAGATAGACAGATTGTTAGAGAAGGAACATAGATAGATTGATTAAGTTTATCTTACTGGAGTTCTCCTGGGTTTTATAGCACTTTGAACAATAAGAATGTATTTATCTTTAAGTTGAAATGATGAGCTTTCTTGGTGTAGTGACCTCCTCATCGCGTTTATATATATATATATATATATATATATATATATATATATATATATATATATATGATAGATAGATAGATGTGGTTGAGATAGATATATATATGAGGCAGGAAATGAGATTAGATGAGAGTGTAATAGATATGAACGGATTTTGAGAGAAGTCTCACAGGCCGCACAGAACCGTCAAGACTCATACGCACCACCTTCGCACGCAGACATTTCCGCGACCATCTTGCTCCGAGCGAAGTCAGATTTAACTCGCATGAAGTCTTGTACACCGGCTTTGAGAGCACGATCGCACCATTTATACCCCCAACGTTCCAGGCGGCCTGCTTGCCTCTCTCACGAATGGACTTGAACCATCCGCTTCCCCTCAGTCGTTTACTAAGTCAATGTCGGGAATGAATCGGCGTGCTGTCTTCATGGCGCGACTGAACGCTAAACATTCAACATATACTAGCCAGAGAGCGAATTACAAATCAACAATCTAAACACGCACATCTAACAGGCACCTATTAAGTAAACAATGAACAGATATGAAATATTCAAAATATACTCAATGAATACCACCCGAAAGCGAAGTAATTATCTATAAAGCAGAAGTAACAGATATTAATGGCCAAAATAAAACGTACACTAATACGTTAATAACACTAACCAGTCTATGTAAAATATGTAAAATATTAAATTTGTATTAATCTGCTGGTAGTATTAGTAACATCTTGTACGGATGTATTGGTATTAGGTTGATATTTTTTTACATTTTACATCGATTGGTTAGTGTTATTAGCATCTTACATGAAGAATCTTTATTCAACGGTTGTATATTAATTTACCAATTAATTCTATACGTTTAAATTATTTACTAGTTTCTTAATGAAGCCATTTATTTATTAACTACAAAAGATATGTTTATGTAAGAAACTCACAAAACATATAACTTGTTTAGCATTTAGTTAAATTAACTATCTACCCTCGCTTTTATTTCTTCTAAAAATGGATTGACTGGTTTGTATATTTTATGTAACCATATGTATCAACTTTAAGTTAATGTCTGGCTGCTGTTAACTACCAATCTACGGGTCATGACCCATTTATATGAAAAATAATTTTTAATTTTGGCGTCTTCGTTTGTTTTAAATTTAACGTAGGTCATATTTGATTAGTTGATCAGGTTAAAGGGTTTAATATTTTTCGAAAATCGATGTATTTTGTTTTTAACGCTAAATTAATTGTTCATTTGCTAGTAATTTACGATTGCCTGATGAGACGCATTGATATTCGTTGAAACACAACTGCAATTGTGTCGCATTTTTACATGTTTTTGGTGTAATATTCTAAAATAAATAATAATGTTCTACTCTATATTTTATCCCTCTTTTAAATTAAATGTTACGAACATTGGAATTGTATTCTATTCGTTCTCACCGTACCTATATATATATATATATATATATATATGTGTGTGTGTGTGTTTGTATGTGTGTGTGTGTACGTATTTAGGCAGCAATCATTCTTTCATGCACATTTCATTGAAAACTACAGACAAGGTGCTATTATTTATTTTTTTTATACAATTTCTCAGGTGATCTAATAATTTTTTCTTTCTTTTCGGATCATAAATTACATAAAAACTGTTCGAATGTTCTTTTTATCCGAGTGCTTTAGGCTATACATTAAGGTATTTTCAAGGATTATATTTTAATTGTTAAAATAAGAAATGAAAACATTTTATAAAACATACATACAACAAACTATTTTAACATTTAAAATATAATCCTTGAAAATGGCTAAATGTATAGCCGAAAGCTCGGATAAAAAGAACATTCGGACAGTTTTTATGTAATTTATGATCCGAAAAGAAAAAAATTATTAGATCGCATCAGAAATTGTATAAAAAAACTAAATAAAAGCACCTTGACTGTCGTTTTCAATGAAATCTGCATATATATATATATATATATATATATACAGTGCTGTTCGATAAAAGTGACACCTGATGTTATTTACTAAAAATATTTTTTGTCTATTGGTTTAGGGGTTAAAATAATTTTTAATCTTACTAATATAAAGACCCCTTCCCGATCACCTAGGAAAAAAGTTTATTCACCCTAAGGTATTCTATTGATAATTATAAATATGGATATAAATGAGATTCAGGAAAAAATCTCTGCGCAAAAAAAGTGACTCAGACATCGCATTCTAATGATTAAACTGGTAAATTTAAAGAGCTTTTGACAAAATATTGAAAAGATTTTACAATACACTCAGAACAATATTCTAGAGAATTCTAGAGCAGCTTAAATTAAAATCTAGAATATTCCAGAATATTCCAGAAAGCCTTATACAGTATAAAAACAGCTTGAAATAGCCACTCAAGTCACTAACCAGATGAAAGGGTACAAACACGCATCAGAACCACTTAAGGCATTTATTATTTCCCTCTCAACAGCAGGCAAGTCTACGAGAGAAATTGCAGAAATTGCTATAACCTGGCAATCAACTGTTTCTCGATGCTTAGGGCACATAATGATGTCACTCCTGCTCTTAGGAAGGAAACAAGGGGACGAAAGAAAAAGATTGATGACAGAACTGGCAGGGTACTCAAGAAAGGAGTTGCGAAGAATAGGACTATAACTAGCCAAGAAATTGCAGCCAGTCTAAGCGAAGAGCAAGGTGTTAGTCTTGCTTCTTGAACAGTCCGTCGGCAAAGCCAACAAAGTCAAGAGACTTGAATGGGCTCACTATTACAAAAATGTCACCGTAGAAGACTGGAAGAATGTTCTCTTCTCCGATGAATCGAAAGTTGAGCTAAATTCAAAGGATAAGGTGAGTGACTTCTATCGAACAGCACTGTATATATATATATATATATATATATATATATATATATATATATACAAATGTAAAAGAACGAAGAGTAAGATTTCAGTGTTCAAAATATTAATTTTAAACATAGCTCAATACAAAAGTAAACCAATAAATCTTTATTTATTATGCACTGTTACATTAGAATATAGGGATCTTCAGATTCTAGTTTGTTTTGGGAAGGTCTCTGAACGAACCGTGCTTTCTCTGCCTTCAGGAGAAAATACAAATAATTAAATACTCGAACAATGAATCGGAGATACGTAACGGCAACAAATTGTAAACATACAAAGGAATTAACCTTACAATCTTGCTAAAGAAATTTCTGATCTACGAATGAATCTTCTTATGATTATTATCCTTAATATATTCTAGTTGCACTTGTATTATATATATATATGTATTATATATATATATATATATATGTATTATATATATATATATATATATATGTATTATATATATATATATATATATATGTATTATATATATATATATATATGTATTATATATATATATATATATATATATATATATATATATATATATATATTATATATATATATATATGTATTATACATATGAATTATATATGTGTAATTTGGCAGCAACTTTTCTTTTAAACATGTTGTGTTGAATGTTAAAGACAACATCGTCCTGCATATTTTCTTTTGAATTTTCTCATATTTTCTAATGAGACTTCTTATTTGAAAATGATATCGAAATAAATATTGTCCGTACGATAACATAGTACTTTCGAACATCATTGTTCACCTTCAGGGTCAAAATTTTTGTAGTCAAATTTTTTTAAAATCATTTGACTATTGTCTTGTGGGCGGAATCATGTTGCTACATTTTTTACAAACTAAATAAACGTTAAAATCCTTTTAATTTCAAAAACGCGATGATGTTATCACGTGGATGGCGAAGATTTTTAATATTTAATATTTTAAATATATATCCTACAATGTTTATAATATATTTAAATTTTATAACGTATTCTTCGATTTTTTGCCTTGTATAATAAAAATCTTTTTCACGCCGTTACATGATTAAAAATCTTCGCCATGCACGTGATAACATCATCGCGTCTTTTAAAATTAAAAGGCTTCTTCTTTTTTACCTTTCTATAACATCGATTCTCCTTTCCAACTTAATTTAAGGAAAATTGGGAGGTTAATATTAATTTTAATGTTATTTTACCTTCATTACTAACTCGATTTTACTCCCTACTTACTTTTTAAACAAATTATTCGTTATATTACTTGAATTATTTTTCTATTTAATAACAATTTATGATAAAAATATAATACGAAAGATTAAAATGTGTATAGTATTCTAATTCATATTGTAAAATAAAATTTGGTTAAGTAAAATTAATATAATAATATACAGATTTAAAATCGGTTTAGTATGCTAATCTATATTATAAAGTTCATTTCATAAAATACTGTTGTACTCTCTTACATTCCGTTAATAATTTTCTCCAAGCACGGGAAGTTTTTGTCATAGAAACATTAACCTAACTCGCTATGTTACAGTTTAAATTCGAATTCGATGATTTGACGCAATTCCATTGGTTGAATTTGTCGCTTCTTTGTTTATCTCAACTGCCGTCTCCCCTTTTTTGTATTTTTTCTCTTTTTTTTTTTCTTATTTCTTTTCTATCGCTTTCTTTCTTTCTCCATATGTAAATCCTTGTTTCATATTAAGGGAAACTTTCCAATGACGGAAGTGGAAGATGTGCTTCGTTAACTGCATTTCGGAATAACATATTTTTGTGGCATCATGATTTCCCAGCTGATAAAACGTTAAAAAATAATGAACGTTGAAACAAGATGTAAAGTTTTGTAGTGGGTATGTACAAGTTCTAATGTAACAGTGCATATTATATATATATATATATATATATATATATATATAATATACACTATTACATTATATATATATATATATATACAAAATAAATGGTTCCAACACTAATATTCCATGTTTATAATTTATTATATTGCAATCGTAATTACGATACAAATCATGCCTACAATATATATATATATATATATATATATATATATATATATATATATATATATATATATATAAATAGCCATCCACAAGCAGAATGTTTCGCAGTATCACAGCTCCTCAGTTTTTCTATACATGCGATTGCATATATATATATATATATATATATATATATATATATATATATATATATATAATTAGTTTTTTGAAATAAAAATAATTATAATTTAGGCTCTACTTTTTTTATCGGGAACTGTTTTTAAAAAATAAAAATACTAAAGAACTTCGGATTATTTACCTAACGAGTTCTTTCCTATTTTTCTATATATTTGCACACACACGCACACACACACACACACACACACACACACACACTCGCACACACATACACACACACACACACAAACATATATATATATATATATATATAAATATATATATATATATACAGACGCAAAACCTAGTGAGCCAGAACCTATCTACCTAGGTTTCTCTTAATGTATCATCAGGTTTTTTTATCTACTCACTGCATTAAGCACTTTTAAGTTTTAGCTTAAGCTACTCTGACGCTGTTTCTTCTTTTGACTAGACATTGCCGATTGATGATTTTCAACCGGAACGGATGTTTTCAGGCTTTTCTCTTTTATTGATTTATTTCCCTGATATCGGTTTGTTCGATATCTTTATTTACAAATTGTATTATCTGTTTTTTGTTTCACCCCGCACGAGTATAGATATTAAGATTAAACAATATATATATATATATATATATATATATATATATATATATATATATATGTATTATAATTAATTTTTTAACAATATGATTACATCGCTTCTCGTGTTTTAAATACAGTAAATATATAACCAGCTCTGTTTCATCCTCAAACGAAATTTTGAATAATTTCAAAAATTTGCTTGAGAGCTGGTTAACTTCTGTTTTTGAAACATGAGAACTCTTATGAAGCGATGGAATCATATGTTTCAAAAAAATAATTATAATTTAAGCTCGACTTGTGTATTGAGAACTGTCTTTAAAAGAAAAAAAACAAACATACTAAAGAACTTTGGATTATTAACCTAACCATTCTTTCTTATTTTTCTGTATTTGCACACACACACACACACACTCATATATATATATATATATATATATATATATATATATATATATATATATGCATTGTTCAGGCTGTTGACATCATCTTTCTTGCCGCATTCACGACGATTCCTCCGTTGTACGTTCAGGCCTTTTTCAGGTGATTGAGATTTCGAAGTGAATCCTTTATTTCGTCCATCTGGGTAGCTTCTTCTTGTTCCACGTGCCACGTCTCTTTAGGATATCTCTCTTTAACTCAACTCTCAAAGTATTTTGTTTCCAGCACTGTCGTAGACAAGTACTCGGTTCAAATTATCAACGATTTTATCTACTGGGACATGTGTCCTCGGAGTACAAGGTTCACTTCGAAATTCCAATCAGCTGAAGTCCAGGGAGTACAACGACTGTAACGTCATGAATATGCAATAAATATGAGGACAATAGTCCGAAAAATGTAAATAATTACAATACCTCATCTCACAAACTTAGTCACACACACACACACAATCATATATATATATATATATATATATATATATATATATATTATAGTAATTCATCGAGTCTAGAACAATCCTCAACAGAATGCAGAAAGTACTGGACAGCGGGTTCGCCCTATTTGGGACTCATCAGCAGTGCGCATCCACCCGGACTGTTTCGATACAACGAAAGCGGTAGTGGATGCACACTGCTAATGAGTCACAAAGAGGACGAAACGGCCATCCTGTGCTTCCTTCATTCTGTTGATGATTCTTCTAGATTCGATGATTTACTATAATGATTTGTTTAAATCTCTAAAATTCTAATATATATATATATATATATATATATATATATATATATATATATACATATATATATATATATATATATATATATATATATATATATATATATATATATATATTTCCTCACATATAAAGGCATATATTTACATATGTTGACTTATATTTGTCCGATAAAGCAATGTATATATAAAATTATTCTATCAATATTTAGCTCTTACTACATTCTGGAAAAATAATCAGTACCGTTGTTATATCAACGTAGGTTCTAATTACAATAGGCAAATATTTAAACATATCCCTGGTAGCATTATGTTTATATTATCTACCAATTCTTCTAATATCAATATCTTTAATGAAAGTAAGCACGATTATGAATTGGCGTAAAAAATAGTGCTTATAAAATATAATATACGTCATGAGAGGAAAATAGGGCAAGAGAAATTCTATTGTTCACGCCGCCATATAATATGGCCGTAGCTAATAAATTAGGGAAGGAATTCTTTAGAATATTAAAGAAGAATTTTCGCCCGTCGAACAATTTACATAAATTGTTTAACAAAATTACCGTTAAATTGAGTTATAGTTACATGCTTAACATTGCAAATAAATCAATAAATGCAACACTAAAAAGTTAAAAAATAAATAAACATATCAATACCCCAAATGCAACTGCATTAATAAAGCCGTTTGTACCCTTAAAGGAAAATGCCAATATGAATTCATAGTAGAGTTGTATATCAATAAACCTAGTAGTAGTAGTAGTAGTAGTAGTAATAGTAATAATAATAATAATAATAATAAGAATAATAGTAGTAGTAGTAGTAGTAGTAGTTGTAATGATAAAAATGTTTACGTGGTTTTAGCCTAAAAACAATTCAAAAAAAGATATTTCAATCATAGTAGTAGTTTCGCACATGGAATATACAGGCATAGGACCAATTTATCTAACCATGTGTGGGAAATTAGAAAGAAGCAAGGCATAGATCCAATATTAAAATGGGGGTATAATAAAAAATGTTTCAAATATAATGGTGGTGATATGTGTAATGAAAAAAGTACGCAGGGGGAGGCTTTAAGAAAGCTTTATTCAACTGAGGAAAAAAAGGTTCGCTTATAAAGTCCTTTTATTGTTCCAGCAAATATAAATATCTCTCTCAAAGAGGAGAGTAACAAAACAAGGGGAGACCACTCTTAATTATTCATATCAATAGGTATTGCTAACTAGGTATTGAGGAAAATTAGATATAGGATCGTATAATAACCCTAATATATTACTCAATCAGAGATCGGAAATACTTAATGTTTGTAGACATAAAAAAAAATCACTGGTTACTAGAATAATGGATTTTTTTTTCAGATGGCTGTTCTACCAATAAGATATTTGGGCCGACAATCCATTGTTTTCCTTTGTATTATTTTGTTTCTTTCTTTTTATGCTAATTTTTTAGTTTATGGTGGTTTTTGGTGGTCGATTTTTCAATAAATGTCATTTGAGCCACCCCACTTTAGTCAGAGTTATCATGATGATCCA
>OZ038492.1:10547457-10599957 GCA_964036315.1 Acanthosepion esculentum | reverse complement strand
TGATACAAATATATAAATAATTTGATACAAAAAAGGCTGTGAAAATACATTAACATCTTTCGACACGAACGAGGAATAAAGAAAAGAGCAAATAAGAATACAAGTAAAAGAGTATATATATATATATCTATATCTATATATATATGTGTGTGTGTGCGTGTGTGTGTGTGTGTGTGTGTGTGTGTGTGCGTGTGTCTGATTGAATAAATTACAGACATTATGTCTGCTAATTTTTAACAAAATCATACTCACGAATAACTTTCCGTGTATTGATGTTAAAGGATGAGAGAAATGTGCTATAGCTGTTTAAAATTAATTTCTTTTCATTTCCCAAGTACTTTCGATCTTTTTCCAAGAACATCTTCAGAGGTGCAAGTGGTACAAAACTATATGTTGTTAATTCATCTAAGTATTTATACAAAGTTGTACGTTATTATCCATTACCGTAATTTTTTCATTATGCTTTTAAATGCAAAACAGTTGACAATATACTGAGAGTTCATTGGAAGGTGAAAAAGTTATCCCTTATGGAATTTTTCCTCTCTATGTTATAATGTCATGGTCACGCGCGCATTAAAGGGTGTTCCTTTACAGGCATTTCAGAACATTACTGCAGTTGATTCTGTACAATGCGGGCTTTAATTTTTTTTGCTTCTAGTATCTGTAATCCAATTTTGTTGTTTGCATGTTGTAGAATAGTTGTGTTGTCAATTAGCAATTTTTTATATTGTGAATGCCAACAGGAAAATTGTTGTAGATATCTCGCAATGGACAAATGGTCAGACATGTATAATGTAAGCCTTCTTGTTCGTGTAGTTTTCGCATAGTAATTGGTAAATGAAAATAAAAGAAGTTTAAACACCAATAGGACATTTCTCTCATCCTTTAACATGAAGACACGGAAGATTATTCGTGAGTATGAATGGATTTTGTTAAAAATTAGAAGACATAATGTGTATAATTTATTCAATAAGGTATGATTTAAAGAGAATTTGCTGCCTAAATACACAAATATATATTTATATGTACATATATATATATATATATATATATATATATATATATATATATATATATATCAAAATGTGAGAGAGAAAAGAAACACGAAAACTAATGTGTAGCGATTTTCAAACGTTTTTGTTCTAAACTCTTATAAAATTATAATATATGTGTATATGTGTATATGTGTATATAATAATAATGGACTCTCTACCGTCGGTTTCGACGTATGAGAATCCTACAGCTTAATTGATTCAGTTATGAAATTTTGTGCCATAACCTTAAGTGGCACTTAAACCCGCTAATGGTTTATAAATGAGGCTACATATGGAGCAAGAGTCAGGATTGTGGGATGAGATCTCTGTTAGATTGGCTGACCTTTTAGATCTTGAATTATATATATATATATATATATATGTGTGTGTGTGTGTGTGTGTGTGTGTGCGCGCGCGCGCCTACAATCCAGGGAAGTTAATGCTTATGACAATACGATTTTTAATTTCTTTCTTTTTCATTTTGTTTTGCTTTTACTATTGCCAACAACTCCTGCGGAAGTTTTACACTTTTCATTTAATTATGTCTATTTTATCGAATTAATTACAATTTGTAATTCTCGCAAGACTTTTTTGGGTCACGCCTTCTATTTTTCTACCCGTTTGCCACCCTTTTACCACCCTACTTTTGTACCGTCCATTTTTGCCTTGCTTTATTCTTTCTTAATTGACAACGTTAACTTATGTGCTTAGGGTAATTTATGTTTTATAATCGTTTTAATGATTCCTATCTTTACCGAGGAAGAAGTATCCCGTTGGTTCGTGAACTCTGCGGCATAGTAATTGAGAATGCACACTTAGTATCGGTTAAGTAATGCGCGGTTCGAAAGTCTTGTCATCTCTGCGAATAAGTAATAAGAACAACAGAACAACAAGTAATACAGCACATGTAGTGGATTCAGTTTATTGACGTTTACTGATGATGTCAAAGAACTAGATTGTCAGTATGAACACCTTTATTTTCGTGGCACAAAAAGGATGCGGTGCCCTGTCCCGTGTGATATTTTACGAAGCTGTGCTTTGATGATTGTTGCATAGGCTCTCCTAACGGCGTCCTTTAACTAATTAGTATTCTGGTGTCGATCATGTGAAACTCTCTCCTTGATAATACCCCACTCAACAGGTTCCAGTACTCGTTGCGCCCCTCGCTCTATTAGTAGACGATTATATTATAGAGGGATGACAAGACTTTCGGACCACCCTGTACATACTTGAGTCGGTGAAAACATAGCAAAATTGAACTGAGCTGCACGAAATAGGAAACGAGACGAGACATCCCGAAACGTGGAGAGGTGAGCAAGAAGACCCTACAGCTGTAGATTAAACGAATGACTCGTTTCTAAATTTATTTAAGTTTCATTTGATAGATACTCGAAGAAGGTCAGAAACAGAAACGGCTGCAACTTTTGTGATGATGATGTAGGGCTTTTATGAAACCCTTCTCCTAGCGGTCAGATGGTGCAGGTGAGTTAGTGATCGAGATTTACCCTAACAATTTAGTCAGGTTGTGGCACAAGGTCGGTTTTTAACGTAAAACTGGTCCAAGCTGTTCTTGGCTTGTCAAATCTGGACAAAGCTTGTCTAAACTGTTCAAAGATTATCTAAGCTAGTCATAGCCGGTCATACTACTGCTACCTAACTGATGTTATGCAACATTGGGTGGGGGTTGCAAGGTAGGAAATAAGGGTTCCGTCACGGAACAGATACTGCATGTGCCGCATCCATTCCGACGAGAGAAACCCTCTTCTTCCACTTTGCCAATCCTCCCGGAAGAATCCAGAAGGAAAGCCCCAAATCATTTTGCAAGGGTAGCTCAGATGTAGCATAAGGCCGAAAGTATGGAGCACTTAGTGAGGATTGAACTCACTAGTCAGTCGTAATTGATCGAGCGTGACAAACTTGCTAACCATTACACTACGCTAAAGTGACCTAGGTGAGTTATTGCCCTTGACAGGCTTGAGCCCGAGATGATTTTTTTTCTTTTCTTTTGTTACGTTCTTTCATTCAAGTTGTGTTTTTTATTTAAATTCTTCTTCCTTTTCTATTGTGAAGAATCTTTTTTGATTCTTTATTCGTTTTTACAAATTTCCGTCAGTTTTCTGTCCAATTTCTCTTTTTTTTTCTGTTCCTTTCATTTATCAGATTTTCCTATTCGTTTATTTTTTTTTAATTCACGCCCGTTTGCATTTTTAAATTTTCTTTCTTTCATTTTTTTCTGTCTAAATCTATCTCTATTTCTTTCTTTATCTTTTTATATTTATATAAATCTATCTCTATTTCTTTTATCTATCTATCTATCTATTTCGGTCACTGGGGTAGACTGTTCTAGTTCCACGTACCATATTTAATGGATATCAGTTATCAGTTATCTCCTGTTAATTTCTCTCTCCAAGTTCCCCACTGTCATAACCGGGTATTGAACTCACATTCATTGGGTCTTGTCACTGGATATAACTAACGCCTTTAGCCACTGTGCTATGGACCCAAAGAGTGTGAGCTCAATACCTGATTAAGGCAGTGGAGAACTTAGGGAGGGAAATTAACAGGAGATAACTGATAACTGACATCCATTAAACATGGTACGTGGAACTTGAATAGTCTACACCTGTAAGCGAAATAAAGTGTTCAGTTCGATATTTAAACCATTTAGTTGTAACTTAGATATTTTTAAAAATATATACTATAAGTACTTTTAATCTATACACTATAAGCATTCATACACAGATATCCTCAAGGACACATGGCACAGTGGATAAAGGCGTTAGTTAGATCCAGTGACAGGACCCAAAGAGTGTGAGTTCAATACCCAGTTAAGGCAGTGAAGAATTTGGAGAGGGGAATTAACAAGAGATAACTGATAACTGACATTCATTAAATATGGCATGAAAAAAGTGTTCAGTTCGACATTCCAACCACCTGAAGAAGTCTGGAGCGTACAACAGCTGAAACGTTGTAAAAAATATGGCGACAAAGATGAGGACAATAGTCCGAATAATGTAAATAGTGTACCTAATACCTCATCTCAGAAATATAGACAGATAGGGAACTGCAATGTTATATCGATCGTCTTATGTAAGACAGTGAATGTTGGATTGTCTCTCCACAGATGAGGAGGAATATGGTAGAAGCTGAAATAGAGTCCTATAGAAGCATACTGAAAAATCCATAGACGGAGCGGGTAAAAAAGCTTCTCAGCAAGAGAAAAAAAAAACAGGCGCGAATAACGAATTGGAGATGTCAACGTTACGACTGTTTAAATATCTGGGATGCATTTTAACAGAGGATGGAAAATGTGGCACCGAAATCCGAACACGGATTGGATTGGCGAAAGAGTCATTCGAAAAGCTAAACTAAATTCTGAAAAATTGGTCAGAATCAATGAAATAGTCGACTATGGCACATTTCAAGAAACTATCTCCTGAAAAGACAAAGCACATAAAAGAATAATTTCACACACACACACACACACACACACACATAAACAAACATACATCTTGTATCTTTGAAATGATTAAAGATATCTTACTGGAAATCTACGTGGTTTTTATAACAATATTCGACTCTTTTTTGAGCAATAACAATGTATAATTACTCTCCAGGCTTAATCGTGATGAAATCGATTATAAACGAAGACGATATGTTCATCACAGCTAAGGATTGGAAGTTCATTAAATATTAAAATAATGTTCATATATATATATATATATATATATATATATGTATATATATATATATATATATATATATATTATTATTATTATTGTTATTATTCCAGCATCATTTTCCAACTTATTCAAGATTATCTTCGCTCTCTCTAACCTTCTAACATTCTGTTCTGGAGCAACAAGTTGCCTCGCATGTTTCACGTGCGATTTCATTTTCAAGTCTTTTTTTCACGGCTCTTTGGACTGTCATAGCTGAATATCCTCTCTCGCGTTCCAGACATCATATGAATTGTGTTCAATCTTTTCTAATTGATCTCATTAGTCCAAAGATGAAATGATGATCCCTTTTCCGGTTTGACTTCCTGATCCAGTTTCCCTCTCTATTGTTCCCTTTTTTAAGCGTATTCACCATTCTCTTGATGGTTCTTGAATGGATTGCGAAGGTGGAAGCCACAGTCTGTATGTTGGAAGCCTTACTGAAAGCATGAATGTTGTTTTCCTCTCAGCATTGCTCAGCTGGCAAGCAAGTTGGTCTGACACAAAACGATTTTAAACTGTTCTCTTTTTAGCTGAATAAATCAAAGGGTTTTTCAGTGATTATTACGACAAATGGTATCAAGATGGCTAAACGTCTTATCTGAAGACTTGTAGAAAGGAGACTCGATTAGTCTAGGGGTTGTTTAGACATGAAACGTTTTATGGGATGAACAATTATGCTGTAATATGATTTGAACAATTTTGCTGTTACACCCGATACACACATACACGCACGCACACACACACACACACACACACACACACACACACACACACACACACACACACACACATATATATATATATATATATATTATTTATTTAAATATTATAACATAAATATGTTATAAAATCACTACAAAATAGCTATTTTGTTTCAACACTTCTGGTGTCTTATCAAGTGATGATGTTGAATGTAGAATAAATGGTTTTAAAAGTTTCAAATTAATTAACGATCCTTCGCTAGAACTTTCTCCTTCCATTCCCCAATTTTTTGAGAGAGCTGTCGTCGCTCTTTCTCTCTCACACACACGCGCGCGCACACACACACACACACACACGCACACACTACCACTAAGCCATTAGCGCAATAAAAGGATGAAGGTGAATTTAGTCGTATTTATTTTTAGAAAAACACGTTAGTGATTGAAGAACTTGATTCTTCTTAACGAAGAGCCTTGCATGCATATATATATATATATATATATATATATATATATATATATATATATATATATATATATATATATATATATATATATATGCACATTTCATTAAAAACAACTGACAATGAAAATTTTATTAGATTTTTTTACAATTTCTCATGCGATCTAATAATGCTTTTCTTTTCGGATGATAAATTATATAAAAACTGTCCGAATGTTCTTTTTATCCGAGCGCTTTCGGCTATACATTTAGCCATTTTCAAGGATTATATTTTAACTGTTAGAATTAGAAATAGTTTGTTACATGTATGTTTTATAAAATGTTTCATTTTTTGTGTCAAAACACAGTGAAGATATTATGTCCATGTTCAAAGTTAATATTATTAACTGTTGGTTTGTTTGTTTTTATTAATAAGGCTTCCGTTACTTTTAGCCTTTTTTGCATGTGATGCTATTATATTAGTGTATGTTGCGAATAGTATCCGGTAGATTTCCATGCATATTTAAATGAGAACTAATTGAGCTATTGTCAGAAAGGTGTAGAGTTAGTCTGCGTGTTAAACATGTTGTAGTGTGGCCTATATAAATATTTACGGAAGTTGATTGTTGAGGAATACAATTCCTTAATGGATATTCGAATTCGTAAATAATATTTGCTCTATTTAACTTTCTCCTAGGAAGTGAATTGTTATTTTTAACTCTAAGGTTAGAGGTTTTAAATTTTTATAATAAATAATTAATCTAATCTTTTTGCTATTGTCAACTGTTGTTATGCATTCTTTAAAATTTTCTTAATTCTGCATTCATCCTGTTTATAATTTTCGTTCATCTGATTTTTATAAAAAAATATTAATATTATTGTTTATGTTTATCTTTTATAATTGTATAAAAAACTAAATAAAAGCACCTTGTAAGTGGTTTTTAATGAAATGTGCATAAAATAAGGATTGCTTCCTAAATACACAAATATATATATATATATATATATATATATATATATATATATATATATATATATATATATATATGTGTGTATATATAATAGAAACGAAAAGAATAGAAATTCAAGCGTTAATAACATTAATTTGAAAGAAGCTTAAAAACCAAAATTAGAGCAATAGTTATTGATTATACGTTTTTATATACGAACGAAAAAGTAATCGCTAAGAGATGCATATTTGTTTAGATTCCTAAAATTATTGACATCTCATCGGGTAGTGAACAAAGATTCTGTTTCATTCGCATATTCATTCATTCTTTCTTTCTTTCTTTCTTTCTTTCTTTATAGATTTAAGTTCCTTCCTTTCTTCCTTCTTTCTTTCTTTCTTTCTTACATTCAATCCTCTCTCTTATTTCTCTCATTCCTTGCAGCATTTCTTTTCTGTTTTTCTTTCTTTCTTTCTTTTATGCAGTTCATCTTTCTTTTCTTCTTTCTTTCTTTCTTTCTCTCTAAATTCATTATTTCTTTCTTTTATACAATTCATCTTTATTCTTTATTTCTTCTATGCAGTTCATATTTCTTTCTTTCTATTCTCCTTCTTTTTTCTTTTATTTAAACCAACCTTTAAAATATTTGCCATTCTTCCACTGTTTTTTTTATATTCCTTCTTTCTCCATCTTTCTTTCTTTTCAAGCATTCTGTTTCATTCACATGTTCATTTATTTCATCATATTTTCTTTATTTCGTGCCTTATTTATTTATTTATATTCAATGCTTTAATGTCAAGTGCCAGTCCTTATCTACCCTCGTTATCCATATAATTCACGATAGAACACCACTGAATGAAGTAACGCTCTAGCTTGTGTGGATCTTGAACCATGAATTATGTGAAAAATTTTACTTCTTTTGAAATATTTTGCTTTTTTTCCGATGACGCCGGTTCTTTGCTAAAAGATGGAAAAACATGCAAAAAATTTCTGTCAAGATATCTTACATATTTTATATTACAACCAACATACATCCAAATTTACTTTATATATATATATATATATATATATATATATATATATATATATATATATATATATATGTGTGTGTGTGTGTGCGTGTGTGTGTATGTATGTATAAATATATATATTCACGCCCAAAGACAAACACATGCATGTATATATATTTGTTTGCTTATGTGTGTGTCTGTCTGTGTTTATATGATGTGTTGTTTAACAATGGTGGGTGATTATATATTCAGTATTAGAATGCCGCCAAATAAACTAAGATAAGACAGGGTTGAAAATTATAGAAAAAAAGCGAATGCGACTGACGAAGTTAAAAATCAAAAACGTCTCATAGAGAAAAATAAAGTAAAGTCTTCAAAGCCCCCCCCCCACACACAAATGAAGAGACCGGGACGAATAAGAAAATGACGTAAATTGAGAAAAAAAATCAAATGAACAAGATAGGAAAATATATGAAGAAGAATCGTTTAAATGAAAGAGAGGAAGAGAATGAGTGGAAATGAAAAGGAGGCTGAGAAGAATGACAAAAATCTTAACGAGATGGGTTAACGAATGACAGAAATAAAGAAAGAAATGCTGAAATGAATGAGAGAAACAAGAGAGAGTGATGTACATGAATGAATGACAGAAAAAAGAAAGACTGAAAGAAAGAAGACAAAAAGGAAATGCTGAAATGAATGAGAGAAATAAGAGAGAAAATTTTAAATATAAGAAAGAAAGAAGGAAACAGACAAAGAACAAGAAGAAATTGAATACAAATACATAAAGAAAGAAATCAAGCAGAAAAGCAAGCAAGAAAGAAAGAAAGAAAGAAAAAGAAAGAAAAAAAGAAAGAATTAACGAACATGAGAAAGAAATGCAATGATGGATATAAATAAATGAACAAATGCTGAAATGAATGAAAAAAATAAGAGAGAGTGGTTTAAATGAAATAAATAAAGAAAGAAAGAAAGGAAGAAAGAAAGAAAGACTGAAAGAAAGAATTAGTGTAAAACGAAAAGGAAATGCTAAAATGAACGAGTGAAATAAGAGATAGTGGTTTAAATGAATGAATGAATGAATGAATGAATGAAAGAAAGAAAGAAAGAAAGAGAAAAAGAAATACTGAAATGAACGAGAGAAATAAGACAGAGAAGTTTAAATGCAAGAATAAAGAAAACAGTCAAAGAACAAGAAGAAATTGAATATAAATACGTTAAGAAAGAAAGAAAACATGATGAAATGAATGAACAGGTGAATGAAACAGAATGCTTGAAAGGAAAGAAAAAAGCAGAAATAAGGAATATAAAAAAAAGAAAGAGAGGAAGAATGGCAAATATTTGAATGGGTGGCTTAGATGAAAGAAAGAAAGAAAGAAAGAAAACAGACAGAAAGGAGACTTTTAATACCGATAGAAATTAGGCTTTTAAATATATCGATTAAAATATCGTCCTAATGATATCACCAATCTCTTAATTTTAAAAATATATCTGAAAATAATTGTATATATATTATCTTTTTAAGAGCATTGCTAAAATATATTAGGCTTTTAAACATATCGATTAAAATATGGTTCTAAATATATTACCAAACTATTAAATTTAAAAATATATCGGAAAATAATTTTAAATATATTATGTTTTCAAATGAATTTCTGAAAAAAATATTGGCTCTTAAATATATTGATTAAATATGTTTCTAATGATATCACCAAACTCTTAAGTTTAAAAACGTATCAGTTAATAATTGTAAATATATTATTTTTTAAAAAACATTACTAAAATATATCAGGCTTTTACAAATATCGGTTAAAATAAGGTTCTAATGATATCAAGCAACGCTTTTAAATTTAAATAAAGATACTGAAGACGTTGCTATGAATATTTCTACAAATATTAAGGTTCTAAAACCATCGTTATATATGTATTATATTCCTGAAAACATTGGTAAAGCAGATTAGGCTTCTAAATATATTGGTCAAAACTGATTCCCAAACTTTTTTATATCTGGTTCGCTTTTCGGAAAGAAAACTTGTTCGCGCCTCATCAAATTTCATGTAATAAAAACTAGATTCAAAAATAAAAATAGAACTGAGTGTAGTTTAAAGGGAAATAAGTGCGATTTCGAAATCAGAACAGTATCATTGATTAATCTCTCTTCTGATTAGTGCACCCTGGTTAATATATTTTAATACTTGATATAGTTTTAAAAATATCACAATGATAAAATCGGTCAATAATTATTAAAAAAAAAACGTTTTTTTTATACAGGGACTCATGCATGAAATTACAAGTAATCCATAATAATATTTAAAATTTTGAAATTATATTTATTTTTGGTATGTGATTTTTTAAAGCTGTTTCTAAATCTTTGATTGTCTTTAAATCATTCTCCCTCCCCTATGAGGCGTGCTGTAGTGTTTGGGAACCACCGAGTTAAAATATATGCTACTAAAAAACCAAGAAAATCTCAAATTTACAAGGATATCGAAAAATTTTTAAACTTCCAAAAATGCTTGCAAAGTTTTAAGGCTGTAAAAGCATCTCTAAATATATTATGTTTCTAAACACACCGTTAAAAACTATTAGGATTTTAAATACGTCGCTTTTGACTCTAACTTTATCGGCGCAATCTTAAATTAAAAGAAATACAGTGGAGTTTTATAATACATATGTTTTAGAAACATCAGTAACGAAAGATATTGAGCTTTGGCAAACATCGGCTAAAATATGGTTGAAAAACATCGGTCAATATGTTTTTAGAGACTGCGGTAAAAACTACTAAACTTTGGCATACACTAGTTAAAATATGGTTGAAAAACATCGGTAAATATGTTTTTAGAGACTGCAGTAAAAACTACTAAACTTTGGCATATACTAGTTAAAATAGGGTTGGAAAACAACGGCAAGTATGTTTTTAGAGACTGCGGTAAAAAATATTAAACTTTTGCATACACTGGTTAAAATATGGTTGAAAAACATCGGTAAATATGTTTTTAAGTGTATCGGTAAAAATATTGAGCTTTGGAATATATCGGCCTAAATATGGTTGGAAAACATCGGTAAATATATATTTAGAGACATCGGTAAAAACAACTGAACTTTGGCATAGTTGAAAAACATCGGTAAATATGTTTTTAGAGATATGGGTAAAATACTGAACTTTGGCATACATTGTTTAAAACATGGATGAAAAACATCGGTAAATATGTTTTTAGGGACTTCGGTAAAAACTACTAAGCTTTGCCATTCATTAGTTAAAATCTGGTTGAAAAACATCGGTAAATATATATTTACATGCATCGGTAAAAATACTGAGCTAAGGCATATAAGGGTTAAAATATGGTTAAAAACATCGCTAAATATGTTTTTAGATAGATCGGTAACAATACTAAGCTTAGGCATTCATCGGCTAAAATATGGTTGAAAACATCGGTAAAATCTGAGACATCGTAAGAAATTAGAACGAAATGCACTCTGTTTAAAGACTATATATAGAGCTCAATAGTGCCTCGCAGTTTAGATGCTTATACCGTGTAAGGCTTACAAGAAATAATCGCAAAATAGTTTGAGGAATTGCAATATTAAATTTTGTTTTCTCCCTCGGCAAAAACTGTTAGAATGTCAACGGCAATTATATAGTGAACAGCTTTATATTCCTGTTTTTCGCAGTATCGACGAATCGATATCTGCTGATCGTTATTGACCTAAAGTATATTAGTTTGTGGCGTGCGAACAAAACTGTCTGAATGTAACTTGCATTATTTACCGAATTTAAGCAACGTCGAGCGTGATGTGTACTTGAAAGAGTGTGCGCTTACGAACGTGATCTAGTTTAAGCCTTAAAGTAGACCAAGAAATACTTGTTAGTTAAAGAGTGACGTTATTCTAGTCTCTTAACGTAAAACAAAAGTATGTATTCTGATGTGGATCACCTAATGAAGAGATATTCATAAAAAAAAACAAAAAAAAACAAATGTTTCAATAACTCTCTACATCTTTTGTTCAGATGTCAAAATATGAATATAAAAACAGTCGTCAATGTTGCCCTAATTATTCGACTATTAACGGGGTCTGCGTGTCACCGATTTTCTCTTTTTATCGGCTAAAATATCAGAAACACACGACTGATAAAACAACGCAATCTATCGCCTGTCAACGTACAAAGACCATTCGCGTCTGCCTATAATTTTACAAGGCCATGGTCATCCAGTTGGCTTGCTGTATGAGTTGGTTAACTTTTTACCTCAGTCGAATGGTGAACAGTGTCAAATAACTGGATAAGATTCAGCGGCATTTCTGGCTGACTTTACGAAATCGAGTGTTGCGATCACTACTTCTAGCTCGACTGAAAGTAGTAGCACCCAAAATCGTCACTTGTAAATGACTGTCGTCATCTGTAGAGGTGAAAGGAGGAAAATGATTTTTATTTAAGCATATCATCCCAAATAAGGCGCTAATACCACCAGTAGGCAGGTTTGCTTTGGTTTATGTAGTTTTACGGTATATCAACCTCAATGGGTTATTTAATGCCGACAACATTTTTTAATGCTGGTAATATTTTCTTTTGTTAAAAATCTGTTATTGGTAATATTTTTTCCTTCAAAATTGTATTGCAGGTAATAATTTTTTCAAAAAAGTATTGCTGGTAATAGTTAACTATTTTCCCATAGATGGGACCCTAACAGGTTCTACCACACGGGTCAGGGTGGGCCTGGGATCACCAGCAATTAAGGGTTGGTTCCACGCTCCTCAAAACCTCCTGATCCGAGGCCTTGCTGTCGGATGTAGTTTATCGTTTTACCCAGACCGCGAATGTAGTTTAACGTCTTACACAGGACGGACCAGTACGCAGGGGCTTACAGGGAGTGAAATAGAGATGATCGGGGTTCAAGAAGACAGAAGATGGCGATTGATGTTGCATTTAGATTTTTGAAGATTATAGGGAAAGCAAGAAAACGGAAGAGAATTCCATAGGGAGAAAGCTGAGAAAACAAATTGTTGGAGGTAGAAGTGGCGGTTGTTTTTAGCTATTTCAACAGTAAAAGGGTGGGATATATAAGCCAATTCAGTAGCCCGCTTAAATTCATGTAGTCAGCGCACTAGAGAAAAAAAAGGTCGTCTGAGTAAATACCATGAAAATACTTGAAGAAAACACAGAGGGAACCCTCGTCACGTCACTGAAGTCGAGATGCCAGGTGAATACCTATTGCATTACCGATTCTTCTTTGGATTTTTTATCAAGAATCTCTAGATGAATAACAGGAGCACCAAACCAAATGTGACAACAGTATTCAATGCACAGACGAGTGGTAGATTTGTGTAAGATGAATTGAAACGAGAAAAATTTTCTGGCCCAACACAGTGATCCAACTTTCCTTCCAATAGATGTAGTTATTGATTCGATGCAGTGGCTCAATTTGATGTCAGTAGAAAAGGTGAGGTGAAGAAAGGGAGATGTGATTGGCAACCAGTCTAGTTTCAAGGGACATTGGAAATTCAAATTCCCAGACGCATGGAAATACACAAGTATTCAGGAAGAAGTTAGTTTTAAGGAAACAAGAAAGTAAATAAAGAACAATTAGACTTAAAATCAGAAAGATAATGTCGCATTTTCAGGGATACATAATCAGGAAAAAGGGTTGGAAATTTTAAGATTCACAGGAGAGATAGAGAAAAAGGGTTGGAAGTTTTAAGGATACACTGGAGAGATAGAGAAAAGGGCTTGGAGATTTTAACATTCACAGTAGAAATCGATAAAAAGGCTAGGAAATTTTAACATTCACAGGAGAGATAGAGAAAAGGGCTTGGAGATATAAACATTCACTGTAGAAATAGAAATAAAGACTAAGAAATTTTAACATTCACAGCAGAAATAGAGAAAAAAGCTTGGAAATTTTAACATTCACAAGAGTGATAGAGAAAAATGCTTGGACAATTAAACATTCACAGGAGAGATAGAGAAAAAGCCTTGGAAATTTTAACACTCATAAAGAGAGATAGAGAAAAAGGCTTGGAAATCTTAACATTAACAGAAGAGATAGAGAAAAGGTGTTGGAAATTTTAACATTCACAGGAGAGATAGAGAAAAAAGCTTGGAAATTTTAACACTCACAGAAGAGATAGAGAAAAAGGGTTGGAAATTTTAACATTCACAGGAAAGACAGAGAAAAAGGGTTGGAAATTTTAACTTTCACATGAGAGATAGAGAAAAAGGGTTGGAAATTTTAACATTCAGAGGAGAGATAGAGAAAACCGCTTGGAAATTTTAACATTTACAGGTGAGATAGAGAAAAAAACTTGCAAATTTTAACATTCACAGGAGAGATAGAGAAAAAGTGTTGGACATTTTAACACTCGCAGGAGAAATATAGGAAAAGAGTTGGAAATTCAAACATTCACAAGAGTGATAGAGAAAAATGCTTGGACAATTAAACATTCACAGGAGAGATAGAGAAAAAGCCTTGGAAATTTTAACACTCATAAAGAGAGATAGAGAAAAAGGCTTGGAAATTTTAACATTAACAGAAGAGAGAGCGAAAAGAGGTTGGAAATTTTAACATTCACAGGAGAGATAGAGAAAAAGGGTTGGAAATTTTAACACTCACAGAAGAGATAGAGAAAAAGGTTTGGAAATTTTAACATTCACAGGAGAGACAGAGAAAAAGGGTTGGAAATTTTAACATTCACAGGAGAGATAGAGAAAAGGGGTTGGAAATTTTAACACTCACAGAAGAGATAGAGAAAAAGGTTTGGAAATTTTAACATTCACAGGAGAGACAGAGAAAAAGGGTTGGAAATTTTAACATTCACAGGAGAGATAGAGAAAAGGGGTTGGAAATTTTAACACTCACAGAAGAGATAGAGAAAAAGGTTTGGAAATTTTAACATTCACAGGAGAGACAGAGAAAACCGCTTGGAAATTTTAACATTCACAGGTGAGATAGAGAAAAAAACTTGCAAATTTTAACATTCACAGGAGAGATAGAGAAAAAGTGTTGGACATTTTAACACTCGCAGGAGAAGGGTTGGAAAAGGGTTGGAAATTTAAACATTCACAGTAGTAATAGAGAAAAAGATTAGGAAATTTTAACATTCACAGGAGAGATAGAGAAAAGGGCTTGGAGATATAAACATGCACAGTAGAAATAGAAATAAAGACTAGGAAATTTTAACATTCACAGGAGAGATAGAGAAAAAGGGTTGGAAATTTTAACACTCGCAGGAGAAATATAGGAAAAGGGTTGGAAATTTAAACATTCACAGTAGTAATAGAGAAAAAGATTAGGAAATTTTAACATTCACAGGAGAGATAGAGAAAAGGGCTTGGAGATATAAACATGCACAGTAGAAATAGAAATAAAGACTAGGAAATTTTAACATTCACAGGAGAGATAGAGAAAAAGGGTTGGAAATTTTAACTTTCACATGAGAGATAGAGAAAAAGGCTTGCAAATTTTAACATTCACAGCAGAAATAGAGAATAAAGCTTGGGAATTTTAACATTCACAAGAGTGATAGAGAAAAATGCTTGGACAATTAAACATTCACAGGAGAGATAGAGAAAAAGCCTTGGAAATTTTAACAATCACAAAGAGAGATAGAGAAAAAGGGTTGGAAATGTTAACATTAACAGAAGAGAGAGAAAAGGTGTTGGAAATCTTAACATTCAGAGGAGAGATAGAGAAAAGAGGTTGGAAATTTTAACATTCACAGGAGAGATAGAGAAAAAGGGTTGGAAATTTTAACACTCACAGGAGAGATAGAGAAAAAGGGTTGGGAATTTTAACATTCACAGGAGAGACAGAGAAAAAGGGTTGGAAATTTTAAATTTCACATGAGAGATAGAGAAAAAGGGTTGGAAATTTTAACATTCACAGGAGAGATAGAGAAAACCGCTTGGAAATTTTAACATTCACAGGTGAGATAGAGAAAAAACTTGCAAATTTTAACATTCACAGGGGAGATAGAGAAAAAGGGTTGGAAGTTTTAACATTCACTCCAGAGATAGAGAAAAGGCTTGGAGATTTTAACATTCACAGTAGAAATCGAGAAAAAGGCTAGGAAATTTTAACATTCACAGGAGAGATAGAGAAAAAGGGCTGGACGTTTTAACACTCACAAGAGAGATAGAGAAAAAGGGTTTGAAATTTAAACATTCACAGGAGAGATAGAGAAACATGTTTGGAAGTTTTAACATTCACAGGAGAGATAGAGAAAAGGGCTTGTAGATATAAACATTCACAGTAGAAATAGAAAAAAAAAGACTAGGAAATTTTAACATTCAAAGGAGAGATACTGAAAAAGGCCTAAAAATTTTAACATTCACAGGAGAGATAGAGAAAAAGGCCTGGAAATTTTAACATTCACAGCAGAGATGGCGAAAAAGGCTTGGAAATTTAAACATTCACAGGAAAGATAGAGAAAATGCTTGGAAATTTTAACATTAACAGAAGAGATAGAGAAAAGGTGTTGGAAATCTCAACATTCACAGGAGAGATAGAGAAAAGGGGTTTGGAAATTTTAACATTCACAGGAGAGATAGAGAAAAGGGTTGGAAATTTTAATATTCACAAGAGAGATAGAGAAAAAAGCTTGGAAATTTTAACATTCACAGGAGAGATAGAGAAAAAGGATTGGAAATGTTAACATTCACAGGAGAGACAGAGAAAAATGCTTGAAAAAAGAAGAAGAAGAAGAAGAAGAAGCAGAAGAAGAAGAAGAAGAAGAAGAAGAGGAAGAAGAAGAAGAAGAAGAAGAAGAAGAAGAAGAAGAAGAAGAAGAAAATCTATGTGAAAAACAAACAAATATAAGCGAAGTCGGAGTGTCGGAATAGAAAACATCATCTATTTCGTTGACCATTACTACTAAGTTGTTAGAAAAGGAAGTAGTACGTAAGTGAGTCTCTCGTTGCGACGTAATGTTTTAGCGATTCAGTCTTGGTTAACCTTTACGACTGAGTAGTGAGGTCACTATTTACTAGATCCCCACCTCACCGACACTATCCTTATACCCATCGCAACTGATCTTTGTAAAGAGCAGAGAGAAGCAAGAGAAAACAAATAAAGCAATTGGAAGAACGATTCTAAGGCAAAGTGAAACTGGGATCCAAGAAAGAAATGAAAAAATAAATAAAGAGAAACATTGCATAAAATCACATAAAAAAACATTAAAATATAAAAATACGGAATGCTTTCTTTTGTGGATATACAACTTTATACTTTGTAAAGCCTCCATTTTGTGTTTTCTTGCCGGCAAAGAATCTGGGGAAAACGATACCATTTTTCTTCTGACGTCATACGATCAGTACTTTCGAATGGTGTAGTTTTTTTTGTTTTGAGGATATTTTTTTGTTTTAAATTTACGTTTCTTTCTATGGGAACATCTTTATTTTTTTTTTTTTCGCGTTGTATTTTCAAAGCATCTTTTGAAATACATTAAATTTATGGAATTCAGTGAATATTTTTATTTATTTATTTTTTACATTTTCACATTTCGACGGTTGTATTGACATCGAACTATAGCGTATTGATCTATAGCGAATTTGTTTCTGCTTTTAATTGATTTTATTCGTTTCTTACACGACTATTTGATCATTCTCACTCACTCGCTCTCTCCACATATGCGTACGCAACTGTAAATCGACGTTTAACTGATTTTTTTTGCAATTGGCGTTGTAACTCCAAGAAAGAGTTTGGCCTTTTGGAGAATAAATCAGTGAATGAATATAATTTGTTTTGGTCCGAGTGGTTTTGAAAATGATGTTACAAAAATAATATGAAATATCGAGAAGAAAACTAAAACAACATAGGTAGATCTACGACAGCATTTCAAACACCATTTCAAACATCGCAGAATCACATTAATGAAAAATGCTCTGCAAATATATATATATATATATATTATAAATTAATAGATTTAAAATATGGTTTTACCGCTACACAGTGATGACCATGTTTCAGAAATGGAAGCTAAAGCCCCTGAATTTAATTTTGTTATTAAACCAAAGACATTAGTTCCATTTCCTCATCAAGCGAATTTTGGAGTAACTTACTTTTTAAAATTTACGGTTGTTAACGGCACAGGAAAGATTCATAGTTTGAGGGTTTCCAAGGTTACCGATAAATCCATTCATAAAAATATCTATAAGAACACCGGATTTTATATCTTACTGTTCTTTCCTTTTTATTTATATATACATATATATATATATATATATGCAGAGGATTTATATATATATATGTGTGTGTGTGTATATGTGACACAGAAGCAAAGTGAAAGAAATGTTCTCTCTCTCTCTCTCTCTATATATATATATATATATATATATATAGAGAGAGAGAGAGAGAGAGAGGAGAGAGAGTGAGATACAAGTGGACATGACATTGAAGTCAACACACAGCAACGATTGATGATGAAACAGTCTGTTGTCGCCGCTCTCACTATCTATCTATCTATCTATCTATCTATCTATCTATATATATATATATATATATATATATATATATATATATGTATATATATATATATTTATATATATATATATATATCAGATAGCCTAACGTTTGATCATGAAACAGACTGTTGTCAGGCTATCTGATATATGTATATATATATATATATATATATATATATATATATATATATATATATATGTATAGTCATCCAGAAACAGGCTATTTCGCTGTATCACTGCACCTCGTTGTGTCTAGACCTCCGATTGCTTCCATGCGAGATCGAAACCCGACTAATTTGACATAAGTCAGATATCTTAACCCGTATGTCATCATCGAACGGAAGTGAATTTTAACGTATTTCTCTATACGATATATACATATGCATATATACACACATACAGACACGCACAAACATATATATATATATATATATATATATATATATATATATATATATATATATATATATATATATGATGTGTGTGTGTATGGGACACAGAAGCTAAGTGAAAGAAATGTTCTCTCTCTCTCTCTCTCTCTCTCTCTCTCTATATATATATATATATATAAATATATATATATATATATAGAGAGAGAGAGAGAGATACGAGTGGACGTGATATTGAAGTCAACACGGCGGCGACAACAGTCTGTTTCATGATCAAACGCAATCGTCAGGCTATCTGATATATATATATATATATATATATATATATATATATGTGTGTGTATATATATATATATAGTCATCCAGAGACAGGCTGTTTCGCTGCATCACAGCTCCACATTGTGTCTAGACCTCCGATTGCTTCAAGCCGAGATCGAAACCCGACTAATTTGACATCGTCAGATATCTTAACCCGTATGCCATCATCGAACAGAATTTTAACGTATTTCTCTATACGAAATATATATATATATATATATATATATATATATATTTATTTCGTATAGAGAAATACGTTAAAATTCCCTTCTATACGATATATATATATATATATATATATATATATTTCGTATAGAGAAATACGTTAAAATTCCCTTCTATACGAAATATATATATATATATATATATATATATATATATATATATATATATATATATATATATATATATATATATATATCGTATAGAGAAATACGTTAAAATTCCCTTCTATATATGTATATATATATATGATTTTCCTTGAAGCCATTGTTTGTTAATTAGGTTTCTTTCTTATTTATTTCCTTTCTTTCTTTCTCATATAATCAATTATAATCTGTTCATATATATGTTGGGTCCTTTGAACCCATATCTTATACTTTAAGGTTATTTTTATTCCTTTCTTTATTTCTCATACATTCAAGTCCGCTTATAGAACACATACACGCGCGCGCCGCCACAGTTTTTTTAAATTCATAGTTTGTTTTTCTGTTTGCTCTCTTTCTTTCATTGTTTCTTTCTTTGTTTCTTTCTGTGTTCCTTTCTTTGTTTCTTTCTGTGTTTCTTTTTTTGTTTCATTCTGAGTTCCTTTCTTTGTTTCATTCTGTGATCCTTTCTTTGTTTCTTTCTGTGTTTCCTTCTTTGTTTCTTTCTGTGTTTCTTTCTTTGTTTCTTTCTCTGTTCCTTTCTTTGTTTCTTTCTCTGTTCCTTTCTTTGTTTCTTTCTCTGTTCCTTTCTTTCTTTCTTTCTGTGTTTCTTTTTTTGTTTCTTTCTGTGTTTCTTTCTTTTTTTCATTCTGTGTTCTTTATGTGTTTCTTTCTTTGTTCCTTTCTTTGTTTCTTTCTGTGTTTCTTTCTTTGTTTCATTCTGTCTTTCATTCTGCGTTCCTTTCTTTGTTTCTTTCTCTGTTCCTTTCTTTGTTTCTTTCTCTGTTTCTTTCTTTGTTTCATTCTGTGTTCCTTTCTTTGTTTCTTTCTATGTTCCTTTCTTTGTTTCTTTCTCTGTTCCTTTCTTTCTTTCTTTCTGTCTGTGTTTCTTTTTTTGTTTCTTTCTGTGTTTCTTTCTTTTTTTCATTCTGTGTTCTTTCTGTGTTTCTTTCTTTGTTCCTTTCTTTGTTTCTTTCTGTGTTTCTTTCTTTGTTTCATTCTGTGTTTCATTCTGTGTTCCTTTCTTTGTTTCTTTCTCTGTTCCTTTCTTTGTTTCTTTCTCTGTTTCTTTCTTTGTTTCATTCTGTGTTTCATCCTTTCACGTATTCTTACTTTTTCTGTCACTGCAGTCAGTTTGTGTATATGTTAGACCCATTGAATTAACATAAAGTTTCCGTGTTTGTTTCCTTTTTTCCCCCTTTTTTCAACCGTGTTTATGCTTCTGTTTGAATGTTTTGAAAGAAGCGACGCTCATTGCTTTTATTTAATTTTATTTAATTTTTTCAAGATCCTGCCTTTGAGAAGAGTTGTTTTGTATTTCTTTCTTTATTTATTTATTTCAGGAACAAGTGCGTATTATCCATTTCTTGAAGCCAGGATCAGATTTCTCCGTGCTTTCGATGTTAATTATTTTGTCGTTGATGTTTTTGCATTCATCGACAAAGAGCTAGAGAGTGTGTCACGTGGATTCCTTTTCGTTAAGAAAAAGAAAAATCAGACAAAAAACAAATCTGGTCGAAATCTTAAATCTGGTTCAAAAAAACAAAAAACGATGTAGAATAGATAAATAAATTAAAAAAAAATGAAACATTGAAAGAATTGGACCGGAAGTAGAATCAAAACCGAAATGTACAAAACATTAACCCCGAATAAAAGAATTCTTTTTATAATCTTATTTTTGGCATAGAATTCAATTTTGCTAGTCAGCAGATGTGGAAAGCCATTGAGTTTGTACGCATACTCAAGGCCTACTTACAAACCCATTACTGTGAATCGCGAATCTAGCAGTTACTATAGCCTAAGTGATATCTATTGGTGCAAAAGACGCTAGTAAGTGTAAGGTTTAATGATTTCAACTGATGAGATTAAATTCGACAGGCTTAAGGAAAACAGGAGCAAAAAAAAATGTGGCCATGACTTTAACAACAGATCGAAGGATGAACACGAAAGAGAATGAAAACTTATAAAATTGCCATGAATTTGCGACACAAAGATGGAACCTAAACACGACGGTCATGCTCAGGTTAATTTGTGTACCAGGAATAACAATAGAGTTCAAGGTAATTTGGAAATTTGATAAAGAAGTTCAAAACACATTGTTATTTAACTTTTCTTATCTTGATCAGTGGAGTTTTATAATAGGTAATGCAACCAGAAAAAAATAGATTTATTTCATTTTTTTTTTGTCATTCCGATTAAGCAAATCAGATGAAAAACATCTATATGCAAAATTAGTTTTATAAATGTTAATAGATGACGTACCAGTTTTCTATTTATATTCGTTGTAAATTACCACCCCCACTACGGAAGCCAAAATCAAATATGCTTGTACGGCATTATTTCTGAAAAGGTAAAAATTAAATAATTAAATTGAAATTTGTAATCTGGAGAGCTGAAGCAACAGGTTGTCATTAAACAAATAGAAGTTTTATTAAAATTACAACGGAAACTGGATACTGTTTGAATGTTTACATAATATGAAGTAAGAAGTGAAGTTTATATACAGATAGTTAATAAATAACTATATAGGCCACATTCGTTGCACAAAGGACATATAACGATATTCAGTGTCTGTCCATGTAATTCTTAACATGCCTACGTCCATGATCGCAATTGTTTGCTTCAGGCCATCCAATTACTTTACTTTAATGCGGTACAGGATATGATTCGTATAGTCGGCGTTAATGGGTGTTATATGACTTTCTGAAATTGTCTAAAGATTGACAAAATCCAAAGACGAATATGCAATGTGACAGGTCCTGACCTGGCATCTCGACTACAGTCACTTTCTCGCCGACGTAATGTGACTTCCCTCTGTCTTATCTACAAATATTTTCACGGCAACTGCTCTGACGACCTATTTTCAATGCTGCCCCAACTGCATGAATTTAAGCGTGCTACTAGGTCGGCATCTCAGTCTCACCTTTTCGCTGTCGAAACAGTTAAATATTAAATAATTTTGTCTTCTGCTTCAAAAACGTCTTATCTCGCGCTTCCCGGCAGTGGAACGCCTCTTACTTGCTTCCTTGATAATCTGCAAATATTCAAATGTAATGTCAATCGACATCTGACGCCTCGATCTTGATTCCCGTCCTTCTCTATATCCTATCCTCAAACACCCCTCTTAGTTCTCACTCTCAATCTATGTAAGCCCATGCGTGCCCTACCTTGGGGTTAAATACTTAAAAAAAAATGTTGTGGACATGCTATATATGAAAAAAAAAACAAAAAAACTCCAGATTACCTATTTCAAATTTCTATTTTTATTTCTTACGTTTAAGAAATCACATTGGAAATAACTGTTGATCTAAGCTTGGATATGTTTGTTACGTGTGTCTGTGGGGGTTACGTGTGTCTGTAGGGGGCGATTTGAAATGAAAATAAATTACAAAAATGGACACCCTATAAATTTTAATAAAATTTAATAAAACATTTTTTTTATATATTTCTGGTCGGTTGTGTTTAATCAAGAGCGTTCTAAAAATATTAACTATTATTCCTGGAAATCCTATCGTACAACTCTACAGCTTAGTTTAACACATGTTGCAACCTCAAACCTTCTTCAAAATAGTAATTGCCCGCTGTTAAACCCGGTAATAATTCAGGTGAAGGTCCACTGGATTATTTATTCAACAAAGAACACAATATAGGATCCATCCTTCCTTGGATGCCGTGTGGGGTATGCACACTGGTGAGATTATGTCTCTTTTCGACTCATGATTTACTCGACAGAAAAAGTCTGCCGCCATTTTCTACAATAGACTGGTTATCAACCAAGGCCCACGCTGTCCTGCAATTTAACTTATAGCAGGTGGAGGATATATAGATTCATATCTTGCGATTGATATGCCATTTAATCTTTTGAAGATTAAAGTTGACTGGAAAGCATGAAGCCGGAAGCCGGAAGGGAGTTTCACAAGCAAGAATTGCGAGAAAAGAAACTATTAGCATAGAATTTATGGCTCCATCTAGCTAGTTGAACTGTGAATTGCTGTCATCTTGAAGCTAGTCTAATACTGCGTTTAAATTAAAAAAAAATCCTAGGTACCATAGCGAAGAGCGATATTTATTATGTATTAATTACAGAAATGTGGCACAAGGCCGAAGGGGAGATTGGGGGAAAAAGGACCGTCTTCTTCTGTCTTAACTATAACTTAGCTAGCCGCAAACACTGATCCAATCGTACGAACAATATTGCTTACACCAAAACAACAAATTCATCCGTACCGTTCTTACTACAACCACCATAATACCTCACTGCCTCTATGAAAATACTAACTAGTCCCCATATTTATAATTCAGTGTCTGTGGGGGGGGGGAAATAATATAACTCATCCGAACAATTACCATGAAAATATTTATAAAAAAAGACAGACAGAAGGAAACTTACAGCGGTGCGAAAATGACTAAAGCTGAGATGCCAGATCAGTCCCGATAATATTTCGGATTCTTTTTCGGATTTTACCAAGGAGCTCAAGGTTGATAGCAGGGCGGCATCGGACCATATGTGGCAGTAATATTCTAAGGATGGACGAATGGTAGACTTATAGATATGTATGATAGATGGACTGAAATATTGTCTCACACGACACAGTGAACAAACTTTTTGATGACATCGAAATATTTACTAAGAACGGCCCTTGAGTACCCAGCGTAATCGAGCCCACTAACAGATTAGAAATTTGTCCATTAAATCCGCAGTTTACATTGGCAATCCCAGCAGCTTCAATTATTTCAAACACACGTGTACTAATATTAAAAGGAAATAAGATTTTCTTCGAGTGATATGAACACTTTCCTCAAACCTTAAAGCATTGTTACAATAAATATATTTATTTCCAAATCGCTTTCGGGTAAATTCACAACGAGTACGGTAATATAAATCAATTTCGTTGTTTCTGCCTATCCCATTTTCTTGGGGACTTTCAAAATATTATATTTCGCGCCTGTTCACGATGGGATGGATTATAATAGGACTCATGCGCATTACTGACACTTTCAGATAGTTTTGTGGAGATAGCTTCGGAGGTACGGCGACCTCATTGTCAAATCTTTGAAACGTTCTAAAAGTTACAAAGACACGCAGATCGTCGTGCTTTGGAGATAAAAGGAAGAGAGATATCATCGAACCGCGCACGTTGCCGGTTAAATTCACTCGTAGAATTAAAATCTAATCCTTAAGAACTAGGTAATACGCGCAAGAATTGGAGCAAATACACCATACGATGTAGGAGATGAACAAAAAAGCAAAAAAACAAAAGAGACCCGTCGCTCTGAGTTATAATATTTCAGCTAAACTTTACTTTTATACTATTTACATTATTCGGGCAATTGTCTTCATCTTTGACGCCATATTTATTACACAGATGTCCTCAGGGACACATCGCACAGTAGATAAAGGCGTTAGTTACATCCAGTGAGAGAAGAATGTGAGTTCAATATCCAGTTAAAGCAGTAGAGAACTTGGAGAGGGGAATTAACAGGAGATAAATGATAACTGATTTCCACTAAACATGGCACGGAGAACTAGAACAGTCTACCCCAGTGAGCGAAATAAAGGATTCAGTTCGACATTCCAACCACCTGAAGAATGCCGGAGCGTACAACGGCTGAAACGTTGTAATAGATATGGTGACAAAATGAGGACAATAGTCCGAATAATAGAAATAGTGTACATAATACCTCATCTCAGAAATATAGACATTTAACTTTTATTGTGTATAAATTCATAGCGTTTTATTCAGTAATTATTCTTTCTATTCTATAATATTTAAAATAATTTTCAGTACTCTGTGGACTATAATTGAATAACTGAATTTGTGGATTTATTTTTACAGCTTATCACTCTTTTGGAGGTAATTTAAAATCAGAAAATATTTTTAGAATGTGAGAATTTATTGGTGATAATAATGATTTACTGATTCTAGTACCACTAATTAACCCAACGCTGGGGGATAAGTTAGGTTCATACTTTTGTTCGTACGAGAAACTAAGGTTGCGCGTAAGTGAATATAACGAACCCGACTGGAATTGGAACCTCGGTTCGCGGATTACAAATTCCGATCCATTATCCATTGCGTCACCCGCACTTGAAAGCTTACAGCAAATGGTATTACCAAGCGGTTAGCCACTTAGATACTGGCAAGTTTCGCCGTTGCTTAACTTCGGTGATCTTACGAGAACCGTCGTTTCAACGTGATAAGGTAGTAGATCGAATCGTAGTAATGCAATATATATAAAAGATTAGGTCATTCTTGAAATATATCTCATATATAAAGTCCACTGACCGTGCTGAATTCATATTAGTTAAATTAAACCTAATATTAATATTGGCTTAACTCATATAGCTTGAATTATGCTTTCGAATACAAAACGTATAAGTTACAATTAAAAAATCATCACACTTATGGCAAAATAAATTCATATAAATACATCCTTGTGCAAATTAATTAAAATTTAATTTAAAACTTTAATTTAGTTTGGTTTCATTCACCATACGGTCAGTTTTAGATCCGCTGGAGGGATAGGGTGTATATATTTCTATTTTTGCCATTAGGTCATTTGCAGTCGTGTGTAGTAATATAAATCTATTTTCGGTGTGTATGATGGAATTTGTTTGGCCTTGAAGAATGTTGCATCATCCGTAATTGCATCAGATTTTTATCACGCCCAGACACTACGGTCTCGACTGTCGATTAGTTGTCCTACGGCCATTGTCTGCGATGAACGTTACTCCAAGGAAGCGTTCGAAAACTGTAAAAGTACTATCGACTAGCTCGGAAACTGTCCTGATTTAAATCCAATCGAGAATCTGTGGTCAGTCTGTAAGGTATGACTTCGAGTAATGGACATACGAAGTACAAACATGTGCCCTGGGCCATGTTTCACGGGAAAAAATACGACAAAAGATTAAATAATAATGGAATGATTGGTTTTGTTTCAATTAATTTGCACAAGGGTGTAAGTCTGACAGGTTCCGTAAAATTAAGCTGAGGTTTGATTTCGAAAATGACCATCAATCAGTTGTTATCTGGGGCAAGAAGTTGCTTAACTTTAACACTTCTCAAACAAAACTGCTCTCTATGAATCATCTTAACCTCTCTTTTAACTTTGCATAGGGGAACAATTTCTTCAACATCCTTTGTTTCACCATTTCTACAACCATAAAGTGGAATGATTATATTAAATCAATTAATCTGTTGCTAGAAAAGTGTCGTGGTAGACTATTTTATCGCCCGACTCTATACTGAGCCTTCATAAGTCTATCAGTCATCGAACGTTGCTGCATCTGCTCTGGTTTATTCTGATCTATACCTAGAGATCCTTCACATTCCATTTACCAGAGTGTCTATCCAATTCCCTGTTGCATATGCATGCTCATGCACATTTGTGCTTGTTCAACACCAATAGAGCCCCTCACTCCATCATGTGGTTTATACTGCAACTATACAGAGCGAACATTAGTTGCATTTTCTGGGAGAGAGCGCGTTTTCTATCCTGATCAACATTCTGAACAAGGCCATCACTCTCAAATCTTAGGACACTAAATCCAAGGAAAAATATGCAACGTTATTACCTCTGACCTGGCATCTCGGCTTCAGTCACTTCCTCATTGTCGTCATGTAGCTTCGTTGTGCCTTTTTCACGTGGGTAAATTGACTTCACGAATTTAAGCACTTTCAGGTATGTCTTATAATTTCACTCTTGAAATTCTTTTCTAATAGTTTTTTCCCCCGCACCTCGTGATTTTGGCTTCCTGTTTTCCATACACTGTGGACTGTAATTCTGACTGAATTGGTTGATTGCCAACTTCGATCTTCAAGAATTGAAATGCCATGTCTTCTGTCACTTTGAATTCTTTTCGTTATTTATTGTATATTTTAATTTCACTTCCAGTAACAATTTTATTACGGTGGCTGTTATCGTCTTGTTTGGGATTAAATAATTTTAAAAAAAGCCGTGTACCTTCCGAACGGCAGCAATGCTGGCGTCCCACAATTTCCTACCTTCTGTTTCTTCTAAGTAGCTACTGAAGCATTGTGGCTTCCCTCTGTCTTTTCTATAAGTATTTTCATGGCATCTGCTTTGGAGTTATTTTTACTGGTACCCTGATTGCATGAATTTAAGAGTGCTACAAGATTGGCATCTTGGTCTCACCCTTTTACTATCGAAACAGTTATGTGTAACCACCTTTTCTACCCCAACGGCTTTTTCTCTTGCACTTCCCGACAGTGGAACTCCTTTCCTCTTACTTGCTTCCCTGATAACTATAATCTTCAAAAATTTAAATGTAATATCAATCGACATCTTCTGTTGCCTTGACCACCGTTCTTCTTTTTATCTTCCTCCATTCTTCGTTTTATCCTTTCTTCAACACCCGCTGTACCCAGTCTTTTCACTTACTTACACTCTCTGTAGTCCCTTGCGTACTAGAGTCCCTGCCGCCTGCCTTCCTTTGGGTGAAATGCTTAAAATGTTCTGCTGTCCTTTCACAAAAACTCAAGTAGGTTTCTCCCTCTTCTCTCCATAACTCTGAGGACTTCCATATGTCCCGCGAGTGTTAACAGTTTCCTCAAACTGCCCTTTCTGATTTTAGCATATGTTACTTGGCATCTTTTCTATTTAATATTTGAAGTTTGAAATCGTTGCTGAGATTTCCTATACATACGAATGCCAGCATAGTCAGCAGCAACACATGTCTATCGCTTGAAGCCTTTTCATTCTTTGCCATATCAATGCGTACCTATTGCACAGTAGTTCAGCTACGTCTTCCTTCTTTCTAATGACAAATTCCTGTTTTAATACGTTGATTAATTTCTGACAATTATCCTTTGAAATTCCCTTACGCTTCTGTATTTCTCTGTACCAATTTACGTCGTCTATTATTACAAAAACCACATAGTTAAATTCCGTTCCTGCTTGAGATTGACGTTCCACTACGTCCAGTCAACGACGAAATTATTCGTACACCCATCAATTTCGAATATTTTTATCCATTTCTCAGAATCTAATGCCCGTATGATGCCCGATATATATATATATATATATATATATATATATATATATATATATATATATATATATATATATATATATATGTAAGCACAAGAACAGGAATATCAAACTCAATTTTCAGAAAAATAGGTTAAATACAACAAAATTGATAGGGGAATTATCCAAAATAGGAAACGACAAAATACAGTATGAAAAATAGAAAAAAATGAACAATTTTCACAATATTAATAGTCAATATGATGGCCCCCTCATCTTTATAACTTACTGCAATCATTTTTAAAAGTTTTTGATGAGATTTAAATAAGTCATTTCTGGGATTTTCGTACATTCTTCAATGGTTGCACCTTCTAATTCCTGAAGGTTTTCTGGTGACCGATGATTCATTAGAAATTTCAATTCTTGCCATATATTTTCAATAGGATTCAAGTCAGGACTCATTGAAAACCATGGCAGAACTGTAATCTTTTTCTGAAGCCATGCAGTCACTAGTTTAGACGTATGTTTGGGATCATTATCTTGCAGGAAATTAAAGCGCCCACCTTGATGAAGATTTTGCGCTGATAGTTGTAGATTTTCATCCAGAATTATGATATATTCTGCAGATTTTATTATTCCTCTTATTGCAATTAATTGTCCAGTCCGGCTTGAGGTGAGACAACCACAAAACATCATCGAGCCTCCTCCATATTTTAATCTTGCCACTGTCTTCTTTGGGAGGAAAGCCTCGCCTTTCTTTCTTTCTTGACTGTAGATCAAATCTTAGGATTGCTGACTGCCATGATTTTTGTTTTATTTTTAATCAGAACTATCAACAATCACAATGAACGGAGGTTCCCTCAAGGAGGCCCTGTGCCTTGAGGACTTATTGGTACCAAAACTCAACCTAGACATCAAGTGGAACCATTAGACACGATCAAACCGTTAAACATGCTTGGAAAATTGTCGGCTTTCTGTATCTCTCCAGTAAGGACACGGTTCTGCCTACTATCATTTACCTTTACAAGTGTCAGGTCAGGCCGAAAATGGAGTACCGCTGCCATATATGGGAAAGAGTTGCCCAGTATTCACTTTCTACTGTCGATAGAGACGAAAAGTATACCCGCGTTCTTGTGGGCGACAAATTAATCGTGTCTCGGGCAATAATAAGTTTTGATGTACAGTCAAGAAAGAAAGAAAGATGAGGCTTTCCTCCCAATAATCCCGTCGACTGTGTATGACGTGTAAAATCTTAATTCATCGAAATCACTTTCTATCTTTCTAAATTCCCACATTCGACGCAGCCAAATTAAAACCGACATCCCTATTTTGTCTACCATCTGACCTTAAAGATCAGCCTCAGAATGTCCGAGCCAAAATACATGGCTACTAAAAAATAATAGTCTAAAACAATATTACCTTTTTTTCGTCAACTGTGATTTTTAAGCAATGGTTATATGATGATATATTCGATATTAAAATTGGTTTCCCGAAACAGAAATCACTTACAAATCAACTTAAGACTTCCTCTTAACTCTGTTCCATCGTCAATAGAACTTAAAATCTGGTCTTCATCTTTGAGGAGATTGTCTAGCATTCACTGCCATTATATATTATATAACAGTTCAGCACACATTTTTTTTTGTTTCTAGCAACCGGCGACGTCAAACAGGAATGGTTACTATTACCACTACTACTATTAGTACTATTTTGTCCGCCCGTGTTATTTAAAAGAACTGAAGAAAAAAAAAGCTAAGATTTATTGATCCCCGACAGTCAACCATGAGACGTCTCCGTCCAGTTCTTCCTTCGATAAACTAAATCAGGCACCGTTTATCGCAAATTAAATTCACAAGCACGCGTGATTATGACCATTATTTTGACCACGGTGTCGAAGTGATCATCTTACATAAGCGGTGAAAAATTGATGGCAGTCTTATATTCCGAGTAAAATGGGTTGAGGGCAATTGAGAGTCATTTGGAATAAAACTGTCATGACGTCCATCTTTGAGACAGACAGCAGGAAGACTGATTAAGCGTGTTTAAATTCTGTGTGAATTATTATTATTATTATTATTATTATTATTATTATTATTATTATTATTATTTCCTTTGATTTCTGGCGTTTACACACTTCTTTCCGGGTCCCGTCCAGGGACCTAAGTTTAGAAATGGCATCATGACACTTTCCACTGACAATATATATATATATATATATATATATATTACATCGATAAAACCCTTCGTAAAGTGTGGGCTGTACTTGTGAGAACAAAGTTTTGTATTTCTTTGAGGTATGGGCTTCCAGGAATCCCTTCAAGTAGTTTACTGGAATCTTTTCCAATTAATCCGAGGGCTCCAACTACAACAGGGATTGTTGATGTTGCCATGTGCCACATTTTTGAGATTTCGATTTCATTATTATTATTATTATTATTATTATTGAGTGACAAAACAGCCAACAAAATGATACTGAGGAACAAATATACGCTGTTGAGTGAAAGATAAGTACGCTAATAATGTGACATTGGGTTTTAAAAACTACAAAGCCCATGGTACTCATCAGGACATCCAGTCTGATAATGCTATTCCAGGGATATGCATCCCGGCCTATGTTAATATTTAAAGAGGGACCAGCACCCCAACAAGTTGACGCTCGGCTACAAATATACGAAGTCTAATATTGTCTTCATGACAACTGATATTCTGATAAGAATATTTTAGGTGAATGCATTGCAGCCAAATGGGAGCGACTGGGTTGCAGGTTTTGATTTACAAAAAACCAAAAACAAATAGTCCATAAGCTTGCAGGTTGGACTCAGCTTGAAATACCTTCAATTCGAATAACCCATTCTCCTCAGGAAATCCCTGTTCCAACGTATTCACAATTGTATGAAGTGTGTTTCCAACTGCTTCGATCTTCAAATTAAAAAAAAAGGAAAAACTTAACATCAATTCCTAATGACTCCACCATCACCCCCCTTCATGAACAGAGATGAACAATATGCCAGTCTCTGGGAAATATATTTAAAGCGTTATGGCTAGCCAAATATGTCGTATTTAATGGTATGCAATCCATCTAGATTCACTAAGACACAAATTGTATATGTCAATACCTCCAACGAGTTGTGGCAGCCCACAGGATCGCACCTGTTCTCGCGAATCGATTCTTAAAATTTCAGAAGCATAGCGAACCTGTTATTGGATTATCCGAAAATAATTTTATATATTAATGGCCCTTATATAATAGCTAAAAATATGATTAATAATATTTCTGTAAGTTCTGTGGTGACTGAATGAAGGTTTTCTGTGATTAACATAATTTATTCTGACAGAAGAAATTATCTTGGAGTTAAAGATTTGGCAAATCATCTAATCATGAATATGATAGGCCTTTCATAGGATCTTTGGGACTGCAGTGATTCAGTTCGAATGTGGCTAAGAAACCATGACACAGCCGATGACACTAGAGTCAAAAAGCATCATACATCCGAACAGAAATATGAATTACACTCTGGAAATATCTTAATAAATAAATGTCTTCTATTAAATTATCAAAATGGTTTAATTGATTTGATACTATAAAGTGATTTGTTTTTATTCTCAGACTGAAAATAAAATAAGTAGAATATGTCCCTAAAGATTATCTGATTTTATAGAATCGGTTTCTGGAAATTTGAGATGCCATTATTTCATTCAACCAATTAAAATCAGAAGGCATGAGGGTCTTGCCTGGTGTATCATGAAACAATGTTGGTTTAGTGGTTTAATTAGTTTTTTCTATAGATAAGACTTACTTTGTGTCATAATCTGCTGAAAAGCCTTGTGTATAATAAGCGAAATAGTCATCTCAGTCCCACCCTTTCACTGTCGAAACTGTTAAATGTAGCCGTATCTTCTACTCCAATAGCTTCCTGTCTCACACTTCTCGCCTGTGGAACTCCCTTCCTCTTGCTTCACTGATAGCTATAATCTCCAACTATTCAAATTCAATGTCAATCGACATCTCCAGATGCCTTGATCTATTCTCTGTCCTTTCCTTCATCATTTCTCCCATCATCCCTCTTTACTCTTGCTCCCACTCTCTGTAACCCCTTTCGTGGTAATGGCACTCCCGCCTTGCTTGGGGTGAAGAGCTTAAAAAGATGTTAATCTTACTTGTGTATAATCTGAAAGCATTAGCGTTGATCTGAGAATAATATTGTGAACAAATTGATTTGTATAATATCATCTGACATAGTATACGAGTTTTTTTCCGCCTTCTCTCTTTTGAAACTTCTTTCGCGCTTAATAGTAAAAGGTAAGCTAGAGATATCTAGCTACCCCCCACGATGTTTGCTTGTGGCACAAGCCGAGTTTAACGTGGGTTTTCCGAGTCCGTACGCTCGGCCATAAATATTCCCTATTTGAAACCGTAAAAACGGGTTCAGGGACAGTCTACCACCCCGAACGAAAGACTGCCCTTCGGCGGTGCCTCGTCCGGGTTCCTCTCTGCTCAGAGGCAGAGAGTTCGACCGTCTTGCTGGAACAGGTCGCAACAAGTAAAAGGTAAGCTAGATAAATTAAAACTGGTAAGAGATGGAAATAAAACCGTAAGTTTTACGCATACAATCAAGCAGAATCATTATATAAATACATCAGATGTTATATATTAATAGGCTTATTAATAAGGAAAATAAAATACAAAAAAGAAGCCTTACATTAATGATGGTATAAATTTTAATTATGAAAAGCGGAAATATGAAAAAATTAAAATGACCTGTATTAATACAACTTTTTGCACCTATACGAAATAGCGTAAATTGTAAGAAGAAAACAGTTGAAATGTTTAAATATAAATGAAAAAAATATTGAAAGTCCTATATTAATACGGCTTTCTTCCATTAGGATTAATTACATGAATCTTAAAAGGTACAAGTTTGAAATTTTAAAAAATTATAATAAGAAAAAATAAAAAGATCTATATTAATACGAGTTTTCCTCGCTATCCAAAATGGACTATATTGCTATAAAAATATGTAAAGATGTTTAATTGTAAAAGAGAAAGAGGTGAAAAAGTTCTACATTAACATAAGCTTTCCTTGCTACCGGAATTGTCGTAAATTGTAATAAAAACAGATGTGAAAATGTTTATTTGTTAACAGGTTAAAATGCTTATAATGATAAAATTATCTCCTCTCTCCGAAATGGCGTAAATTGTAAAATGAAATATGTAAAAATATATCATTTTTAATGAGAAAGAGATGAAAAGGCCTATATTAATACAAGTTTCCCCGCTATCCGAAATGGCATAAATTGTATTAAGAATTATGTAAAAATTATTAATTTTTAATGAGAAAGTGATGAAATATATCTGAAATAGAGTAAATTGTATTAAAATCTATGTAAAAATGCTTCATTTGTAATGAGAAAGAGGCGAAAAGGCACCTATATTCATACAGGTTTCCCCGCTAACCGAAATGGCGTAAATTGTACATATATGAGAATGGTTAATCGTTAATGAGAAAATGGTGAAAAAGGCCTTTATACATACAGGTTTCCCCGCTATCCGAAATGGTGTAAAGTTTATTGGGAACTATGTAAAAATGGTTAATTGTTAACGAGAAAGAGGTGAAACGGACTATATTAATTCAGATTTCCCCGCTATCAGTAATGGCTTCCTGTCTGTGAGAAATGGCGTGAACCGAAATAACAGTTAACATTATTTAAGGGAAACATTTTGGGGTCTTCCTAGATGTTCATCAAAATAATCCTTTTCTATGTCTGCCGGAGTTGGGGTCAAATGTCACTTCTTGCTGATATTCTACTATCAGCCTTATAAGCATTGAAAACATCCTACAATCCCCAACTAAAATTAAGTGTCTTTTCGAAATTAAATTCAGAATTTTCTTCAATCATTGCAACTCAGTCAAGTGAAGACCTTACCGGAATTAACTTCTTTTTTTTTGATGCGGGTAGATCTCATAAAAGTTTTCCATATGAAATGATATCACCTTATTATGGGTCTCGGGTTTTTACTTCTGTTCTTCCTGACAACAGGCCTTTTCTTCAGATTAAAATTCATATAATTCAGTTTAAAATGAGTTTAACAGCCATAGCGTGGGAAAATTGCTCAATCACCTCGACAATTCCCCTTTTGGGGAGGCCTTAGGTACCGTCCAATAAGCCCAGTCCCCTCCAAAAGGAACGGTATTGCCTGTTGGGAAGGCACCCTGTTGCTTGAGCTTAATATTTTTTTAAAGTTTCCTGGTACAAGGTAAGTTCAAATTGTATGACCTAAAACATGTATATTTTTTATTTCGGTTGGCCAAAAAAGAATACTTGATCATTATCAAGTAAAGTTACTCTTATAAGCAAATATTACTGGTGCCAGGTAAGTTAATGTATAATATATATTTGCTTATTTCGGATGGCCAAAAAGAATACTTGATCATTGATAATTTATTTAATAGATTAATAAGCCAGGTATAAGCAGGATAATTATCTCCGTCCAGTCAGTCAATGAAGCACGATACGCGATACACGATTGGGCGATCATATCTCTTTTGAATCGTGACTGACTAGGCAGAGGATTTTCCCGCAGTAGGTTACCATTTTTTTCCTCGGTAGACTTGTTGCCAAACAAGGCTATAGAATCCATTCTATCCCCCTAATCCAACCATAGCTGGGGGGAAGAAGAGACGGATTAATGATTTTCTAAGGGTTATAAGCAATTAAGTGCATATAACGAACCCGTCTAAAATTTTAACTCGTCTCTCTGATTTCTAATTCCGAGATGTTATCAAGTACATCACCACTAACATCATTATCTCTTTTCTTAACGCGAAAATAGTGAAAAGTGAAAGGAGATTATATCACGCATAGTTCGAAGCTGTCCTGACAATTCGCTTTACCATCCTTGTATCTGCTTGGCTACTGGGAGCACCGCTGTTATCTTTTTTGATAGAGAAGCTTAAAAATATGGGCGTTACATGCTCATGTAGTATGATGTGTTTTTCCGTGCGTTCACATCGCTACCTAATGTGACACAAGGGCAGTTCAAAGTGAGTTTAACGACCATAGCGTGTAAAAATTACTACAGCCAATCAACAATTCCTCACTGAGGGAGGACTAAGACACCGTCCAATAAACCCAGTCCCCTTCCAAAGGAGCAGTATTGCCGGTAGCAAAGGCACCCTGGTTATTATTTTTTGAAATTTTCCGGGTGCCAGGTACGTTCATGTAGTATGACCTAATATATATATATATATATATATATATATATATATCAATTATGTGGTGCAAGTTCAATTTATATTACGCGAATCATTCTTGCCATTTATATCATTAAATTCATAATCTGCTTTTCGTATGAATGATTCGCGTAATATATATATATATATATATATATATATATATATATATATATATATATATATATATATATATATATATATATATATATATATATATATATATATATATATATATATTATTTAATTTGGCTAAAACAGGATCAGTCAGTCGGTTATGTGCCATCCGTGCGACACACCTAGGCGATCATGTATTGAAAGTTACATGACTGACGAGGCAGAATTTTTTCTGGCAGTAGGTTGTCATTTCTTTCTGCGGTTAACCAGTTGCAATCCACGGTTATAGAACTCGGTCTGTCCTGCTATTTACCCATAGTTGGTGGGGGAGAGAGAAGAAGAGAATTCATACTTTTCCCAAGGGTATTAGCGCGTAAGTGAATGTAATGGATTCGACTGGAATTCGAACTCGTCTCTCCGATTCCTTAATTCGACCTGCTATCCATTACTCCACCGTAAGCAAATATTCATTTGCCTGTCGAACACATTATGAAACATATAAATACCAACGACTTATGACATTGTTGCAATAGGTTGATATAAAAAAAATGGAGAAAACTTTAAAAACCATAAAAGAAAAAGAATTTTGTTATTTGTATTCAACTCTGCAGCTCTGTCCTTTTGGCAACTCCGACGACGAGGGAGCGTCTGTAGACACTATTCTCCACTCACCAATAAGGATGGAACCCCCTATTAACAGAACATCTTTCTGTTATCAACGCACAGAGTGGAACTCATTTTCTTCGCGATGCCATTTGAAATGATATCTTTAATCATCCTGTTAAGAAATATGACATTGACGTCTGTTTCTGGGCGAAATCTGACATCAAAGTTTTAGTGCCTAAACGAAAATACCAAATGAAACTACAAATTTCCCTTGGTTCTGTTCCGCCGATACAGCCCACAGGAATCAATTCTTCCAACTATACCAGCGCGACAGGCCCGATTATAACAGGCATCACATAATCAGCGGTCGTAATGAGTGTAAACGTGTCCTTAAAGAAGCCGTGTGACATAGGAGAGAATGTGACTGGAGTCAGGAAGACACCAAATACAAATTACAAATACTTCTTTGTATTTTATCAACAATCTCGAGATGCATAAACGGAGCTACAGACAAGATATGGCACCAGTATTCAATATACCTTTCATAGAATAGGTAAGAAACTAATACGTTAATAGTTCGAGAGGTCAGAATGTTCCCCAGTGTTCTCTAAGATAGGAACTGCAGATAAGGAATTGAACAAGCTGGAAAGCAAGAAGGTCCCAATTGTTTATAGACGATTGTGGTTAATCCTACCAATGACATCCAACCTTGAGCTATCAGTGATCCTAAAGGAATTTTTATTTGGTAAAAAAAAAAATACGAAAAAATAGTTCAAAGAAATGTTTGAGGTAACCTTTAATTTATATGGGCGCACAACAGACGACAGCAGACGACACGAGCCGAATTTCTGAACAAACCCGTAAATGTATTGTTAACACACAAAATAATGAATGAATTTCACAACATTAAGTGCAGTGTACCACATTATGTGCAATATTATGTTGTTTTGTCTTTTTAAATAATTCCTCCCAAGCAGGTGGGAGTGCCACTAGCAAGCAATGGGCTATAGAGAGTGGGAGTAAAGATGGGTGTTTCATGAAAAGATATAGGGGATCAGGATGAATGCATCAGACAATGCCGATTGACATTACAGTTGAATATCTGAAGATGTTATAGCTACCCAGGGAAGCAAGCAGGAGGAAGAGAGTTCCACTGTCGGGAAGTGTGAGTGAAGAAGCTGTTGAAGTAGAAGAGGCGGTTACATTTAACTGTTTCGAAAGTGAAAGGTTGGGACCGAGATGCCAACCGAGTAGTACACTTGAATTCATGCAGTTTGGGTACCAGTGAAAGTAGCTCGTGAGAGAAGATCCCATGAAAATATTTGTAGAACATACAGGTGGAAGCCACATCAGGTTTGTGGGAAAGTGACTGTAGGCGGGATTCCAGGCCCTATCACATTACATATCCGTCTTCGGATTTTATCGAGAACCTAGAGTCTCGCGCTATGTATCTAATAAAAATATCCCGAACAGTTTTTTTTATTCTAAATTCACATGCCTAATTCGAAAATAACAAATAATTTTTTATAAAATCTATCAACAATAAAAGTTCGAACTAATTCGGGTCGTTGTCGGCTACAGCACGGCAGTCATTATTGGTGTTGTTTGCATCAGTGCGTGCACAATAATCGAGGCAAGTAAATGTCAATTCCGCAGCAAAGATATGCAAACAACGCCAGTAATGGCTGCTGCGAAGATAATGAGTCCGAACTTTTATTGTCAATAACTGCGAAGAGGTAGATTTTATCAAATTTTCTTTGCTATTTTCGAATGACGCATGTAAATTTACACGTAAATAGAAGTATTCGGGAAATTTTATTAGATACTTAGCACGGGGCTTAAAAATCAAATTGTGTGACACGGCAGAGGTATTCAAATTTCGCAAAATTTTGATTGTTTGATCACCAATGATAAATGAAGGTTAATGCGTGAAAAAGGAGTGTAATTATTAAAACAAATAGGGACCCATCTGATGATCGCTGTTTGTTCTGCCATTCGTGAAGAATATGACCCAGAAGTTGGTAAATAGCGTGGAATTTCTAAAAAAGTGAGTGGTATTGAGGGTACGAGAGCAAAATCTTGGGGACCAACACCCACTCGCAGTACACCGGGTAACGCGGTAAACTGGTTCGCCTAAAAACGGTAGACTACTGTATTACCTAATAAAAATATTGACAGGTTATGTTACTGTGACCTTCATCCTCTGTCTGTTATTAATCTTATTTAAAAGAAAATTACATTAATCATCCAATTGTTAATTCTTTTACGTAATAAATGTTCTCCTCTATCACCGTTAGATTGTATTCATATCTTTGTCTACTAAAGATTATATGTTATTAATCCCATATCTGATTTGATATTCTTTTATATCATCCAAATACTGTAATATAGTCGATATATATTCTAACTGTTTTTCATTAATCCAATATCAGTCATCTTATTCGTCTTTCATTACAACTCAAATATTAAATGTTTATTGTCTTCCTGCCTCTTTCCCCAAACTCGGAAATCCATTAAATGATATTCTAATATGTCAAATATCTTTTGAAATAGATTCCCTTAAGGGAATGTTATTCTGAGTCTTCTAAATCATTCTGCTCGTGTCTCTTTGCCTCAAAAAGCCCCAAATATTATTGTGACAGTTTCCGATAGATCCGATCTGGATTTTAGAAAGTTGATTGTCTTCTAGGCTATGTAAACCAATATTCATCTTCCACTAATCCAATACTGAAAACGATAATCAACTTCCTCAGAAATTATAGATATTTAATAGTATCCGTCTCAATAGACATCCAACCTCAACCTACCTATCATGATAACCCCACAATAGTCTTTTCCCAATCGAAGAATCCGAATCATCGATTTTATATCAGACTACGACCTGCAGGCTCAAACATCGATTAATACTAAATCCGAAACAAAATTCTTATAAATTCTAATGTGCTTCAATAAACCGTTTTTCCAGTCGATATTCTGCAACCACCATTTTGTATTCTTGCTCCCTACAAAAGAATATTCTTCTCTCTATAAGAAAATATAGAAGTCAATCTATTTTTTCAGTTCTAGGGATTTTCAGTTCACCAACTATTTATTCGCATCCAATCTTCATTGATCTGAAAATATATAAAAAAAACGGTAAATCTGATACTAAATTTTGAATCCGGAAACTTGTCATGAGCATTCTAGCCAGGGTACACCATTATTCGCCAGATGGCAGAGTATAATTGAGATAGGTCTGGGCATTTTAATGACATCAAGATACGAGGTTGCCACCGAAAATGATACTTTATATCCTGCTATCTCATTGCGTTTGAAGCAATTAAAAGAGAAAGATTGATAGATAGATATGGACAAACAGAGATAGATAGATTCGGAGAGACTGTATTATATATATATATATATATATATATATATATATATTGATCTCCTGATTTATAAAGTTAATAGCTCTACATGTTATTTTGATTTTACTTATTTTTTTCTCACGTGTATTGAGGACTTTTTAATATTACTCTTTCCTGGTCTGATTCAACTGCGATTAAATGGAAACGTAAATGCAGGAGTTTATAAACAACTTGTAAAAGATCATGTCTTGCCTGTGCTGAGAAATTCAACTAAGCGACCACCCATAGTCATGCCCATGTCACAAGGTTAAGGTGGTCATGAACTTCCTCAAGGCTGAAAAGGTTATTGTTATGGATTGGACTGCTCAAAGCCCAGATCTCAATCCTATTGAAAATGTGTGGAATATTCTAGGACGTTCAAAAGCCAGAAATCCTAAAACAACCGAGCAATTATGGAATGCCCTTCAGGAAGAATGGAATCAGATCACCCTGCAAGAAACTGTAAATTTAATTTCCTTATGCAGTCGAAGATGTCAAAGTGTGATTGAAGCTAAAGGGCGTCACACTTAATATTAAATAATTCCAGTATCCTCTGTCATTTTTTATTATTTTGTTATTTTTTCAACCGTTCTGATCATTTTGAGCGCCATGGGTTTTGCAGTAAATCACTAAATCATCCATAACTTTTGTATTATCCTCTCAGATTACACCACAATCTCAGACAATAACAATTTATATCGTATTTATTGTCTGTGAAAATTATAGAATATAAAACAACTTTGATAAAAACTTATACCTACATTTCTGACGAAAACAATGCCGTTCTGAACATTTTGGCCGCAAATATATATATATATATATATATATATATATATATATATATATATATATATATATATATATATATATAAAAGATAAGACAGTATTAGAAAGATTTAAACAAACTCTATAAAGTTAGCTACTCAGGCAGGCAGGCAGGCAGGCAGATAGATAGATAGTTAGATACGAAGAGGCAGTGATAGATAGATAGATACGAAGAGGCAGTGATAGATAGATAGATAGATAAATAGATAGATACGAAGGGGCAGTGATAGATAGATAGATAGATAGATACATACATACATACATACATACATAGGCAGGCAGGCAGGCAGGCAAGCAGGCTATGTTTTGGCATTATACTGTATATTTGACTTTGCCTTTTCCGTATCTGATAAACCGTCTTATCTCTGGATAGCGATAGACTCAATTGATGAGTCAACACATCTTACGCCAGTTATTTCCAAATCCCTCTCCATTTCGCTTTTTAAGTCGCGACTTCTGACTCTCAAGTGTACCCTCTTCTATAATCTTGAATACCATCTTCCTCACCCGCACACCCGCCTCCAAATGTTCACGTTCGAATGTGCATCTGTGTGGAATTTTTCGCCTGTATATCCAGAATTCATATTTGTTCTAATATGGCCCAATGGATAAAGACGTTGGTTAGATCCAGTGACTAGACGAAAAGAGTTATAAGTTCAATAGCAGACCACAGCAGTAGTGAACCAAAAGAATTGAAGAGTTGGGTTAAAGCGATATAACTGAGACATCCGGAAGAGGTATGAAACGTGGAACTAGAACAATTTACACCGGTGGACGAAATAAATGGTTCGGTTCAAAATTCCAGTCACCTGCAGAAGGCCGGAGCGTACAACGACCGAAAAGTTGTGAATATGGCAATGAAGATGAGGATAGCAAATTCTTCCCACGAATCGTTGCTTTGTAGAACTGACTTCCAAGACGATGCTCCCCGATCACTACAGTCTTAACTTGTTCATGACTACGGTTAGCCGTATTCTTCTCCGCATATCCACATGAACTTCCAGAGGCTTTGGGGTCATGTACAGGGTGCACATAGTTGTAAGGAAGCAACAAATATTAAAGTTGATGAGATTGGATTTGAAATATCAAAAGTCTAACTCCTGTAAGCTTAAAAATGTGTCTATAAAAAGCGTTGCTATAACAAGTAGAAATATAGTTCGAGATAATTCACGCTTCTGAAATCAATGCTTTAATGTTATATTTTCAGTTAAACAAAATGGCTTCCTAATAAAGAAACGAATGGATTTACTAAGTAATGCGAAATATCAAATACAGAAATAAAAATTTAAAAAAAGCAAAACGTACAGAATATTTTAAATGTTGATTGAAGATTAAATTTAATCAAGTAATGTCTATCTATTTTTAATTTCAAATGGGAAACAAAACAAAGTTAGCGTTTTTGTATCAAATTTAAATGACGAGATTTTTCTCCAAAGTATAACTAAAAATATTTATTTTCTTTGAGAAGATTCAAACGAAAAACTGTATTATAACTTAAAAACAATAACATTCTCGTAATAAATGTAGAAAATAGATTGACTTGTTTGAATTTATTTAAACATATGAAATAAAACTCGACAGAAAATATAAAATGTGGTTTCATGATCAAATTTACGGAGATGAGTGTTAATGACAAGCAAATAAATTCTATCTAATATTTTTCTAAATATAAAACAATTAATTAACTGTTTCTTTATCAAAATTCCACTGACAAACTTTTTCTTCCGAATATAACCAAGAAATGAAGATACATACTTCTAGATATCTGACTGAAAATAACGAAATTAAAAACAGAAAATACAAATGTCACATCGTTTACGAATCAAAACGTTACGTTAGAATCCACAGAGATCCGAAGGATCGGACGACTAGATAGTGTGAAAATCAAAATGCCCGTTTCATATTGATTTCTAAGGGTAGCTTTGACGTGACACAAAGCGAACGTATCGGACACCCAGTGAGAATCGAACCTATTATTCAGTCGTAATGGCCCTAGCTTGGTAACCATTAAACCACGTCGTGGTGTCCCAGATATGTAATCGTAATCGTCAGATAAGTGGTTTTTTTTTCGATAAATAAAGAATTTTTACAAGAATTGTTTTCATTTATTTTTAATTCTAATTTTAATAATTCATTATATACACACACACACACACACACACACACACACACACACACACACACACACACATATATATATATTTATATGCAAAGCTCTTCAGTAAAATGAATGGAGCACTTTGGCTGATTGGCATTTACTTTTGTAAAAACGATACGCTAGATTTAGTTGTGTAACTCTACCGAGTGAAAACAGTTCTGGCTGACACAAAATTAGTTGTGTTTCAATCCTGGCTTGAAGCTTTCGGAAGTCTAGTCACACTGAGGAGCTGTGATACAGCGAAACAGTACTGTCTGCGAATGACATAATTTAGCTCTTGAAAATACATTTCAATTGAGCACTGTTGAGTGATAAGCTAATTCTAGAAACAACAGCCACCTGCACTAATTCAAAGCTCTTGAGTAAAATGAATGGAGCACTTTGGCTGATTGGCATTTGTTTACATTTGTAAAAACAATACGCTAGATTTAGTTGTGTAACTCTACCGAGAGAAGATAGTTCTGGCTGACACCAAATTAGTTGTGTTTCAATCCTGGCTTGAGGCATTCGGAAGTCTAGTCACACTGAGGAGCTGTGATACAGCGAAACAGTACTGTATGCGAATAAAATCTTTTATATATATATATATATATATATATATATATATATATACTAGAATAATCCTAAGGAGCCAGGCAAATCTACCTAGGTTTCATCTAAACTGATCTTCAGGTTAAAGCCGGCTAAAAAGGGAAAAACGCAACAGCATTTGTTGATAAAACCAAATCCAAGCATAACCATGCGACAAAAAATAATAAAAAAAGACAAGCAATAAGGGGTACTTTATTGGTAAGCCAATGACGAGTCAAATAAAATACTCTAATATCCATCCTTCTCTATGCCTATACCTACTAAGAATTTCCGATTTTTGGTTTAAAAAGTTTTAGGTTACTTATGGGTAGTGCCGATTTGTTTTACTGCAAGTTGAGCTATCCGAGGTTTTTTCAAACGAGTACTACCATTTATATATATATATATATATATATATATATATATATATATATATATATATATATAACTTCATCTGTGGAGTTTACCTTCAACATAGGACATCTCACGTAGACCTGTTTAACAGGTGTGATATTGAATGTATCGAGACTTTTCTCAATCAATCTCAGTTACGGAGTACTGGTCATGTCTTGAGAATGTCTGATGTCAGTATACGCAAGATCCTAATGTACAGCCAGTTTGATCAGGCTACGGGAATACAGGACGCCCATGGCTAAGGTACAAAGACAAGCAGAAGGGCAACTTGTCAGCTGTCGATACACCTCATAACACACTCCTCTAGCGCTTAGCCTTGGAGCGGGTAAAATGGGGATCAACGTGTTTTACTGCAGTTTTCAATCACCTTGTCTGAATAGTCTTCCAGAAGCGAGGGCAAAATCTAAAAGGTCAGCCAATCTAACAGTGATCTCATCCCACAATCCTTACTCTTGCTCCATATGCGGCCTCCTTTGTAAATCTCTAGCGTGTCTTAAGTGCCACTTAAGATTTTGGCACAAAATTTCTAACAGAATCAATTAAGTTGTCAGATCCTCATACGTCGAGTCCTTTATATATATATCCTCATACGTCGAGTCCTTTATATATATATATATATATATATATATATATATATAAAGGAATCGACGTATGAGGATCTGACAACTTAATTGATTCAGTTAGAAATATATATATATATATATATATATATATATATATATATATATATATATATACGAAGAAATATACTCTTAAGGTGTGCTTTATTCATGGGATAAAGTGCTCAATATCAGAGATAGATTGTGTGTAAATATAAAAGTGAACATTGAAGTCAACACTTAGAGGCGACAGGCTGTTTCATGATATCCCCAGGCCACGATTGCATATATCATGAAACAGCCTGTCGCCTCTAAGTGTTGACTAAGTGTGAAAATGTGAAAAGCTTAATACAAATCATTAGGCACCTAGATTTTTAAAATAATTTTAATTTCTTTTTGTATAAAAAATATTATGTAACGTTCCCATTTTTAAAGTATGGTAGACCTTACACGAGGTTATAAGAAAATAAGAGAGACCACTATAGGAATTTAAAGCCAATATTCCTAAAATTGGTTTACAGACAATATTTCCAACATTTTATAGATTACTGAGTAAGGCGCTCATCCGTCATTTTCTTAAATTATGTTTTGCAGATGAAGTCTTCGTAGTGCCACAATAAACCTGTCATCACTTGTCGCCGCTCGTTAATCACTTCAAACAGTGTTGCTGTCGGTTAAAACACAGCTACTGTTTGTTTTTAAAATGCCTTGTCATGCTATTTTAAACTTAAAGTAAATAATATTTGTTTCAAATCGGATTAATCATACTTTAAATCAGCTGATATTTTGCAAATAAAGCTTCAAAGAAGTATATTTTTAGTTTTGGAAGTTTTATTAATACAGAGAATTACATTGTGGTGAAAGACCACTTAAAACGGCGCTTATCAGCTATTTAAACAAAAAAAGAAAATCAAATCCAATCCAATCAATCTAATTTCTATTTGAAATACATCAGAGTAAATTTCTTACAAGAAATAAATAAAATAAATCTTTAGGTTTCAATTAAAATTAAAATGAAAGCTTCAAGATACGTTTTTCCATTTTTGACAAATTCATTTTAATCCTTAACTATCGCGAAATTGTTGAGGTCCCTATGCTAAAGCAAGTGATTACCCACTTCCCCGCCAATTATTTTGGGAAAAAACTTATTTTCAGACGTTATTTTTTTAATTTGTTTTTAATATAGTAAATAAGAAACTGAGGCACCTTGAATTACCTGAACGGTGTCTAGCACCTCTATCAGATGTATGAGTTGACAACTGACCTCGTTTCAAGTTCAGAAGGGCATAAAAAGAATCAAGATGTGTATAAACACATCTGTTTTTAAGGTTATGTTTTGGACGTGCCTGAAAAAAAAAACTTTCGGTAAAAACGTATATACACGTCTTCGCCAGGAAAGGAGTTAAAGAGACGTTAAAAGGAAAGGCAACATAGGGATTTTAACACTCGCAGGGCAAGATGAACGTGGCGAAAATAGCAAGTACGGTGTTTGTGTGAATCGACGAAAAAAAAAGAGACATGTCATAGTGTTAAGGATAAAAACAATAGGCAGAAAGTCTGAAGAGATATAATCACCTCCGTTCTGAAAGGACACTGCACAAAAGAGAAAAACTAGTCGTAATATTTCATCTACACGCCCCTCTTGCTTACAGTGAACTTAACTATAGTCAATGCACCTGGCTTTGAAAGCGAAACTAAGAGAACTTTGTATATTTAGTGAGGTCATTGGTGGATATTTGTCACAATATTCGCCTAAGCTTGCTAGCTAAGTGTTTATTTGACATATTTAAAGTTACGTAAAGTTTAATTTAAGTTTAACTAAATGCCACATATTTTAAGACTTAAATGTAGTACCAAGTCCATCATTTCCCTCGCTGTATTATAGTAACTCGACTGAGCAAAAAATAGCTGTCGACAGGATCAAAGAGAAGAATGGGAATGCAGTACAGTGTTCGAATAATTAGCATCTTGTGAGTGAAGTATTTAATTGAAATATTTATAGTTCCACTGAAGTGGAAATAAATGATTAATTGAATAGCATGCAAATGAAAACGAAAATATATTAACTTGCACTTCTTCAACTAGGATCATTGGCGGTTAGGTGAAGATTCGGTTAATTGCTGTCTTGATGATAAAGAGGTAATTGGAATATTTAAGGGTAATATTTAAAATTTTTATTGAATTTTAACTAAATAAAAGTTTAATTAAATGATACGTAAATGAATATGAAAATGGAGTTCCACATATCCACTTTTCTTTTGGACCCACCCGTCATCATCACAGTAAGTAGACTATGGAGAAAAAAAGTCTTGGAATAGGAACAATGTGGAAGAGGATTTGTATTCTTGATTTTCCAAAGGTCATTAATGGTTACATTGTAGTTTAAATACATTGGACGGACGGAAGATGTCATCCACACGTTTTTCTCGGCTTCATTTCACTAGCTCGACAATGGTAAAAATATCTGGTGATGGGAACAAGACATGCATTCACAAATTTAGCATAGTCGTTGATATGAACGGAATAGAGATTGATTGTCTCATTCCTTTTTTACAGCTTATCAACCCTTTGCAGGTTATTTAATGCCAGAAAATATTTTAAGATACTAAAAATTGGTACTAATTAACCCATAGCTGGAGGGAAGAAGAAGTGGATTCATACCATTCCCAGGAGTTTTAGCGCGTACATATGACGATCTCAACTGGAATTTGAACACGGTTCTCCGATTAACATATCCGAGCCATTATATATTACACAATCCAAGCTTGCTATCACCAAGCGGTGACCCATATAGAAACTGACTACGATCGACGTTGCTTAAATTCGGTGATCGTACGGGAACCGGTGTTTCAACGCGATGCGGTCGTAATGTGCCACAGGTTTCGCTTAAAAGGTATTGTGCCATTGGAAGTTAAATTGAAGTATTTAATTGAAATATAAAAAGTTACGTTAAAATTTAAAATGTTCGTAATCATTTCGCCCAAGCAAGGCAATAAAATCACTACGACGCAAGGGGATGGTTACTGAGTATGAGAGAATATTAGAAAAACAATACGTTATTCAGGAGTGAAAAGAACAAGAACAGGGATTAAGATGACAGAAGATAACGATTGACATTGTATTTAAAATTTTGAATATCAACGTTGACTAAAAAGCAAGAAGCTTGAAGTGAGTTCCACAAGCGAGATGTTCGAGGGAAGAAACTGTTACCATAGAACTTGCGGTTAAATCTGGAAAAATATCTGAATAAAAAAATATTACAGAAACTTGTCGTTCTGACTACTTAGCAATAACTAGACTACGGTCTAGATGCCGCCCGATAGGACAAAGACGAAGAGGGCTTGGATTTATACAATGAGCAATGACAACAGCGTCAAAGTCACAAACGATTCGCTTCACCGGTGTGTTGCTAGTTAAATGTTAATCAGTAAGTGCGTTATGGGGACAAGGTTTGTCAGAAAATTATAATTTGGTCTTCGATGTTTTTCACTGCAATCATCGCATCTGCTGAGCAAGTTGTCGTTAGAGTCAGAAATATGCATCGCATTGTCCAAGCGCAAATGTAATGAGATTGTCTGCATAAGAAATATGAAAATCCAATAATAGAAAAACTTGCACACGAAGACTTACAAGTTAGAGTAACGTCAGTTTTTTTTCATAATTATTCTAATAATATTAAAAGTTACAGTAATCCGTGTTGGAGAGATGATACAGTCGAAATCGTAAGAAATTTTTAAATTAAGGATTTCGAATAATTTCTTAGCATTTTATCTATCTATCTATCTATCTATCTATCTATCTATCTATCTATCTATCTATCTATCTATCTCTGTATCTATCTATCTATCTATCTCTGCATCTATCTATCCCTGCATCTATCTATCTATCTGTGTATATATATATCTATCAATCTATGTATCTCTGTATCTCTGTATCTCTGTATCTATCTATCTATCTATCTATCTATCTATCTATCTATGCATCTATCTATCTATCTATGCATCTATCTATCTATCTATCTATCTATCTATCTATATATCTCTGTATCTATCTATCTATCTATCTATCTCTGCATCTATCTATCAATCTATCTCTGCATCTATCTATCTATCTATCTCTGCATCTATCTATCTATCTATCTATCTATCTCTGCATCTATCTATCTATCTATCAATCTATCTATCTATCTATCTCTGTATCTATCTATCCATCTATCTATCTATCTCTGCATCTATCTATCTATCTATCTATCTATCTATCTATCTATCTATCTATCTATCTATCTATCTATCTCTGTATATATCTATCTATCTATCTATCTCTGCATCTATCTATCCCTGCATCTATCTATCTATCTGTGTATATATATATCTATCAATCTATGTATCTCTGTATCTCTGTATCTATCTATCTATCTATCTATCTATCTATCTATCTATCTATCTATCTATCTATGCATCTATCTATCTATCTATGCATCTATCTATCTATCTATCTATCTATCTATCTATCTATCTATCTCTGTATCTATCTATCTATCTATCTCTGCATCTATCTATCAATCTATCTATCTATCTCTGCATCTATCTATCTATCTATCTATCTATCTATCTATCTATCTATCTATCTATCTCTGCATCTATCTATCTATCTCTGCATCTATCTATCTATCAATCTATCTATCTATCTCTGCATCTATCTATCTATCTCTGCATCTATCTATCTATCTATCTATCTATCTATCTATCTATCTATCTATCTCTGTATCTATCTATCTATCTATCTCTGCATCTATCTATCCCTGCATCTATCTATCTATCTGTGTATATATATATCTATCAATCTATGTATCTCTGTATCTCTGTATCTATCTATCTATCTATCTATCTATCTATCTATGCATCTATCTATCTATCTATGCATCTATCTATCTATCTATCTATCTATCTATCTATCTATCTATCTATCTATCTCTGTATCTATCTATCTATCTATCTCTGCATCTATCTATCAATCTATCTATCTATCTCTGCATCTATCTATCTATCTATCTCTGCATCTATCTATCTATCTATCTATCTATCTATCTATCTATCTATCTCTGCATCTATCTATCTATCAATCTATCTATCTATATCTGCATCTATCTATCTATCTATCTATCTCTGCATCTATCTATCTATCTATCTATCTATCTATCTATCTATCTATCTATATTTGCATCTATCTATCTATCTATCTATCTATCTATCTATCTCTGCATCTATCTATCTATCTATGTTTATGTATGTACCTGGTGTAACGGCAAAATTGTACAATTGTTAGATTAAACTTTGAACCGTTTTATCTTAGAAATGATTAAAAAATATCGTACTGAAATTCTTTGAAGTTTTTATAACATAATTGGACTCTACTTAGAGCGCTAATAATGTATCATTATTCCCCAAGCTTAACAGAAGAATCGTGATGAAATCGATCATAAACGAAAATGAAATGTTCAAAATTAATTAATCATAGCAGAAGTATACAGACGAGTTTCCTATCTACAATGCACCGAACCATTTGGATCCGTAGAACTGTTACTCCGGAGTCAAGAGTTCAAAATGCATGGCACTTGCTTAGAGGCCGCTCATAAATGAATCAAATAATAAGAAACATACTTAAAACCTATTTCTTCTTGGTGGTGTATCCAAGAAGAAATCTTCTGACGCGATAGAATCCCAAGTCGTCATCTACGCGGATGACACCACAATTTACTCCTGCCTCAAAAACAAATCTAGTGATGCTGACAAAGTTAACCTGGCAGTTCGTCTCGAAAAAGACCTACAATCGGTTGTGAACTGGGGCAAGAATTGGTTGGTTAAATTTAACGCCTCTAAAACAAAACTGCGCTCTATTAACCACCACAGGGATCCATCCCTGCATCCCATTAGAATGTCTGAAGCCCAACTTCTTGAGAGCTCCTCTCTGCGGCTGCTCGGTCTCACGCTGTCCGCTGACCTGAGATGGAACAAATTCATCGAGTCAATTGCTTCATCCACCGCAAGGAAAGTTGGCTCCCTGTGCCGGTCCAGGAAATTTTTCTCTCCGGAATCGATCCTTCAAATATACAAATCAACCATTCGCCCTTGCATGGAGTATTGCTACCATATATGGTCTGGAGCCCCTGCTGTTTGCCTCAGGGTTCTTGATAAGATACAGAGACGGATATGCAACGTAAGTGGCCCTAATCTGTCATCTCGTCTGCAGTCGCTCTCTCACAGACGCGCCGTTGCCTCGCTCTGTCTTTTTGACAAATACTTTCACGGTAATTGCTTCGATCAGCTGCTTTCGCTGGTTTCCAGGCCTCATGAATGTAAGCGTCCTACGAGGCTGGCATCCCGTTCCCACCCCTTTACCGTTGAAACTGTTAGATGTAGACGTCTCTTCTACTCCAATAGCTTCATGTCTCGCACATCTCGCTTGTGGAACTCCCTTCCTTATTCCTGTTTCCCTGACAAATATAATCTCCAACTATTTAAGTGTAACGTCAATCGACATCTCCAGTTGCCTTGATCTATCCACTTCCCTTCTCCACATCCCTTTCATTCCTATCTGCTCTCGCTCCAAATCTTCTGTAACCCCCTTGCCTTGATCGATCCACTATCTTTCTCCACATCCTTTCCTCTACCACTCCTATCAGCTCTGCCTCCAAACCTTCTGTAACCCCTTGCGTGCTAGTGACTTCCAGCCTTGCTTGTGGTGAAAAGCTTAAATATATATATATATATATATATATATATATATATATATATATATATATATATATATATATGTATATATATATACCCGGTGTAACAGTAAAATTGTCCAAATCGTGTAAATGTAAAATATTCCAATTGTTAGATTAAGATTTGAATCGTTGTAACTTAGAAATGATTAAAGATATCTTACTGGAATTCTCCGAGGATTTTATAATAGTATTGGACTCTACTTTGAACAATAAGAATGTATTTAGCTCTAAGTTGAAGTGACGATCCCTCTTTCTGTTGTGACCTCCTAATCAAGGTTACCTCTCTACTGTTGCCTCTTTTTAAAATTAATCACCATTTTCTCTCTTGATGGTTCGTGAATGAACATTGAAGCTGGAAACCAGAGTATGAATGTAAGTACCATTACTGAAGTGTGAATGATCTTTTACCTCTCACTATTGCTCGTTTGGGAAGACGTAGCCGGACTGACACAAAACGATTTCAATCTGCTCTCCTTCTAGCTGAATAAATCAAATCAAGCATGTAATACCGAACTGAAGCTTTTATTTAATCGACGATATATATATATATATATATATATATATATATATATATATATATATATATATATATATATATATATATATATATATCCTTGAACAAATTAGACGCCATTATTGTACCTTTTGAACCGTTTCGGTCAACACTTTTTCAAAAGGTATTCGTTGGCTTGTGTGGTTCTTAAAACACAGCTTTGACTACTTGAACGCAAATACGCAGGTACATGTTGCGTAATCCGCGTCTCCAACCTCTGATTGGTTCGTCCTATGTACACCGCTTTCACACTGCCATTTGAAAATAAAACAAACGATCCTTACTGAGAGAAGGGAACGCGGATTTTGTTTGTGAAACAGAACGCAACTTAGCAGCATTGTAGCATGAAGCAATACAATCTGAAATTCTGTCAGACAACAGCTGACGCTTCCTGCCAAGCCAGGGCAACTTTAAATGAATAGGGCCCCTTCTAGGTCCCAAAAGGTCTGATTTTACCATCTGTAACGCGTTTGATGTTACTGGTGGTATATTCATTGTTTTCAAAAAATTTTGATTACTAGCAAGTTCTCCGTCTAACAACCAAGGAAAAAAAGATCATCAAAGCACTATGAAGTAGGGTGGAAATTAGACCAATTTTCAGACCCTGGGGGCAAAAGAGTTCCAAGTTGTGTATAAGCCTGTAACTGTGGGTTTGTGGTAGATGCTGGTATAAAACCCGATACTTGCGTTCAACGAGAACATCTAGAAAGGATAATATCCCATTGATCTCAACCTCCATAGTAAACTGGAGGGATATATATATATATATATATATATATATATATATATATATATATATATATATATATATATATATATATATATATATATGTATGTGTGTAATTTGGCAGGAACTTTTCTTTTAAACATGTAGTATTGAATGTTAAAGACAACATCGT
>OZ038492.1:10529957-10544957 GCA_964036315.1 Acanthosepion esculentum | reverse complement strand
ATATATATATATATATATATATATATATATATATATATATATATTGTGTATATTTTGGCAGAAGGTTTTCATTGAGACTTGTTTCATTGAATAATTTAGATAAGTTTTGGTGTCGTTATCAAAAAAGATAAAAAAGAGACAATTACCGTGTTGATATATATTGTTTTTATTCCGAGTACTCTCCACATTAGCACAATGCTATCATTATTATAAAAAAAGTATTTTAAATAAACACCAGTATAAAGTCATGCACCTTAACTATAAGAGTGAATGTCCAAATTACTACAAAATAGCAATCGTAATTCACCCACGAAACAAATTTTCTACAGTGAACTTATAAACATGAAGTAAATTCTTATTAATAATAACTTCCCTAATTAATATATATATATATATATATATATATATATATATATATATATATATATATATATATATATATATAGATAGATAGATAGATAGATAGATATGTATATATATAGAGAGAGACAGATATTAAATCAAAAACCAGGTAGACAGTGACTGGCAAACGGATGAAACGTTTTGTCGCGGCCGGTCACTGCCTACCTAGTTTTTGAATTAATTTAATAATACGCGGTCGTATGTAAAAATCATATCTGCCTGTACACGATGTAAATATCTTGCCATTATTAAAAGTGACACTTCACAGTTAATTCACTACTATACGTGTTAAACATTGAAGACAGACTAACAACAAATGTACACAAATGAAAAATGTAACCTAGTCTATCTGGCACCAAAGCACCATCTACCGTAAAGGTGCTTTAAAGTTAATAAATGAAAAAAAAAAGCATTTGCGGATATATGTTTATATGAACATTTGTCCTTTATGTTTGTTTGAGGAGCACGACACCAAAGTTTGTAAAAATATTTTTGATACGCCATATATATATATATATATATATATATATATATATATATATATATATATATCCAGGTTCGATGAGATCGAAGAGAGTACCTTCAACCTTTGTAACATTTAATTTAAAAGTGTACATTAAATAGTAGAGCAATATTATTTATTTCAGTTTATTACAACAAAAACAACGTCAGAATCGATACACAGTTGCAGTAGTGTTTCAACACAGGACGACGTGGCTCCTCAAATAATTTTCAATTGTGATTATAAATTGTAAACGACTGAAATTGTGCTGCTATTCTTAAATGTTTTTGTGGTAACATCGTAAAAGTAAATATATATATGTTTGTGTGTGTGTGTAAAATGTGTATGCATTTTTATATATATATACATATATATATATATATATATATTTCATATATATATATATATATATATTTTATATATATATATATATATATATATTATATATATATATATATATATATATATATATATATATATATATATATATATATATGTATAAATGCAAATTGTATATATATTATTTATATATGATATATTATATATGCGCGGTACTTACTGGAAAGCGCTCAATATCTGTGATAGAGCTTACACATTTAGCTGGATTGATGTGAGTTCCTGACCCTGGGTTTCACGCCATTTGCGATTGCCAGATTCTCTACTTTACCTCCACTCACTGACGATCGCAAATAGCTTGAAACCCAAAGTCACAAACTCACATCAATCCAACTATATATATATATATATATATATATATATATATATATATATATATATATATTGTGTGTGTGTGTGTTTCTGTCTGAGTGAGTGTGTGTCGGTGAGCGTGTGTGTGTGTCTGACTGGCAATATCAAAATCCGGCAGAACTAGCCAATCTCAGACGGAGATACCTTCTGAAAAGCAATTCGTTCAACACCTACGGAGTCTGACTGAAGTGTATAATGCAGAAAGGACATTATTTATAGTCTCTGGAAGCTTGACCACAATCTACCTGAACAAAGCCAATACGCCCATATTCTCGGTCATGATGACTTCTGAATGCGGGATAGCACAGCCGTCAACAGTTTTCAAAGAATTTGCACGCACAAGGCAAGGCTCAACTAATCGTGTGCTTTTCGCGCAAATATCCAAACGTGTCACGCGATGGGATCGACTTTCCAAATCACTCGTACCCAGATCTCGTAGTCAGTAAACGATGGCGTATGTGAAAAACAGTTGTATTTTTTAAATAATTATAGGTTAGCCTTTTACCTCTTGACATGAGTCTTTACAAATGCAAAATGAAGCTCAATGATGAGTCCCAAATATAGGCCGAAACGGCCGTCCAGTGCTTTCTGCATTGTGTTGATGTTTCAGACTCGATGAATTACTTAATTATAATTATCAAATCCTCCTAATAATTTATATCATTTATATATCATTGCTTGAACCGGCTTCTAATGCTCAAGGTTGAGCGGCTTGGTGATAGTAGTCGTGGCTCCGGGAGCACAGTCCTATGGTTAGAGAGAATCTCAGTTGAGTTCGACCACGGAATTTGTGAGCGAACGGCGCTATATTGAGTCTGATTTGCTACCTCTTCGTCACCGAGGCCCGTTGAACAGTATGTATGACGTTTGCTTGTTTACGTAACTGTCAGGGTTTCAATTCTCGGTAGTGGATGCGCACTGATGATGAGTCCCAAATATAGTACGAAACGGCCGTCCAGTGCTTTCTGCATTCTGTTGAGGTTTCAGACTCGATGAAGTACTTAATTATATATATATATATATATATATATATATGTGTGTGTGTGTGTGTGTGTGTGTGTGTGTATGTGTGTGTGTGTTTGAATTATGTCTCAATGCTTCACGAGCTTTCAATCCTGAGCTACGATTAATTAATGATGAACATGACATTTTCCTTTATGCTCTATTTAATCTCGATACTTCTGTTTTAACTTGGAGAGTAATTACACATTGTTATTGCTCAAGGTATGGTCTAAAAGTGTTATAAAACCTCGGAAAATCCCAGTAAGGTATCCTTGATTATTTCTAAGATACAATATATGTGTGTGTTTTTGTGTGTGTGTGTTTGTGTGTGTGTGTATTCGTACTGTCTCCCACTCACTTCATATACTCTCTCGCACTTACTTCCTTATCTCAGACGTAAGCAATGTTTGATGCCTATTCAGAAACTGCTTATTAAAGAAGGAAGGACGGACGCAGAACTCTCAAGTATCGAAGACACATTGATAAATTCTGATGACACCCACACACGCTAGTATAAAACTGCAGTTGCTCCCGTATAAATACACTTACACTTGCACCCTCACTGTGCATGCATATGCATGTTTAAAAAAAATAACCCACATTAAAAATCATAACATACATGCAGGTGTAAGAACAGAAAGAAAGAAATATATTTTTGATACGCTAACGTTTGAGTATTAACCTAATATAAGATTTATAGTTTAACTTTCACCGATAGCGACACTATAACCACAGACTTCATTAATATATAAATTATATCTTGCTAAAAACAACATGTTAACCACATTTAAAATCTTATTCCCGCAGTTAACCATGTTTCTCGTTGGAAACAGAAATTTTTATGTCACTTCATTATATATATATATATATATATATATATATATATATATATATATATATATATATATGTATATATATATATAATCAAATAAATAAATATAAATAAATGTACGTGTTCACATTAAAATCCTTACGTGTTAGAAATGAGTGCTCCCTGCTAAATAAAAGATCTATTAAATATATATAAATAAAAAATATATTAATAAAAATACATAATACTCCACGCCGACAGTACGACTCGGTGTTTCATGTCTAACGCAATCTTCAGGTTCTGGTCGTTGTTTTCATTTAAACAACGATCAGTACATAGAGACTGCATTAGACTTGAGTCTTACTCTCGGCGTGGGCTATTATATATATTTTTTATTAATATACGCGCGTGCTCGCGCGTGTGTGTTCATATATTGATAAAATAGGAAAGAGCCGTTAGATCGATGATCCGAAGTTATTTAGTAATTTTTTTTAAAAACACTGCTCGATACACAAGTAGATTATAAATAAAAAAAATATTATTCCATCGCTACACAGGAATTACCATGTTTCAAAAACGGAAGCTAAAAACTTCCAATTCAGTGGTAGAAATTAAATTAAATTAAAGTACCTAGTTCTGTTTCATTTTCAAGCCAATTTTAGAAGATTACAAAATTCGCTTAAAAATGAAACATGGTGATTCCTGTGTAGCGATGGAATCATATTTTTATAAATAATTATATATATATATATATATGTGTGTGTGTGTGTGTGTGTGTGTGTGTGTGTGTGTGTGTGTGTGTGTGAAAAAAAACTACTTTTAGGAAAGAATTAACTCAGTAGGTCCGGCATAAATGCGATGGCCAAATCTGCGCTTATGGATTCCAGGTTAAATATCCAAGATGTGACCGGTTTTTCATATTTTATCAACTCATCTTTCTTCCTTCATTACCAATTCAAAATCTATGACCTAGCCGTACGGTGAAAATTTACCATTTACAGAAAACAACACCTACAATGTATTCACCGACCTTTCAGTCAGGTCTCTCAAGGTAGAAGATCGTGTGCAAGGTCGAGAGACTGTATTGATTAAGTGCGTATTTGGCATAGTTGTATGGCGAGTCAGTGGTCGGGGACTGGGGATGATATATTTGCGGAATACGGCAAATAACACTACTCAGCTGAAAAGTAAGAAAAACTTTTTATGAACAGGATAGAAAAGTGAAACACGCGTTGCGACTTCTCTGGGTAACGTTTTCCGCTGATATGTGGATAAGTGGAAAGATTATATCGAATCAGTTACAAGGTCGGCTTATAGGGAAGTTGGTTCATTGTATCGTGCTAGACGCATTTTCTTGCCAGATTTCAACTTTGTTATAATCATTTACATACACATAAACCCAGCTAATGGGGAAATAGCATTACGGACAAGGTGTAAAGCGTTCTACGAGGTAGACAACTCTGAAATACCACCCACCTTAACGTCTCGAAAACTTTAACGTTCTTAGTTGACAAGAAAGTGGAAAGACTATATCGAATCACTTGCTAGGTTTGCTTCTCGCAAAGTTGGTTCACTCTGTCGTGCTAGTGAAATTTCCAGAAACGATATTACATGTTTATAAGTGAAAATTTCTCAAAGTTAACTTTTACAGAAGACAATATTTATAAATAAATGACAATAGGAAAACAGTAATTGCTGACGCGTTTTGTCCAATGCGGACTTTTTCTAAGCAAGAAACGAAATGAATTTAATTAAACAAAGAAAATTAATAAAAACAAAAAACAGAGTGTTCTTAGCAAATGGAATGTAGGAAACGCTATTTTCATATTGTTAACTGAAAATGACATCAGTTAATGTCACGCGTGGAGAATATTTCGTTAATCTGTGTTGATGGATTCAACCATTTTCTTGATTTTAATATGTTTTTGTGTACATTTGTTTGTGAGAGCAGTAATTTTGTTAGAAAATGTGAAATAGGGAAAAAGCCTGGGCGTAGATTAATATTTGGGTATTGTTCGATGGTGGCACTCTCTAGAATTTTCCTTCTGAGTGAGTTATTTTCTTTTTTTATAAGTATAGAATTTTTAAAATCAAAATTATGGTTGAATTTATTCCTATGTATTACTAAGGCATTATTTAAGTTGTTTATTCTAAGGTCTCTTTTGTGTTCATTGATACGTTTTTTTATGTTTCTGCTTGTTTCTCCAATATATTGGGAGGAACAGTTTTGGCAATTTATTATAAAAATGCCTGCTTCAGAAATGTTATTGCTATTGTTGTTTGGAGATCTTATATCTATAATTGTTTTCGAGGTATTTGTGACTATTTTAAGATTATTTAGATGGGATAGGATATTGTGGATATTAGACGTAACAGAGTTGGTTGGTAGTATTATGTATCTGTTTTCATGTAATTTACTATTGCGAATTATGTTATTAGTTTTGTTTCGATTGTATATTTTGTGTGCCTTTCTTCTTGCGTTATGGATGAAATGATATGGGTATTGTAGGTTTTTGAATGTATTTTCTATGTATGGTTCTTCTTTAAGTAAATATCGGGGACTACATATTCTTATTACTCTTAGATAGAAACCTATAATAATTCCAGATTTAATTTTTGATTAGTGGTCTGAGTAGAAACTGATCAGATCATTTTTGTTTGTGGCTTTTCTGTAAACGTCAAAATTAAGTTCGTTATTATTTCTATGTAACAAAACGTCCAGGAAAGGAAGAGTGTAATTGGTTTCAGTTTCGAAAGTGAAGTTTATAGTAGGTTCAACGTTGTTAAGTTTGGAGAGAAGATCGGTTAAATTGGTGTTTTGGGGAAATATTAATAATGAGTCGTCTATGTATCTGAAATATGAAGAGTTTGTAGGGAGAATATTATTGAATGAGTCACTTTCCAGAAATTCTGAAAATAAACAAGCAAGAACGTTCATTTCGGCTTCAGTCACTTTCCTACCGAGATAATGTAGCTTCCCTGTGCCTTTTCTATAAATAATTTAATGGTATTTTATTTTATGTACATTTCCTTTTCAATGGTGTTTCATTTTTAAATGTTTTTATTTTTATTCCCACACCAACAGACAAATTTTACATATAGGAAGTAGTTAGTTCTTAATAGAGACCTGAGGTATTATGGTGGATGTAATAAGAATTGTAAGTAAGAGCGTGTTGTTTTGGTGTAAGGAAAACTGTGATGTGTTTAGGTCAGTAATCGTCGCTAGGTAAGTTTAAGATAAGATAGATTGAAAACCAGCCATCGCCTATCCCCACGTTTTGGCTTAGAGCCACATTTCTGTATTATTCAAAATAAATATCACTTTCCTCTCGGTACATATTGGATCTGATTAGGATTTCCCCCTTTTGGCATTTTGCCAAATTTTTGTATTATTCAAAATTACTTTCCTCTATGGCCCCTAGACTTTATGACCTTAACCGCTGTACTAGATTGGCGGTAATGTATCGTCATTTTTCATTTGAAATGGTTAGATGTAAATGTGATTTCTCTGTTAAGAGTTTATTCTATTGCACTTCTGGCTTCTCGAGGCGCGGTGGAGTAATGGATAGCGGTTCGGATGGAGGATTTTGAGAACCGATTTCGAATTGCAGTCGAATCCATTACATTCAATTACGTGCTAATACCGTTGGGAAGGGTATGAATCCTTTTCTTCTCCCCCAAGCTATGGGTAAATAGCAAAACAAACTGGGTTCTATAGCCTTGGATGACAACTGGTTTACCGCAAAAAGAAATGACAAATTACTGTGGGAAAAATTTGCCTCGTCAGTCATGTAGCGAAAGGTACATGATCACCTAAACGTGTATCACGCAAGGCACGTAACTGATTGATTTCTCGTTTGTGGAATTTGCTTCTTGTTTATAAGTCAAGTTTGTTCTTCAATGATTTAAATGCAATATCACTCGTTGCCTCCTGACGTTCTAATTTCTGTTTTGATATTGTTCTACTTAACACACAGTAAAATATATCGTCTTAATGGCTTTATTGCTTTGCTTGGAAGTGAAATGATTAACATATATATATATTATGAAATGGACAAAGTCCAACAATTATTTAAAATACATTTTTATGATTAACATTCTTTTTATAGATACAAATATTTAAGTAAATGCTCTGTTTATAATAAACAGTATTAAACAACATTTACCGGCCTGAATGTCAGAGAAATTTACATAGAAAATATTCGTCCTTCGACAGGAATCGAACCCGTATCCTATACGGAACCGTTATATAGCATGACGCGCATTAACGGATTTGGCCAATATTTTAAAACTCAACACGGAAATTTCTATGATTCTATCATTTTCGTCAAAAGTTATAATAGAACGAATTTAAATTCCGAAAAACAGCAATTTCCATGTTACGAGGTAACATATATTTAATAAAAATATTATAGTATTATGCTCTATTTGTATCGATGTATCGAGGACCTAAAAAGAAAATAAATGCTAAAGAACTGTGAACAGTAAACCTGACTGTTCCCTCTCTTTATTTGGACACACACACACACACACATATATATATATATATATATATATATATATATATATATATATATATATATATATATATATATATATATATATATATATATATATATATATATATATATATTTATATATATTAGGATAAATAGGATAGATTAATTCGTTTGCCTGAATAGGAAGTATTAATAAGTATGATTTGATTGGAAGTTAATATAATCATATGCTGATTAACTTCATTCACTAAACCTAGGTAAGTGTGCCAAGAATTGTATTTGAAAAGATGCGTCAAATTAGTGTATTCTGCTTGCCGTCTTATTTTTCGTTATTACTTGCGTATAATTCGACTATTTTGTCAATACATACATACATATATATATATATATATATATATATATATATATATAACAATATATATATATATATATATATATATATATATATATATATATATATATATATATATATATATATATATATATATATATATATATATATATATATTGCTTAGTTTTTCTGCTATTATGCTTAAATGTTTTCGTTTGGTAGGTGTAAGAGAGTGGAAAAATTGTCCGTGGTACCTATAGCCTCAAACACTTTTGGCCACTTCTTGAGCTATTTTCAAGCAGTATTGTTAATTGTCAATAATTTCTTTTCACTGTTTAAAATGTTTAAATATCGGCGCAAATTGCCACTACCAACCTAGACGCGATCACATCCAAAAGAAGACCGCAAACGAATAACGCTACCAATCAATCTAACAGCTTATAACAAAAAATGTTATTTTATTCAAGAACGAAAACAATGTGTTAAGAGTTTTTTTGGTTTTTCTAACGGAAGTGCGCCATCTTGAATTCCAGCCACGTTCCATACTCGTGACTCGGAATAAACGCTACTATCATACAATGTGCATTAGAAAATTAGATCAGGAAAGACAACCGCGAAAAACAACTTATAGGTTTTCTTATATCGTGCATAGATTTCTCTCCTTTCAGTGACTACAATTACATATTTTTTTCTTCCTGCTTCCATGGAACCTCATCTGTTTGCAACTTCTGACACACAAAAAAATCTCTTGGAGTCTCCGGTTGAATCTTTGTGGCTATTTGTACTAAGCAAAAGAAATAATTAAATATTCAAGAAGGATATAGCATACAGCACAAAAAAATGAAGGAAAAGTTAAGAAAAAATTCTACCATATTGTGTATTAGGTATCACCGGCAAGAACCAATTCACCAAACAGAATAGATGCAATAAATTCGTTACCTTGTTGTTGCCTACAGATTTGGCGTTATAAAATTTGGATTTAATGATATAGCACGTATTAATACCAAATAGCTGATGTTTATAGAATATGCTACCCAAGGAAATCTAGTGGACAATAACTCATTCGGTTAGAAATATCTTTTAAAATATGAAACACAGGCCGAGTACAAGACGTAGAAACGTTAAATTTGCCAAAGTTGATATTTCTTTGTAATATATAGGGATTTCGGTAATTCAATATACTCTCATATATTTTATTAATAGACATGTTTCAGTATAAAATAAAAGGGAATAATATGAATGAAAATTGTAAACAAGGTTCTTAAAACCATATTGGTGTGAAATCTGAAATATAAAAAAATATATTTAGAAATGTTCAGATTAACTTTTCGAACAGGCTGTATCATTTCTTTCAGAGTACTTTCGTATGTCGATACATTCGTTTTCATGGATTATGTTTTGTGTATATTTGTGCATGTGTTTATATATACACACATTCTCTCTCTCTCTATATATATGCATTTTATATATACATACATATATATATATATATATATATATATATATATATTTATAAAGAAATATAGTCTTAAAGTGTGCTATATTTATGGGATAAAGTGCTCAATATCAGATATAGAGCGTGTGTAAATATAAAAGTGAACATAGAAGTCAACACTTAGAGGCGACAGTCTGTTTCATGCTAGATGCAATTGTCAGGGAGTTGCCTGACGATTGCATCTAGCATGAATCAGTGTTGACTTCTATGTTCACTTTCATATATATATATATATATATATATATATATATATATATATATATATATATATTTATATATATATGCAAATACATGGTTTGTACACATGGAATAAAATTCCTACACCCAAAGACACTATTCACAAAAGAGTGCGCAATACGCAATAGAATTTACATGTTATAAGATCACTACAAACATTACAGGGTTTTTTTCGACACTTCCGGTGTCTTATCATATGTAACCATCATAAATATTATTTTATCCGTTGGAGATACAATCTCCCAGAGGACATTGAAATTTTTATACGAAGTTTTCTGCAACACGTTAGTTCTTGATGAATGATTAAGTTTGATATGCTGGATTTAGTGTAGTATATAAGTAATATAATTTTTTACTAGGATGTGTAGTAGATATATTAGTATTTATTAGAGTTTTAGGATATGTCCATGTTGTTTATAATGAGAATGCATTTGGTAACGATATACAACATTAATATTTATGGAGTTAATTGAAACACTATTATATTTGCTTGGTGTTAACATTACTGAGAGAGCATCTTAGTTTTTTTTATCAGCAATCTAATTAGGGAAGTTATTATTAATAAGAATTTATTTCATGTTTATAAGTTCACTGTAGAAAATTTGTTTCGTGGATGAATTAGTTTTAGCACGGTTTATTAGTTTTTATAATTGCTATTTTATAGTAATTTGGACATTCACTCTTATAGTTAAGGTGCATGATTTTATACTGGTGTTTATTTAAAATACTTATTTTTATAATAATGATGGCATTGTGCTAATGTATATCAACGCGGTAATTTTCTCTTTTTAATGCTTTCATAACGATGCCAAAATGCGTGTTCGTGATTTTGAAAGCATCCTGTTGAAAACAAGCAGAAAAAAAGTATCTAAATTATTCAATGAAACATGTTTCAATAAAAACCGTGTGTGCGAAAACATACACAATATATATATATATATATATATATATATATATATATATATATATATATATTTGTGTGTGTTTGTGTGTGTGTGTTTTTGTGTGAATATAAAAGATTTGAACATTCCCAAAAAACGCGCGCCATTAAGAAAGGAGAAATAGAATCCCTCCCAAAGCTATTAGGACATCAAAACACTTGCAGTATTTGTGGAAAAGTCGATCTCTCAGCAATTGTTTTAGCCAGTCACGAGGGATCCCACCAGAAAGGTCAGGTTCAAGTTGTTGTGAACCTGCAGATACTTGTGCGTCTTTTAGACACAGTTTTTTTAAATTTTCCCTTTTTTATTTTTTTAATAGGTGAGGAAAAAAACAACACTCATGGCCTGACAATTGCGTCTAACATGAAAAAGCCTGTCGCCTCTAAGTTTTGACTTCAATGTTCACTTTTATATTTACACACGCTCTATCTCTGATATTGAGCACTTATATATATATATATATATATATATATATATATATATATATATATATATATATATATATATATATATATATCGGTTATCCCACTTGCTTTTGCCAAAAAGAAATCTTTCGAGTGGACGCGCCTTAAGTTTATAAAAAGTCGGGCATTTCTCTCCCTAGCCTCTTTTTAGAGCTTTTAAGCTCTGGTTTTCATATGTAGACGCACTGGGACTCGTTCGTTTTTATGCTTTCTCTCTCCTGAAATTTTACTCTCTGGCACACGCTTGCTACGCCCGTGCGCGTACACACAGACACACATACACACACACACACGCAAACACACACACACACACATACATAGACACACACACACACAAACTGGCACATTCTTATTGTATCGAGGTTCTTTTTTTTTCCATTCCATATATGTAAATCATTTTGTTGATACATGCGTTGTCTTTTGGTTTATATGTATTACTTTTTTGCCTTTTGTTTTTTACCTGTTCTTACATTGGGTGTGTCATTATTGCCGCTTGTTTGTTTTTGATTTTGTCGACTGCACTTTATAGTCAGATCATTTGGGTACCGTCTGTGAAAAAGAAAAGAGCACTATAACGCAATTAACTCCGCCAGAAATATGAAACTTACAGGATGTACTGATTGGCATTCGCACCGGAATCTCCAATACGAACATTTCAGAAAGTGTGGATTTAAATCTCAGGACAGTGCAGAGAAATTAGGAAAGATACGGATGAGTCTAATGGTGGTTTCGCGGGTACGAGAGCTTGGAAGAATCACTCTGATCGTTCTGATAAGAAAAGTACTCCCGAATTTGTTAGTAAGCAGTCCTTAATAGAGTGGCTGCTGGAAGACCCTATGACTAACAAATGACTCTGCACCATGCCACACAAGCAAGAGAAGCCAGTCGTGGTTGTCAGATAATTTCTGTAATCACATCACCCCTTACATCTATCCATCTAACTCCCCAGACTGCAACTCCCTTGGTTATTATATGTGGAGCGCAGTTCAGTGGGAAACCAACAAAACTCATTGTAACACCAAAGAGGAACTGAAGGCAATGTTTATAGCAACATTCACTAGTTTAAACAAGTAGACATTCTAGAAGAGTTGCAGAATATACCGAAGTTGTCTGAAGTCCCTGGTTGAAGGCAGTTGTGATTTTATTGAATAAATTTTCACTTTACAAAAGTGTCTTGAAATACTTCAAGATACTTTTGTGCAATTTTATAAATATATATGTGAAAATGAGACGATCTGTTATTTTTATTTTTGCGTAATTTAGAAGACAATTTATCCATCGCATCCTGTATACGTCTCAGGTAGCCTGATGAATATTTTATGAGTGTCTCTAAATATTTTTTGTTTTAAAAACTTACATTTTTTTCTTTTGTTTATAAATACCTGTTGCGAAATAAAAGTCCATGCGAGGACTATGATAGGTGTTCATTTGTTCAAATTGAAAATTTATATAGACACACACATACACATATGAGCATAAGTATAGTATAGCTGGCCACTCGTAACCAATCCTTATTGCAGGCTCTGGCTAAGGCGCATTTGTGTTTATTCATCGCCCACAGAGCCCACCTGTGGTTTATACTGCAAATATGCTGAGGAGTCCTTAGTTACAGTTTCTGAGAAAGAGCGTGTTATCTAGCGTGATGCACAATTTGAACAAGGCCGGCACGCTCAAGCCCTCGACCATGATGACTTTTGACTTCGTGCTAGCAGAGCTATCGACGGTCCCCAAGGGTTCCGTCTACCCAGTTTCCCTCACAATTCTTGGGTTAACCTGATGTGGTTTTCAGGTGTGCCGCACGCAGGGACCGACCACTCCAGTCCTAACGAATCGACCATGGTGAGATTCGAATCCGGGTCTCATGGTCAGAATGCGAACTTTCTAACCCCGCGGCTACCGGCACACACACACACACACACACACACATACGTATATATATATATATATATATATATATATATATATATATATATATATAGAGAGAGAGAGAGAGAGAGAGAGAGAGAGAGAATACTGATATTGGAAATATGTATACTAAGACATATCAGTTTATTAATTGAACTATATACTCACAACAAAAGGATTTGTGGATTTACGACATAACAAAATTCATATAAATAATTCTTAATTGAAATATGTAAATTCTAGCGTTCCGACTTGCACGTTCCAAAATTCTTAAAAAAAATGCAATGGACGAAATTACAGCTTGACGATGGAAACATGAAGTTTTCGAAAATACTTGCTGCTCTAAAAATACCCCAGATCCATCTGACAACAATTTTATACATAAGGATCACGTCATGCAATGTATTCTTAGTAAGTTAAGGCTTATATTAAGCCTGTTTTTACATTAATATTCCTAATTAATTCATTGTATCTTTGCCTCTTTATAATATATATACATAAACACACACACACACACACACACACACACACACACACACACACACACACATATATATATATATATATATATATATATATATATATATTCCAATGTATTTAGTTATAGAGAAATCTAGTAATAACAGACATCGGTATGAGTAAACGGAGAATTTTCTGATTGATTTTGACATCGGGTAGAGAAACGGGCAACATTTGTGTGTTCATCATCGTTTAAATCACAATGAAACCAACCGTAAGCTGTCTGTTATTCCAATGATAATGAGTTCGACTTCTGTTTACCTCGTCAAAAGACCAAAGCCGATTCCGTTTACAAGCACTTGGCATCATTTCGCTGCAAGATCACAAGGAAGGTCTTCATCAAAGCCGGAACAGTGACGATACACATTACAAAGCAGATGAGCTTCCTCGAAGGCTGAGTAGCAATGGAGTTTTGTTGTTGATTCTCTCGCCTTCTGGAACATTCAAGAACTAATCTAATTATACGCCACTCTGGTTCTACATTAATTTACAATTCTCCAAGATTTATTTTTATTTTCTTTCCTTTCGATTTTCTCTCTAGCATTTCGCTCTTTTTTGTTTATCCAATTTCTTTCTTTCTTTCTTTCTTTCTCTCTTTCATTCTTTGTTTACTTTTTCTTTCTTGCTTTCTTTTTTCTGATCTTTCTTTCTTTCTAATTTTTCCTATCTTAGTTTCCCTTATTTCTTTCTTAATTTCCCATTTTCTTTCTTTGTTTATTTCTGTCTGAATGACCTTCCTTATTTATTTCTTTGTTTTCCTAGGATTTTTCTTTCTTGTTTTTCTGGTTTATTTTCCTTATTTCTTTTTTATTTTCACATTTTGTCTTTCTTTTCCCTGTCTTTTTGTCGTTTATCATTTCTTTCTTTCTTTTTACTGTCTTCTTTCTTTCTTTCTTTCTTTCTTTTTATTGTCTCTTTTTCTTTCTTTCTTTCTTTCTTTCTTTCTTTCTTTCTTTTTATTGTCTTTTTCTTTCTGTCTTTCTTTTTATTGTTTTTCTTTCTTTCTTTTTATTGTCTTTTCTTTCTTTCTTTTATTGTCTTCTTCTTTCTTTCTTTTTATTGTCTCTTTTCCTTTTTTCTTTCTTTCTTTCTTTTTATTGCCTTTTTTATTTATTTATTTCTTTTTACTGTCTCTTTTTCTTTCT
>OZ038492.1:10509957-10524957 GCA_964036315.1 Acanthosepion esculentum | reverse complement strand
AGATTCATGGGACTCAAAATTACCTTGGTCATTTTGATAGTTTTATTGGTTCCTTGGAAAGGGATGTGTTTGTGTTAAGTGTATGTTATCATTTATCTCATTTATGTTATCATATATATATATATATATATATATATATATATATATATATATATATATATATATGAATAAAGACAAAAGGAAAAGTTAACTTAGTCGACGCGTTTCGACTTTGATGAAATTTATGAAGGCAAATGTAAGGATTTTATTTGCAACAAGTATTTATAAACAAAAATATCAATGCTGGTAATTTTGCAAATTTTTAAATTTAAAAGACGCTCATAAATATTCATCAGGTTCGCTGAAATGCTTAATTAAATTATAGAAGATGATATGTGACGTAATTTAATGAAGTAAAGTGAATCAATTATGTTCTAGAATTTTCTCTTGATAATGCAATTGATATTTACCTTATTTTAGTTTAGGATTAATTCATGTATTATAAATTTTAAATAAAAGGAGGTTATGAATTTTAACTTTTTCTTCTTGTTTTACATTTTTATCGTCATGTATGTTGGCTTGAGAAAAGGGTAATTCTTTCAAGAACGGAGATAATTGAGAAAATGCCGGCCGCAGATTTATATTTTGATAAGAATCGACAGCGGCACTCTCAAGAATTTTCCGTCTAAGTTACTTTCTCTTTTAATAAGTGAGGCTTTTTTTCAAATGAAGAGTCGTGTTAAAAATGCTTTTCTGAGATATTCTAAACTACAAGTATTAGGTCTATATTTCTGAGATGAGTTATTTTAATTACTTATATTATTTACATTGTTCGGACTGTTGTCATCATCTTTATTTTAATGTTCACGGCAAGGACACATTGTCCAGTGGACAAAAGGGTTGGCTGGATCCAGTGACATGATCGAAAGAGTTGTGAGTTCAATCCATGGCTACTTGAAGAGTTGAGTTATAGGGAGATAAATGGGAGAGTCATGGCACGTTGAACTAAAACAAAAGGGTTCAGTTCGAAATTCCAAACATTTGAAGAAGACCAGAGTGTACAATGGTCGAAACGTTGTGAATATGGCAATAAAAATGTGGACAACTGTCCGAAGAATGTAAATAATTACGAGTAGTTATTGTTTCAAATCGCATTGATTAAACTTTAAATCAGCTAATCTTCTACAAATAAATCTTTAGGAAAGTATATTTTTTTTAAATATTTTTGAGAAAGAGAATAAGATTGTTCTGAGGGAACTCTAAATATAGTTAAAATCTACGATTTTTAGCGATTTTAAAAATTCAACTTGGACGACAGACTGACTTGCACACCGCAACTTCCAGTATTTGCGTGAATGTGTGTATGCGTTAAATATTCTATTTATAATAGTATAATTTATAGAACTTTCGATATGCGAAAAAAAAAAAAAAAAAAAAAAAAGAAATGACGATCGAACTCGACTGTAACTGTGTTTTTATTATCGATCAGTTCCCTATTCTTTTTTTGGTTTGCTTCACAAATATACCATAATATGATTGCCTTGGCAACGTTTTCCTATGCCAAAATGCTGTAAAAGGGGGAAAACAACAACGGCAAATGATTAGAATTCTCCCTGAAATAGATTTGTCTTGTTAATTGCCTGCTCGGAAAAATACATCACATCAAAATATGATAAGGTAGATGATTTACCAGTTACAACTGGAATTACGAGGGTTGGGTTGAAACATTCTCCGCAAGATATCGACTTGCTCGAAATAAGTTTCTGATGACGGAAATATTTCTTTTGTGACAATTGAGTTGTGCCGAGAAAACTTTAACATCTTCTTTTCCATTTCTGCAGGTTGAAATTAGGTACTTTTCCCGAATGTTATAAATGAAAAGCTTTCTCCATCTGAGTTTTTAATCAGGCTGCATGCGAATAGAGCCCCTATACGAAAGCACTAGGTCAAATCAGAAGTAATTTCCGAATTAGAGAAACATTTGTAAGGACAATTGTATTTTAATTATTGTCCTTATTTGGTAATTATTTTATTTTTTGCTGTTTTTTTTTATTATCGCGTTCACCTCAGGCAAGGCAGTAAAACAACTAAAACGCAGTGGGGTTACTGGTTCCCATATTGTATTCATTTCTATGCTTGGTCGGCTCATGAGATTTTTGTGGCCTAGCATATGTGCGGATGCCTTAAGTTTACGAATTTTCAAATGATGCTCTTTGTCTATGATCTCAACCTGATTCCACAGAGGGTGGTGATCTCCCTTTTCTGTACATATGTGGTCAGCCACGCCTGATTTTTCCTCTTCCCCTCGTGTTACAGATTTCTAGTATTCTTGACCAATCATAGAAATAAATAACATATGGGAACCAGTAATAAAGAGTGCCAGAGAAAAGCAATAACAACCAAAAATTGCAATATGAACTCTGCTAAAAACATCGAATGATAACAGCAAAAATTTCACTATGAACACTGGTAAAAAAAATGGTTGCTGAAGACATTAGGTTAGAAATTCAGACACAGATGTCAGCAAGGACACATGGCACAGTGGTTAAAAGAGTGGGTTAGATCCAAACAGTGTCAGTTCAATACCTGGTTAAGGCAGTGGAGAACTTGGAATGGGAATTAACAGAAGATAGCTGATAGCTGATATCCATTAGACAACTAGAACAGTCTACCCCAGTGAGCGAAATAAAGGGTTCAGTTCGACATTCCAACCACCTGAAGAAGGCCGGAGCGTACAACGGCCGAAACATTGTGATAAATATGGCCACAAAATGAGGACAATAGTCTGAATATTATATATCGGAAGATAGTAGATAACGATTTGATATTGAATTTAATACTTTTGAAGATTAAAGTTAACTAGAAAGCATGGAGCCGGAGGAGAGTTCCACAGGCGGGAAGGGCGAGAGAAGAAACTGCTAACATAGAACTTACGGTCATATCTAGCCAATTTAACTGTAAATTGATGAGGCCTTGCAGACTAGAGAAATGCGTCCCTGGATAATTGTGTAGCTCTGATAACTTTTTGAAGTTGGCATTTTTTTAAAGAGTTGTTTAATATAGAAATTTGCACTCCACTCTCTTTGATTACTCTAAACAAGCAGTAAGGTAGTTACCAAAAATTGAAAAAAAAATTGAAAAAATATATTTTTTAAAGCAAGCTAGCAGTTTCAGTTCACTCCAGCAGTACGTACTATGGACGAGGAGAATTACAGCTAGAACTATGATAAGAAAAATGCCGATGAAACAAAAACATACAGGCGATGTGTAAAGTGATCTGACAACACTGTTAATCTGCCATTGTATTTTAAACAAAAATATTTTTTTTTTTTAAATTTATTCCTTTTTTTAAAAATTTATGCCTTTGTTTTTGTTTTTTTTTTTTGTTTTTCTTTTGCAACATTTATACCAACTGTCTTTAAAAGCCTCAAAAATTATCTGGCACAGAATTATCCAGGGACGCACTTGTCCAGGGCCGCAAATGTCCAGGGACGCAATTATCTGGTACGCAATTGTCCGGGACGCAAATTTCCAGTACGCAACTGACCAAGAACCCATGGCGAATTTCCATCAAAGTATTTACGGAAAACGTACAGTGAGTCAATATTACAGCGGTGGAAAAGTGACTGAAACCGAGACGCCAGATTAGGACCAAAAATATTGCTGATTCTTCTTTGGATTTCATCAAGGATCTCTAGATATATAGCTGGCTCACTGGTTTCGAGTACACTAACATAAATTTTCGGTCGGTTCCCGTACGATCGCCGGAGTTGAGCAGAATCGTGGCTGATCAGTATTTAGATCGGGGACCAATTGGTAATAACAGGTACTGAAAGATTAGATATGCGGTGTGATGTAATGGATAATGTATTGGAGTTGTCAAGAACGTTCTAACCAATCGGCCACGTGGCCATAAAACTGAAAGGAATCTATATATTAAAAAAAACATATAGAAAGATAATTTATTATATAAATGAATTTAATATATTAATAATAAATAATAATATTAATGAAAAATGTTAATAAAATAAAATATAATAAAAATATATAGATGGATATAAACTTGTAATTTAGTAATAGACTCTATATTGTGAAAAGGGATGATCTCCGACTATAATTTACATCGATGGAGCCGAATATATATATATATATATATGTATATATATATATATATATATATATATATATATATATATATATATATATAAAACTAACCGAGAAACGTCAGCTTCAGGGATCCCCTTGATTAAATCTGCTCTTTGTTTCAATTTTCTTAATTAATCAGATATTTTAAAATGATTTATTATGAATCATTAATAATTACTATAGAATTTAGTTGTTAAATACAAGTTTATTTTCATTAAATTAGTTTTACTCCAAAATAAAACATATACATTTATTCTTTTTATAGTATAATTCCTAAAATACAATTCCTAAACTTATTTATTAGTAAATAATAAAATTACTTTTTTTCCATCGAATGATTATGGTGTTCAACCAAAAAAAAAAAAAAAAATTAGCGTAAAAATGGTCTATGTACAGGAAAAGGTTGAAAAGCACTGATTAGGGAGTTTGATCCACACTAGCTGTATCAAATTGAGATATGCTTCCAACGTAGGCTATGCCTTGTAAATAATATTGATTTCGGTCTGATGGCCTCAAGATAGAAATTAGCCTGTCTCCTTTGAGGAGGGGCGGCCAGCTTAAATGTACATTCTTCACTGAACTTAAAATTGCGAGGCATGGGATGATTGCTTTACGCTTGAGTTGCCAAGAAGTGAATAATGTCTATTATCGCAAGCATATCTGAGCTGGAGTTCAAAATCCCGTAATTAGTTTCTATACGACGACAACTTTCCCACAGATTAAATGTCGCAAGGATCTTGCATAGAAAATATTCTAATCATCTACATTTCTTCGTAATTCTCCTGCGCAGCTAAAAAACACTATGCAAAAACTTATATTTGGTTGATTCAATCCCAATCCCGGTGTAGTCCGATGGCAAGAAATAAGTTTAATTTAGAGAGCTTCTCCCCACAAACAGTTACATTGTAGGACGGAATCTCGATCGGAAGCGTCACCGGCAATTACAGTCGTGTTTATTCAACACCCACAAAGCCAACCTGTGGTTTATACTGCAACTATGCTGAGCAGACCTTAGTTACAGTTTCTGGGAGAGAGCGCGTTATCAACAATTTGAACAAGGGCAGCACACTCACGATGATACGTGACTTCGTGCTAGCACAGATTTCGACGGGTTCCGTCTATTCAATTTCACTCACAAGCCTTGGATAAACTTGGGGTATGGTTTTCAGGCACTTTCCAAAGGTTCCGCACGGTGGGATCGACCCTCACCAGTCCGATAACATCTGGAAATCTCCTTCCTGACGAATCGACCCTAGTGCGATTCGAACCCGAGTCTTATGGTCAGAATGCTAACGCTCTATCCACTCGGCCGCGTGCCCACACAAAAGGAAGTAATTTCTATAGAAAGAAAAAAATTATTATTATTATATTCAATATAATGATTATTGTATTCAATATATTAATAATAAATAATAATATTAATTATGAATATTAATAAAATAATATATAATAAAATAATATATTAATATAAAATAATTTCACCGGCAATTACAGTCTTGACTTTGATTGATTGATTGATCAGGCTGGCTCTGTCTGTCTGTCTGTCTGTCTGTCTCTTTCTCTCTTTCTCAGTCCTACAGAATCCCTCTCCCCTCCCCACTGGCCTTTCGGGTCCTGCTTGAGTCCCCACCGAACAACTGTTGGTCGCTGCAAAGCCAACCTTCAGAAATGGGGACAAGGATGACAACTGCCAATGAATTCACTCAGTTATGTGCCTTGCGTGATAGACGCTTACGCGATCATGTATCGTTCGATACATGACTGACGAGGCAGATTTTCCCCCCACAGTAACTGGCAATTGGTCTACCGCAGGATTGCGGTAGACCAGTTGCCATCCAAGTTGTTATAGCACCAGGTCTGTCCATAGCTGGTGGGTGGGGGGGGTGAGAAGCAGAGGATTCATACCTTTCCCCATGTATTAGCACGTATGTGAATGCAATGAATTCGACTGGAATACATTGTTACCAGCAATACATAAAATAACCATTACAAGTAATTCATGTTTGAAAAAAAATATTACCAGCGATACATTTTTTGAAAAGAAGTATTACCTGCAATAGATATTTGAAGGAAAAAATATTACCAACAAAACATTTTTGGAAAAAAATATTATCATCAATAAAAATTATGTCAGCCTTATATACCGTAGAAAAAACCCAAAGCAAACCATATACAATAGACAATATTTATCAATCATTATTGGCGGCCGCAATCTGAACAACATAAGTTAAGCAGAAAACACAGGGTTGATAGCAAATAAAAAAGGTGGTATCTAAGATCTCTTACAGAAGTTAGCAAAGGAAAGCGAGAAAAAATGGTGGTTAAATATCAAATGTGGGAAGACAGATCGTAGAATGGCCTGCAAAAGGAACGGTCCAAGATTCTGGCTACGAATTGGAGAAAACAAAATTAAGTAAGTACAAAATAATTAATGTAATGCAAAGGAAGATACGACACCGAAATATATAAACTAGCTGGCATAGCGAAAGATGCCTTCCAAAAAGCAAAGCCAAGTATTAAGAAACAGGAAACTTTCGGTAGTAGCTAACATGTCCTGGAGACAACACCCGAGGAAATCAAAGCACTATGAACCCATCCCTGATATTTTTATTTTTACAATCTTACGCGAACGCAGAATCCATTTTGTAGGGCACTGCTGGAGAGCAAAATAAGAACTCGCATGTGATCTACTGTGTTGAGGATTTGGTCGCCCTGTAACCAATTACATTGACCAGCTTTGATTTGACACAGAATGACCTACCGACCACCTTGATGCAGGACTGTGAGGATTGATATAATAGAATCAGGAAGATCCGAGAGCTAGCTCGACCGAATAAAATATAATATCGGTCCCTTTATCTGGCCCTGTCTACTTGACAATCTTATCACAAATATCTAGAGACCCTTGATAAAGTTTCAAGAAGAATCAGCAATATCATTTGTCCTGATCTGGCGTCTCGGCTTCAGTCTCTTGCACAACGTTGGAATGTCACCTTCCTGTGGCTTTTTTATAAATGATTTCATGACATTTGTCCTGATGAGCTCCCCGCTATGCTTTTTAAATTTGTTGTTTTATTCCCCTGCCCCCACAGACAATGAATTGTACATATGGGGACATATGAGGACTTTCATAGAGACATGAGGCATTATGGTGATTGTAGTAAGAAAGGTAAGTAAGAATGTGTTGGTTTTGTGTAAGAAATATAGTGCTATGTTTGAATCAGTGTTTGTGGCTAACTAAGTTTAACGCTAAGACAGAAGAAGACCGTGCTTTTCACCATTCCCCATTTTGGCCTTGGACCATATTTTCTGTACATAGCAGAATAAATAACGCTTCCCGCTATGGTACCTAGACTTTATGAATTTAAACACAATACTAGATTGGCAGCGAGACTTCATCAATTTCCAGTTGGGTTGGCTAGATTTAACCGTAAATTCTATGCTAACGATTTCTTTTCTCGCACTTCTCGCTTGTGGAACTCCTTTCCGGCTCTGAGCTTTAATCTTCAAAAATTTAAATGCAGTGTCAATCGCTATCTACTGTCTTCGTGATTATTATTCTTTTATTCTCGTCCCTTAGTAATTTTTCTGTTTTCGAATTCTTCGACACCACGTAACCTTTTGTGTCTTAGAGGCTTACTGTCTTTCTTTGGATGAAAACGATTATAAACTGAAAAAAGAAGTAGACTATTAGTTTGTTGTTTTTGTTTAACGGCATATAAACACCTATATGGGTTATTTAATGTCATAATCTAATATTTTTTACCCAGTTTCATAGCTTCCACTACAGATATTTTTTTACTTAAATTTATATTTTCAAGGTAAAAGTATACTTTTAGATATATTGTTTACTGGTAATTTTATTATAAAAATGTATTTTTGTAATTTAGTGCTGTATTGATTGTCATATTTATTGTTAATTGCTATAAAAATGTATTGTTGGTTATTTTGTTAAAATCTTTTATTGTTTCTTCATAAATATATACTGGTATTTTTATCGCAAAAATGTATTTTTATACTTTCCTAGTATTTTGATTTTTGTTTCGGGGTTCATCATTTCCTCATAGCTGGGACTCTAACATGGTAGACTTAGCAACAACATTAAGTAAGAGCTGGGACCATGGTCCTTTAAACCTCCAATCTCCCTATCAGAGACCTTGCTGCCGGATGCAGTTCATCATCATACCCAGAACTAAAAGATATCCGAGAAAAAATCCCCACATAGAAGTCTGTGCCGCACCATAGTAGTTCTTGTTAAAAAGCTGTCTGAGCCGAACATTAATAATATATTTCGAATACGGGGGAAATGACGGTGATTTAACTCCTTGTGAGCAGTAAGACCGGTCCTAGATGTCATTGTTTGATTAATTGATTTTTACGGCTAAAGTTAGGAAATGGAAAAAAAAATTACTCTACTTAACATCAGGAAGAGACCGTTGACATTTCTACGGCATACAATAAGGAAAGAAAGCTTGGAGAATTTGTCACTCACAGGACATACGGAAGGTTAGAGGGACAGAGGAAAACATATCTAACGAGCTGGTGCAAATGGTTTGGAGAAAAGGGTTTAGGAGAGATAGCAAAGCGACATAAATTTACTAAGAGCTACAAAGTAGAGAAAGCTGGGGAGAGCCATGATCATCAATGCCTTGTAGGGAGCGGATAAATTGAAGAAAATGGTTATTTAAATCCGAAAAATATTGTTCTCTAAGCGACCTGCGACAATCAAAAATGTTTTTATAATGTAGTAGGTCGCTTACAGTACCCGGTGTTTCCAAGTGGGCCCCCATCTAAGTACTGACCAGGCTGTAAAAAGCTTAACGTTTCCTATCAGTAGAGGTAGAAATGGGTAAATGGATCTCATTTGAACTTTATTCTGAAAATAGCAACATAGTAACGATAGGCTTGTAACCTTTGTGCTTCAATGAGATAATATTGATAAATATAATTTATACATTTCTGTCGAGGATTTTACCAGTAAATTAATGAATTAATTATACTTTGTAGGCATGGAGAAAAAAGGTTGTCTTGATTTGATCTTTGATTTGATTTGATCTTTGATTTTAGATACGAAATATATCCCCGCACGCAATTTCATGAGAAATGATTTCCTATATAGCCAAGTAGTTATATTGTAGGAAGTGCGACGCAGATAGATTCTCGATAAAATCTAATCAAAGTAAGAGGAATGTGAGACTTCGTTAGTTTTGATGGGATATCGTTTTTTCAAGAATTCGCACTGAAATCTTCTGCAAATCAATCTTTCTAGAATTATTTGTCCTATACTGAGGTGAGATTTAAAATATAATTTCTAAATTTCTTCTGAGAGCTTTGCAAGTAAATTAAAGCACTACTTGTAATACTGTTAGAATATGAAAAACACCTGCTTTGTTTGATCAACAGAGAACCTCCATACCCTAACGACGTACCCATTTTATAAAAAAAAATCACGGTAATTGCACGGATGAAGTCTTTCCTATGGTACCTAGACATTTGATTTTAAGGTCAGTGCTAATCGGAGGTACCAAATTCAAGCAAATAAAATATATGGGAAGTGTTATAACATTGGTGGAAATAGCGGCACTGAAATTCATAGGCGTATTGGGATGGCGAAAGAAACATTCCAAAAAGCTAAGCAAATATTAAGAGATAGAAATACAAGAGAAAAAGGAAAAGAGTACTAAATTGTTATGGGATATCTGTCCTCCTGTATGGCAGTGGGAGCTCGACAATCTCCTCAAAGACGAAGAAGAAACTTGAAGCAACAGAAATGTGGTTCTACAAATCGATGCTGTGGATACAGTATACAGAGCATGTGAGCAACAACGAAGCTTTGCCGAAAATGAAAACTAAAAGGAAACTAATACGTATCATAAGAAAGGGACATTTCAGGTTTCTGGGGCATAGAATGAGGAAGGAGGGCTTGGATAAGCACGGAATAGATAGAGGGCTTGAGCGACAAAGGAAAACAACGTATAACATACTTAATGAACTTGAGTAAATGGATGTCAGAACTGCGCCAGGTGGCCAGATGTAAGAATTGAGGTGGTCGCAGAAATTGTCTGACAGCCATAATTGGGTTCCGCTGCTTACTTTTGTCGCATGATGCAGAATCATGTTGCCAGACATAGGGTTCTCCAGCAGCCACTCAATTGACCCAGGGCAGCACTACCCCCTCAATGCACTTCGTGTTGAGTCCGAGGCCCTGTTGTAAGATGAATGGAGGCATAACGTCGACATCACTAGTGATCACTTCAAGCAACATGATTTTGACTGGATATATTATACACTTTTATACACGAATCCTCTACACTGTCCTCAAATTGGCAACCAATCACTACGAAATGTTCGTACTGGATCTTCGGGTGCGAATGCGAACCAGTTGACAATGTCATTTTGCTCTTTTTCTCACAGACGGTGCCCAGCTGACTTTACTACACTGTGCAGTTAACGAAACGAAAAACAAACAACGCCCATGCGCGAAATTCAAAATGGCGACAATTTACATATAACACCCTATAGAATCGCAAACGAAGAACACATCACTTGAGGACTACCAACATCAGCAATAACTAAAATCGATAGCACATATCACACGAAGAGAAAATCATAAAATAATCATATGAAATTCCACACGACTTCAAATAAAAGGTTAGAAAGGAAACCCTCATGGAAAGAGCGATAACAGCTACTGAACTTGAAAAATCTTTTTCTCTAAAAAGAAACTTTAAGAGAAAGATTTTATAAATTTCAAGCGAAAGCAGTACTGGCTACTCGGTCAATGAATTCCAAATGTTTCCTTGTAGGGAAAGGGGTAATATTGAATTTAGCACTGGATCTAAAATATCAAATGAATCTAAAGGGTAATACTGATTAATTGAATTTGTTACGGCTTATCAAACGTTTGACGGTTATTTAAGGCCAGAAAATATTTTCATATTGTAACAATTCTGTGGGGAAGGAGATAATAATGATTTCCTGATACAATTCCGACTAATTAATCCATAGTTGGGAGAAAAGAGGAGGACCCATACCTTTCCAAAGGCTGTTTGCTCCTAATTTAATATAACGAACCCAGCTGGTATTAGAACTCGCCTCTCTGATTCCCAATTCTTAAACGTTATCCATTACACCACCCGCACTACCAGGCTTACAACACCTGGTATACACAAGCGGTTACCTATATAGGTACTGGACATGCTCGACGTTGCTGAACTTCAGTGATCCTACAAAAACCGATGTTTTAATACAATATAACCCTAAGCCGTGTATAGTAATGTTATCTATTAAATATTTTCTTATATAGCTACATAGGTATATTGTATGAAATGTGATTCTTAATGATTTTCGTTAAAGGAAAATCTAGACGACAGACTTAGTATATATCTTTACTTTTGCTGGGAATCTATTTCACTCGATTTCTTATTGGAAGTTAGCCGTATTTCTAATGTCAGAAGAGCATTTGTTCTACAAATAAAATGTTATAAAATATCATTCATATATTTTGATAGAACCAAATTAATGTACAATTTGGAAGATTGTAAATACCCGAATGTGAAACAGTTGCTTGATTTGAGCATTGATTCTAGATACGAACGTCTAAAACAGCAACTTAACAGAAGAAATAACCGATATCGCCAGTGCCAGCAATCGCCATTCACACCTCCCCGTTGTCATCGCTTCGAGCGAATCGATTTTTAACATTTTCCTGTCCAACTATTTTAGGAAAACCTTTCATTTTCAGACGATTTTTGTTTTATTTGTTTTTAATATAGTAACTAAGAAACTGAGGCACCTTGAAGTACCCGAGCGGTGGCTAACACTTCTACCAGACGTATGAGTTGACAACTGGACTAGTTTCAAGATCAGAAAGGCATAAAAAGCTTCAAGATCGACTAAGAAAAAGAGGCACCTTGAAGTACCCGAGCTTTGATTAATACATCTATCAGACGTATATGTTGACATTTGGCCTTGTTACAAGCTCAAAAGTGCATAAACAGCCTCAAGATAGACTAAGAAACTGAAACCCCTTTAAAAGTACCCGACCGGTGGCTAACACCTGTATCTGACGTATAAGTTGACGATTGGATTCGTTTCATGCTCAGAAGGACATAAATAGAATGAAGATCAACGTCTAAACATCGAAATCAATTGCTTGACAGTAAATTGCTCGAAATTAATTGCTCGACATTAAATTGCTCGAAATTAATTGCTAGACAGTACATTGCTCGAAATCAATTGCTCGACAGTAAATTGCTCGAAATCAATTGCTCGAAAGTAAATTGCTCGAAATTAATTGCTCGAAAGTAAATGGCTCGAAATTAATTGCTCGACAGTAAATTTCTCGAAATCAATTGCTCGACAGTAAATTGCTCGAAATCAATTGCTCGAAAGTACATTGCTCGAAATCAATTGCTCGATAGTAAATTTCTCGAAATAAATTGCTTGACAGTAAATTGCTCGAAATTAATTGCTCGACAGTAAATTGCTCGAAATCAGTTGCTCGAAAAATAATTTCTCGAACTATCAATTGCTCGAAAGGCAGATTGCTCGACGTAATTTCGAAGCTCGAAGCACCACGTAAACTGCGCCGTCTCACGAGACGTCAACGGACCTGCATATAAAAGGAGCCACAACACTCACTTTAGCAGTCAGTCTTCTAGGACTTTCACAACAGTTTTGAACATCAAATAGGTGCTCCTCATCCTTGTATTTGGAAATTTATTGATGGACTAAAGAGAGAACAAAGTTTACAAGCATTTCGAATAGTGCAATATGTGGGAGGAGTGAGTGCAGCTGAGGACAGAAAAATGTCACGTGACTGGGCAATGCGATTAAAGAACATTGTAACAAACTATGACAAAACAATGTTGAAGAATATTTCAGAAGTGTTGCAAATAATATTTCATACTAATAGAGGAAATATTAACAAAAATAGTTATATTCTTTTTATTTTTTTAAATCACGAGAATAAAAGTAATAATAAAAATGTACCCTTTGTTTTAAACTATGACAAAAAAGCAATGTAGAAAAAGATAAGACCTGCTATATAAATGTACTCGTTCTTTAATTTTAACTGTTCACTTAACAACAATAAAGTTGTATTATTTAATTATAGTAAATATTACAAACAATTTAGTTTTAGTTTTTTTAACCAGAGGTTTCAAGCAAACTGCCTTTCGAGTAATTGATAGTTCGAGAAATTATTTTTCGAGGAATTGATTTCAAGCAATTTACCGGATACCATATATCAGCAAGAGGCTTGCAACGTTTCGTCTGTAAGAAAGGGGTTGTAGGGTGGAGAATATTTTGACTCTCTTGAGAAAGTGCTAATACTTAGTACGACCCTATCGAACCATCACAGCTAGGAGCTGCCATGATGTGTTCATGTTCTCAAAACACCCCAATTCTCTTCTTATACGGCTTACTCAGCTGAATTGTTACTTTCTGGACCAAACTCTCGAGGGAACGCTTACCTGACAACTACAATCTTGGTCTATTTAACTCCAGGATCAACCGATATCTTTACTACTTATCCTCATAATAATCTCTTATTTCTCTCTCTCTCTCTCTCTCTCTCTCTCTCTCTCTCATACAATGTCACTCACTACCTTCTGCTTTCGTTGGCCGTTGGTCCTTGTAGTGGGTGAACTAGCAGTAAATTAAAAAATATATATATTCTAGACACCAACGGTCTCCAAATAGTAATTTTATCCATGGTTGATTTCCTATATAGCCACGTAGGAATATTGTATAAAACGTTACGCTGACAGATTTTCAATAAGAGAAAATGAAGCTGAGTGAAGTAGTTATATTTCTTGCATAGATACTGTTGGTCGAATTGGCACGGGTATGCTTTCGAAAATCTGTGGCAGATGCTACCTGATATAAGTGATTTTTTTTTTTGTGGTGCGGGGTACCTGACAATCTTGTTTATTGAGAAAGTGTCTTCGAATGGGAGCTGCTTAAGTAAGAAAACTATGTTTTAATATCGAAATTACTTACTGTTACGAATAAGAAAATCTGCAGCTGTCTCACCGAAAATATTTATATTCAATTCAACCGGGAGATAGAAATTGTAATACGATCACCTTAAGCTGAAATAATTTACATCAACTGGACAAGGAAGATATATTCAGATTATTCGATGCTCTCCCCATCTTATTTTCTTGATTTTGCTTATCTACCTGTCCGTTTTTTCTTTCTATTTTTTAAATTTCTTATTCTTTCTTTTTTTCATTCTATCCTTCTCTCCATGTTTCTTTCTCTCTTCATATATATATATATATATATATATATATATATATATATATATATATATATATATATATATATATATATATGTATATATATATATGTATATATATATATATACATACATATACATACATATATATATATATATACATACTTATATATATATATATATATATATATATATATATATATATATATATATATATATATATATATATATATATATAATAAAAAGGCTTAAACACTAATATTGCATGGTCATAATCTATTCCATTGGAATCGTAAATACGATCCAATTCATCAGATCTACAAATTCAAAAAGAAAACAGAAAAAACAACTCCGAGAATAAAAAAGAAGAAAAAAAAGATATATGTATATATATGTATGTGTAAATTAACCACTAATATCTATCTATCTATCTAAATATATATATATATATATATATATATATATATATATATATATATATATATATATATATATATATATATATATATTTACGCAGCAATTTTTCATTAATGCATGTTTCATTAAATAATATTGACAAGTTTTGTCTATTTATTTTAAGTAAGTTCCTTTCCTTGTCTATATTATTTAATGTAACATGCATTAATATA
>OZ038492.1:10482457-10504957 GCA_964036315.1 Acanthosepion esculentum | reverse complement strand
GATAATTTTGAAACACGCTAACGCGAGTTAATATCCTCACAATATTGTTCAGTTATCGTGAAAATTTTACCTCGAGATTTACAAACGATACGTTTCTTTCAATTTCGCAAACCAATCGATGAAATTTGAATAAACTGATTTATTTGGAAAAATTACATTGACAAAAACCTACTTAGCGGTTTAATAATTTCTTTAATTTAATTTTATAGGACTTCATGATAAACAATATTTTTAAAGAAAATTTCGTTTTTTTTTTCTTTTTATCAGCGAAGAATAAATTCTTATGTTTTCTTACTCTTGGGCATGCAACATAATACTGGCCAAGCGTAAATATTTCTTTTGAACATTTTGAATCGTTTGGCCTTGTGATATGTTTATAGTTTTATTGAGCGAACTGGAAACTGGATTCTTGTAAAAACTTAACGAAAACATATGCAAAAAACTATACTGCTTTTTTATTAAAAAATTGTTTGTTATTTTAATCATTAAATTGTTTTTAAAATAGTGTAAAATAATAAAACGTATTTAAAAAAAAAAATGAAATTAAAATTGATTGTACTAAGCGCCGTAACGTAATAAAATCAACTGTACTTTGTACGCCCTTACCTATTTCCAATCTCCACAAAATTTTGTTTTGATCGTTCATTGGCTATTTTAGAGGGTGTAATTTATTACATCATAATATAGCTAAATTGTTCTTTTTTTATATAATTAAATACTTATAATAATATACTTTTTATAAAATTAAATACTTTTTATTTTGGATGAATTGACAGAAAAGATCCAACTACTGCACTGTATAATTTATTACATCATAAATTGTTCGGTATATTTCCCCTTTGAAGTAAATGAAGGTCTTATTTGATTGCACAGTGATTTAGTAATGTGCTTGTGCCATGCATTTTGTCCATATAGAGTTTATATATCTTCAGTAAATTATAAATTTTATGAGGCTATGTTATAAGGGTTTATTGATCACAGGTATTAAATTCAATGATTTTGCAACTAAACTTAAAATTTAAACTCGTTTTCTCAATAAATGGTAACGCATGTTTTATCATTATTTATCATGTCGAAACCCAACTTTAAAATTAAGTGCAATACCAGACTTCCGAAATCGACCTGGCTTAATATACATGCCCAAAACATAAACAATGCTATTTCTAAAGTAGTATTGGATTCTTATTTATTAATCCGGCTTAGTTTTCATCACTTTAAACATTATTTTAATGGGTACCCATATTTGAGTAGGCGCTCCGTTTATTATAAAACAATTATATCGTACACTTGCCTGAATATTCGATAAATCTTATTAAAAAATCGCGAAGCTCTTGGTAGCCGCGAGGTTAAAGCACGTCGGATCTAACAACAGTATCACCTGTAAAGGTGGACGCAGGAGCAAATCCTACCGGATGGCGCATTTATCAACACCGAATGGCGTCAATCTGTTTCATGCATAAAAGCAACGCCTGAAATTTGCGTTTAATTATGAAACGGGCTGTTGCTAATTATATTAATTAATATAATTAATTAATTAAAATTAATTGATATAATTAATTAATTAAAAATTAATTAATATAATTAATTTTATGAGTCAAATAATTTTTCTATATATTTTTATTACCATAGTAAGTGCAATCAAAAAGAGTTTTTCCAGGCGATTCGCATGAATTTGATTTTGGTGGACAACGGAGAATCCCGTACACTTGACCAGAAGCGCATCCCTCGTGTCTCATAGGGTATTGACACAGGCGAGATTAAGCAAACCTGGTTGTAGCAGGGTATCGAATGCTTGGTCTGTCGAGGTTCGCTTAGTTACGCCAACCCGACTCTCGCAGTTCTCTTCCAGAAGTTTGGCCAAAGAAATCGTCTAGATCTTTGTTCAGCATTTGGGGTCTTCGGGGGATAGTCGCATTAAGTCTGGTCCCTCCTTCTCGATATTACCGCCATGGGTGGCGCTACAGGATTTGGAAGTCCAGATAGATTCGCTCTTCGGATCAGTGGGACAAGAAAGCCCTCTACCATGACAAGGAACGGTCATATATATTTTACACTGGATGTCTGAATGAACAGTTCGTTATCAAATGTATTAATTTGATTTACTATTGTTTTAGTGACAATAATATAAACGAAACAATAAGAGAAGAAAATTATTATTAAATAATTGAGAACATTTTAAAAATTTTTGTTCTTAAAATTATTTGAAAGATAAATAATCTATATAATAAATGTGTCACACTTTATTCAACTTTTCTCCTAGAGGCCGTAGCGAAACATATTATTCCATTTTGGAATCAGGTTGACACTGTGAGCAAATTAAAAACATTCCAGGCCAGATTCGAACCCGCAATCCTAAAATTCTGGATTCCCAAGTTTTCGTTACTGCGATTGTTTTCGGCGATGTATACGTGTTTTTTTTTTGTTGCGACGAAATTTTTGTACGGTAAAAGTTTTTTATAACTTAGAAATAACTAAAACTGGGAATAAGCGAAACTAATTGATAAATCCAGCGAAAGTCACCCATGAAATAGAAATAATTGTTTATACAGAAAGTAAGGACCTACGTGCATCAAATTGTCTTTAAATTAAGCGGCGACAGAAGAGATTGTACGGAAAGTAAATACCTACACACATGAAATTATCTTTAAACTAAGTGGCAGCGGAAGAATTATCGTTGCCCTTTTAAAAGGTAAACTTAAATATTAATGCAATACTTAAATTTAGCGGCTAATTTTGAGTTCATCTGTAGTTTATTGTTGCCTATCGCATCTAATCCTCCCTAACTAATGAGATGAAGGCCCAATGAAGAGCCCCCTGCAGGAGATAGCTTACCCCCACCGATAAGATAGTAACTAATAAAGGAAGACATTAACTACTGAAATAGTAAACAAAATCATGTCAGGACTTGAAACGCTTTTCCTAAAAATTTAGTTGTATCTTTATTATTATAAAGCCCCTCCTATTTTCCTGAAGAAAAAAAAACATTATTTTTTATTTTTTTTTAAACCTTTATTTATGTATAAATCCAAATCTTATCTATAGTTTAAAATATTCATTTTTTTTCGTGTCGTCGTCAGATACTGTAAACAGAACGTTTTATCTCTTGAGAAAGTGTGCCCGTAAGTCGTAGCATGTATTGGCTTAGTCTGGCAGAAAATCCAAATTCTTGAGCACCTAGATTTGAAGAATATTACTACAGGAGTAATGTTTGCAGCTGGAGCTTAATAACAAGGAAGGGGTGTTCTAAAACCCACATTTTGGATATATATTGCAATCAAAATAAAAAAATAAAATTACTTAATTTTTTTTTCTTCCACGAAATAATTGCTTTCAGTTGCCGAATGTCCATAAGTTGTTTACTTCCTTAGCCAAAATTCTACCCTGCTAATCTTGCCCCGACCCTGTCTTCCGGCAAACCAATTCAATTCGTTTGGTGATTTTGCTCATTGAAAAATTTTATTGGCTACTAAGTACCTATCAACAATGAAGATATTCACTTATTTTCGGTGTCGACGAAAATTTGTACGTCTAGTGTTTGTGCTTTTATCTATACATTTAGAAAACTTATATCTGTCTGTAGATTATCTATCTCTTTCTTTACATATCTGTCTATCTTTTTCTTTATATATCTATCTCTTTCTTTATCTTATCTATCTCTTTCTTTACATATCTGACTCTTTACATATCTATCTCTTTCTTTACATATCTGGCTATCTTTTTCTTTATATATCTATCTCTTTCTTTATCTTATCTATCTCTTTCTTTACATATCTGACTCTTTACATATCTATCTCTTTCTTTACATATCTGGCTATCTTTTTCTTTATATATCTATCTCTTTCTTTATCTTATCTATCTCTTTCTTTACATATCTGACTCTTTACATATCTATCTCTTTCTTTACATATCTGTCTATCTTTTTCTTTTTATATCTATCTCTTTCTTTATCTTATCTATCTCTTTCTTTACATATCTGACTCTTTACATATCTATCTCTTTCTTTACATATCTGGCTATCTTTTTCTTTATATATCTATCTCTTTCTTTATCTTATCTATCTCTTTCTTTACATATCTGACTCTTTACATATCTATCTCTTTCTTTACTTATCTGTCTATCTTTTTCTTTATATATCTATCTCTTTCTTTACCTTATCTATCTCTTTCTTTATCTTATTTCTTTCTTTACCTTATCTATCTTTCTTTACTTATCTATCTCTTTCTTTAGTTATCTATCTCTTTCTTTCTTTATCTATCTCTTTCATCACATATCTATCTCTTTCATTACATATCTATCTCTTTCATTACATATCTGTCTCTTTCATTACATATCTGTCTCGTTCATTACATATCTGTCTATCTCTTTCTTTACATATCTATCTATGTATCTCTTTACAAATCTATCTATCTATCTATCTATCTATCTATCTATCTGTCTATCTCTTTACTTATCTAAGTATTTACTTATCTAAGTCTTTACTTATCTATCTAGCAATCTAAATCTTTACATATATATCTGTCTTTTTTCTTTCTTTTTAACATCTATCTATCTATCTCTCTATCTATCTATCTCTTTCTTTACTTGTCTATCTCTTTCCTTACTTATCTATCTCTTTCTTTACATATCTATGTATCTCTTTACTTATCTATCTATCTCTTTCTTTACTTATCTAAGTCTTTACTTATCTATCTAGCAATCTAAATCTTTACATATATATCTTTCTTTTTTCTCTCTTTTTCACATCTATCTATCTATCTATCTATCTATCTATCTATCTATCTATCTATCTATCTATCTATCTATCTATCTATCTATCTATCTATCTATCACTTTCTTTACATATTTATCTACCAACGTCTTTAAATATCTAAATCTTTACATATCTATCTAGCAATCTATTTTTCTTTTTCCTTTCTTAGGATGCATCTATTTGTCACAAATTCTTATCATTTTTGTTTTTTCCATTCTTTTTAACATCTATCTTTATAAAATTATGTACGCTACCGAAACCTTATAATAACAATGATGATGTACAATACAGTTTTCTTTAAAAAAATGAAGATAATTTCTACATTCTATCACATATCCATAGTAAATTGTCGTTGAAACAACGTAGCATACGAAAAGTCGCAAAACAAATGAATATATAAATGAAAACTCTGTTTAAATTAATAAAATTTAATTTCGAAAGCCACAACAATAATAATACAAAAATGAATGCTGTTTCGACTTGAATTTATAACATCTTCAACATTTTTGTAAACATTTTTCATCAGTCCCTTCCAAACCTACGTGTCCAGCAACAACTCATAGCTAAATAATGCAAAGAACTGGCCAGGGTTAAACGGAATCGGTAGAAATGTCCATTAAATGGAATTGACAAAGTTTGCAATAAGCAGTAACAAGAGAATAAAAAAGACCAGGGCAAAAATAATATTAAGTGAGCAACCAATATATACAAAGGAAAGCAATAGTAATACAACAAAAGGTTCACAAACTAAGAATGGTGTCGACACACAAAAGGGGATACAGACAAGCGATCACAACTTTCGACTTGAAGACAAGAAAGAACAGTACTAACTCTGATGAGACTTATTTGCTAGGAAGAAATCCCAGCATGCATCTGTGTGCCCATAAATTTGGAAAGGGGATCATTTTGCAGTCGCTGGATTGAAATATGCATTTTTCTTTTCTTTTACGCCCCAGTTTTCCCCAACGCTTGCACTGAGCACATATCCTAAATATATATATATATATATATATATATATATATATATATATATATATATATATGTGTGTGTGTGTGTCTCTGTTTGTGTGTCTGAGTGTGTATATATATGTGTGCATATATGTGTGCATATATGTGTGCATATATGTGTGTGTATATATATATATATATATATATATGTGTGTGTATATATATGTGTGTCTATATATGTGTATATATATGTGTGTGTGTATATATATATATATATGCGTGTATATATATGAGCATATAGAGATGTGTATATATATATATGTGTAATTATATATGTGTATATATGTATATATATATGTGTGTGTATATATATGTGTGTGTTCGTATATGTGTGTGTATATATATGTGTGTGTATATATAGATATGTGTATGTATATATGTGAGTATATATATATATATATGTGTATATATATGTGTATATATATGTATATATGTGTGTATATATATGTATATATATGTGTGTGTATATATGTATATATGTGTGTATATGTATATATATATACATATAAGTGTGTGTATATATATATGTGTGTGTATATACATACATATATATATATATATATATATATATATATATATATATATATATGTGTGTGTGTGTGTATACATATATATATAACAACAATAAAATAATAATTTTGAAGCAGGTACATATAAACACGGCAATCTATTAAATTCATTAGTTACACATGAAAACAAATTCAACCATAATTTTTTATCTAAAGAATGGCACACTTATTAAAAGTAATAATAGCTTACTTAGACGGAAATGTCTCGAGAGTGTCGCTATCGAATTTTGTCAAAATATAAATCTGCGCCCCCGATTTTTTTCCACTTATAACCATTCGTGAAAGCATTAATTCTTTCCCAAGTCAACATACATGACTATAAAAATGTTAAAAATTAAATTCATAACCTCATTTTCAGTGATATATATGAGGATTAAAATAATCCGGAACTAATATAATTTAAATACAAATTTACATTAAAAAAATGAAGAACATTATTTTTGTTTACAAGACAACTGAATTGTGGCGCTTGTCGTCTTCCATAATTTGCCAAGACTATTTCGCTTACCTGATGAATATTTATGAGTATGCCTATTATTTAAAAAATTGAATAAATAATAACATTTTGCTTTTATATATAAATTGTTGTTAAAAATAGGATCTTTGTGTTAAAATTGCTGCCGAAGGGACAAACTTTCTTTATGAGAGATTAGAAAAATTCATACAACAAACTTTTTCACTTAATATATTTTCATAGAAAAATCTTTTGTCTCAGTTAAATTTAACCTTTAAATCAAAGATAGACAACTTTTTAGACATTGGACATTTCCGAAACAGCAAAGAACTTTTTTCTCTATACCTTTGCACACATGTATCTTGATAAAGTCCTTCGGGGGACGAAGCTTGTCAGTTAGATAAATTTTCCTTTTGACTTTATTCATATAGTTTTTTACAGTTATATCCTATTTGAAATATCACACACACACACACAGACACACACACACACACACACACACGCACACACATATATACATATATATATACACACACACACACACACACATACATATATATATATATATATATATATATATATATATATATATATATATATATATATATACAGAAATATAGTCTTAAAGTGTGCTATATTTATGGGGTAAAGTGCTCAATATCAGAGATAGAGCGTGTGTAAATATAAAAGTGGACATGGAAGTCAGCACTTAGAGGCGACAGTCTGTTTCATGCTAGTGCAATCGTCAGGCGACGATTGCACTAGCATGAAACAGACTGTCGCCTCTAAGTGCTGACTTCCATGTCCACTTTTATATTTATATATATATATATATATATATATATATATATATATATATATATATATATATATATATATATATATGTATGTATGCAGGTGTGCAGTGAAATAGGAAAGAACACGTTAGGTAGATAATCCGGTGTTCCTTAATATTTAGCTTTATTTTCAAAAGGACAGTGCTCCATACAGAAGTAGAGCTTATATTATAATAATATTTTTAGTTTTTAAAAATATGATTACTTCGCTACATAAGAGTTCTCATGTTTCAAAAGCGAGAGGCGAGACCCCTAACATAATTTTTTAAGTTATGTAAAGTTAAGGTTCTGGACCCGCTTCCTTGTCAAGCGAGAATTTGAAAGTCTGTCGAATATAATCGCACAGATACAGGTTCAAGGCCCAACGAAAAAACACCGATACGAGTAAACAACTAACTAAAGAGCTCGATACAAACGTAGAGCAAACCTAGTCAAACCAGAGGATCTGCCTAAGTAAAACCTTGGTAGGTTTTTCTGGCTCATTAGACTATATATATATATATATATATATATATGTGTGTGTGTGTGTGTGTGTGTGTGTGTAAATATGTGTGTGCGCGTGCGTGTGTCTCTGTGTGTGTGTGTTCGTTACATTTTACTGAGGAAACAACATTAATTTTCTTGGAATAAAAGAAGTGCCCGTTCTCATCATGTGATGATAATATAAAACCTCGTTCCTTTCATCATAAAATTACTTATCAAGTGATACACATAGAGGGAATATCTACGCATTCCCGAATCGGTGTCAAGAAGTTGTCGTCCAAATCCAGAAATGTATTTGCAAAGGTGATTTTCAAAACAAGCAGCCCAACCTTTTTGAATCTTATAATTCTCCATTGTTGGCCTTGTGCCTTACTCACCTAAGCATACCAAATATAACTGAGGGCGTGAATATAGAATTAGATATTTCATGTTCTTCGAGAATGGCTTCAGACTATTGTCCTATTCTAGCCGTATTCACTAATTCTGTTAAGCGTATAATCTCGATCTTTTCTCAGGTTTCACATTCTCTCAAAATCGGGAAAATGCTGTTCAGGAAAATTTCTACCGTTCCTTTAACTCCGAACAGAAATCTCACTTTTATATTTCAAAAATTATCGTCTCGTTTAGATCATCAAATTGATTTAATTATTTATTTTTGAGTTTTGGTCGTAGTTTTTATGTGTGATTTTCAGGATTCAGGGGTGTAGATAATAAAACGCATCAAACAAAACACATTAATCGTTGCTGTCTGTTTTAATTATCTGGTCAAAGGGAAGAAATCCAAGTATAAGCGTCGCAAATGCTTGCCGGCGGAAGTTAGCACTATTATGGAAGTAAATACAAGCAAAAACCATTTGATTGCTAAATATTTCATGTGAAGAAAGAAATGGGGATTATCAGATCGCAGAACGAAGCAATATCCAATATCTTTCTATGTCTGTCTATCTGTCTAGATGAAATTTATATCGAGGTAAATGAAGTTTATATAAATCTATGTAAATGAAGCTGATATATATATATATATATATATATATATATATATATATATATATATATATATATATATATATATATATAAATATATTAAAAAGAAGAGAGGTACCGCAAACTTTTTTGGTTGTAATGTGGGTTTTTTAAAAAATATTATTCTTTATTTTTCATAATTTTACAACACGTGTTTCTGGTCGCAAGACCGTCTTCAGGTAAATGGTGGAGATTTCCACATATTATTAAGAATAATTAATTTTCTCCTTTATCTTTTTCAATGTTAAATATTCTCGATATGAGACATTCTCTGTTTTTGTGTTGGTAATTCGAATGTCTTTCTTTAAATGGCAGTGAAGAGTTCTGAGCGAAGGGTCATAAAACAATTAAAGTTGGTTTGAGAAGTGATGAATTGGTTGTCTTAATACCCCCTGTGTGTTCTTAGAACACACAGAGAGTATTAAGACATTAAAAGATAAGATACCCACAACCTCTTCATTTTATATATATACTATTTACACTGCTCTGACTATCATCCACATCTTTGCTGCCATATTTATTACAACGTTTCGGAGCGGTCTTCTTCAGGTAGTGTGAATGTCGAACTGAAGCCATTATTTCGTTCTCAAAGGGCGGGCGGTTCTTTTGGAGGGTCAATGACCATCTGGGACGAAGAGTTCCTTAGTTATGTATTCATACCCCGCGGAGTTGACGGACGGGAATGGCTAGGCGGAGGGACCCGAGAATGAAATCGACAATGGAAGGTTCCACCCATGGAAACAACGGCCATGTGCAGGTGATCAAGACCATTCTTAAGGTTTGATGTTATTGACTGAGGCATAAGTTGTTTGAGGGATGGGCTCCATCAGGTATACTTTCCCAAGACACGCCACGCATGCATAGAAACATCTAGGGATATATATATATATATATATATATATATATATATATATATATATATATATATATATATATATATATATATATATATAAACCCTTGTGTAAATTAATTGAAACAATCGTCTTAGTTTCCTTTCTTTCACCATACGGTCAGTTTTAGACCACTGGAGTGATAGGGTGTAATCGATTTATATTTTTTCCTCAGATTAGGTCATTGAAAGTGGTGTGCAATAATATGAATCTATTTTCGGGGTGTATGATGAAATTTGTTTGGCCTTAAAAAATATTGCGCCATCCGTGATTGCAACAGACACTGCTGTCTCGACTGTCGATATATATATATATATATATATATATATATATATATATATATATATATATATATATATATACGGTCATTGTCTGCGACGGATGTTACTCGAAGAAAGCGTATGAAAATTGTAACGATGCGCAGGAACACAATGGCAAGCCTTACCAGTGAGCAAATCAAAGTACTATAGACTGGCACGGAAATTCTCCTGAGTAAAATTCAATCGAGAATCTGCGGTCAATCTGCAAGGAACGACTCCATGGAATGGACATACGAAATACTAACATCTACACTGGGTCATGTCTCACTCGAAAAATAAGAAAAAAAGTAAATAATAACGGAATTATTCGTTTTGTTTCAATTAATTTGCACAAGAGTATATATATATATATATATATATATATATATATATATATATATATATATATATATATATATATATATATAGTATTTACATTAGTCGGACTATTGTCCTCATCTTTGTCGCCATATTTGTTACAACGTTTCGGCCGTTGTACGCTCCGGCCTTCTTCAGGTGGTTGGAATTTCGAACTGAACGCTTTATATATATATATATATATATATATATATATATATATATATATATATATAACTGGTCAGGTGCTCTTCACCGCATTGACCCCACGACCGGTTGTGGGACTGATGATGATGATGATACAGGGTAAATCTTCAGAATGTCCTTCTCTGGTATCTGTCTATATCTATGAGATGAGTTATTTACATTATTCGTACTAATGACCTCATCTTAGACGCCATGTTTATCACAACGTTTCGGCTGTTGTACGCTCCGGCCATCGTCAGGTGGTTGGAATGTCGAACTGAACACTTTATTTGCGAAATAAAGGGTTCAGTTCGACATTTCAACCACCTGAAGAAGGCCGGAGCGTACAACAGCCGAAACGTTGTGATAAACATGGCGATAAAGATGAGGACAATAGTCCGAATAATGTAAATATTGTCCTTCTCTGGCCTTTACAATTTTTTAATTGCTTTTGAGATAAATTACTGTCAACCGTCTTTCATTTATTTATTTTTAGTATTTCTTTCATCTTGTGTTTCATCGCAGTTACACAGGCACACATTCTACGTTTGCTTCCGTGATGTCCTTGTTTCAAGAGAATTAGAAGCAGTAGTATAAATTCTAGCTGAAAGTCGTTTTCGTTTAGATCTTTCATCGTCATCACAGCCATTGTTCGTAGCATCATAGATTCTTCAAATAAAGAAGAGTCTGCACGCTCTCGCGTGTTTGTCGGAGAAAGAAAAATGGTTGCCTTTAACTGAGTTGTCTGTGTGTTGAAGTTAATATACATGCGAATAAAATTCGTACTGTAAAAGGCAAATAAACTTACACAGATATCTATATTCAAGGAAGCAGATTCTGAAGAATTTACGTGTGAATTTAAAGTACTGAATCATTTTTACCGATCCCCCAAAATAATAAAAGAATATGTGAAAAAAAGACAGAAAAGAGAAGCCTAGAAAGGTGATGAAAAAAAGATTTTAAGCAGTACGGGGTAAAATCAGCAAAACGAATGCAAAAAGAGGACGTCAGGATAGAGAAAAGAAAAAATATTATAATAGTGTCAATGAATAGATTGAAACGAATAAGAAAGAAAAAGTCAAATAGATTTTTAACAAAACAAGATGGCAGTCATCATTAGCAGACATCTTTAGTAATATTAACCGTTTTTACTAATATTAATTAGTAATATTAACCGTTTTTAGTAATATTAATTAGTAATATTAACCGTTTCCTTAAATGTAACTATTCTGTATTCTTTGCTCTGAGTAGCCAGTACTACGCGAGTTACGCTAGTCTTTACTCACTGACCATTGGACTAGTATCAAAGTGTAGTATCTGTTGTCTTCATCTCTTGTAATGTGAGCCGATTCCGTATAAGGAGTCACTGAAAATCCACTGACCAAACAGACAGTGCCATTTTCGGTTGAAATTTATAAAATCTTTCGCTGAAAACATTTGTTTCAGGAAAGTAGGTTTTTAATGCCCAGTAGATGTCGCTAATCTTTCCAGGATTGATGGTGGTTTCTTTGCTAACCTTTTATCTATAGTGGTGTGGAACGTCGACATCTTGATTATGTCAATTTTAATATATGTGCCATCCAATTTAGTCGTTGGTAATTCTCAAGTGATTTTTTTCTGTTATTTTATACTAGTTCGCTGTGATTCTCTATTGCCAGACCACAAGGTTCTAGGAAGGATGATCCGCTCTAAGACCTGCAGTGCTTATTCGCTAGAAGACATTATTAATCATTGTTCTGAGAAATTAGTTCTATTCAGCTAGCACTATAAATACAAGGTAACCAAAAATGTTCTGTCCGTTTTTAAAGGAAAAAAAGAAACCGCTTCACAATATGTGTAACTTATATTCAGTCTTCGAAGTAATCGCCATCGGCATCCAGCACCTTCTGCCAACGTGTCTCCAGCTGTTCAATAGCCTTGCGAAAGAACCAGGGGGGTTTTGACGCAAAGAAGTCTGTGAGGGTTTTGCGCAAGTCTACTTCATTGGTGAAGGATTTCCCACGAAGATGATTATCTAGGGAGTGGAAGAGATGGTAATCGGATGGCGCAAGGTCAGGTGAATAAGGTGGCTGGCACAAAGTCTCCCACCCTAGTTGCTCTATGGTATACCTGACAACTCGCGCGACATGCCCCCTGGCGTTGTAATGGAGGAAAAGCACACCTTTGCGATTCACCAGTGCTGGCTCCTTCTGGCGCAATGCCTGTTGCACACGTTTCAATTGCTGAGAGTATAGGTCTCCAGTGACCGTTTGGCCCGTTGGTATCAGTTCATAATGAACCACTTGACGACCTGTCCACCAGACACAAAGCATAATCTTGCGTGGGTGGATAGGCGGTCTTGCGGTGTGAGGAACAGCATCCTGAGGAGACAACCAATATCTGGAACGCTTGGGAGTTTCGTACAGAAACCACTTTTCATCACTGGTAAGCACTCGATTGAATAAGGATGCGCTACGGAGGCTGCCACTCGTTGTCTCTTGTGGGCCTCCAACAGCGTAGAAATATAAAATAATAATAAATAAATAAATAAATGAAATAAATACGCATACTAGATAAGCAAGAATGGAGAGAGAATATCTAGCTTTAATAAAAACATATGACAGACATAAATTTAAAAAAAAAAATGCAATTGATGATACTTAAAGATTCTTGATAAAATACAAAGAATCTGCAATGTTATTGGTACTGACCTGGCATCTCGGCCTCAGTCACATTTTTACTGACTTAACGGCGCTTCCCTGTGTTTTTTTTCTACAAATATGTTCGTGGTAATTATTCCAATGTAATTTCCTCTATGGTACCTACACTTAGTGAATTTTAGCACAGTACTAGATTGGTAACTAGGTATCATCTTTTTACGGTTGAAAAGAATATATGTAACCGTAAGTTCTATGTTAACAGTTTCTTCTGTCGCACTTCCCTTTTTCTCGATTTCTTACTTTCTAGTCAAGTTTGACCTTACAAAAGTTAAATGTTTTATAATTTCTCTCTCTTTAATAATGTTTTTTTTTATGTTCTTTCGCACTCAATAACCCTCTTGCGTCTTAGTGACTTTGTTGACTCGTCTTGTGTGAAATGATTAACAAAAAATAAATTTTATGGCAGTAAAGAAAAAAAAGAATGAAAAATAAAGACATATATCACTGAAGAAAGAAAAAAACGGGTAAATTTTTAGAATTTCTCAGATGAGGTATTGTAATTATCTACATTGCTCGGACTGTTGTCATTTTGACTGACATTTACTCGATGTTTCGGCCGTTGTACTCTCCGGCCTTCTTTATTGAAGGAATAGGATAGATCACCGTCCGCTGTTTGATGAGGTTGAAATAATCAACAGAGATCATCATTGGAAAATACGAAAACTTAAGGAATCAGCACACATGATAGGCCAATAAAAATCTCCAAACCAGCCAAGTATAGAAATGAATACAATATGGAAAAAAAGTAATACGAAGAGTTAGAGAAAAGTAATAATAACAAGAAAATTGTAATATGAGCTCTGGTAAAAACAAAAAAAATGATTACTGAGTTTACTTAAAAGTTTCAAAAATCCATACACTGATGTCTTCAAGGACACGTGACCCAGTGGATAAAAACTTGACCCACTGAGTTGTGAGTTCAATACCTGAACTTCGGAAGTTTAATTAAAGGGAGATAACTGACACATCCGGAAGAGTCATGGCACGCAGAACTAAAATAATCTACCCCAGGGGACAAAATAAAGGGTTCAGTTCGAAGTTCCAATCACCTGACGAAGACCGGTGTGTACAACGGCCGAAACCCCGTGAATATGTTAAACAAGATGACAACAATCCGAACATTGTAATTAATTTCTGAAATCAATTATTAAATTTACACACACACACACACACAGAGAGAGAGAGAGAGAGAGAGAGAGAGACACACACAGACACACACACATACACACACACACACACACACACACACACACACACACATATATATATATATACATATATATATATATATATATATATATATATATATATATATATATATATATATATATATAAATATATATATATATATATATATATAAGGCCTGTAAATGTTATTAATACTGTTTATTATAAAACAGAGAATTTACTAAAATATTAGTATCTATAAAAAGAATGTATAAACATAAAAATGTCATAAAATAATTGTCGGACTATGTCCATTTCATAATGTGTGGCGTCAGTTGATTACATTTGATACGCTTTGAGCAGATATGAATGTACGTGAGAGATTAATTGGAAGATTGAAGTTTAAAAGCAGTAAAATCGACCTTGCCAATCGAACGATTCTCGTAACAATCGATCGAGCCACTGAGAATCGTTCGATTGGCAAGGTCGATTTTACTGCTTTTAAACTTCAATCTTCCAATTAATCTCTCACGTACATTCATATCTGCTCAAAGCGTATCAAATGTAATCAATTGACGCCACATATTATGAAATGGACATAGTCAGGCTAAATCACGGTTCCGTATATGATACAGGTTCGATTCCTGTTCAAAAACGAATATTTTCTATGACAATTTCTCGGACATTCAGGCTGATAAATGTTATTAATACTGTTTATTGTAAAACAGAGCATTTACTAAATATTTGTATCTATAAAAAGAATGTATAAACATAAAAATGTCTTTATATATATATATATAATTTATTTATTTATAAATAAATAAATAATTTATAAGACAGAGAGGCAAGGATTAAATGCCACGCATGTAAAGAAAACAGAACAAATGTTGAAGAACGATATATCAATAAAGAAAGCATAATTTTTTTTTTAAATCAATAAAGAAAGGATGACAGGAAACGGAACACCGGAAGAAAGATGGACGTGCAGCGTAAGAGACGATTGTCAGAAAAAAGAACAAAAATGAATACATTAAATAGATATGCGCATCAACACAGAATTAATTCCGACAAAAATAATAAATATAGAAAAAAAAAAGACCAAATAACAGGAAGTCCCTGACAAGTCTAAGAATCAACTAAATGGCATTGCCATTGTGTATTTCTGAGAGCGTCGGTCGTCTGTCCATTCTCGATTGGCAGAGACAAAGATGGCTAGAAAATGAAAGTTAATTTACACAATCTGGGAACAGGCTTCCACACATCGACACAAGACTGAGGATGCGTGTTTCCATTGACATTCATTCCTATCGCCATTTCTAGATTTTTTTCCACATTGAACTACGAAAAATGTGTAATAACAATTCTATAATAATAGATTTATTTCTTGTTTTCAGTATAGTCTAACCGCGTATCCTGAAATCAAATCTGATATATTCGATGCGTAAGGACAAGTTCGATATGTCTTGTCCTCGTACTTGACGGGAAAGGATCGAATTTCGTATTGTTTGTCCATTTAAAATACTACAATTCTTTGGAAATATATCCATGTCTAAATACGAAAGGAGTCATGAAAATGACTTCAAAGGGGCGCTCATTACGCATTTTCCACTCAACCAAGAGTTGTTGGCAGACAGAATAGGAAATTAGTGCTCGTGAGACAGATGTTCATTTCAATTCAAAATATCTCTCTGTATTTTTCCTCCTTTCACTCCAAGGCAAAGCGATAAGCCCATTAAGCTGCAAAGGGTTACTGAGAGTGATATACACTGAGATAGTCTTATTAAGTTATTGATTTTATTTTTAAATAATCGTAGTTGACAGGAAAGCAAGAAGCCGAACCAGAATTCTACAGACAAAAAGTTTGAGAATAAAATCAGAATAGTTAATTATTAAAGTTAGTAATTTAAACAGGAAATAATGCGACCTAACCACCAATCGAGTGCTATATCTAAATTCGTAAAGTCGACGACACCAAAGACTAAATTTGATCTGAACAATTGATATGAAATCATTTGTAGAAAAAAATAGTGAAGCTTCACAACCGCCGTGGATAGGGATTGAAACCCGAAATGCTTAGTTAGGATCGGTGGCATTGCAGGTTCGTCTTTTGATTCCGTTAAAAATTTCTTCATATAAAGCAGAAGCAACAGGACAAATATGGCCACAAACATTCAATGAAGAGGCAAATGACAGACTCATAAAGTTGCAAGATCGATTTCGGTGAGCCCAAAATACGTAACTAAATGTTAATTTAATAACAGATTTAAAAATATTTATACAAAACGAAAAAAAAAAATTCTATTCACAGCTGAATAATCTCCAAAAATTTCAATAAAATGTTACAGTTACCTGATGTACAATAGTTACATTATTCGCACTATTGTCCTCATCTTTGTCGTCATATTTATTACAATATTTCAGCTGTTGTACGCTTCATCAGGTGGTTGGAATGTCGAACTGAACACTTTATTTCGCTCACTGGGGTAGACTGTTCTAGTTCAGTGGAGAACTTGGAGAGGGAAATTAACAGGAGATAACTGATAACTGACATCATATTAAAAACATGGCTCGTGGAACTAGAACAGTCTTACCCCAGTGAGCAAAATAAAGGGTTCAGTTCGACATTCCAACCACCCGAAGAAGGCTGGAGCGTGTTACTGCCGAAACGTTGTAATAAATATGGCAACAAATATGAGGACAATAGTCCGAATAATGTAAATAGTGTGCATAATACCTCCTCTCAGAAATATAGACAGATGCTGAAGAAGGTCGGAACGTAAAACGACTGAAACGTTGTAATAAATATGGCGACAAAGATGAGGATAATAGTCCGAATAATGTAAATATATGTACATAATACCTCATCTCAGAAATATAGACATATACTTATCTGACGTACTTAGTGTTTCAAACATTAGTTTTCATTTTCGTCTCTAAATGTATAAATCCTAAGCCAGTTTGTTAAGGGTGAATGGGATGGTGGAAATGTATTATTCAAATCCTTTAATTCTAACTCATTCCAACTATTAAAGGGTACGATCACGCAGATGTCACTCATATACAAGACAACGGCATATACATTACAATTATACGGTAGGTGGCAGAGAAGCGCATCTTTTTTTTTAATAAGCTAGTCTTGAATTGTTTCGATTGTAGGCACTTATTCTTAAACATAGGTGTGTCTATTTACATTTTGTTTTCTGAATTTGTGTATAACATTTAAAAAAAAAAACCAGCTTAAATCTCATTTTCTCATTCTTATTCAATTGAATATAGTTAAGTAAAATTAAAAAAAATATCTGGAAAATGTTATATTTGCCAGAATTTAGAACGAAATGAAAAAGCGGGAAATCGTGGAATTTTGTCTGAAAGCCTCAAGAGAAAAAAGAATTATTAAATCAAAATCTGTCATGTTCTTCTCAGGTATAGTTTCACTTTTATTCGTTTTCCTCTTAAAGGCACTATTATTAAAGTTGTTAAAAACCGCCATTTTTTCTCTCTATTTCACTTTTTGAACCTGTCGTGGAGCGCAAAGCTGGACAAGCAGGGTCCCATGGTGAGAGATCCGTAATGACCAAAGGGATCAGAGTTTATAAGGTTAACTAATAAGATTATCAGCTCAAAATTACATTTCGACAAAACATATACCCTGCCATTGAACGTGGAAACGACAGTGGCAAGCAAATCTTTCAGCCAACCAATACGACTGAGAATCCTGTAAAAAATTTCACGGTTTTCCTATTTTCATTTTGTGATGAATCGTAATTCTTAAGTTAACAGATGAACATGCTCATGGTGAGTTATACGACCTTTCTTTCATTCTCTTCGTTCTACCTTTCTTTCTTTCTTTCCGTTCTTTCTTTCTTCTCTTCGTTCTTTCTTTCTTTCTCTTCATTCTTTCTTTCTTCTCTTTATTCTTTCTTTCTTCTCTTCTTTCTTTCTTCTCTTCGCTCGTTCTTTCTTTCGTTCGTTCTTTCGTTCTTTCTTTCTTTCGTTCGTTCGTTCGTTCTTTCTTTCTCTCTTTCTTTCTTTCTTTCTTTCTTTCTTTCTTTCCGTTCTTTCCGTTCTTTCTTTCTTCTCTTCGTTCTTTCTTTCTTTCTCTTCATTCTTTCTTTCTTCTCTTTATTCTTTCTTCTCTTCTTTCTTTCTTCTCTTCGCTCGTTCTTTCGTTCTTTCTTTCTTTCGTTCGTTCGTTCGTTCTTTCTTTCTCTCTTTCTTTCTTTCGTTCGCTCGTTCGTTGGTTCTTTCTCTTTTTTTTTCCTCACTGAAATCAAGTCACCTCTCTGATATATCTTTTCCATTTTTCCACGCAATCAAAACGGAATGTTTTGTTATTTATAAGGCATTGGCAGGGTATAAGATCTACTGTGGAGAAAAAAATCTGCCTGGTTTGTCATGTATCGAATGATACATTATCGCCTAAGCGTTTATCACGCATAGAACATAACTTACTAAGTCCTAAACGACGAGACACCTCTCACGAAAACTTATATAGGGTGATTAGAAAGTAAATCCCCATTTTAAAATAATTATTATTTACATATTAAGTATAATTTTACCAGAAATGGATATGAGTGGAAAGCGTTCAACATGAGGTTTTATTTAAAATTCGACATTATCACCAGATTTGGCTAACACCACGACCCGCCCGGGAATCGCAACAATTGATTTCATCAGGAATTCTTGTGATATGGATAAAATAACTTCTTGCATTCTCCCTTTAAGTTCTTCCAAAATCTTGGTTTGGCATAGGAGACTTGCCCCTTTCACCAGACCCAAAGAAATATCACCCATATTAAATCAGGAATCTTGGCTGGCCACCGATACATAAAATAGGAAGATATTTTTCAATCATCCTCTTTTTTTGTGTGTGTATATATATATATATATATATATATATATGTATATATATATATTGATTTATATATAAAGATCATATTTCAACACTCAGAGGCAATGGAATTATTTTATGCTGGACGCAATCATCAGGCCGCCTGTTGATTGCGTCTACCATGAAACAGACTGTCGCCTCTGATGGTTGACTTCAATGTTCACTTTTATATATATATATATATATATATATATATATATATATATATATATGTATATATGTTTAATATATATATATATATATCTATATGTTTAACGTTCTTTTTATAGATACAAGTATTTAAGCAAATGCTCTGTTTATAATAAACAGTATAAACAGAGCATTTACTTAAATACTTGTATCTATAAAAAGAACGTTAAAGATATAAAAAATGTCTTTAATAAATTGTCGGACTATGTCCAATTCAAAATGTATATATATATGTATGTATATATATATATATATATATATATATATATATGTGTGTGTGTGTGTGTATATATATATATATATATATATATATATATATATATATATATATATATATATATATATAGAGAGAGAGAGAGAGAGAGAGAGAGAGAGAGATTTAAATATAAGGATCATATTTCTCAATTTTATTTTTAAAATAGTTACAAAAACATCTCGTTTAAGAATAAAGGTGGGGGTTAGGCGCCTTTCGGCCGACACTTCTTCAGAAAAATAATCGTCGCCAGTATAAAACAAAGAAGTTGATAAGAAAAATTATTATCAACGGCCCATGTTAAAAATAATAGATTCAGGCCGGTAAATGTCGTTAATACTGTTTATTATAAACAGACCATTTACCTAGATATTAGTATCTATAAAAAGAACGTATAAACATAAAAAATGTCTTAATGCATACATATATATGTAAGCAAATGTGTGGATGTAGATCCGACGGTATGATGAAAATGTGGAAAAGACAAAGCAAAATCCGAATATATGAGTTTACTGTTTTTATTATGTTTTTTGTTTTTGTTATTCTGTCGACGTCAGACGTTTCGGTCAAATAGACCTTCTTCAGGACATGGTTAATGGAGACATAATTATATTAGATTTAAGTTTGATGGAGAGACGATATATACAGGACTGGTCAGAAACAGAAAAACTGAAATTCTAAAGTCACAGTCATTCACAGTCATTCACAGTATATCGTAAACCCACATGCAAAAACGACTACTTACACTTTTACTCTCACAATGATACTAGGACTAAGAGAGGTGTTATTATCGGATTTTACTTGAGAGCTCTGCGAATCTGTTCAGCAAAATATTTAGATGACGAATTCGGTTATATCGAGGATACCTTCTCCAGCCTTTCGTATCCGAGACAACTAATACTCGGCGCTAAACATAAAGCCTTGAAAATCCACAGAGTTCGTCCATCAGTACATAACAACATACCGACTACTACTACTACATCAAAGGTGGAGAGAGGCACACTCTCAGCTGCCCCTGATAATCCCATTGGCCGCATCTTTCTACCGAATAACCCTCTGACCGAACACATCTCCAACAATCTAAAACTACTACATTACCCACTAAATCTATACGTAACATATTGAGTAATACGAGCAGACAACATATTACATCCGATGCTTGCGTCTATCAGGTGCCCTGCAGAGACTGCAACCTGAGTTATATAGGCGAGACAGGTAGATCATTGAAATCTCGCATTTCCGAACATAAACGTGACATTCGCCTCGGTAATCTAAGCAGTGCTTTAGTTATACACATAGCCAAATCTGATCACAATTTTGATTTCGACTCTGTGAAGATCTTAAAATATATCCACAATAAGAACCTTAGACAGATTTATGAGGCTGGCATGATAGCCACCTCACATACAGTAAATAATAGACCTGGTTTCTTTCAGATCGCGACCTCGGTGGCGAGATTAATGCGTGACAAACGTACCGATAAGCTATAGTTTTAAATAGTCCCCCTCACCCTCCACTTAGGACACAATCTTCTTCCCTGTGCGCAGGTCTTCGTAGTTGCCGCCCACGCGACGCCAGCATATCCGACTCTAAGAAAGAATACTTGACTTTAGAATTTCAGTTTTTCTGTTTCTGACCAGTCCTGTATATATCGTCTCTCCATCAAACTTAAATCTAATATAATTATGTCTCCATTAACCATGTCCTGAAGAAGGTCTATTTGACCGAAACGTCTGACGTCGACAGAATAACAAAAACAAAAAACATAATAAAAACAGTAAACTCATATATTCGGATTTTGCTTTGTCTTTTCCACATTTTCATCATATATATATATATATATATATATATATATATATATATATATATATATATATATATATATATATATATGTATGTATGATAATTCCAAATTATAAGATAACATCATGAGTCTATTGGTTATATGTCAAATATTTTGACGGAAGCCGGGCAGGGTTTTGTCAAAGGAACGTGGAATTTTAAGAAGTTTGGTTGCGAGTGATATGAAGAATTGAAAGAAATCAGGTAATCATAAAAATCTAAAGATATATAAGGAATAGCTACAGACTTAATCTCTTTGTGGTATGTGTGTGTGTGTGTGTGTGTGTGTGTGTGTGTGTGTGTGTGTGTGTGTGTTTGTGTGCATCTTACTTCCTCTTTTCCCCCAAGTTGAAATATTTTGTCTAGACATCAATTTAGTGCTTATCTCGAAGAGACTGTTATTGACTTCAGGAAGATAAAGAACAGAAGAAGAAAAAAAAACTATAAGATATCTGTTCTCTTTAAAACCGCTATTGGCCGATGAAACGCTTTCATGTATCTTCTCGTTAGGAAGTCGCTTAGGTGTATTTCTTGATGACAATTTTTAGAAGCCAGTCTAGATAAGGAACAGCAGCATTAATTTAGGGTCTTCAGATATCTCTG